>CM057343.1:546853246-547508496 GCA_030015575.1 Agapanthus africanus
GGTGTGTTGGAAAAGTTCCAAACAGGAAACCGTTGCTGACTCGACTATGGAAGCGGAATATATCGCTGCATCTGATGCCGCAAAAGAAGCCGTCTGGATGAGGAAGTTCTTGAAAGAACTTCAGGTGGTTCCGTCCATTGTTGATCCAATACCTCTGTATTGCGACAACAACGGGGCTATAGCTTTAGCGAAGGAACCCAGGTCCCATCAGAAATCCAGACACATCTTGAGGCGGTATCACCTGATCAGGGAGATTGTGGATCGCCAGGAGATCGAGGTTCGGAGGGTTGCTTCAGAAGATAACACTGCAGATCCATTCACGGAGGCCTTACCCCAGACTCAGTTCGAGCGGCTGATCGAGATGATAGGTCTTCGATACGCCAGTACATGGCCTTAGTGCAAGTGGGAGATTGTTAGTGTATATGCCCTAGAGGCCATTACTGTATCATACTAGTATGTATATTACTTGATGGAAGCTTAGGATATTCACAGTTGTATAGACAATCTTGCTCGAAATGGTAGTATGCTACTTGGTTTGTCTCTGCTTTAATGTGTACATGTGTTTCTTTATTATATCACCTATACGCATTAGTGGAGCCCTTAGGATCTTTGCTTGATTACCAGCATTGTGATGGCAGTCAAACTCGTGGGGGCTGGGTAATCTATAAGCACATCCTTATTTACATGTCCCTGGCCGTGGGATTATCGAGACAGGGCATCGATACTCCAGAGTAGACTACCGTATGCGCTTCTCATCCCAGCACGGGAGACGGCCTGTCCCACAGCCGTCAGTACGTCGTACTTTAGATAGTATGCGGGTGCTCGTTGGGTTACGAGTACACTGGATAGGACTCGTCGGGAACTGTTGGTTGGTATTATACCTATCGTTAGTTATCAGTTCTCAGGTGACATGAGTACAACTTAGTCCGCTGACTTGACACTGTCACTTCGCCTCGAGTGTGTTCCCACTGTACTTTGATTACTACCCTACCACGGCTCAAAGGAGTCATGCAAACAGGTAGTAGTTGGGTGCAGTCCCGAAGCAATTGGAGGTAGTGACGGTTAGACAGGATTCGTCTCTCCCGGTATTGGGGGTTGACATCGCGCTGTGTCCAGGAGAGCCATTACACAAGTAGTCCCTGGCCAGGGCAAGCGAGATATACTGGTAGGTTTCCAGTGTTATCTCAGGATGTTCTGGGCTACACTCCGACACGACTTGTACCGCTATTAGGGGACTGACGTTTACCGCCCCTAGGCCCGCCATGCGATGTGTCAGACGAACAGACCGGACTGTACGGAGACTGTCACATTCAAGCTCAGTAGGAGTTCAGATGGGTTCACCTCGTCAGTCTTCTTATCGGCATCTACCTGGGGACCATTACGTACAGCTAGTACCGCTTGCGGTCTGTGGTTAAACCCACTGCCAGCGTAGTGTCGAGTTTTTAGAGTCCCACACAGAGGGTTATTCGCCTTTAGGCAAAATGAGTAGAGCTCGCATGGTTTTGCAATAGGGTTCGTTCACATCCGCGTACTTGTGCACGTTTGCTGTCCGGACAGCTTATACTAGCGGGCTTTGGTTTAAGCCGGATCCTAGTATATGATTTGGGATTGGTTTATCTCATTGTATTCGTGTTCCTCGGATCACGGATATGGGTGTGTATGCACAGTTGACTGAGACAGAGGCAGAGGATTTTGATTAGGGTTGATGACCATTGTCATTTTCTTAACCCTAATACTTATGTGTGAATTATGATTAATTGATATTAGTTAAATATAATTGTGCATGGTTAGGTTTGTTGACCATTTGACCATACTTGACTTGTTGACCTAGGTTGACATGTTGACCATCATCATTCCATATGAAAGATGCTCTTTGATCCTTGCAATTTGCATTTAATGTGAAATGATAATGGTCAAGTCTTTATTAACCATGACAATTATCTTAGCTAATTATCTAATTTCATAATTCACACATATATGTGAGAATGGTTCATTTTTCATTTCATTCTATCATATTAGTTCTCTCTCCTCCTCTTCCTCTCTCTCTAGCTCTCCCCTCTCATGAGTTGAGAAACACTTGAGCTTGAGATAAATCACTCTAAAATACTCTCTACTCTTTTCTAAGGTTCTAGGATTAGCACTCCAAGCATCTTAGTTACTTCTAGCTTGAAGTTGAAGCCAAAGGTTGAGGCTCTCGGGTGGATCCTTCTTCGACTAGAGAAGGCGACAAGGAGATTACTTTCTTTCACTCCAAGGAGCAAGGAGAGAAGGACTTAAAGCCCTAGGTATAACCTCTTTTCCATGTAGCTAAAACTAGTTAGCTTTGTAGTTAGTTTTTGTTTAGCAAAGATCCTCTTTTTGATAGTCCATGTTGCCTAGTTCGATAAAAATCCGATTTTTATACCGTTTCCGCCTCCCCGCAAGCACCGGGGTGGGCAACGTGGACTTACAGGATTATCTCCGATAACGGGCCAGCCTACAGAAGTCACAGAATCAGACGCTTCATGCAGCAGCATAATATAGACTGGAGATACTCTTCGGTCTACAATCCCCGAGCTAACGGTCTGGCTGAGGCCTTCAACAAGACCTTAACGAAGATTATAAAGAAGACGGTGTCCAAAAATAAAAAGGACTGGCAAGACAGACTGCATGAAGCTCTCTGAGCGTATCGGACCACGTTCAAAACGTCCACAAACACAACGCCGTATGCATTGGTATTCGGCGCTGAAGCAGTACTTCCCTTGGAGATAGAGTTACCTTCTCTACGAGTGGCGGTTCATTACGAGCTAACAGACGAGGAGAATGCTCATCTTCGGCTTGAGGAGCTCGACGCCCTCGATGAAACTCGGCTCATGGCACAGCAAAACTTGGAGGCTTACAAAGAAAGGTGACGCGCTCATACGAGAGATTGACTAGGCCGAGGACATTTCGCCAAGGCGAACTCGTGCTGGTGGTCAAGAGACCTATGAACCCCAATCGTGCCAAACGGGGGAAATTCGAGCCAAACTACGAAGGCACGTACCTCATAGACAATGTCTACCAAGGTGGGGCTTACTTGCTCATTGATATGCATGGCGAAAGACCCTTCAGGCCAATAAACGGCCGGTTCCTGAAAAAATACTACGTTTGATGAGTCACGAACCCGGTTAATGATAGATGACGATGCCTATGTCCGCTCGCTATCTTCCTGAGTCCAAACTCTATAAGTAGTGTCCAGCGAAACCTCGCCTCCAAGGCTACGGACCGAGATATCCCAAAACTAACAATGGACCGTAATGTCCTTAAACTAGCTACGGAACATAACGTCCTTAAACTATTACGAACCCCAGCATCCAATGAATGACGCAAAAAAAACGGTATGTCCATAAGCGAAATGGGCACGTATGAAAACCCGAAAGGGCTCCGTGAGTAAAAACAGCAGGGCTGACGGCGAGTTTGTGAAAACCCGAAAGGGCGCAATCTCGTTAAAAGACACTTGCAAGGTCCTCTCGATCTTGTATGGAGAAAATACCTGCGTGAGATCCTTACGACTCACAAGGGAGCAACACACTTAGGGATTCTCACGATTCCTAAGGAGAAAACACACTTACAAGATCCTCACGACTCGTAAGGAGAATTCTCCCTATGAGACCCTCACGGCTCATAGGATTCGAAAGCCTTAAGTTATAGGGATCTGAACCTGTTCTTAAGCCATCATACACCCCAATTTGCCCTACAAACGGTTCAATACTGACCCTTGTATACAATCCATGGGCACAAATAATCATATCCCCCACCAAGTTCCACCAATAGCGTGAAATTCCCCTATTCGGTGAACAAACATTTATAAGTCCTCTCGACTTATAAGGAGAAAACACTCTTATAAGATCTTTACGACTTATAAGAGACCATACACTTAAGAATCCTCATGATTCTTAAGGAGAAAGCGCAGTTACGAGATCCTCATGAGTCGTAAGGAGAGACATCTTTATGAGACCCTTACGGCTCATGAAGTCAAAAGCCTTAGTCGACAGGATCTTAACCCTGTTTGCTAAATCACCTTTGTTCGAACCGACAAAGGCAAATGATGATTCGCTCCTGGCAATATCCCAGTTGTAGCGATGCTGATGCCTAAAATCGGTGTCAGAACCCAAGTCCTTTACTCGCAGCATAAAGCCAGCAAGCCATAAATGCATATGAAATAGCCGAAATGATAGGGCAACTTGCAACAAAATCAGCAAGTAAAATATGTGCATTCAAAAACAGCGAAATGATTGGGCAACTCGCAATAAAAAATAGCGAGTAAAAAGAAAAAAAATAGTCGAAATGATGGGCACCACGAAAAATAGCCAAAATGATTGGGCAATCGCGAACCTCGCGATATAAAAGCTTAAATGATAGAGCACCGCGAAAAGAAATAAAAAAATTTAAAGAATGAAACTTTTTGCCCTACAGGTAAGTCCACACTGACCCCTGTATACAATCCATGGGCATAAACGAAAAAGGGAACCACATTTCCCCATCAGACTCTGTCAAAAGGAGGGTCAGATCTCGACGGCAACATCTGCATCCCAGAAGAGCAACACGGCGTTCCTTCTCAACTCCGGCAAGATACAAATGTAACGTCAACAACCGACCTTAAGGTCGCAACGAAGCGGAGCCATGGCAAAGTCCTTAATTCCAAATCTCGACAGCAACATCTACAGCCTAGAGGCCAACAAAGGCGTTCCTCTTCATGCCAGCAGGGCACGGACGCGATGCCACCAATTGGAGCCACGGCAAAGTCCCCAGTTCCAAGACTCTATGGTTCACAGATGACCTAGAGTCGACCCCTGACCTCCTTGTCATCAAGCAACGCTTAAACTTGGATACATGTCAACTCCTGACCTCCCTGTCGTCAAGCAACGCTTCGACTTGGATATATGTCAACCCCTGACCTCCTTGTCGTCAAGTAATACTTCGACTCGGATACATGCCAGCCCTTGACCTCACTGTCGTCAAGCAACGCTTCGACTTGGATACATGTCATGTAGGGTTCCTAGGCACTCTTATGAAGGTCTATAAGGCATCAACCATGCCCGAATAAAAATTTAGACGTGCCGAACAACCCAAAACCGGGATCATTGCTAGATTATTAGGGTTTAACATGCAAGTAAACATCTTTACAACTAAAAGTGAGGGATTACAACCTTTGTAGTCCGCTCCTTCGCTTCATAAGCTCCGAGTAAAAGTCCCGTCGCCACGATCCATGATCTCCCGGACTCAAGAGAGGCTCCACAACTCGAACGATCCATGCTAGCTTGTAGTCTTTCTTTTCTCCGATGATCTACCCCGAAATTTCTATAAATCAAGCTTTCTCTCTCTAATAAGGTGAACACCCTAATCTAATTGGCTAGATTAGATGAGGATGATGGAGTAGTATTTATGCTTTCTTTTTATATCAAATTCTCACACAAAAACATCACATAAAGAAAACCTAGTAAGCTTTCTCAAAGCTCAAGGTTGAAGAAGAAGAAGAAATAATGCATAATCCTTTTGTGACGAATAATGAAATGATATATGATTAATAATGTAACCATGGTCAACCATGACTAGGCTAACCCATGTAGAGAATTAACTGAGGCTAGGGTTTGGGTTGAGTTAAAGAATGAGTCATAAGAAAATATCAACCATAATATCTTTTTCATGACAAAAGAAATCCTTCTAGAAGCATCAAGAAAGAACTAACCCAAATCAAACCCTAACCATGTTTAATCTCCATTAAACATGTTTAATTATTAATCATATCATGTTACAATAATATATATCACATATATATTATATATTTGTAACAAAAGAAAATGATACTATTAATATATATCACATATATATCAATATATTAGCCGGTGAGAAAATGAAATAATAAAGCGAGCCAATATCAGATAAGTAATACAATATATCATATATATTATTATACATTAAATTATCGAATCAACACTTGATCCGACAATCCGGCTATATCGAATATAACCGACTAATATATCATGTACCGATTCATCGAATCAACACTTGATCCGATGACCCGGCTCATATCTAAATATCGAGAAAATATAATACGGTATCTCATATCGCATTATCCTCGTTCATGCACATATCACATATGTGCCCCTACTCCGTTTTGCCTGAGTCAAGAAACCTCTGTGTAGGACTCTAAAGAATCGTCAATACGCCGGTAGCAGGTGATGATCGTATCAAACACCCACAAGCTGCAAGCGGTCAGCTAAACGTAATAGCCATCCAGGTATTGAGCGATCAGAAGATCAACAAGCTAGCCTGTACATTCTCCTGTGAATCCAATCAGTAACACTCCCGTACAGTCCGGTCTCTTCGTCTGATATGTTGCATATCTAGTCTAGAGGTGGTATACGTCAGACCCCAGTAACCGATAAGTCGTGTCTATGTGAGACTCATAACGGATCGAGAAATTACTGGTAACACTTACTAGTAAATCTCTATATCAGCCCTGGCCAGGAACTTCCAGTTATAGCCAATCGAACACAGCACAACATCAACTCCCTATACCGGGAGAGATGAATCCCCTCCTATCGCTCATTACCTCCATGTGATTTGGGACTGCACCCAAAAGCCACCATTTTGCATGCCCTCTTGGACGTGGTAAGGTGGAAATCAAAGCACAGTGGGAATCACACAAGACTCTATGACGATCTCGGGTCTACAGACTACCCTGTACCAGTGTCACCAGAGAACTGCCATCTGACGTGTGGTATATCACCATCTGGGAGTTCTCGGCGAGTCCGTCCAGTGTACCCAGTCTCCACTGAGTACCCGTACACCATCCTTGATGTCAAACACCAATGGATATGGGATCATCCATCGCCCATCTTATGGGTCAAGATGCGCATACGCTAGTCTACGCTGGTGTATCGATGCCCTGTCTCGATATACCCTCGACTAGGAACAGTTATAGGATGTACTCATCGACTACCGTGGCCCCACTAGTATGATCTCATCATAGTCCCAGTAGTCGAGTACAGATCCTAAGGGCTTTATCAACATGTGAGGGTAAGACAGTAAACCAATACAAGTCAACATGTTACGATAAAGTGAAACCAAATAGCATACTATCATGACGAGCAAGAAAGTCCTCTCTATATATATCCAAGCATCCATTATAATATACATCATATGTACAACAATGGCCTCTAGGGTATATACATAACTAACAATCTCCCACTTGCACTAAGGCCAGCTGCTGTAGTATCTCATACCTAGCATCCCGAATAATCTCTCAAACTGTATCTGGGGAATGGCCTTCATGAGTGGATCCGCATTGTTGTCTTTCGTATCTACTCTCCTGACCTCGATCTCCCGGCGATCAACTATCTCCCTGATCAGGTGATACCGCCTCAGAATATGTCTGGACTTTTGATGGGACCTGGGTTCCTTGGCCAAAGCCACAGCTCTATTGTTATCGCAATACAGAGGTATTGGATGCTCAATGGATGGAACCACACTAAGTTCACTAATGAACTTCTTTATCCAGACAGCCTCTTTGGCAGCATCGTTGGCAGCGATGTATTCAGCCTCCATTGTCGAGTCTGCAACGGTATTCTGTTTAGAACTCTTCCTACATACCACCCCTCCATTGAGGGTAAAGACAAATCCCGAGTGCGACTTAGAGTCGTCCTTATCACTTTGGAAGCTGGAATCGGTAAAGGACTCCACCTGGAGTTCTCCGTTACCATAAACCAAGAACATCTCCTTAGTCCTTCGTAAGTACTTGAGAATGTTCTTCACAGCTGTCCAGTGACTCTCTCCAGGATCTGCTTGATACCGACTCACTACACTTAGTGAGTATGCTACATCGGGTCTGGTACATAGCATCGCATACATGATAGAGCCTACTGCCAAAGCATAGGGTATCCCTTGCATGCGAGCTCTCTCCAAATCAGTCTTGGGAGACATCTCTTTGGAGAGAGTGAGTCCAGAGATCGTGGGTTGGTTCCCACGCTTGGATTCTTCCATACTAAACCCTTTTAGTATGGTGTCAATGTACCTGGATTGGGACAATCCCAGTATCTGTTTAGATCTATCTCTATAGATCATGATTCCCAATATGCAGGAGGCATCACCTAGATCTTTCATTGAGAATATTTGTGATAAGAAGAGCTTGACTGATTGCAGCATAGGAACATCATTTCCTATCAAGAGTATGTCATCGACGTACAATACGAGGAATACAACCTTACTCTCTGCCACCTTCTTATAAATACAAGGTTCATCTATATTTTTGATGAAGTCAAACTCTTTGACTACAACATCAAAACAGATGTTCCAACTCCGCGATGCTTCCTTTAACCCATAATTGGATTTAAGCAGCTTGCACACTTTTCCGCTGCTCCCACTATCTATGAAGCCCTCTGGCTGAGTCATGTATACGCACTCTTCTAAATCACCGTTTAGAAAGGCGGTCTTAACATCCATTTGCCAGATTTCGTAGTCATGGTATGCAGCAATGGCAAGTAAGATCCGGATGGACTTAAGCATAGCCACTGGAGAAAAGGTTTCGTCATTATCCACACATGGTCGTTGACGAAAACCCTTTGCAACAAGTCTAGCTTTGAAAGTCTCAACTTTTCCATCTACACCAATTTTCTTTTTAAAGATCCACTTGCTCCCAATGGGTTTTACCCCTTCAGGAGCATTTTCCAAAGTCCATACTTTGTTGGTGTACATGGATTCCATCTCAGATCGCATTGCATCCAGCCATTTCATAGAGTCACCACTCGTGATGGCCTGCTTGAAACTAGTCGGGTCATCATCTTCCATGATGCAATCCTCGCTCCCACCATCAATGAGAAAACCGTAGTATCTCTCAGGTGGATGAGAAACCCTGCTAGATCGGCGGAGAGGCCGGGGTTCATCGGGTACTACTGAATCCTCTGGCTCCAATAAATCATCAGTTGTAGTTTGTGGTGCTGGAACCTCTTCCAGCTCTATCTCTTTGCCACTAATTTCTTTTGCAAGAAATTCCTTTTCCAAAAAGGTGTCATGTTGAGCAACAAACACTTTTTATTCCTCAGCGTGGTAGAAAAAATATCCTTGAGAATTCTTTGGATATCCCACAAACTTGCAAAGAACTGATCGTGCCTCGAGTTTGTCCGGATTTTGCCTTTTGACATAGGCCGGACAACCCCATATCTTAACTCGTTTAAAATATGGTCTCTTCCCACTCCATATCTCATATGGTGTGGTAGGTACAGATTTAGATGGAACTAGATTCAATAGGTATATACCTGTCTCAAGCGCATACCCCCAGAAGGAAATAGGCAACTCAGTATCGCTCATCATAGAGCGCACCATATCTAATAGGGTGCGATTCCTCCGTTCCGATACACCGTTGTGCTGTGGTGTATAAGGAGGAGTAAGCTGAGAGAGAATCCCATTCTCTTTTAGATAATCTAGGAACTCATTGCTCAAGTATTCTCCTCCTCGATCAGATCGAAGGATCTTAATACTTTTGCCCGTTTGGTTCTCTACTTCGTGCTTATATTCTCTGAATTTCTCAAAAGCTTCAGACTTGTGTTTCATCAGGAACACATGTCCGTATCTAGAGAGATCGTCAGTGAATGTAATGAAGTAGGAAGAACCGTTCCTAGCATGCGTAGACATAGGACCGCATAAATTACTATGTACCAGTCCTAAGAGTTCCGTAACTCTTTCTCCGTGTCCACTAAACGGAGTTTTGTTCATTTTTCCTTTGAGACATGAATGGCAAGTATCATAAGATGATAATTCGAACGAATTCAAATATCCATCCTTATGTAACTTAGCTAGCCGTGTCACATTGATATGACCAAGTCTACAATGCCACAGGAAGGATTCGTTCATTTCTGAACTTTTCCTCTTGTGTGTGTTTTGTATATTAAGAACTGTATTTTGATTGAGAATGAATATGCCATTATGTAACGAGCCTGATCCAATCAACTTTTGATCTAGGAATATATTCATAACATTATCCTTTACTACAAAATTATATCCTTCTTTACTTAATAAAGAAACTGATATAATATTGCACATCATGTTCGGTATATAATAGCACTCATTCAGAATCAGTGTATTACGACTTGGTAATACAAGGTGATATTCGCTAACTGTTTTGGCTGCAATACTTGCACCATTCCCTACTTGAACGGAATGATCACTTTTTCCTAGTTCTCTACCTTTCCGTAGCACATGTAACAATTTACATATGTGGGATTCTGATCCGGTATCTAATACCCAGGACATAGGGTGAACTGAGAAACAGTTCTCAATAACTAACACACCCGAAGAAGATGCATCAACATGCATGTTCTTTGTTTGGGCGGCGTGAGAATCGAGATATTCTCCTGTTTCCTGTTCAGTCTTATAACTCTTATAAGAAAGAACGGGACCAACGATCCCCTGCTCAGTATAATAAGTGGGTTCAGTCAATACATCCATATTATTATCTTGATTATGGCCTGACATGGTCGCTACCTGGAGAGAGAGAAAGAAGAAAACACTTTAGCGTATGCTCTTGCAAGATTAGATTGGTTATTATCTTATCTAATCAGGATGTCTCCCACCGTTTTTATCAAATCTTCCTTCAAACCCTAAAAGGTAAGATTAGCCGGGATTAATTACACCCTACAATTTCGTCAATCTTTCAGCCAGATCAGTGTCGGTACTTGAGGGAGGTTCCCCGTGCTCTCGCACGGACCTAATTAAAATAAACCTTGTTTTCCCAGAGGCATAACCCTGTTAACACCTTTCTAGATACCTACTTGATCGGCTAATTGTCCTGTGTAAAACTCTCCCAGGAGTAACTCTTACTCGCAGTGGGTATCGGGATCCAACTATCTCATAGGAGGTATGCAACCTCATTGCAAATTTCAACACTTGAAATTCCCGATAATATTTTGCCCCTAGCGATCTATGACCTTGACTAAGTCAACAAACCATAAATCGCAAGTCAAGTTCAACCCGTACATTTCGCGATTGAATTAAACCCACCCGTATGACCCTTGACTAAGTCAACAAGGTCGTACGACTACCCTAATCGAATCACATCTCATGCTTTAGCAGATAAACACTATTTAGCTACCGTACATTACGCCTTGACTAAGTCAACAAACATAGCACGAATACTAAATAATATTTATCTGAAATGACGGAGGGCTACGCAGGTTTTTCAGAAAACCATGAGCGCAATGAACTTGATATTGTTGTAGAAACAAGTGATTTTGAAAAGGAGTGTTTTTGAGGCTTTTCTAGTTTTGCTAAAGAGGTTACTCCCGGTGAAGGGATCTCGGCTCTTTCCCCATCGAATAAGGTGCAGGATATATCATATATACCGCTGTGCAAAGCAAGAACTATACAAGCTGTCAAAAACTAAACCGTGAGTTTGTAGCATCTGCCAGTTTCGCTAAAGATGTCACTCCCGGTGAAGGGATCTTGGCTCTTTCCTCATCGAATAAGGTGCAGGGTATATCATATATACCGCTATGCAAAGCAAACTGTAGCTACCCTTTTTATAAAGTTTTGATTCTACAACATTTTTTTAGGTTTCTTTTCTTTTTATTAATCTCATTAATAAATCCCATCAGCTTATGCTTCCTAAGCATCACAGAAGAAACGAAAGCAGTAATATTTATATATCAGCATATATATATAGTATAAGCATTCGTCTCAGGCAGTAATATGATCTCATCACAGAACATTGCAGCAGAAGAACATATATGAAATATTGGATATACTAGGATGTCCGTGTTTTTAATACGAGCCTGTATAAAACACGGATTCCACGGTCGTGATGAATAGCCAAACCCACATCCCTAGACCCCTACGAGAGCGGCAAGTAACACTGCCAATTCTAAGGTTAAGAGATCCGGTCTCGACTCCTCGAGATGGCCTCCCACTGGACCCTAGAACCCGGTTACTTGTGCTCCCCTCCTTGGGTCTACCTAATGCGGAAAAGTAAATAATATACACTGGTGACATCAACCTCATCCCGGAAGTGCCCCAATAAAAGAATATTGCATACAAATAAATTTTACATGAATGAAAATAAAAACCCTCATCTCACATAAAACCCCCGGCTATTCAGAACACGACGATCCAATATAACATATCACAGCAACACATAATATCTCATATCATCAACGTAAGTAAGTATGCATACACCGATCGTCGTTGATGTATAGCAACGAAAACCGGCAATACGACTACATACTACACTTACGGTCACAGAAAATAAATTGTAAAACTACAATATTTGGAATCCACAATCACTTTAGACATCATAAATCTGAAATATCACATACTTCGCATTTCATGCCTAACTATATGAATTCCACATATTGTATCACATTCCAGATCAATAGACGGTATTAAACTTTCCGATCGAATAATCTAATACCCAAGATTTCCTAAATAGCTCAACACTTGAGCGGAGTTCAAATAATCCCAGAATATGTCACAGTACCGATGGTCCAGCCGTAGAAGGGTCAAGCCAACGCCTCACATGTGGCACGCCGTACTGCCCCAAACCCTAAGGTTTAGAGGCGGTTCAGACGGTCACATAATTGAGTTAAGGTTTGTGTTCTTCTAGAGGGTCCACTGCGTTACTTGCACGTTTTTCCAAACGATTTAAACTCAAGAAAAATTCAACACTTGAAAGTTTTTCGTTCCGGGAAAAAGTGAGTTAATAATATCCGTTCGAACATTTTAACAGTTTCTAAATTATCCGAAAAAGAAAGAAATTAAATTTTCCGATCGAATCAACGAATTCAAAATAATCCCCAGAACACTCAACACTTGAGTCAGATTAAAAATACTCAAAATTATGCAGGTTTGGCTACGGGTATTACTGTTTAAAAAGATGTCCCCAATGCACTGTTCATGCCGCAGAACCGCCGCGACAAGTAGGTTCTAGCCGCGGTTCCGCGGTTATATGAGAGCCTTGGGGGCTCGTATTTTATGATAACCCTTAAAATTCCCTGCTGATTTTTTTAAATATTTTTAATGCAGAAAAAATCACATTTGTAAAAAATTTCCAGAGAGGGGGTCTTTTTCAATGTTTCGGGGTTCGATCGGAGTTTTAACTTCGTATATATGTCGCCTAATGCTCTAGCTAGGCTTTGATATCACTGTAGGGTTCCTAGGCACTCTTATGAAGGTCTATAAGGCATCAACCATGCCCGAATAAAAATTTAGACGTGCCGAACAACCCAAAGCCGGGATCTTTGCTAGATTATTAGGGTTTAACATGCAAGTTAACATCTTTACAACTAAAAGTGAGGGATTACAACCTTTGTAGTCCACTCCTTCGCTTCATAAGCTCCGAGTAGAAGTCCCTTCACCGCGATCCACGATCTCCTGGACTCAAGAGAGGCTCCACAACTCGAACGACCCATGCTAGCTTGTAGTCTTTCTTTTCTCCGATGATCTACCTCGAAGTTTCTATAACTCAAGCTTTCTTTCTCTAATGAGGTGAACACCCTAATCTAATTGGGTAGATTAGATGAGGATGATGGAGTAGTATTTATGCTTTCTTTTTATATCAAATTCTCACACAAAAACATCACATAAAGAATACCTAGTAAGCTTTCTCAAAGCTCAAGATTGAAGAAGAAGAAGAAATAATGCATAATCCTTTTGTGACGAATAATGAAATGATATATGATTAATAATGTAACCATGGTCAACCATGACTATGCTAACCCATGTAGAGAATTAACTAAGGTTAGGGTTTGGGTTGAGTTAAAGAATGAGTCATAAGAAAATATCAACCATAATATCTTTTTCATGACAAAAGAAATCCTTCTAGAAGCATCAAGAAAGAACTAACCCAAATCAAACCCTAACCTTTTTTAATCTCCATTAACATGTTTCATTATTAATCATATCATGTTACAATAATATATATCACATATATATTATATATTTGTAACAAAAGAAAATAATACTATTAATATATATCGCATATATATCAATGTATTACCCGGTGAGAAAATGAAATAATAAAGCGAGCCAATATCAGATAAGTAATACAATATATCATATATATTATTATACATTAAATTATCGAATCAACACTTGATCCGACAATCCGGCTATATCGAATATAACCGACTAATATATCATGTACCGATTCATCGAATCAACACTTGATCCGATGACCCGGCTCATATCTAAATTTCGCGAGAATATAATACGGTATCTCATATCGCATTATCCTCGGTCGTGCACATATCACATATGTGCCCCTACTCCATTTTGCCTGAGTCAAGAAACCTCTGTGTAGGACTCTAAAGAATCGTCAATACGCCGGTAGCAAGTGATGATCATATCAAACACCCACAAGCTGCAAGCGGTCAGCTAAACGTAACAGCCACCCAGGTATTGAGCGATCAGAAAATCAACAAGCTAGCCTATATATTCTCCTATGAATCCAATCAGTAACACTCCCGTACAGTCCGGTCTCTTCGTCTGATATGTTGCATATCTAGTCTAGGGGTGGTATACGTCAGACCCCAGTAACCGATAAGTCGTGTCGATGTGAGGCTCATAACGGGTCGAGAAACTACTGGTAACACTTACCAGTAAATCTCTATATCAGTCATGGCCAGGGACTTCCAGTTATAGCCAATCGAACACAACACAACATCAACTCCCTATACCGGGAGAGACGAATCCCCTCCTATCGCTCATTGCCTCCATGTGATTCGGGACTGCATCCAAAAGCCACCGTTTTGCACGCCCTCTTGGACGTGGTAAGGTGGAAATCAAAGCACAGTGGGAATCACACAAGACTCTATGACGATCTCGGGTCTACAAACTATCCTGTACCAGTGTCACCGGAGAACTGCCATCTGACGTGTAGTATATCACCATCTGGGAGTTCTCGGCGAGTCCGTCCAGTGTACCCAGTCTCCACTGAGCACCCGTACACCATCCTTGATGTCAAACACCGATGGATATGGGATCATCCATCGCCCATCATATGGGTCAAGATGCGTATACGCTAGTCTACTTTGGTGTATCGATGCCCTGTCTCGATATACCCTCGACTAGGAACAGTTATAGGATGTACTCATCGACTACCGTAGCCCCATTAGTATGATCTCATCATAGTCCCGGTAGTCGAGTACAGATCCTAAGGGCTTTATCAACATGTGAGAGTAAGACAGTAAACCAATACAAGTCAACATGTTAAGATAAAGTGAAACCAAATAGCATACTATCATGACGAGCAAGAAAGTGCTCTCTATATATATCCAAGCATCTATTATAATATACATCATATGTACAACAATGGCCTCTAGGGCATATACATAACTAACATGTCAACCCTTGACCTCCCTGTCGTCAAGCAACGCTTCGACTTGGATACATGTCAACTCTTGACCTCCCTGTCGTTAAGCAACATTTCGACTTGGATACATGTCAACCCCTGACCTCCCTATCGTCAAGCAACGCTTCGACTTGGATACATGTCAACCCCTGACCTCCCTATCATCAAGCAACGCTTCGACTTGGATACCTGTCAACCCCTGACCTCCCTGTCGTCAAGCAACGCATCGACTCTGATACATGTCAACCCTTGACCTCCTTGTCGTCAAGCAACGCTTCGACTCGGATACATGTGAACCCCTGACCGCCCTGTCGTCAAGCAACGCTTCGACTCGGATACATGTCAACCCCTGACCTCCCTGTCGTCAAGCAACGCTTCGACTCGGATACATGTCAACCCCTGACCTCCCTGTCGTCAAGCAACGCTTCGACTCGGATACATGTCAACCCCTGACCTCCTTGTCGTCAAGCAACGCTTTGACTTGGATACATGTCAACCCTTGACCTTCTTCTCATAAAGCAACGCTTCGACCCGGAAACATGTCAACCCCTAACTACCTATCGGTGCAATGCTCCGTCTCGGAAATACATCAACCTTTATCTCCCTGTCGTAAAGCAATGCTTCGACTCGGAAAAAATTCAACACATGAACCCATCAACCCATAAAAAGAAGGTTCCTTTGTGAGATCTTTACGACTCTCACAAGAAAATATACTTAGGAGTCCTCACGACCCCTAAAGTAGAAATTACACCTACGAGATCCTCTCGACTCGCAGGGAGAAAAATCTTTATGAGACCCTCACGGCTCATAAAGTTGAAAAGTCTTAGGCTGCAGATCCTAACCCTGTCACCTAAGCCATCTCTACCCTGCAAGAAAATTAAGATAAACTACGTATGGACCACATCCATCAGAGCTACATGCAAGCACGAGATAAAAAAATATATTTCTTTTATTCATGAATTCAAAATGAATACAAGATACATCTCATAAAAGAATTAAAATGGATACAAAATACCCTCTCATTCGGGAGTGGATACAAGAAAAATAGAATATACAAAAATTCTTTAAGCCGGAGGACGACACAGTAATCTCCTCAATTCATCACTCTTCCGCTGGGCCTCGGCTTCGAGTTTGGTTATCGCCACGAGACGGGTCTCCGCCTGAGACTGTTGAGCCTGATACGAAGCGAGCCCACTCTTAAGCTTCTTTTCAGCAACTTTGTGAGCTTCAACCATCTCCCGGGTAAAGATGACGACTTTTTCAAGAGTGACCACTTTCCTGATAGCTTCTTGAAGCACCCGCCAAAGTTCGTATGCATGGATGGTCTTAGCAGTGAGCTCAGCTTGAAGTTCCCCCAAAGCATTCGAAGCCAGTTCCCTCTCCGAGAATTTCCGGTTTAGCCTCTTCTCGCATGATTGTAGATTTGTGGTGCACCATTCGATCAGCCCCCGCAAGCTCGTCTTTGCAGCCACGACCTCTGAGGGAAGGCGTGTGCACTCGAGACCATGTAAACAAGCCTCCACTCGACGAAAAAACTCGACCCAAACATGCACTAATGTTTCATCATGGTAAGCGGCAAGAAGGGGCAGAGAAATGTTGGCTTCGGCAGCAAATTCTTCGGCTGTGATCGAGCTACCAGCATGAAGATCTTCGATGAGAGCCGACAACGAGTGAAGGCTTTGCTTCTCCATCCGTTCAGATACACGTAGGGCATAAGGTCCTAATGGCATAATGATGCGAGACTCCAGCGGAATAAGAGCGGGCAAGGCTGTCAAGATCCATGAACAATCTATGAGATTTACGCCCAAAGAGTATATAAAGCGATGTAAAAATCTTACTTACCCACAGTCATGCAAGGAGGATTGGTCAGATCCCCAGGCTCGTCGAGGATCTCAACTTCGTCATCAGCTTCCAGAACTGCAGAAGACATATCAGTATCGTTATACGAAATAATAATAATACAATGAAGGGGTCAAATAACACTAACCTTGCCCAGAAGAGAGGATGATACTTTGCGGGGATATTGCCTGTGGGGCGGCCATCTCGAGCAGACGCTGAAAGGACTTTCTGGGAGATAAATTCACGATGGACGCCGCCAATCCTCGCAATTCTGAAAAGACAGAAAGAGTCAGATAATAGAGAGATCATTAAAGCAAAATAAGAATACTACCTTCGATACTCTTCCTGCCTTGAGCCGGAGGGATAGCATCTTCGGCAGCCTCCTCCATTCCCTTAGGAATATCACCGGAGACATTTGCTGGTGTGACAACTCCCAGTTGAGGGGCAACGGCCACCACTTTAGGCTCCAATGAAGGGACGGCGGTCTCAATTACTGTTGGAGATAGTGCCCTCAGAGTCAATTATTAGATCACAGGTACGTGATTGCAATGATTGATGGAGGACCTATCCCGGTAGGACAGTCTTACTCGAGATGATAGTATGCTATCTGGTTTACCTTTATCATCGTGTACTGTTTTAAGTGACCTGACACGTCGCTATTACACATTGATAGAGCCCCTAGGATTCTTGCTTGACCACCAGCAGTATGAGGGCGATCATATAAGTGGGAGCTGGGGGTCTATAAGCATATCCTTAAAAGGTCCCTAGTCGTGAGAGTTTCGAGACAGGGCATCGATTCTCCATTGTAGACTAGTGTATACAGTCGAGACCCCGACGAGGGGCGGTGGCCGGTCTCACAAGCCACTGGTGTCAGTTGGATCACCTAAGATGTATACAGGTGCTCATTGGGTTATGAGTACACCGGACAGGACTCGCCGGGAACATGCTAGTTGGTCTTATACCAGACGTCAGATGGCAGTTCCCTGGTGACATGTGTGCAGGTTAGTTCTTCGACCTGGGGATCGTCATTTGTCTCGTGTGAGTTCCCACTGTACTTTGATTACTACCCTACCACGGCTCAAAGGAGTCGTGCAAACAGGTTTTAGTTGGGTACAGTCCCGAGCCACATGGAGGCAGTGAGCGTATCTTCAGGGGTTCGTCTCTCCCGGTATTGGGGGTGAGGTCGTGCTGTGTCTAGGAGAGCCATTACACAAAGTCCTTGGCCAAGGCAAGGAGATTTACTGGTAGGTATTCCAGTAGTATCTCAGGGTGTTCTGGGCTACACTCCGACACGACTTGTACCGCTTTTGGGGGTCTGATTTTTACCTACCCCCTAGGCCCGCCATGCGACACTCATAGACGAACGGACCGGACTGCACGGATATTGTCACTGACAGGCTCAGTAGGGTTGTCAGGCTGAGTTCACTCACAGACGTCCCTTTTAGTCAATACTTGGTAGCCCGTTACGTATTGGCTTATACCTCTGACGTGCTAGTGGTTAAATCCACAACCAAGGTGTTGATGAGTCTTTAGAGTCCCCCACATTCAGTTACTCAGCTTTCGGACGAAAAGCTGTAGAGGCCGTATGGAGATATGGCAAGGTCCGATCAGATACGTGCGGTATTGCACGGATCAGGATCGGACAGTTTGTACTATAGGCCGTATGGTTATATGGCAGGGTTCGATCAGATATGTGCGGTATTGCACGGATCAGGATCGAACGGATATTACTAGCCGACTTTGTTTTAAGCCGGATCCTAGTATAGTACAGTGTAGATTTTGTCTCATTGCATTTGTTTCTCGGTCGAAATACAAATGCGGGTGTGTATGCACAGTATCGGGGTTTTCCTGTAATTTATTACGGGACCAGTTTTTGGAGTTGCCAGTTTGTTTTCCGTTTCGGCCAATTTTCCTTTGATCGTTCATTGGCCGACGTTTGGTGGAGGAGGGTTTATTTGCATTGTTGCAAATAGGCTTTTTATTGAGGGGGTCTTTGCTTATTGTAGCATCATGATGGTTTTCATGATGTGCACCATCATTGACTTCTCCTTCTCATGATGGCTTGACTTTTAGTGGGCATAATGGTTGATGATGATGAAGGGTGAGGTTGGTTGAGTGTGGGTTTATTGTTGTGATCATTTCCTTTTTGGCATGATAGCCTTCTCTCTCTCTCCATTGTATTATTGGATGGCCACACTCTCATATACACTCTCTCACCCTCACATTCTCTCTCTTCCCATGGTATGGCCGGCCAAAGCCATAGAGGGGCTGTCCAAAATGAGAGAGTGGGGTTTTTGGTTGATATCATGTTGCAAAACTCCTACTAATCCCTCCACAAAAGTTCATGTTTCATACCTCCACCAAAAGGCAATTCCATAACCCCAAAAGTGAGACACAAGCTCTACTATAGATTCTACAGTAAATCTTGGGCACGTCGAGTAGCCGGCTTCGTGCCCGAGTTGCCTCGGCATTGAGGTGGGAGCCCGTAAAAGAAGTAGGCGATGTGGTGCACTTCCGGCGACGAGGAGGAGACGGGACATTCCGCAGGAGATCGGGACGACGACGAGAAGACCGGAGGACTCGGATCTGTCGGTATACTTCTCTTCCCTATCTTGTAGTTAGCTTAGACTTGTTAATGGTTCGATCCGGGTGTTTAGTGCGCGGCGGTTTGCCAATTCAAGAAAATTAAAGTTATTCACCGCTTCCGCATTTGGCCGTCGGATTGACGGCCGGGGCGCCGCCGTGCACATACAGTGGTATCAGAGCCTCCCCATTAACTTAGTCTAGCTTTGTGTAATGTTTTTTTCTGTTCCGATCGATCGAAATGTTCAAAAACCTGTATTTGCCCACATCAGTTTTCTGTTGAAATTTTTTTGGTCCCCAAAAATTTTTCAGGTTGTATAAAAGCACTGTACAGGAAGACTTAAGACTTCTGGAAAAATCCGACACCATGATCCTCTGGTTGGAGCGCGGAACAGCGGCCAAAACCTACTTGTGGCCGCGGCTCCGCCGCAGAGTAGAGGAGTCAGTGGGCCGGATCTTTTCAGTGGGCCTCTGGAATTATTTTTGGGGTTTTTGAACATTAAAATTGGGCCCATATTTTCTGTAACTGCTACAATTTTGTTTTGGGGCCCACTTGTTAATATTCGATCGGTCGGATATTTTAAACACATTTTTCACAGTATTTACATTATATCTGCGACCGTGAATGTCACTTGATCGGTAAATCCGGTCTAACTGCTATAGCCCGGTTAGACGGATTTGCGAACGTGACTTTCACGTTGATGTTTTGTTTTTGCTGTGATGTTGCGGATCAGTCGTGGGGGATAGCCTGGATGCAATGCTAGTACAGTTTTGTTGTATTATGTACATTTGATATTGCGGGGCGAGCGTCCGACATGTGGACTGCCGTCACTGCCTGTTTGTATTATTATTTTGGGGCACGACCTGGTTGCGGTCGATGTACCCGTTGTATGTATATTTTACTTTCTGTACTAGGATTACCCCGCGGAGGGGTGCACGGATAGCCGGATTCTGGAGGGCAACAAGCCCGCATCTCATGGCATTGAGACGGAGGGGGCTTCACTCTAGGATTGGCGGGATATTCGCCGCACTCGTAGGGGGTACAGGTTGACCCAGGAGGGGTGCCCAAGTTACCGGATTCCGTGAAGTGCTGGGTGGTCCATTCACGGCGCTGAAGGGGGCTGCCTCGCTTCAGGTTTTGGCGGGTGACTTGCCGCACCCGTAGGGGTCTAGGATTTCATTGCACAGGCTATCCACACGACCAGGGGAACGTCGGGTTTCAGCGGCTCTGTGAAACCCGGGGATCCCAGATATCTGTATTGTTTCTGTGATGCTGTACATTTCTGTGATGTTGCATTTTATTCACGCCTTGAGCGAATATAATATATTGGTATATATATTAGTAGATGTTGTATATGTTTTGCATCCGCGCTAGTCCAGTCCCCACTCTGTCGTTAGTTAGCTAACCTAACGGGTAATGACGGGACCCAGTGGCGAATGCGGATGGCATATACGTACATCAGTATATTTTCGTTCTTTTTGGTGTGATCAATTGATGGGACTGCATTGATTCGGATCAATGCAAGTTAAAACAAACCTAATCTGATGTTGTTGGAACACTTTTCAAAAAGCTGTTATTGCAAGGACGTTTACTTTTGTTTTGCATCGTGGTATTCATTGGAATATCCTGCTCCTCAGTCGACGAGGCAAGGGCCGAGATCCCTTCACCGGGAGTGACCCCTTGGACAGAAGTTTGCGTCAGGGCATTAACTTCACTATAGCCGATTACTTTTGCTTTGCATCGCGGTATTCATTTGGAATATCCTGCACCCCATTCTACGGGGAAAGAGCCGAGATCCCTTCACAGGGAGTGACCTCTTTAGCAACGGTTTTCGTCACTATATTTTTAAAAGCTATCCGTTCCTTCGATGATATCAAGTTCATTACGTTAAAGGTTTTCGCCAGAAACCATTCGTAGCCCTCCGTCATTTCAGTTAAATATTCGGTAGTATTCAAGCTATGTATTTTGACCTCACGCCAAGGCATAGTGTTTGGTAGCTGCCGGTTATTTATCTGTTGCATAGATAGATGCGTTGGTTTGGGACAGTCGTACTACTATTTTGGCCTACGTCAAGGGTATGTACGGGTGGGTTCAAATTAACCTGGATAATGACGGGCAGAACTTGACATGTGACTTATGATATTTTGACCTCACGCCAAGGTCATAAGAGCATGGGGCAGAAATCACATCGGGAGTTTCAAAAGAACTGAAACTTGCCAGATATGCGCATACCTTCTGGAGTGTGATACCGTGAGCGGATTCCGTCACGTTATCATGCGATGATAGTTGGATCCCGATTCCCACTGATGAGTTAGTTTACTCCTCGGGTGACCCCGACTAATTCTTCTTTCAGGTTTGGAGGAGAATTTGAGGTACAGTGGGAGGATTCCAGATTAGATAAATTGGTAACCATTCTGATCTAGGTTAGAGTGCACGCTGAGTGTTTCTTTTCTCTCTCTCTGGCAGCGACCATTTGACCCGACCCTAAGACTATGACTCAGTGACCAAGTTGACCGAACCTTCTTAAACACTGGCTTTTGGATTGTCAGAGTTGCAAACCTCATTGCCACTCCTACTTTTACCCTTTTCTCCAGGACACCCCGTATTACTACGAACGTCCACTTCCATTGGACAAAACCATCGTATGGTTAGATACGAACTCGAAAGAATTTATTCGAGGATGGTTTCCGGTTCTGGAGAAAACGGATAGGATTATTCAGTTGTCTTTTCCTTTTACCCTCTCTCAGGTTACGAGTACTCCTTGGTTTAGGAGTAGTACACCTATTACGCAAATTGGATTGTCTTCTTCCAAACCTTAGGCTGGTGCCGACCGGTGGGGAATGAAGAAAACCAATTAGCATAACGATGGTGTGCAGAAGGTATTAAGTTAAGACAAAGCAAGGGATTAGTAAGAGGGCAAAGTAAATTGCAACAGATATTCACGACCAAACCAGGTATTTCGTTACCACTCCCACATCACCTTTGTATTTCTCCAGGACACTCCGTATCACTACGAAGATCCACAGTTTATTTGGATACTCCATCGTATGGTTATATACGAACTCGAAAGGAACTTGTTCCAGTTCGGGGATGGATTCTGGTTCAGGAGAAATAGGAATAAGATTTATTCAGGTGTCTTTTATCTTCACGTTCTCTCGCATTGCGAGTGTTCCTAGGATTGGGACATTACACCCATTATGCTTATTGGATAGTCTTCTTCCAAACCATAGGCTGGTGCCGAACGGTAGGGAATGAAGAAAACCATTTGGCCTAAAGGGGTGTACAGAAGGTAAAGACTAAAGACATATGAAGGGATTTGGAGAGGTGGCAAAGAATTATACGGTTACAATCGTGAATCTGGAAGAGGCATTACTAGGAATACCAGGATACCCCATCGAAACATTTCAATGTTTCAGTTTCACTGTGTACTGTTAATAGAAAACTGATTTCCCGATTAGATACTTACTCCAGGGTATGTATTTACCAGATACGATTCTCACATCTGTATGGTTTTACAGATGATGAGTGGGAGTAAGTTATCGGGAATTGGGTGATTATCCTCATTATATCGGGATTCGTTGTAATCGGTGATATTTGAGGAAATCACCTGGGCTGTTTGCCGGTTGGCAAATATTTGGTTTTGAATATCCGCAGTTATGCACCAATTTCAAATTGATATATCTGTACGTCTATTTTCATAGAGTGAGATGTACCTTTTTGAAATTATGTCTATGACATTTACCTATATCAGTGGATGGTTAGGTAAGGAGCATTGAACAGCGGTGTAATTCTTCTTAACCATAAGTACAGTTTTCAACCTACGACACACAGTGAATGAGTTATCAGACTCAAGGGACTTATACAGAGTATTGTATGTTGTCCAGGGTCCATCAGGACAGAGGGGTTGGTCCTCGTACTATATTCGGTTTACTTATGACTTCTCTAGTTTTTAGACAGGTGTTTCGTGGAAACACAGGGTCCGAATTTGGAGAAGTTATAGGTATTTGAATAGAGTAGAGAACCAGGTATAGCAAGTATCGGGATTCTTCAAAAAGATCGAAGATGTAGATACTTGTCAATGATATTCAGTTGCTAGTAATAACTAAGAGAACTTGCTTCTCTTTCAGGTTACTCATAATTGGAAGCATTCCTAAGTTGAGTAACGCTGATCGGCCTCCTTCCATTTAGTTGACATGCACTGGAGACAGTTGCATGATTTGAATCTGGTTCAATTAAATCAGTGCCTCTGGTTCTATATTGGATATAGAACAGTTCATATCTTAACGATGTTAAGGTACGGGGAGTTGTCCGGCTTATGCTTAAAACCAGACACTGGACAACTCAAGGCACGTTTCAGTAATGACTGTTTGTGGGTTGACCCAGGCTATGACGCGGGTTGATTTTCTACCATCTGGATGGACAATAGCAATATCGTTCTAGACTCGCCACAGTTTTAATAAAAATGGATTTTTTTCAGAAAACAGTAGTGGGAGTATGGTAGAACTGGAAGTGATTCCAGAACCACAAACGATTACTGAAGATTTGACAGGAACCTAAAGATTCAACCTGGATTGACATTCCATTGGCCACTCCGCAGATAAGGTGGGTAACTTCAGGCACCCGAGAGGTACTACGGTAGCCTCAAGGACGGTGACAGGGAAGTTCTTGTTTACCCACAATTACCATTGCTGTTGTTCCAGGGTGCGAGACCCGGCGGGAGGATGAGTATAGCGTCGTTCTAAACTAGTTTTAGAAGTGTACGTGTATATGACTCTGCCAGAGGGTTGTCGTAGTCAGTGGGAGCAGCGGAAGCATTGGTGGACAGGTAGCTTATGTCTATTTATAGACTCAAGCAGATGTAGCGGAGATAGATCATCTATTTCTGACGTGACAGTCATAGGTTTGACTTCATCAGAATAGGGGATGGATCTGTTGAGAAGGTAGTAGGGTGTGATGTCATGGTGTTTGGATGACATACACAGAGTAGGAAAGGAAACTCCTATACTACAACCGGTTATACTTTGGTCGTCACACAGTGGTTTCTCCACACAGGACTTGGACATTATATCAGACATACTGGTTACTGGATCTATGGTATTAGATCTAGATTTGGGTGGTTTCCCAATCAGGATACTTGACAGCATTCTAAGAGTATATAGGATGGACGACTCCTGGCACGGTAGTGTACCTGCAGGTGATGGAGTCACCCTCTCTGAAGCTGTCTTACAGACTAAAGGGGAGAGGGATGTGCATGATTGGCAGATCACTTGCTCAGGCAATTGAGTCAATCATGAGATGTCAAGTACCACACCAGATGTTGTTCTTGCACTAGATGCAATAAGTTGACATTAATCCAATCGTGGAGAAACCGTAGGAAGCAGTTTTAGAACATAAATGGATGTTCTAGGGATATGATAACGACAGCCTTATTCGGGAGACAGTTATCATTCCAGGCTTCCAAGGTGACATGGACGACAAGGAGGTTGTCAGAGTTATAGTTTTTCCTTCTGATGAGGGGCAGTATTTTGGACAGGTGGTCCAAGGCAATACTGAGGGTGGCATGGCGCAGGATACTGATTAAGTTCAGTTAACGATACAGTCTAAGAAGTTTGGATTTGGAGTTCATTTATGAGCTATGTCCCATCAGACATCCAGACACATTCTAAGACAGGTATTGCTCATTTCGGGAGATGGGTTTCTCCGCGAACTTGAGATATAGAGAGACATAGAAAGAAACAACTAAGCGGATCCACTCACTGAGGCTATTCCTCGAACGCAATAGTTCCGCAAACGAGCTTTGTGAGACTGACTAGTAGAGGAGTTGGATGTTCGGTATCACACGGGCTGTGAGTATGCGACATCGCAATAATTAGCCTTGAGTGCAAGTGGGAGATTGTTGGAGATAGTGCCCTCAGAGTCAATTATTAGATCACAGGTACGTGATTGCAATGATTGATGGAGGACCTATCCCGGTAGGACAGTCTTACTCGAGATGATAGTATGCTATCTGGTTTACCTTTATCATCGTGTACTGTTTTAAGTGACCTGACACGTCGCTATTACACGTTGATAGAGCCCCTAGGATTCTTGCTTGACCACCAGCAGTATGAGGGCGATCATATAAGTGGGAGCTGGGGGTCTATAAGCATATCCTTAAAAGGTCCCTAGTCGTGAGAGTTTCGAGACAGGGCATCGATTCTCCATTGTAGACTAGTGTATACAGTCGAGACCCCGACGAGGGGCGGTGGCCGGTCTCACAAGCCACTGGTGTCAGTTGGATCACCTAAGATGTATACAGGTGCTCATTGGGTTATGAGTACACCGGACAGGACTCGCCGGGAACATGCTAGTTGGTCTTATACCAGACGTCAGATGGCAGTTCCCTGGTGACATGTGTGCAGGTTAGTTCTTCGACCTGGGGATCGTCATTTGTCTCGTGTGAGTTCCCACTGTACTTTGATTACTACCCTACCACGGCTCAAAGGAGTCGTGCAAACAGGTTTTAGTTGGGTACAGTCCCGAGCCACATGGAGGCAGTGAGCGTATCTTCAGGGGTTCGTCTCTCCCGGTATTGGGGGTGAGGTCATGCTGTGTCTAGGAGAGCCATTACACAAAGTCCTTGGCCAAGGCAAGGAGATTTACTGGTAGGTATTCCAGTAGTATCTCAGGGTGTTCTGGGCTACACTCCGACACGACTTGTACCGCTTTTGGGGGTCTGATTTTTACCTACCCCCTAGGCCCGCCATGCGACACTCATAGACGAACGGACCGGACTGCACGGATATTGTCACTGACAGGCTCAGTAGGGTTGTCAGGCTGAGTTCACTCACAGACGTCCCTTTTAGTCAATACTTGGTAGCCCGTTACGTATTGGCTTATACCTCTGACGTGCTAGTGGTTAAATCCACAACCAAGGTGTTGATGAGTCTTTAGAGTCCCCCACATTCAGTTACTCAGCTTTCGGGCGAAAAGCTGTAGAGGCCGTATGGAGATATGGCAAGGTCCGATCAGATACGTGCGGTATTGCACGGATCAGGATCGGACAGTTTGTACTATAGGCCGTATGGTTATATGGCAAGGTTCGATCAGATATGTGCAGTATTGCATGGATCAGGATCGAACGGATATTACTAGCCGACTTTGTTTTAAGCCGGATCCTAGTATAGTACAGTGTAGATTTTGTCTCATTGCATTTGTTTTTCGGTCGAAATACAAATGCGGGTGTGTATGCACAGTATCGGGGTTTTCCTGTAATTTATTACGGGACCAGTTTTTGGAGTTGCCAGTTTGTTTTCCGTTTCGGCCAATTTTCCTTTGATCGTTCATTGGCCGACGTTTGGTGGAGGAGGGTTTATTTGCATTGTTGCAAATAGGCTTTTTATTGAGGGGGTCTTTGCTTATTGTAGCATCATGATGGTTTTCATGATGTGCACCATCATTGACTTCTCCTTCTCATGATGGCTTGACTTTTAGTGGGCATAATGGTTGATGATGATGAGGGGTGAGGTTGGTTGAGTGTGGGTTTATTGTTGTGATCATTTCCTTTTTGGCATGATAGCCTTCTCTCTCTTTCCATTGTATTATTGGATGGCCACACTCTCATATACACTCTCTCACCCTCACATTCTCTCTCTTCCCATGGTATGGCCGGCCAAAGCCATAGAGGGGCTGTCCAAAATGAGAGAGTGGGGTTTTTGGTTGATATCATGTTGCAAAACTCCTACTAATCCCTCCACAAAAGTTCATGTTTCATACCTCCACCAAAAGGCAATTCCACAACCCCAAAAGTGAGACACAAGCTCTACTATAGATTCTACAGTAAATCTTGGGCACGTCGAGTAGCCGGCTTCGTGCCCGAGTTGCCTCGGCATTGAGGTGGGAGCCCGTAAAAGAAGTAGGCGATGTGGTGCACTTCCGGCGACGAGGAGGAGACGGGACATTCCGCAGGAGATCGGGACGACGACGAGAAGACCGGAGGACTCGGATCTGTCGGTATACTTCTCTTCCCTATCTTGTAGTTAGCTTAGACTTGTTAATGGTTCGATCCGGGTGTTTAGTGCGCGGCGGTTTGCCAATTCAAGAAAATTAAAGTTATTCACCGCTTCCGCATTTGGCCGTCGGATTGACGGCCGGGGCGCCGCCGTGCACTTACAATTACCCGTTCCACAATCTCCAAGGCGTCACCGGAAAGGTCCATTAAATCTATGGCCGGTAAGGGTACCTCTTCCGGGAGAACGGACACCGGGGGAACAGAGGCCACCGAAGGAAGCTCCGCAGCTAGAATAGCAACTGTAATGACCTCTTCCGCACCTACGAATGTCTTATCGGGGATATTTACAGAGTCCACAGACAGGACGCGACTTGAGCTCAGATTCTCTGCCATTGCTGAAGTCCCTGTAAAGTTTTACGAAGATAAGAGGACATAAAAAGCGATACAAATTACTTGCCAGCGGAAAAATATAGAAATCATGCATACCGATGCGCAAGGATGCTTCTAATATGGCTTTTTCAAGCCGTCGCTCCTTCCTGAGAACGTATGCCCGCCGGAGCTCAAATATAGATTCGTGGCCATCGGTCTTCAATGATAGCTCATCTTCGGAAGCGGCTGAGATAGGCTGCTTGAGGGCTATCTCTTCTCCCTGTTGCAAGGGACCTATAAATATTCTCCGGTATTGATGGGGGATCTTCATAGAATATGACGGGAGGATAAGGGTTCTTCGGGACACCCACATTCTCAGTTTCGTCTTGTGAGCGCCTTATAGCCTTAGCCAATTGTGCGGCTTCCTCGGCAGACGAACCCGGAAAGAGAAGACCATCATCCGGCTCTTTCATGGTATGGGTTCGTCTTGAGTAACGGCTTCAGATTCGACCAAGAAGTCGAGCAGACCGGTAACCGACTTCTTCCTCCTTTTCGAGCCAGAGCTGACACTAGAAGAGGAGGATCGCTTCTTTCCCTTTGGTGCTTTGATACGGCGTTGCCCAACCTCACCTCCAGTATCCTCTATGGGCGGTACTACTGATGATGACACTGCCATTGATGACACCACAACTGATGAAACTACTGCTGGCGCCTTATCGGAAGCCCTTGCCTGGGCTCTAGTACGCATCGGCATACCAACTGTGGGAGGAGACGATTCCGTATCCACCGCCTCAGAGATAAGTAAGACACCAGTACCCCTCAAGGGAGGGCGAACCACTGTCCGCGTTCGCGGCGGGACTCCCATGGCCTGGATCAGGGCGGGAGCTCTATCTCCGAAGAGTATCCGCCTCTCCTCGACAATGATAGGACCAACTCGGTGGCGGTACCAACCCATGAAAGCCTCCACACACCTTGGAATGTAGTCGGCCTCGGGGATCATAAAGTAAGAACCGGTCTTCAGCCGCATGAAGTGATGGGTGATATCACGGAAAACTCCCAAAGACGAGCTGGGCTCCACCAAAAATGCCTCGAAGGGAACGCCCTGGTTATAACCCAACTGCCGAGCAAAGCGGTGCGGATTATACCGCATGAAAAGAACCGTATCATTTCGACGAAACACCAAATAACCCGGCCTAATTGAATACAAGTGCATGATTTCCTTAGGCTTTAGGGACGGTGCTCCCCCTTTCAACAAATCGAACAGCGGTTGAATAGGTCCCGAAAGAGTAGAGAGGACTCGGTCATTGAATACCATCCCGCCTTTGTTAGCATATGGGATGAGCAACACACGAAGAGCTCCTAGTTGGGTCGGATCAGGATCGGAAGCATCCACCAACCTTATGAGCCGCGGGAAGGTATAAGCATCATAGAAATCCGGCTTTGATGCGCTGCGAACGCCCCCAATACGTGCATCTCAATCCACGACGTAAAATAGTGGAGGGAGAAACTCACCACGTCTACACCTGGGGTCGAAGTATTAGCCGCAGTGCTCAGCCCATGGTATAATTGTGATAGTCCCGCAATGCTAACAGCCAGCCGTGCCCCTTCGGCTATGCGATGAGCGGGATAGAAGACAGAGGCTCTCATGAAGCGTCGATGCGTCGGCATAGCGAACCAACTGAGCCAAAGACGGATGAAGCCGACGAAGAAGGTCTCTTCGTCCATGCCAGGGGCCGCGATTGAATCAAAGGGCACGGCCGACAAAACCGGAATGTAAAACTGCGGCAAGTCCTCTTCTTTGGCCGGCAGCTTATCCAGCCCAAACACAAAGGGGTCATTAATATTTGCAAATTTTGGAGCCTCCTTTGATAAGACATCTTCACGAAAGAAGCATGCAATAAGGTTCTTAAAAGTGACGCCCCGTCCCTCTGACTCCGCGAACAGCTTCTCGAAAATACCCAGAGTCTTGATTAGACTAGGGTACTTATGACGGACGGTGTTTTCGGTCGTTAAGCCGTCAAGCGTAGCAGGCGCAGTCGCGAAAACATACTCATCAGGAGGTAGCAACTCTTCATAGTGCTCTCCCCTGATCTGCAATCCAGAGATCTCGTGGAACTCTTCCATAGAAATCGAGACCTCACGATCCCCTAGCAAAAAAGTGTTGTGGGAAGATTCCATTGATTCAAGAAAGCTTTAACCCACCAGACATGAGGAGCCGAATAGTGAAAAAGAGACGCGTACACCACCTGATAAAGCTCGACCTTCTGAAACCGTGCACGATGGCCGGAGAGGACATATCGAGCCCAAGGAAGATAGCCGATTGGATGGCGAAGGATAAGCCCTATCTTATAGACTTGTCCCCAGGGTTGGGCTTCACCTTGGCAAATGTGACGCCCCAAGATGTCTATGGCTGGCAAAGGCTGGTTTGGTATCCCAGTTGTCGACGGCTCAAGCCAGCCTATAGGAGTCCAGTCAACTGCCTCCACTGCAAAAGCAGTCTGTGGACGCTCCATCGGCAAGACTGGGCAAAGAAGCTCTATTGGCACTTCACAAAGAAAGCTGCGGCGGTCCCGAATGATATGCCCGTACCAAGTTCCCCACAAAAGCAAATTGGTATAGTCCTTGTCATCGCCATTGCTTCTTCATCCGACGGCAATTGTTGAAAAGCAGCGTCTGAGCGAGTAAACAGAAAATAAAGAAGAGAAGCCATTGGTCTAGAAACAAGGGAAAGAAAAACCATCAGTGAAGCCTATACATACATACATACATACATACATACATACATACACACACACACACGCACGCACACACACACACACATATAATAACAAAAGAAAATGACAAGACGTCTGTTTTGCAGGACCACTGCCTACAAGACACACGGACCCCATAAAATCAATATGGCGGCTCACCAATGATGAGACAGGGGAATCATTACGAGAATAAAGAAGACCCTCATTAAACAGACATTGAGATTAAAACAAATTCTTGGGAAAACAAGTTCCGTTAAATACCAACAAATTCAAATTTGTGCGAATAAGGGTAAAACCCTATGAAAAGATTTTCAAGAACACCAGGGAATAAAATTCCCGAAGGGTCCCCTTGATCTTTCAGAGCTTAGCACTTCGCCAGAGGAATTAAATTCCTTTTATGAAATGGAATTAAATTCCAAGAACTCATAAAAATATATGAGAAACAAAATCCTACGAATCCTCATAAAATCAGAGGGGAATGCTTGAGATATAGAGGTTCACTGCCCCAAAATCACATCTTTGGATATTTAAGAGATGAGTTTCTGAGGAGAGCAAAGCTCTCATGATAGATTTAAAATCCAGAAGCGTTTTTCAAGAAAAGGGTTCTCTGCTTTACCAAAAAAGGGTTCTTTTTGGCAGAGTTTAACTTTGGAATTACAATGGCAGAGAAATAAGCTCTGAGGAAGAGAATTAAATTCTTGAATAAAATGAAGAAGGAAGAAGATGAAAGAAACAGTGGCTGCCTAAGGAACCAAACCCTTGCATTTATAAGACGTGACAAGGGCGGTTCACCTTGCTGTTCCCCTAGACAATCCAACGGCCGTAAAAGTGACAGCGTTGCACTCACGTGCAAACCACGTGAGAACAACGTTGTGGGGGCATTTGTTCCCTCATGGAAATAGAATAAAAAATATATATAGAAAAGCAACGGGAAAAGCCCCTAAATGGAGCATCACGTGCCTACACGTGATAAGCGCTGCGCTTGACAAAGCAAGGTTAAAACTGAAGCTAAAACTGAGCCTCACGTGCAGACAAGTGACTGTTATATACAAGGTATATAAGCACCTTCTTAAAAAACAATTGGCCAGAAGAAGTCACGTGGTAGCACGTGACACTTTTTGATATGTTTAATTATGTGAAGGGTCACGTGCTATATGTGATGAGCTCCTATATTTTCTAAACCGATAGAATTAAATTCTAAGATAAAAGGGGTCAAACCCCATTTGGAAAACATTTCCCTAGATCTTTCTAAACAAGAAAGATTGCGCTCTGTAAAGCAGAGCGCCATTGGATTAAAAATCTAATGGTGATTAAAAAATTAACAATTTATAGAAGAAGATTCTGTGTTGGGAAATATTTTCCTAATCTTGTGAGAAATATCTTCTGTAAAACAAAAGTCCATGGATTAAAAATCCAACAATGAATAAAATTCACCGATTTATCTAAAAGATCATTTTGGTTGATTATAAAATCAATCAAAATCTCTTAATAAGAGATTTGGCCGAACAAACTGATTCTTTTGTTTCTCCTATAAATAGGAGCTCAAAAAGAGAGAGATAAGAAACACAGAAGAAAAAAGGAGAGAAGTTTTCAAGTTCTCAAAAAGAGAGAAAAAAAGAGAAAACAGAAAGAAAAATCCGAGGTAGGAGAAGGATTAAAACACAGAGAATATCTCATCTCCTTTTCACCTCCACAAGATTTTAACTCTTCTATAAAAAGAACTTAGTTCTTCCACTGGTTAAGATCTGCAGAAGCAGATCTCCCCACATGTTGAGAATTTTTTTCTCATCGGGGAGATTTTGCCATGCAGATCCAAAATCTAGAGAGAGATCTAAGTTCAGAGAATTTAATTCTCCCATAAAAGTTTATAGGAATTTAATTCCTCTGATGAGATAAGGGTTTAACCCTTCATATGAGAACTTAGTTCTCCCTTATGGTAAAAGATCTGCAGAAGCAGATCTCCTCATAAATTGAGAATTTAATTCTCATTGGGGAGATTCTGTTATACAGATCCCAAAGCTAAGAGAAAAACTAAGCCTTAAGAATACAATTCTTATAAAACAATGGGCTTGAAAGTCTCAAAACTCAGGATCTCCATGCACGTAAAAGGAGTGGCACCAAACTTGATAATAGCCGATCACGTGCTCCCACGTGAGCATCTTTGATGAACAAAAGAGAATAATCAAGATTGGCTCACGTGAACCCATGGTAATGCTTGGCACTTACAATGTAAGAAAGAGAATAAATCGGAGGCAGTTCCCACTTTTGGGTCGCCTCACGTGATCTCACGTGACCCAGCAGCGCTTAGCGCTTAGAGAAGAATAAAAGAATAAGCCCAAAGAGGCAGCGCTTCAAATTCTTAAAGTTCAGTACTGTTTTATGCGCCTCACGTGACCCCACGTGAGCGCCTCAAAATTTTAGTGTTTAACACTATTTCAAACACCTCACATGGGAATACGTGAGCGCTGAATAAATATATTAGTGTTGAACACTATGAAAGGCTAACATTAGCCAGATGCAGACCAAATTTTCTAAGGACCATCAATTGAGCCCTTCATGCCCAGGGTCTCCAAAACCGATCTCAGTTCCAAAGACAGCTAAAAAGCCCCCAACAGATGACATATAAACTGATATTCATCCCATTTTCCCAAATCGGGACATTGGTTCAAGGGTACATCTCTTCATACCTCTGATACATGTCGTTGTAATCCTTCAACGTCTTCAGAGAGATGGAGGGTCCCAATAACCAATAACTGTTGGCGCATCCCCAAACTGTTTAAACCAAAACCCACAGACTATGACGTCTTTAAACCATACAGACTATGATGTCTTTAAACTTTATGGACTATGAGGTTCTTAAACTCATGAACTATGATGTCTTTAAAATTTACAGACTATGATGTCTCTAAACTGCCACGGACTACGATGTCCTTAAACTATGGACCGCAATGTTCCTAAACTAAGACGATAGAGCCCAAATACTCTTTCATTGGATCTAAATGAACCCAAACCCTCGTTGAGTAGATCTTAGTCTAAAATTAGACTAACGTATCCTTAACAAACTTTTAAGTTGATCTTAATCTCAATGAGATTAACGATCCTTAAACCCAAACCAAACCCAAATCTAAGAAAATACAGATTTGGACTAATCCATGCCCTACGGGCGACAACATAAATTAGTCTCCGTATACAATCCACGGGCAACCAAAAATAAAACAAATACACACGACACAAAATGACTATCTGGAGAAGGAGAAAGTGGTTACCGCGATGCGGTAGCGTAATTAACTGCAGGGGCTTGCGCCTACAGGGAAGAGCGTCCCCACAATCAAAAAACCCCTCAATGAGGGGGAATCTGACGAAGTCTGCTACATCGGCCGCATCCATTTAAACCTTCGATACATGGTGCCATCAATCAACTTGGCATCTTCGGAGAGGTGGACGGATATCACCAAATAGCATCTGCCCCCAAAATTCAGGCCGGATGTCCCAACGTCCCGGTCGCGTCTTTTCGGCGGAAAACAGCCTACAATTGCCGGAGTCGAAGAGACCGCATGAAGCAAAAATGACCGACAATCCCCTGTATTGCCCGTACCATAGAGTAGGGAGCCACGCGATCGAGGATTGCTATATTTTCAAAGACTGGGTCGAGAAGCAGTATAAGACTGGAGAGATCGAGCTGTCCAAGAGTGTGTTGGTGAACAATCATGTTGCAACCACCAACTTTATACAGACAGAAACTGAAGCCTTCTGAGAGCAGACAGCTGAACCCGCTGCCCTGAGAAATGAAACTGACTCACCGCAGCCTCCGTGGTGTACGCACATATCTATTAAGACGAAGAAGATGATAAAGCTAATTCGGAAAGAGCCCAGAACAGAATAGGAAGGGCGGAAGAAGCCCAGCATTCCAGCTGCCAATTCGGCTCAATCAGGCTCGAAATCGAAAAAGCTTAAGAAAAAGAAAAGTGCAGCTCGACATGAAAAAAAGACTGCAAGGAGATCGACCATTCAAAAATATATCGATTCCCTCGAATACTATGAACAAGAGGAAAGGACTCTAATTCAATTGAATGAGTTCTTCCCTGTAGAAGCGGCTGATATTCTGGAGGAGGTAGAAGAAGACTCCAATGAAGAGATCTCTATAGTGACCTGCTACACCATCCACTTTGGTAGTGACTCTAAGGAAGAGCTATGTTTTTCCAAAGAGGACGAGGAGCTCGCCACAAAGGCCAACCAAATCCAGCTCAGAAGCTGTAGGGCTCTACCGCCAAATCAGGGCAACACCCTAAAAGGAAAGGAAAAACAAGTCGTTAATGAAGAAGATGTCAGAGAGCCGGCTACGATGTCCTTCCTCAATGGACTACAATGTCTTGGCCCATCTCCGGACGCTTCCATCTCTCCTGAGCATCTACGATGCCTTGGTCCTATCTAAGGAGCTTAGGGATGTTCTCATTCACACTTTACAAAACCCCGAGCGGTACCAGGCTCCCTTTGTAGAAATTAATATGAAATAAGCCCAGTACGCTCTGCATGCTACCGCAGTCATGTTTAAGGACGAAGACTTACTACTGGGAACGGCTAAGCATAATCGGCCGCTTTACGTGACTGGGTACAGTGACGGAGATCGGATTAATCGCATATTGATTGATCCGGGATCCTCAGTGAACATCATGGACTTGCAGGCTCTGAAGAGTTTGTCAATGGACATCCGACATCTGTCAAGGGAAAGGATTATTATTTAAGGTTTCAATCAAAATTGCCAACAAGTTCTAGGGTCTATAGCTCTGCCAATCAAATTTGGGAATCTGCAAACCGAAACTAAGATATACGTGATCGACGCTGACACGTCTTATAAAATTCTCTTGGGGCAGCTGTGGCTCCACGATTACGGTATCGTTCCGTCAACTCTCCATCAATGCATGAAGTATACTAAAAATGGCAAAGAAAAACGCATTGACGGAGACATCCAGCCGTTCTATGTGCATGAAGTCCGGTATGAAGATTCTTGGTAGTTTGTGAACCCCCAAAATGTTAAGCCGCAACTGGCCGAGGAAAGAGCAGCACCAAAACTCAAAGGAAAATCTGAGCCGGCTGTCATTTTCAAAAGCAAAACCCCCCAAGTGCGTCCGCGTTTCGGCGGTGGCACTGAAGAGTCCGATGCTGGAAGTCCGTCCTTCCGTAAAACTCGCCCTCATTTCGGTAGCGATACGGACGAATCTGATACTGAAGGCCCATCTGACAGCAAAATCTGCCATCGTTTAGGCAGCGACATTGAAGAGTCGGAGAAAGAGGACCCGCCTTGCAACAGCTATGCAGACTGGGCCCCCACGCAACGAGCAAAACTACATGAGACCTTCGAAATTGCAGAAGGGTCCTTAGCCGTCACCAGGGTGTCGAAGCAGATGTGCAAAGAGCTCGATACATTGTCAGTCTCCACCGTGGACCGGCTGAATACCTTCTACGTTCCCGGGAGAAAGAGTGGGCAGAAGGGCATCCTGTTTTATTGGTCAAATCCTGTCGTGCATCCGGAAGATTTGTCTGTCACGTGCCTTCTCTATGAAAGAAGCATAAGAGCCGTACTAAACCCCAGATATTATGCGCTCGAGATGCCAGAATATTTTAAAAAGTGCAGGTGTCGGTTATATCAAACGGAATATGAAGCGAGGTTTTATGAGGGGCTATGGCATCCGCCTCAGGTCCGAGCACTTATCGATGGACAAATTCCATATAGACGGGGCATAGGTTTCATTTAACCTGATTCCAAAGCATGCTACATGATCCACATTGGTGAAGCCAGGGAAAGGTCAAATGACGATGACGAGATAGCCAAGCCAGAAGAAGCCCCTCGAGAGCTCAAAGACGGCGGAAAAGAAACCTTTGACGAGCTAACCGAGATTGACTTAGGAACGCCCAATAATCTAAGGCTGACCTACATCAGCTCACTCTTGTTATAGGAAATAAAAGAGCAGATAATCGCCCTGCTGCATGAGTTCATCGACTATTTCGCATGAACATACACTACTACAATATGGGGTTGCCCCTACGACTACAGGAATCCGTAGGGACAACTTTTTATTTCCCCTGTGGATTAATCCGTAGGTCCCCATGGTTGTCCCTACGGTTTCCCTACGTTTTAATTTAAAAATATTAAATCATAATTTATTGTTTGGCCTTACGGAGCCGCAAACAAATGACCTACGGTTTAGTCCGTAGGGGCATACATATGGGTTATAAATAAAAAAAGGCACAGAAAAGCCCTCGCCGTTCCCAAAAATTCTCTCTCTCACTCTCCCGCGCCTCGATCGTTCCCGCACCTCGATCCCGCGCCTCGTCGCCACCACCCTCCGCCTGTCTCCTCTACCGCCTTCGATCGTTCACAAAACTTCCTCATCGCCACCGCCCGTGACTCGTCGCCAATTGCGTCGTCGACCACCGGTCTCCTCCGTCGTCTCCTCCACCTCCTGCTACAGGTTAGTAAATCTCAAATTTTTACTTCTAATAATACTTTTATTTATAATTTTGATGATGTTAGGGCTAGGGTTCATGGTTCGGGTAGGGTTGAGGGATAGGGTTAGGCATCGGGTTCAGTTTAGGGTAGGGTTAGGGTTAGGGTTAGGGTTCGGTTGGGGTTGGGGTTGGGGTTGGGGTTGGGGTTGGGGTTAGGGTTAGGGTTCGGTTGGGATTGGGGTTGGGGTTGGGGTTGGGGTTTGGTTGGGGTTGGGGTTGGGTTGGGGTTCGGTTGGGGTTGGGGTTGGGGTTAGGGTTAGGGTTAGGGTTAATTAGTTGGGCTTAGGATTAGGGTAATTAGGGTTAGGGTTAGGGTTTGGTTCAGGTTTAGGGTTAGAGGCTAGGGTTAATTTGGGTTAATTAAAAGGTAGGGTTAATTTGGGTTTATTAGTGATAATTTGAAAGGGTTAGGGTGTTGATCAGGGTTAATTAGGTTAATTTGGGTAAATTGGGTTAAGTTAGGGTTGATTAGGGTTAATTAGGTTAATTTGGATAAATTGGGTTAAGTTTGGGTTAATTAGGAATAATTTGTGTTAGGATAACGATTATGATTAATTGTGGTTAATTAGGTTAATTTGGGTTATTTAGGGTTAGGGTTTAGGGTGCACTAGTTCATTCAGTCAGATACTCGATGATAACGTAAACGTACAACTTTACCGTAAACGCAAGAAAAATCTACCCTAAACTTGAAATTTCGAACTCTTAATAACGAAACGTAAACGTAAAACCTATTCATGTTAAATGTTCAAGTTAAAACCAATATATGATACTTGATGATATTATGAAACTTTCATATTCTCATCGATACTCATATATGAAACTCAAAGCGCCACTTAGTCCCCGTCTATCGGTTAACATACGTTCGATATTCGTCGTGACATAGAACTATATGAAGGTTGTTAATATCGGACGGTATAGCTCGGTACTAACAACCGTCGTGTAGTCTATGTGATGAGAAGATTCGATCGTATGATAACCGATTGATTTGTCCTGTGTGGACAAATTAGGAATGTATAAAGCAAACACCTGCATTCACTTGTGTTTTCATCCGTTTCGAGATATTTCGTCTGTACTTTTCCACTGGTTCTCCGTGTACAAAGATAGATTAGATGTTCATTTCAACGTTATTTCACAGCTTTGAAATGATTATATATTCTATTACAGTGTACTCGGAGAACAGCGGGGAGGTGCTGCCAAAATTTACTCGAAACGGTTGAAAGTACAAGCGAATGGGTGTCTGCTCTATACATTCTTAATGGGATAGAAGCCTTACCCCCGACAACTGAAACACACACATACAACATGAATACATAATAAACGCACACACAGCACATACACACTGATAACCCTACACTTAAGCGAAATCATAAATTGAAACACACATATATAGAATACAACTCATACATGGGTATCCTCAAATATAACTTTGATTATCGATAATTTATTCTTTTCAACGACAAACGCATATACAAAGCATATACACGGAATTTCTCCTTTGTCAGTAACCATCTCGTTCTTAGATTTCTCAGTATAGTCATCATAACCTACAATATATATGTTATACAGTCTAACATAGCCCATGAGTACGTCAGAGTTAAGGACTGGATGTATGTGGATTGGCAACAACGTATGCAACCTAAGTTTGTCGCAGGAGTTGCTGCTTTTATTGAATTTGCACGCGCACATAATAAGATCGTGATAGAGAAGATTCTCTGCTCGTGCGATAGATATGGGAATAAGTACTCGCAGAAGGTATAATTTGCAGAGCTTCATATCGTTAAACATGGTTTTACTAAATTTTATACAACTTGGCTATACCACGGGGAAGGAGAAGAACACAGTAATGCGGAAGAAGAAGAAGAAGAAGAAGGAGAAGACGGTAATACGGTAGAAGAAGAAAACGGTAATTTCTTTCCATCAAAAGAAATGAAGGATATGGTAGAGGCTGCCCTGGGTGAATCTATTCGTACCGAAGATGACATTCCTTTTGGTCAAGGACCGCATGCTGATAAATATGAAAATTTCATGAATGATGCTAGAAAACCAATTTATGAGAATGCAAAGTATTCCACCCTCTCATGGTTCGTCCAACTTTCCAGATTAAGTGCCTAAATGGATGGAGCAACAAGTCATTCACAATGCTTCTTTCGTTCTTGAAAGATTCTATGCTCCCGGGAAATAACGTGCCTAACAGCTGGTACGGAGCCCAGAAAATGATGTTTGATTTGGGTCTGAAGTGTGAGAAGATTCAAGCATGTCCTAAAAATTGCGTGTTGTACCGGAAAGAGAATTCAGGTTTGAAAGTGTGTCTAACATGCGGAGAGGCCAGGTATAAGCCGAAAGATTCTGATAACAAGCCCGATATACCTGTCAAGATAGCACAATACTTTCCCATAACACAGAGGCTGCAGAGGCTATTCAGGTGCAAGAAAACAGCTGAGGCAATGATTTGACATCACCGTACTCTTCTAAGTGAAGATGGAAAAATGAGTCATCCAAGAGATTCACCGGCATGGAAGGATTTCGATAGGAGGCACGCAATATTTAGTAGCGATCCTCGCAATGTCAAGCTCGGACTGGCTAATGATGGTTTCTGCCCATTCAACTATATGTCTGGAAGCCACAGCACATGGCCCATTGTAATGATAGTTTATTATCTGTCGCCTTGGTTAGCTATGGACCAATCATACTTTATGATGCCTCTTCTTATCGACGGACTCACCGGGAAACAATATCGACATCTATCTCCGACCTCTGATCGAGGAGTTAAAATCTTTATTCATTGATATTGTAGAGACTTACGATGCAAACACAAATACAATCTTCATACTGCGTGCGGCTTTAATGTGGACAATTAATGACTTTCCTACTTATGGAATGCTATCAGGTTGGTCCGTACATGGTCACAAAGCATGTCCTCATTGCCATCAACATACAATATCGAAATTCTTGAATTTTAGCAGGAAGGTTTGTTATTACGGCCATCAATATTTCCTGCCTCTAGACCACCCTTACAGGTTAGACGTTGTTCACTTTGATGGTCATCAGGAGCTTCTTTGACCTCCGGCCCCATTGTCCGGAGAGGACGTGATTGCTCAGTGGGATGGTTACAATAATGTGACCTTCGGGATGGATCCGACAAAACAAGTCAAACCACCATTCTACAACAAGTTAAGCATTTTCTTCGAACTTCCGTACTGGTCAACAAATTTAGTGTGTCATTATCTGAACGTCATGCACATAGAGAAGGGAGAATCCGAGCACGTACTCAACTTGCTTCTTTGTAAAGACGGGAAATCGAAAGACAACCTCAATGCTCGAATGGATCTACAGGACTGGGAAATTAGATGTGAATTGCATCCTAAACCGGTAGCGGGTAAACCAGGCAAGTTTATACTTTCCAATGCCGCGTATCATATGTCACAACCGGAGAGGAAAAGATTTCTGTAGGTGTTGCATGATTTGAATGTTCCCACAGGTTTCTCAGGATCATTCAGTAAGAATATAAAAATTGTGAAAGGCAAGATCTATGGGCTGAAAAGACATGATCACCATGTTATTATGGAGAACCTTCTCCCATTAGCCCTCAAGACTTCCCACCCCGAATCGGTTGGCCTAGTAATCAACGACCTATATTGTTTTTTCAGAGAATTATGCGCTAAAACACTGGATGTTGTGACGCTGGAGAAACTAGAAAATTCTATTGCATTGATACTGTGCAAGTTTGAGCGTATTTTCCCATCGTCATTCTTCGATATCAAAATACACCTGACGGTTCATCTTGCAACTGGGGCTAAGTTAGCCGAACCGGTACAATATCGATGGATGTATCCTGTCGAGAGGTACGTGGAATTTTTCGTTTCGCGTAATTTGTAAAATTATTGTTGTCCTGTATGCCCGTATTTATTTATTTAACATATTTCTTTTTAGGTACCTCTACACTCTTAAAAAGTACATACGCAATAGAAATCGACCGGAGAGTTATATCATACAAGATTATCTTCTAGATGATGCAACCACATTTTGTTCCCGCTATCCGGAAGAGAGCATTGAGACGAGACTTAACCGACCTCGAAGAATTCAGGACGGGCCATATGATAAATCCGATTATAAGAGGGTAGACACTATGTTTATCAACAATATATACCGGTTTATCCTCCTCAATAGCGCATGTCTTTAAAAAATTAGAAAGTAGGATTTTGTGGATTAATTATTATATTTGTGTTTGTGTGTGTATGAAATAATATAATATTAATGTCATAATTTGTTTTCGAGAACAGAATTCATTTTAACGAGGTACGTGAAGGGCATCCTGATTGGAACGATGAACGATTGGAAAAATATCATTAGGATAATTTTTACGATTGGGATGCCGTAACGTTTTAAAAATAATTTAAAAAAATAGATAAATAAAACCCTTTAAGTGAATTTTCTGATTTTCGGTAAAATAAAACGTACTTTTCGTAAAATTTAACTATAATTATTTTTCATTATAAATTTAAAAAGACCTATTTTAATCATGTAATTACTAGTAAATGGTGTTTATTTAGTCACTTATAAATTTTTAGTTTAATGAAATATTTTTCCTAAATTAATTATTTTAAATATTAACATAAGCTTTTAAATATACATTAAATTAGTGTAAATTACAATTTGCAATGGGTTTATTTTTCAAAAGTGAACCATGACATATTAGAATTAGGTTTTTAGCATGCTAATCTCTTCTTGAATTGTCTTTAAAATTCTAGAGTTTTCTATGATGAATTGAATTAAGAAAATTAATAAAATAAAGAAATTATGAAAAGACATAAAATGTGTATTTCTTTGGAGAATGTTCTACACTATTCCTCATTCCTTCTTCCTCTCTTTTCCTCACCTCATGGTCGGCCTCACCTCCATGGACAGCCCTAAAAATTTTCTCCCATCATTTTTGCATAAAAAATCATCAAAATTCATCAAAAATTCCAAAAAATAAACCTCAAAAATCAACATTCAACCTCTACAATTTTCCTTTGACCTATTTAACATGGAATTTGGAGTTGGAAACCATTATTTTGGAAGCATATTTTCATGTTTGGATCTCATGCTTTGAAGGTATAATTTTTATTTTTATGATTAATTGTTGTTAAATGCTTTTATTTAGCATATTTAGATTTTCTTAATTAATTCTATTTGCAAGTTTAAAATCAAGATAGGGTTTCTAAAATCAAGTTAGGGTTTTATTAATTAATTGGGGTTATAATAAGTAGCTTAACATTTTTAGAAGGGAAAAATCTAGCATGGTTGATGTATTATAATTTGTGCATTCAAAATTGTTTAAATTAAGCAATTTTGCTAACTAGATTTTTTAAGCAATTTTGCTAACTAGATTTTTATAAATTATATATATTGGTGTGTTAAAATTCTAATTAAGATTTTTATCATTATATTGTGGTTTTAATGAGAATATTAACATGTTAAATGAATGAAAGACCTAATCTAATTATTAGTTTCAAATTGTTAGTTAATATAATGTGATAAATATGCTATTTCGGTAAACTAGGTTTTAGAAATTAATTTAAAATGTAGTATTAAAAATATAATTAGGGATTTAGCTCATTCTTAAAGTTTAATGGAGTGATTTAACACTTTAATATATGCAAAATCAAGTTTAGTAGTGGAATTGTGAATTTTTGCTTAACAAGTGTTAATTTTGGCTAATTTGCAAACTAGAAATTTTAAATAAAGACAAAATGGTGTGAGAAAAATATGGTAATGGTTTCTATAATCTAGTTATGTTATTTAATGAATATTATGACCATTAGTTTCTTTTAAACATCAAGTTTTGAAGTAAAACGGAAAATTGACATTTTCAAGGTTTTGCGGAATTGGACGATTTGATCGATTTTAGGTTTTCGATGAATCAAATCGTGTTTTATATTATAAGTAATGAGTTTTAAAACTACGAGTTGTTTGTTGGTGTTTTATCTCGATCATTGGCTTTTGTACGCCGATATCGAGCTATATTTGGTTCTTTTGCATGAGCGGGTCATAGGTTTTAACCTATGCGCGTTTCGTGCGTCGTTTTGGTATTGTCCGTGATTCAGTTTACGATATTATATATGTTTGCGTATAGGTACCCCTCGCGTGGACTTCGGACGAGGAAGAAGAGGAGCGCGACATCGTCTTCGGCAGACAAGGACCAGGTGAGTAGATGTATATCTACGGGGGAAGTCAGGTGGATGGCGTTTAGCACCCCCGCAAACGTAGAATATGGATATTGCTTATTGTCATTAAGAAGTCGGACGTGACCTTAGATTCTTGGCGAGTAGGACCCTATTAAAGACCTTAGGTTGGACTAGACTGATTTGGATAGACTTTACCAGAGGAGGAATGTCTTGGAGAAAATTCGTAGGTTTCAGGTAGACACACACACGCACACATAGAAACTTGGCTTGGTGTATATGTGTATGTGTATATATAAGTAGGAATGTGTGTAGGTGTATATATACACAACATGTATATGTGATATAAGGATATTATATGATACATAGGGATGAGACGATATAACTGGACTTGATGCCGTGATCTCTTGGCTATACAGTCATATTATGATCTTAGCGGATAGTTGGAAAATGAGAGAATGGATATGTATACATAAACGATAATAGGTGATGATGACATTGAGATATACGAGACTCTAGAATAGAACCCGGACCGTAACCTGTGACTTGATTACGATATGATATATATGTGACTTGGTTATGATATGATATATGTGTGACTTGATTACGATATGATATATGTGTGACCTGATTACGATATGATATATATGACATGATATTTCTGAGGAACAATTGACGACGTATATGTTCGCAGACAATGATATATGATTGATGATATTGGGATGTATGCGATTACAGTATAGTACCTTTGATCATGACATTATTTGATAATGATATTATACGAATGATGATGTACGTAGGCGATACTTGACCCGTACCCCGATATTGGGATGCCGTACGATGGATTTTACCGTACGACGCATAGATGTGATGATTGATCCGCGCTCTTGATTCGAGAAAGCCGTACTACGTACGTGACGCTATTGAGGCTGGATCGCGGACTATTACAAATATGGACTCAGACCTTAGGTGGATTCTTATTTCCTATCGACTAGTTCCTTTAGTTTAGTTCCTCAGGGGGTTAGATAGATACTAGTTGAGGCTCGAGTCATATAGTTGTAGTTAGATATGTATATTCCAAATGAGTGTTTAGTACACATTTTACCTTTACATTCAGATTGAAATCATCAAGTTGCATGTTCATACATATGTTTCTTTAGTCAGTATGAAACTCTGCCTGTTAGGACACCAGCACCATTACCGATGATGCGCATGTCCCACGTACACTTATTTTCCAGCTCACACACGCATCATCGGTAATTGCCATGTCATGTACACTTTAGAACATATTATCTTTTATAATAGAATCAGCTAAAGGCTAGATCAATATGGTATTGTGATTACTCTCAGGTGTTAATCTAGACATTGCATTTATTACTTAGACATTTCATGCATTCACATTTTCATGTTATCATGCAGTATTATGGGGCTTATGCCGACACTTACCATTTACTTACACATGATTTTAGGATTTTGGATTTCTATGAGATTTCTGGATTTTGGGGAAAACCGCAAGAATATATATAAGAACTTCTCTCTCTTTCTCCCTCTCTTTTTAAAATATAAGTTGCGGTTTTCTCGTGATGTATGTGTCGTCCACCATGAGGTTTCATGTTTTCTGTTGGATTTCGAGACCTGATTCGAGGAGTGAATGAACCATCTCGGGTACATGGTGGGCCCGGTATGGTACCCCGGGGCAAGAAGATCAAGTTGTAAACGATGAGCCTGGCAAGGGAAGACTACCTACCGGTGATATCTGGCGCGGCGGATATCCGGAGGATACCGACCGTTGTCGTGAGATTTGATGATATAGGCCGATTCGGACTGATGGAGCCCGAGATATTGAGACTATGAGGTATTGAGACTTGAGATTTACATGTTTTGTGTCAACGCTTGACACATATTTCCATGGATTTCATCGATGATGTTTCAGACTTCTATACAAATTTTACTATGGTGAAAATTAAAGACTTTTTATACAGATATATCCAGATTTCAGGGTTGATTGTTTTACATTCATGGTGCATGCATACTCATTCACACGACATATTACTATTTGAGGCACTGACACGAGCACGGAGCATTTGCACTTATGCGTAGTTTATTACCCTGCACTACTAGATGACTAGTGATATATTAGTATATTATTATGACCTAGGACAGCGTCGTGCATTCGATTTCTTTTCGCAGATGTCTTCTACTCACGAGTTGGCAACTTAACCCCGTTGTGCCAAATTTTATTACAGGTTCGATGTACAGGTTTCCTTGGCAGCTTGCTGGCACATCTTTTCATTCAGGGTGATTTGCACGGTAGGTTGGTTCATTTGTATCAGGACCGCCATTGTACTTTATTTATTTCATTGGTATCTAGTAATCTCCATCAACCAAACTTGTATTACTTGATAAGTTTAAAGAACCAGTTATTTATTTCGACCTTAGAGTCACGCTTGTATTATTATGGTATCTGGTGGATTTGTTTTCTTTTGAGTTTTGAGCATCGCCCTTTGGCGTTGTATATTATTGTGCTTGGTGTGGTTGTTTCCGCCTGTTGGCGTAGAGGTAGCTCCCGCTTGGGGATGCCTTTTTATTGCTGTATATATATTATTCTTGTTTGTACCCGTTTGGGGCCAGTTTTTAGAAAGGAGACTCTGCCGAAATTTTTGAGAAAATTGGATGTTGCTTTTAAACTTGTTTTTCTACATGTTTTCCTTTACTTATTCCTTTATATGGTTTAGATTTCTGGGTTTCGGCTTACTTAGATTACGTTGTGCATCTAGACGCTTCGTAATTTAAGTGCCGGTCACGTTCCGTACCTTCGGGTCATGACAGTTGCAGATCATGTAAGTTATTCGAATAACATGTTATTGCTATTAGTTTTAATCTAAATTTATATCATTATGTATTTGTCGTAAAATTTGTTTTGTTAGATCCACGATCCAAACTTGTCTGTATCATTAAAGAGTGATTCAAGATGTTTAGCTCAGTTTCCTAGTATGGAGCTTGCATATTATAAAGGATTCGGTGTCCTTGGATACAAATTTGAAGTTAAGAACATAGAAACATCTAGAACCACTCAGAATAGTAGGATTGCGACGGTAGGATCAGATGGTGTGATTTATTATGGATACTTAAATTGTATACTTGGCATCCAATATTCCGGACGATCAGAACCCTTTTATATATTTCAGTGTACTTGGTACGATACACGAACCGATACGGATAAGTGGAGAAGCAATCTCGGGAATTGGAAAGATGAATATGGATTGACCAGTGTGAACCGGTCAAGAAAATCCGTTTATGTCACGACCCAAAATAGCACGTGACTGGCACTTCAATCGTATGAAGTCTATAGGACCACATCTAATTCAAGTAAGCCAAAAACACAGAAATCTAACACCATTTTAAATAATAAATGAAGGAAAACTTTGTTTTAAAACAAATGGTTTTAATAGCATAAGCCAAAGTATGCGTGTTTAAAACATCAAGTCTTTTCTGAAAATTTCGGCAGAGTTTCCTTTGTAAATACTGGCCCCAAACGGGGTACAACTTGAATAATATATACATCAATGATAAAAGGCATCCCCAAGCGGGAGTTAGCTCTTCGTCAATCGACGGTCACAACCACACAAGCAATATAATATACAACGCCGAAGGGCGAGGATCAAAACTTAAAAGGAAACTCAAAACAACATGAAAACCCATAATAATACAACGCGCGACTCTATGGTCGAAATAATAATACAAATGGTCTCTAGTCTGAAATAAATATACTTGTCTGGTTGATGGAGTTTACTAGATACAACTGAAAATAAATGTACAATGGTGGTCACGACGTGAGTGAACCCACCTACCAAAGCAATCATCCGGAAAGGGAGCAGTGTGCCAGAAAGCCGCAACGAACCTGTACGACAAAACCTGCAAGAAACTGTGGCACAACGGGGGTGAGTTGCCAACTCGTAAATAGAAAAACATCTACAAGTAGAAATCGAATAAACAACGACTCCTAGATCAACTATATCATAAAGATAATACTATGATATCTAAGGTGACCGGGTCATCATATGTGCCAACAATGTAATCAATGCCTATTTGTATGCGGATATAATCCAACAATATAATCAAGGTATGTATGCATGTGGATCTCGTCCACCCATATAGTCAATGTATGTATGCATGTGGATCTCATCCACGTGTCAACTAATGACACAACAATATCATGCACGAAATATCATAAAAGAATATGCATGAAAGTATGAGAATATAAATCAATGTGTGTACTTCGCGACACATCAAAATCATGGAACCTGAGTGTCCAACATCAACACTCGAAAACGTCATGAAACCCGTGTCCAGCATCGACACGTAAATCTCATATCACGGGCTCCGTCAGTCCGGATCGGCCCGCATCATCTCTCGACTCCGGTCGGTATCCTCCAGATATCCGCCGAGCCCAAATACTATCATCGGTAGGTAGTGGTCCCTCTGCCAGGCTTATCGTCATCCCCACGAAATCTCTCTCTCGTCCTGAGGTACCATACCGGATCCACCATGAACCCGCAAACGGATCCTCCTCCTCCTCGAATCGGGTTTCTATCCTACGTCTCAGAACCGAGAAAACGCATGGTGGACGTACTGAAATATCATATCAAGAGAAACCGGGTTTTTAAAACAGTACATACTTTCTTTTGAAATAGCCACGGTTCTCAAATCAAGAAATCTTATGAAAACAGCATATCTCGATGCGAAAAATCATAAAGCATGATGTATGCGTCATATAATAGAAATGTAAGCATATCCGTATATCATGGAATATGGAACAGTGATATGACATATTAAGGGAAAACCGCTCATTAAAATGATTCCAGTTTTTAAAATATAACATGCGGTCCCCAATTTTCCACAATCAAAGCCAGCATCATCTATGTATATACAAATGTGTATGTACGTGGGCATAGTGGCACAATATATATATATATATATGCACATAAGTATGGATGTACAATATGTATGTACGCCAATTTGGATGTACAAGTGGTATATACGCAAATATGAGTGTACAATATGCATGTGCGCCAATATGGATGTACAAGTGGTATATACGCAAGTATGAGTGTAAAATATGCATGTGCGTCAATATGGATGTACAAGTGGGTATATACACAAGTATGAGTGTACAATATGCATGTGCGCTAATATGGATGTGCAAGTGGTATATACGCAAGTATGAGTGTACAATATGCATGTGTGCTAATATGGATGTACAAGTAGGTATATACGCATGTATGAGTGTACAATATGCATGTGCACCAATATGGATGTACAAGTGGTATATACGCAAGTATGAGTGTACAATATGCATGTGCGCCTATATGGATATACAAGTGGTATATACGCAAGTATGTTATGCGAAGAGTCATATCATGATGCAGCAATCCTACTGTATAGTGACATGGCAATTATCGATGATGAAATGTGTGAGCCGACAAATCTGTGTACGTGTAACATACGCATCATCGATAATGGTGCAGATGTACTAGCACAGGTATAAGTAATGCAATGCGAATAACATGAATGCAGCATAAGGTAAATCATATGCAAATGCTGACGGGTATACATATCTAACATGACCGAGTCGGTGAATCTATCAATCGGCATCTAGCCACACAACGTCACGTACGGTATAGTCCATCGTACGGCATCCTCTAGTCAAGGGTATGGATCAATCATCAAGTCAACTCATCACGTACGGAAAAATCATCGTACGGCGGCATTAAAACATTAGGGATCCTATCGACCCTTACGACAATGAGGGGTACGGACCTAATGTCACATACGACATAATACTCACGATCCACCATGTTATATATATCTATATATCTATGTCCCAGGTCACATCCATAACAATCTCGTATCAGAGGACCGGCAAGGTATCAATCATCACAATCGACTCACATCCGTATACCAACATATCATCATATCACATGTCAAATCGTATTCTCTTTTCATCACATTTATATCTCATGTAAGGTCAATTTTACATATACATTCTACCCTTACTATAAGCATGTGTATCTAATATAATATACACACCCGAACCATACAATCAGTTTTTGAAAGATGCGAATCGTAGTTTTGAAAGTAGGGGCTACGGTGTTTTTAAGGAAAATATATCATTTGAAAATCTGTAGCGCCCTTCAAGGTATCAGTTTAAAAGATGCATACGATTCCTCGGTTTGAAAATAGGTATGGTTTGGATGACTCATAATGTCGGCTATCTAGTCCTATAGTACCCTAAACGGCAATATCGTCAAACGTCATCCTCAAATCCCGTCATCACATACCAGTCGTATCATCTCACTTCTAACTATCCTTAGTTTCAAAAACGGTTCTCTAACTACCTTTTTCTCTATATATAGTTTCTATTAACGGTTTCATTAACCATAATCTATATATATATATATATATATATATATATATATATATATCGGTTTCCATCAAAGTGTGCGGAGGTGCTATACGCCATCCACCCGACTTCCCCCGTAGATATAGATCTACTCACTTGTTCTCCGCTTGCCGTTGCCGACGTCGCCACGTGCTTGCTTGTCGTCTTGAAGTCCACATGGGGGTACCTACACATCATACACATTGTAACGCATTAAAATCCAATCCGCAAATCGAAACGACACACGAAACTCACATAGGTCAAAACCTATGGTTTGCTCTCGCAAATCACCCAAACAATACCCGATATCGACGTACAAACGTCAGGTGTCCGATACAAAACATAAATATCAAAATGTAGCATTCAAAATACGGAAAACATAAGAAAAAATCATACCAATGTGCTCCCAGATTTTAGTTCAAGTGAAATTTGGCTAAACAAACAGTACTAGGGTGTTGTATAGGGTGTATATGACCTATAGAAGAAACCTGGGCACCAAAATCCACAGATTGGCTGGCCACACATGCCCAAAATCCGGTGAGCTCGGTTTTACAGGGGAGTTGGGGTCTCGTTTTGCTAGGGTGGTCTCGTAGTGACCTAATTTGGTCCCTAGTTTTGTTTGCTTAACTCAAAAATTCCCCGGATCAACCCAGATTCCCTGTAGGCTCACAATTCCTCACAAAACCGATACGGAAAGTTTCTGTTTTGGGTTTCAGGTTTCAGTTAAGGTTTGTTCTAGGTTCTAGACACTATGGTAGGAGTTTAAAGTCACCAATAAGGTTCACTAACACAGCACAACTCAAGAATTCCCCAAACCCTAACTTGAAATTTCCAAACCTCACTAAACATCGCCTAATCACTTCTAAACATGCAAGAAGGCTAAAGCAAATGAAATACTACTCTAATGGTGCAAGGATTACCTCATTTTTCAACTCAAGAAACTTCTTGAGTTGCCCCAAGTCTCCAAAATCCATCCTTTCTTGGTCCAAAGTTCTTATTGTGGGCTTGTGCATGTTTTTTGTGAATGGGGGGTGAACTTTTGATGAAGGATTAATGGTGTTTGTGAGGGTTGAAGATAGTGGAGGGAGAGGCAGCCACGTATGAGGGAGGAGAGGAAAAAGATAAGGAAAACAATGAAGAGGGAACAATAGAAGCCATGGTCAAAGACCCATCACCTCTCTCTCTCATCTCCATACCCAATTTTATATCCTTTTTCTTTTTCTTTTCTTTTCTTATCTTTTCTTCTCTCATCTCATTTAAAAACCAAACCAAATGAAAAAAAGATGAGGAAAAAGCCATGAAGGAAGGAATGTAACAATGTAAAAAATGACATAGTGCATGTCATGTGCACAAAACCGGATTAATGCGAGATTAACGATATTTAATCGCAATTAGTATTAAAATAGTATATAATTAAGCATAAAAATTTATAATTTTCTTAAATCCAATAAAAAACCCTCTTTTTAGTAATTTCTATAATTTTCCAAATTTTTCCCAATTTATCGGTATTTAATTATACCGCATTATTATAATATTCAATATATTTATTATTTAATTATAAAAATTCCCAAAAATAATATTTTATTTTTCTGAAATGTTACAGTCTTCCCACCTTAAAGAAATCTGGTTCCCGAATTTAAATTTAAACCGCTCAAATACTAAAACATTTCAGTAAAAGACTACATCGTCGGGGTCCCGAAATCATAAGTCCATAAAGCACATCGTAGCGCAATGCATGCGCATGAAAAACAAGTATATAATCCAAATCAAAACTCCGTCAAGTATCCCGTAATCATCGGAGTTATGGTGAAGACACAAATTTCAAATCCAATACGAAAACCAACATGATATGCATCAAAACTATACATGTAAACATCTGAAGCAAATGCATGCCAAACCTTTCATGTTGCTGTGTGATGCGCGTATCGCGGCACAGTGGCGGACGTCTATTATAAGAAAATAACTATATATATATACACACACACACACACCTTTTGTTTAACATACACATCCCGCCGTTTTGAAAAATATTTAGAAGGGTTTCCTTGTTTTAAATGTTTCGTGTCATCTCTGACACGTAGGTAAATACTGAAACTATAGCTCCTTTTTTTGAAATCCCTTTGATAACTATCAATGCATGCAAAATGTATCCAGGTACTGTCCTCTGACTAGTCCTGCTCAGTACGAAAACAAATAGTAAATATCATAAAAATGTACTGCTCCATAAGAAATCAATTCCAAAATGTGCATAAGAATGCCGCGTGCGTCTGGTGCGCACGGGAATCGAAATCCATAAATATGCCATACATGTGCACAGAAACAACATCTAAGTGCAACGGGTGTGCATGAAACACCTGTCAGAGACAACGGTGTGCCTGACAGCAATATCAGGTGCATCTGATATGCACAAAGACTCCCAATTTAGTGCATCTGGTGTGCATCAAAATCGCATCTCATATCATGCGTCCAACATGCGCGAAAATCCAAATCAGGTGCATCTATCATGCACGAATAAAATCTAAATCATGTGCATCCAACATGCACGAAATCACGAAATCCAATATCAAGTGCCGAACATGCACAAAATCCAATCCATGCGCAAGAATCCAATCAGGTGCACAAGGTGCACAAAACAAATATCAAGTATCACAATTGAAATCGACGGTATACAACGCATTTCAATCCAAATCCAAATTAGGTATACCGTGGTATATAATCTCATAACCATGTGCATCAGCGTGCACAAAAGCAAATCAAAATACTAAAAGTGCATGAAAACTATGCTGAAAGCATAAGTCAAATCATATACATGCCCTAAGCATGAAATCAAAATCAATATCTCGAATGACATCAAAACGAAGTCAGGTGCATCTGTGGTGCACAAAATACGTATCAATGCACTTCAAGCATATGTGAACTATACCGAGTACAAAAACCAAATCGAGTGCGTACCATATGCACAAAATCAACCCAACTGTATGAAATTTATGAAATCATAAACATGTGCAGCCAAGGCACAAAAACGATATCAAGCGCAATAACTGTGCACAAATCATAAATCAAAACAACGGTACATAAGCATATCTCAAGTGTAATAATTATGCACAAAATATAAATACCCAGTAGGAGCAACCATGGTGCACGAAAACAAATATCATGAAATTCAGTCATCAAAACTCAATCATGCGAATAGATCGCCCAAAATACCGAAATCAAGTATGGCGGAATAGTCCCGCTCAAGCACATACTCTAAGAATCTCTGGCCAACTGTCGTGGTCACTCATAACATGTCTCGTCGACGGTGCCAAACTCTGGCCTGCTGGGAGTGCAAAATATGACCTCTCCTGGGTCCACACAATATGACCTCTCCTAGGTCCAAGTCTTCTCGTATAATATTCCAGAAAGGTTTTGTCGAAGTCTTTCCCAAATCTCGTTTCTGTCGAACTGCCCGGAAGTTATCATCCTTTACTAAATCTGTTTTCTTGTTCTGGAACGGCTGCATACTCATCGCGACTCCTTCTGGAAGATATATCCATATACAACGTCTCTGCATGCGTATCACATCTCTTATGTCGGCGGAGTGGAACGTCATCTCATCAAGATCTTGTACGAACCTCTTACTCTACTTTCCTATAATGTCGACTGCTTCGGACTCGTCTCTTCGAGACTGCATGAACTGCGCTCCAACTGCTATACTAGTATCTGAAGTCTTCCAAGCAATGCATCCCATCACATGATATCCGACTGAAGTCGAGCCATCCGATCGATTCGTCAAAACCTTATAATCCCCCAACAGCTCAACATCTTGAGTACAGTTTAATAATATCGAGTATATGCCACAGCACTTATGGACCAGCCGTAGAAAGGCAAACCCAAGCCTCATTAATGGCACCGCGGAACTGCCGCAAACCCTAAGGTTCAAAGGCTTTCACATGGTCATTATGTCGAGTTAGGGTTTCATTCTTCTATAGGGTCCGTAGAATTACTTGCATGTTTTCTCCAAATAATTTAAACTTGGAAAATGGGTTTCTGACATTCGATCGTCTCTATCGACTCCCAACATATCTGCGTAAAGTCTTCTCAAGCTGGAATCAATCAATCTGATGACCTCGTATCGGAGTAAGCGAACGAACCACATGTCCTAGTCATTCATCCTCGAATGACTAGCGACCATCTATCATATCTCTAAGTACAACTCGTACAGCAATAGCTCCAACATCTGGGGCGATATCTCGTCGTTCACAGCAACTACTGGCTCATTCGTCTGCACGCTGAACAGTGCCTCAATTATCATGAATAAGCGATACATCAATGGTCATCACATTCTGGCTGGCCTCTATCAGTGGCTCAATCCCCTGGTGCTGATCTGCACGTCTGAGTAATCTCGTAAAAGCGATCCATCAAACTCTCATGGCGTGAAAACACAATAAAACGACGCCTCACTATGCAATCGTATGTCCCTGGAATCACGCCCTGGTCAGTCCCCATCCATGACGAGCTCGTGCTGACCGCAACTCTAGCCGTAGCTCTCTCTGCCTGTATAATCGTGGCAGCAAAACCACAAACCGATATCGATGAGGATAGATCATGAATGAATATAATGCTGTGCAAGGAAATGTACATCCTAAGGCTTCTTAAGCGGAGTAGCGTATCGTAAGTATGCCGCGGAACATACACACGGTACATCACTCTCCTTAAGTCACCTACTCTATCAACCAAGGTCAACCTATGCGATGAAAGTTTGGGTCTAATACCCCCTCGACTAAGTCTAAGTTCCGTAAGGTCAAGCCTAAATTCCGTATATAAACAAACGCCCTAGGCTCCACATAGTCAAACCTAGACTCGAACCAAGGTTAACCTAGCGCTCTGATACCAACTTTGTCACGACCCGAAATACCACGTGACTGGCACTTGAATCGTATGAAGTCTATAGGACCACGTCCAATTCAAGTAAGCCAAAAGCCCAAAAATCTAACACCATTTTAAATAATAAATGAAGAAAAACTTATTTTAAAAAAAATGGTTTTAATAGCATAAACCGAAGTATGCGTGTTTAAAACATCAAGACTATTCTGAAAATTTCGGCAGAGTTTCCTTTGTAAATACTGGCCCCAAATGGGGTACAACATGAATAATATATACATCAATGATAAAAGGCATCCCCAAGCGAGAGCTAGCTCTTTGTCAATCGATTGTCACAACCACGCAAACAATATAATATACAACGCCGAAGGGCGAGGATCAAAACTTAAAAGGAAACTCAAAACAACATGAAAATCCATAATAATACAACGCGCGACTCTAAGGTCGAAATAATAATACAACTGGCCTCTAGTCTGAAATAAATATACCCGTCTGGTTGATGGAGTTTACTAGATACAAATGAAAATAAATGTATAATGGTGGTCACGATGTGAGTGAACCCACCTATCAAAGCAATCATCCGGAAAGGGAGCAGTGTGTCAGAAAACCGCAACGAACCTGTACGGCAAAACCTACAAGAAACTGTGGCACAACGGGAGGGAGTTACCAACTCTTGAATAGAAAAATATCTACAAGTAGAAATCGAATAAACTACGACTCCTAGGTCAAGTATATTATAAAGGTAATACTATGATATCTAGGGTGACCGGGTCATCATATGTGCCAACAATGTAATCAATACCTATATATATGCGGATATAATCCAACAATATAATCAAGGTATGTATGCATGTGGATCTCGTCCACCCATATAGTCAATGTATGTATGCATGTGGATCTCATCCACGTGTCAACTAATGACACAACAATATCATGCATGAAATATCATAAAAGAATATGCATGAAAGTATGAGGATATAAATCAACGTGTGTCCCTCACGACACATCAAAATCATGGAACCTGAGTGTCCAACATTGAAGGGTTCCTAGGCACACTAAAGAGGTCTCACAAGGCATCAACCATGCCAATTTCAAATTTTATGGGTGCCGAGAAACCCTAATACGGATCGTCGACTAGAATTCTTGGCGAAACATTAAACAAGTTAACGATTTAACTAAAGGAGAGAGGCTACAACCTTTGTAGATCCGTTTCTCCACTTCCTTAGCTCCACATAGGCGTCCTCTCGCTGTCCATCTCGAATCCCGAACTCAATCGTCGGCTTCATCGGAGAAATGGGCGGGCTAGGTCGTCGGCTTCGTGCCGAAGATGATCTACGTCGAGGCATCGCAAGTTCAAGCTCCAACTTCACCAAGTTGTGAAACTTGTGAAGAAAACACCCAAACCACTTGGTAAGAGGTAGAGGATGAAGAAATAGGAGGTGGGTTCACTTTAGAATTGGATTTCTCACTCTTTAGCTCAAGGTGCCATTAATGGTGTCAAGCTTTTTCTTTGAAGAAGAAGAAGATGATGAAGATAGAATATGATAAAAGTATATTCTAATAATAGAAAAGAAATCAATACTTATCATATCCTAACTAGGGTCAAGTGTAGAGAATAGATCATGGTAAGTGGGAATGGTTAGGGTTAAGCATGAAGACAAAATGGTCTCTTTAGTCAAAGCTTCATGAAGCTTCAACAAGCTTCATGAAAGAAAAACCATTTTGTTTTCTTTTATCCATTTAAATAAATAAAGAATGGTTAAATAAATGAGTGAATAAATCAAAACCCTAACCATTATCATAACCATGGTACAATTCTTTACACAAAGCCAATATTCATGCATCATCAAACATGATACAATCAAGTGCACAAAAGTATATCACATATACAACTTGTGAACATCAAGTGAGAAAATCCATTTAATGTGAACCAATACTAGTTAATGCAAATTAATATATCAAATATATAATTATACATTTAATCATTAAATCAATATTTGATTCAATGATCCGGTCATGTCGCACATAACCGACTAGTATCCAATGTATCGATTTATCGAATCAATGATTCGATAACTAGGTCATATCGTATACAACCAATCGAAACATTCATCGCGAGAATGAAATGCGGTATCACATACACGCATTATTCTCGGTCCCGCACATATCTCATATGCGCTCCTATTTCGTTTCGCTTGATCCAGGAAACCTCTGTGTAGGACTCTAAAGACTCGTCAATACGCCGGTAGCAGATGATGATCATATCAAGCACCCACAAGCCGTAAGCGGTCTGCTAAACGTAACGGCCACCCGGGTATTGAGCGATCAGAAGATCGACGAGCTAGCCCGCTCACACTCCTGTGAATCCAACCAGTAACACTTGCCGTACAGTCCGGTCTGTTCGTCTGATATGTCGCATATCAAGTCTAGGGGCGGTAAACGTCAGACCCCAATAACCGATAAGTCGTGCCGATGTGAGGCTCATAACGGGTCGAGAAACTACTGGTAACACTTACCAGCAAATCTCCGATCAGCCCTGGCCAGGGACTTCCCTGTTACGGCCAATCGAGCACAGCGCAACATCAACCCCCAATACCGAGAGAGAAGAAACCCCTCCTATCGCTCATTGCCTCCATGTGACTCGGGACTGTACCCAAAGACCACCGTTTTGCACGCCCTCATGGACGTGGTAAGGTGGAGATCAAAGCACAGTTGGAATCACACAAGACTCTATGACGATCTCGGTTCTACAGACTAACCTGTACAAGTGTCACCTGAGAACTGCCATCTGACGTGAGGTATAATACCATCTGGGAGTTCTCGGCGAGTCCGTCCAGTGTACCCAGTCTCCACTGAGCACCCGTATACCATCTCTGATGTCAAACACCAATGGATATGGGATCATCCATCGCCCATCTCATGGGTCGAGAAGCGTATACGCTAGTCTACACTGGTATATCGATGCCCTGTCTCGATACACCCACGACTAGGGACCTTGAAGGATGTACTTATGGACTACCATGTCCCCACTAGTATGATCTGCATCATAGTCCAGGTAGTCAAGTACACATCCTAAGGGCTTTATCAACATGTAACTATAAGACAGTTTAAAGAGACTAGTAAACATGTTAAGATAAAGAGCAACCAGATAGCATACTATCATATCGAGCAAGAAAGTCATCTCTATATATGTCCAAGCATCCAATATAATATACATCATCTGTACAATACTGGCCTCTAGGGTATACATACAACTAACAATCTCCCACTTGCACTAGGGCCAGCTGCTGTAGTATCGCATACCGAGCATCCCGAAGAGTCTCTCAAACTGTATCTGTGGAATGGCCTTCGTGAGTGGATCCGCCGTGTTGTTCTTCGTGTCAACCCTCCTGACCTCGATCTCCCGGCGATCAACTATCTCTCGGATCAGGTGATACCGCCTCAGAATATGCCTGGATCGCTGATGGGACCTGGGTTCCTTGGCCAAAGCCACCGCTCCATTGTTATCGCAATACAAAGGTATTGGATGCTCAATGGATGGAACCACTCCAAGTTCAGTAATGAACTTCTTGATCCAGACAGCCTCTTTGGCAGCATCGTTGGCAGCGATGTATTCAGCCTCCATCGTCGAGTCTGCCACGGTTTCCTGCTTGGAACTCTTCCAGCTAACCGCCCCTCCGTAAAGGGTAAAGACAAATCCCGACTGCGACTTAGAGTCGTCCTTATCACTCTGGAAGCTCGAATCGGTAAAGGACTCCACTTGGAGTTCTCCGTTACCATACACCAAGAGCATCTCTTTAGTCCTTCGTAAGTACTTGAGAATGCTCTTCACAGCTGTCCAGTGACTCTCTCCAGGATCAGCTTGATAACTGCTCACTACACTTAGTGAGTATGCTACATCGGGTCTGGTACATAGCATCGCATACATGATAGAGCCTACAGCCGAAGCATAGGGTATCCCTTGCATGCGAGTTCTCTCCAAATCAGTCTTGGGAGACATCTCTTTGGAGAGAGTGACTCCAGAGATCGTGGGTAAATTCCCACGCTTGGATTCTTCCATACTAAACCTCTTTAGTATGGTGTCAATGTACCTGGATTGGGACAATCCCAATATCCGTTTGGATCTATCTCTATAGATCCTAATTCCCAATATGCAGGAAGCATCACCAAGATCTTTCATCGAGAATCTTTGTGATAAGAAGAGCTTGACCGATTGCAGCATAGGAATATCATTTCCTATTAAGAGTATGTCGTCCACGTACAATACGAGGAAGACAACCTTACTCTCTGCTATCTTCTTGTAGATACAAGGTTCATCTGGGTTTTTGACGAAATCAAACTCTTTGATAACGACGTCGAAGCAGATGTTCCAACTCCGCGATGCTTGCTTTAATCCATAAATGGATTTAAGCAGCTTGCACACCTTTCCGCTGCTCCCACTGTCTACGAAGCCCTCTGGCTGAGTCATGTACACGCACTCTTCTAAATCACCATTTAGAAAGGCGGTCTTAACATCCATTTGCCAGATTTCGTAGTCATGATATGCAGCGATGGCAAGCATGATCCGGATGGATTTAAGCATAGCCACTGTAGAAAAGGTTTCGTCATAGTCCACACCTGGTCTTTGACGAAAACCCTTTGCAACAAGTCTAGCTTTGAAAGTCTCCACTTTCCCATCTACACCAAGTTTCTTCTTGAAGATCCATTTGCTCCCAATGGGTTTTACCCCTTCAGGAGCAACTTCCAAAGTCCATACTTTGTTGGTGTACATGGATTCCATCTCGGACCGCATTGCATCCAGCCATTTCACTGAGTCCCTACTCGTGATGGCCTGCTCGAAGCTAATTGGGTCATCATCCTCCAAGATGCAATCCTCGCTCCCACCATCCATGAGAAAACCATAGTATCTCTCAGGTTGGCGAGGAACCCTACTAGATCGGCGGAGAGGCTGGGGTTCGTCGGGTACTACTGAATCCTCTGGTTCTACCAAATCTTCTGTTGTAGCTTTTGTAGCTGGAACCTCTTCCAGTTCTACCTCATGACCACTAATCTCTTTTTCAAGAAATTCCTTTTCTAAAAAGATGGCATGCCGAGAAACAAACACTCTTTGTTCCTCAGGGTGGTAGAAGATATACCCTTGTGAATTCTTGGGATATCCTATAAATTTGCATAGAACAGAACGTGCCTCGAGTTTGTCCGGATTTTGTCGTTTGACATAGGCTGGACAACCCCATATCTTAACATAGTTAAGACATGGTCTCTTTCCTTTCCATATCTCATATGGAGTGGTAGGCACAGATTTGGTTGGGACCATATTCAACAGATGTATGGCTGTCTCAAGCGCATACCCCCAGAAGGAAATAGGTAACTCAGTTGTGCTCATCATAGAGCGCACCATATCTAATAGGGTGCGGTTCCTCCGTTCTGATACACCGTTGTGCTGTGGTGTATATGGAGGAGTCAGCTGAGAGAGAATCCCATTCTCTTTTAGGAAGTCCAGGAATTCAATGCTCAAGTATTCTCCTCCTCGATCTGATCGAAGGATTTTAATACTTTTTCCGGTTTGGTTCTCGACTTCTTGTTTATATTCTCTAAATTTCTCAAAAGCTTCAGACTTGTGTCTTATCAAGTACACATGTCCGTAGCTTGAGAGATCGTCAGTGAATGTAATGAAATATGAAGAACCATCCCTGGCATGTGTAGACATTGGACCGCATACATCACTATGTACTAGTCCCAAGAGTTCCGTAACTCTTTCTCCGTGTCCCGTAAACGGAGTTTTGGTCATCTTGCCTTTGAGACATGACTGGCAAGTGTCATAAGATGAAAATTCGAATGTTTTGAAATATCCATCCTTATGCAACTTAGCCAGTCGTGTCGCATTGATGTGACCCAGTCTACAATGCCATAAGAAGGATTCGTTCAGTTCTGAACTCTTCCTCTTGTGTGTGTTTGTTATGCTCAGAACTGTTGATTGATTTAGAACATAAATGCCATTGCACAACGTGCCTGATCCAACCAACTTTTGGTTACGGAAAATGTTCATAACATTGTCCTGTAATACAAAATTATATCCCTCTTTACTCAACAAAGAAACCGATATAATGTTGCATATCAGGTTCGGCATGTAATAGCTGTAAGTCCATGTCACGCACCCCACTAACTCGCGGGGAGGCGGAATATATGAAAAACGATTATCAAAGCTTCGTAACACGGACTTGAGCGCATGAATCGTAATCTAAACCATTGCTAACGATATACTAGAGGTTTAACTACTCGGTACCGGAGTTATACCTCACGTTACATGTCCTTCGGGTCTTCATCACTGTCCTCCACTCCTCGTAGGCTCCTTGGAACATCGGCAACTTCACGGCCTCCTCGAATCAAAGACGATCCACCCGAAAACTTCTACGCCAAGCTTAATCTCAAACTTGAGATAACTAGGTTGCTTAAAGTGCTAATCTAAGCTACCTAGAGGATATAGAGTGAGGTTATGAATGTTTTAGTCTATCTAACCCTTGATCTCAACACATGAGAGGTTAGGGTTAGGGTTTCAAGAGAGAGTGAGCTTGAGGAGAGAGAAGGAGAAGATGAGAGTGAGAACCAAAATCCTTCTCACTTGAATATATGATACATAATGAATTATCAAATAATATCAATTAATTGATTATTCACTATGTTTCATTTAATCAAGGAGAGTGATTCATCATGTGAGTCATTAGATTATTAATGAAGCATTAATGATATGATGAATCATATAAATGAGTCACACAAAGTAATCATGAAAAGGCCACCTCAACCCCTCATGTCACCACTCTTCTAGAACCTTCTCGACAAATTACGAGAACACCCCTCCAATCCGTGAAAACACGGAAAAACTTTAGACTGTATAAATCCAATAACCTGATACTAGAATCTGGCTTAAACCAAAGCCAGCTAGTAAAAACTGTCCGAAAAGTCATACGTGCGTAAACATACGTATGCATCCGAACCTTTGTCGTAAAAACCATACGACGTCTATATCGTTTCGCCTGGAGCAGGGAAACTCTCTGTGTGGGACTCTAAAGACCCGACACTACGCTGGCAGTGGGTTTAACCACAGACCGCAAGCGGCACTAGCTGTACGTAACGGTCCCCAGGTAGATGTCGATAAGAAGGCCGATGAGGAAAATCATCCGAACTCCCACTGAGCCTGATGTGACAATCTTCGTACAGTTCGGTCTGTTCGTCTAAGACTATCGCATATCAAGCCTAGGGGGCGGCAACCGTCAGTCCCCTAATAGCTGTATAAGTCGTGTTGGAGCGAAGCCCATTACACCCTGAGAAGCTACTGGAACCTACCAGTATATCTCGTTTGCCCTGGCCAGGGACTTTATGTAATGGCTCTCTGACACATCGCGATATCATCTCCCAATACCGGGAGAGACGAATCCTATCTAACCGCCACTGCCTCCAAATGCTCGGGACTGCACCCAACTGCTACCTGTTTGCACGACTCCTTTGAGCCGTGGTAGGGTAGCAATCTAAGAACAGTGGGACACACTCGAGGCGAAGCAGCAGTGTCAAGTCTGCGGACTATGCTGTACTCATGTCATCTGGGAACTGACAACTGACGATGGGTATAATACCAACCAATCAGTTCCTCGGCGAGTCCTGTCCGGTGTACCCGTAACCTAACGAGCACCTGTATACTATCTCTAGTACGGCGTACTGATGGCTGTGGGACAGACCATTTCCCCAACTGGGATGAGAAGCGTATACACTTAGTCTACTCCGGAATATCGATGCCCTATCTCGATAATCCATCGACCAGGGACCTGTATAGGATGTTGCTTACAGACTACCCAGCCTCCACTAGTGTGATAGTCATCACGACGCTGGTAATCAAGCAAAGATCCTATGGGCTCTACTAATATGTATAAGTGATACGTTATAAGAGACATATACACATATTAAAGTAGACACAAACCAAGTAGCATACTACCATTTTTAGCAAGACTGTATATATAACTGTGAATATCCCAAGCTTCCATTAAGTAATATACAATCTAGTATGATACAATAATGGCCCCTAGGGCATATACACTAACAATCTCCCACTTGCACTAGGGCCATGAGCTGGCATATCGTAGACCAATTATCTCGAATAGCCTCTCGAACTGCGTCTGAGGAATGGCCTTTGTGAATGGATCAGCAATGTTATCCTCCATCTTTACTCTCTTCACCTCGATCTCCCGGCGATCTATGATCTCCCTGATCAGGTGATACCGCCTTAAGATGTGTCTGGACTTCTGATGGGACCTGGGTTCCTTCGCTAAAGCTATAGCGCCGTTGTTGTCACAATACAGAGGTATTGGATCAACACTGGTAGGAACCACCTGAAGTTCTGTGAGGAACTTCTTCATCCAGACTGCTTCTTTTGCGGCATCGCAAGCAGCTATGTACTCTGCTTCCATCGTTGAGTCTGCAACGGTCTCCTGCTTGGAACTCTTCCAACAGACCGCCCCTCCATTGAGGGTAAAGACATAACCCGACATGGACTTGGAGTCATCTTTGTCACTCTGGAAGCCGGAGTCGGCAAAGGCTTCCATCTGAAGGTCTTTTCCGCCATACACCAAGAACATCTCCTTAGTCCTCCTTAGGTACTTGAGAATATTCTTTACTGCTATCCAGTGCTTCTCCCCTGGGTTTGCCTGATACCGGCTTACAACGCTCAATGCGTATGCTACATCTGGTCTGGTACATAACATCGCATACATTATAGAGCCTACCGCAGAAGCGTAGGGTATAATCGACATGCGATCCCTTTCCAAATCAGTCTTGGGAGACATCTCTTTGGAAAGGGTGATTCCGTGACAAGCCGGTAGGTTACCGCGCTTAGAATCATCCATACTGAATCTCTTCACTATGGTGTCTATGTACCTGGACTGTGAAAGTCCCAACATCCTCTTTGATCTATCACGATAGATCCGGATTCCCAGAATGTAGATGGCATCACCTAGGTCTTTCATGGAGAATTTATGTGACAAGAATCTTTTGACTGACTGTAACATAGGAATATCATTTCCTATTAGGAGAATGTCGTCCACGTACAAGACGAGAAATACTACAGCTCTCCCTACAATCTTACTGTATATGCATGGTTCATCTGGATTTTTGATAAAGTCAAATTCTTTGACAGCATCATCAAAACAGATGTTCCAACTCCGCGATGCCTGCTTTAGTCCATAAATGGACTTAAGCAGCTTGCATACTTTACCGCTGCTCCCACTCTGAATGAATCCTTCTGGCTGATCCATATAGACACTTTCTTCCAAATTACCATTTAGAAAGGCCGTCTTTACGTCCATCTGCCAGATTTCATAATCGTGGAAGGCAGCAATAGCAAGAAGGACCCGAATAGATTTAAGTATTGCCACTGGAGAAAAGGTTTCGTCATAGTCCAAACCAGGTCTTTGACGGAAACCCTTTGCAACAAGTCTAGCCTTATAGGTTTCAACCTGTCTATCTATACCAATCTTCTTTTTGAAGATCCATTTGCATCCTACGGGTTTTACCCCATCTGGAGCAATGTCCAAAGTCCATACTTTGTTGGTGTACATGGACTCCATTTCGGTCCGCATTGCATCCAGCCATTTTACTGAGTCACCGCTCTGAATTGCTTGCTGGAAGCTAGTAGGCTCATCGTAATCAATAGTGCAATCCTCTCTATCCCCGTCTATGAGAAAACCGTAGTATCTCTCGGGCGGATGAGATTGCCTACTACTCCTGCGGAGTGGCGTTGGGATGTCCTGTTCTTCTTGAACTTCTGATTCTACCAAACTTTCAGTAGTAGTTTGTGTTTCTGGAATTTCTTCCAGTTCTATTTCGCTCCCACTAGTTTCTTTTTCTAAAAACTGATATTCTAGAAAATGGGTATTACGATAAACAAAAACCTTTTGTTCCTCTGCGTAATAGAATAGATATCCCCTGAAGTTCTTTGGATATCCCACAAACTTACATAGTACTGATCGTGTCTCGAGTTTGTCCGCATGCTGCTTTTTAACATAAGCCGGACATCCCCAAATCTTTAGATACTGAAGATAGGGTTTCTTCCCACTCCACATCTGATATGGTGTGGTAGGCACAGTCTTGATGGGAACCTGGTTCAAAAGATATGCAGCTGATTCTAGTGCATATCCCCAGAATGATCGCGGTAACTCAGCGTTACTCATCATGGAACGAACCATATCCAATAGGGTTCGATTCCTCCTTTCTGATACACCGTTATGTTATGGTGTGTATGGAGGAGTAAGCTGAGAGAGAATTCCATTCTCTTTTAAGTAACCCAGGAACTCGGCACTTAAGTATTCACCACCTCGATCAGATCTCAGTGTCTTTATACTTTTGCCTGTTTGTTTTTCCACTTCATTCTTGTATTCTTGGAATTTCTCAAAGGCCTCGGATTTATGCTTCATTAAGAAGACATATCCATACCTTGAGAAATCATCCGTAAAAGTAATGAAGTAGGAATAACCACCTCGCGCATGTGTAGACATTGGACCGCACACGTCACTGTGTACGAGTCCTAAGAGCTCGCTTGCTCTTACTCCGTGTCCAGTGAACGGAGTTTTTGTCATCTTTCCTTTGAGACAAGATTCACAAGTAGCATAAGATTGATATTCGAACGGATTCAAATATCCTTCTTTATGTAACTTAGTCAACCTTCTCTCATTGATGTGACCTAGTCTACAATGCCATAAGAAAGCCTGATTTATTTCTGAAGACTTTCTTTTAAGAGTGTTCTGGACATTGAAAACCTGAGCTTGACTTAATACGTATATACCGTTATCTAATGTACCGGATCCAATCAGAACTTGATTTAGGTGGATGTTAACTACATCACTTATGAATGTAAAATCATATCCCTCTCTCGAAAGTGAGGACACTGATATGATATTACAAGTCATACTAGGTACATATAAACAGTTATGTAAAATCAATATATGCCCACTTGTCAAACCTAGGCGATATTCTCCCACGGATTCAGCGTTAACTGTTATTCCGTTTGCAACTCTGAGAGAACAATCACCTACCTTTATAACTCTATTGTTTCTCAAAGCATGTAATGAATTACAGATATGAGATCCTGCTCCGGTATCTAGTACCCAGGAAGTAGAGTTTATTGACATACAGTCTTCAATTACAAATACACTTGAGGCTGAAGCCACAACATGCTTCGTATCCTGGTTACTGGCTTCTAAAGCCCTGCAATCACTCTGCCAATGCCCAATCCCATAGCAATAGGAATGTCCCTTAATAGGGTGGTCCAGCTTGTCATAGGCAATGGATATCTGGACAGACTTTTGCCAGTCATATAAGTCAGATTCAGTCAAATTATTATCTAGATGTAACCTATGTGTGGTCACAGGGTCGCTGCAATTTAAGAGAGAGAAGAAGATACTATTAGCATGATGCTCTTGTAAGTTTAGAGTGGTTTAATTTATCTAAACAGGATGGCTCCCACTGTTTCTCGAATCCCTCCTCAAACCATAAAAGAAGAATTAGCCAGGACAATTCTCACCGTATAATACTTGCTTAACCGTTCAGCCAGGCCAGTGTCGATACTTCGAGGGAGGTTTTCCAACGCTTTCGCGAAGTTCCTTAATTAAATAACCTCTTTTCTCTGGGGGCGTAACCCCGCTGACACCTTTCTTGGCACCTACTTGGTTTATAGCATTGATCGTTAAGTGACGAATCTCCTGATAAGTAGTATATACTCACAGTAGGATCGGGATCCAAGATATCATCGTATGATAATGTTGAAGGAATCCTACCAACATTCATCAAACTCCAAAATGGTTTGCTCCTCTCTGCAAATTTCAGTTTCTTTAGAAATTCCCGATGTGGATTTTTGCCCCATGCTCTTATGACTTTGACTAAGGGCCAAATATGTCATAAGTCACATGTCAAGTTCTTCCCATCATTATCCAGGTTAATTTGAACCCACCCGTACATACTCTTGACTAAGGGTCAAGAAAAGCAATACGACTGTTCCAAAACAACGCATCTATCTATGCAACAAATGAATACCCTAGCAGCTACCAAGCACTATGTTTTGACTAAGGGCCAAATATACATAGCTTGAATACTACTGAATACCCAAATGAAATGACGGAGGGCTACGAATGGTTTTGGCAAAAACCGTGAACGTAATGAACTTGATATAATCGAAGGAACCTGATACTTTTTTAAAAGGAGTGGTTAAAGCTCCGCAATTTTTTTTAAAAAATCCGATCTTTTAAAATAACCGAGTGGTTTCTTTTAAATTTGTTCCAACGATTAAACTATGGTTTATTTTCTTTGCATTATAATAATGCGTCCCATCATTTAACCTATCATTGCAGAAAACAACGAAAATACAACGTCCTCTTATGCCATCCGCATTCGCCACGGGGTCCCGTCATCACCCGTTAGGTTACTTAACTAACGACAGAGCGGGGGCTGGGCTAGCGCGGGTGTAAAACATAAGTGACGTCTAATAGCTATTTATATATAGATATTGTACATTCGTCAGACGCAATAATAAGCATTCCAGATCACAGATAAACTTTATTGGATATGCAAGTAATCCGCGTTTCTTTTGAGCCTGCAATGAAAAACGGATTACACAGTTGCGATGAATAGCCATTACCCCACCCCAGACCCCTACGGGTACGGCAAACTACCCGCCAAGTACCAGAAGTGAAGCGGTCTGCCTCAACACTTCAAAATACCCGGTAGTTTGTGCACCCCACCTTGGGTCTATCCTAGGAGCAAAAACAGTAAAAAAAATAATAATACAACGGTGGCTACAACCGCAACCTGGATGTGCCCCGCAAAATAATATTACATCAAATTACATTTACATTGAATGAATGAATATTAAATACATCCCAAACCCCGGCTAATCATCACAACATTCCAACACAGTTCATATACACAAACAGTTATATATAACATCACAGATATGTGCAACCCCCTACCAACCGACATACTAGCAGTTAGGGGAGGTTTACGAACACATAAAACATTACAGATAAAGATCCAATTAGCAAATTGATTAGAACATCGATCGATTACCTATATCCGTGTCTACCCCAAAAGCAAATCATCACAGAGGCAACCTGGGCAGAAACAGTATATACAGGAAAACAAAAAACCCAAAAATATGAATTACTGTGAAACTCCGAGTCAACTCGGCGTTGACTCGGCGGCGGTTCCGCGGCAAAAGCTCTCTATTGCCGCGGAACCGCGGTCGTATTGCCGAGTTGCATCCTTGAATTTTCCCAGATTTCTTACAATTCCCTGCTGTGAATTTTAAGGTATGTCAAAAAATTTTTGCGACACTTTTAAAATTTACAGAAACTGTTAAGGATTAGGGTTTTGTTTTCCGTCGATCGAACTTCTAATCAGTTGCTAACAAGCTAGTAATGGTTTAGTTGGCTCTGATACCACTGTAAGTCCATGTCACGCACCCCACTAACTCGCGGGGAGGCGGAATATATGAAAAACGATTATCAAAGCTTCGTAACACGGACTTAGCGCATGAATCGTAATCTAAACCATTGCTAACGATATACTAGAGGTTTAACTACTCGGTACCGGAGTTATACCTCACGTTACATGTCCTTCGGGTCTTCATCGCTGTCCTCCACTCCTCGTAGGCTCCTTGGAACATCGGCAACTTCAAGGCCTCCTCGAATCAAAGACGATCCACCCGAAAGCTTCTACGCCAAGCTTAATCTCAAACTTGAGATAACTAGGTTGCTTAAAGTGCTAATCTAAGCTACCTAGAGGATATAGAGTGAGGTTATGAATGTTTTAGTCTATCTAACCCTTGATCTCAACACATGAGAAGTTAGGGTTAGGGTTTCAAGAGAGAGTGAGCTTGAGGAGAGAGAAGGAGAAGATGAGAGTGAGAACCAAAATCCTTCTCACTTGAATATATGATACATAATGAATTATCAAATAATATCAATTAATTGATTATTCACCATGTTTCATTTAATCAAGGAGAGTGATTCATCATGTGAGTCATTAGATCATTAATGAAGCATTAATGATATGATGAATCATATAAATGAGTCACACAAAGTAATCATGAAAAAGCCACCTCAACCCCTCATGTCACCACTCTTCTAGAACCTTCTCGACAAATTACGAGAACGCCCTTCCAATCCGTGAAAACACGGAAAAACTTTAGACTGTATAAATCCAATAACCTGATACTAGAATCTGGCTTAAACCAAAGCCAGCTAGTAAAAACTGTCCGAAAAGTCGTACGTGCGTAAACACACGTATGCATCCGAACCTTTGTCGTAAAAACCATACGACGTCTATATCGTTTCGCCTGGAGCAGGGAAACTCTCTATGTGGGACTCTAAAGACCCGACACTACGCTGGCAGTGGGTTTAACCACAGACCGCAAGCGGCACTAGCTGTACGTAACGGTCCCCAGGTAGATGTCGATAAGAAGGCCGATGAGGAAAATCATCCGAACTCCCACTGAGCCTGATGTGACAATCTTCGTACAGTCCGGTCTGTTCGTCTAAGACTATCGCATATCAAGCCTAGGGGGCGGCAAGCTTCAGTCTTAATAGCTGTATAAGTCGTGTTGGAGCGAAGCCCATTACACCCTGAGAAGCTACTGGAACCTACCAGTATATCTCGTTTGCCCTGGCCAGGGACTTTGTGTAATGGCTCTCTGACACATCGCGATATCATCTCCCAATACCGGGAGAGACGAATCCTATCTAACCGCCACTGCCTCCAAATGCTCGGGACTGCACCCAACTGCTACCTGTTTGCACGACTCCTTTGAGCCGTGGTAGGGTAGCAATCTAAGAACAGTGGGACACACTCGAGGCGAAGCAGCAGTGTCAAGTCTGCGGACTATGCTGTACTCATGTCACCTGGGAACTGACAACTGACGATGGGTATAATACCAACCAATCAGTTCCTCGGCGAGTCCTGTCCGGTGTACCCGTAACCTAACGAGCACCTGTATACTATCTCTAGTACGGCGTACTGATGGCTGTGGGACAGACCATTTCCCCAACTGGGATGAGAAGCGTATACACTTAGTCTACTCCGGAATATCGATGCTCTATCTCGATAATCCATCGACCAGGGACCTGTATAGGATGTTGCTTACAGACTACCCAGCCCCCACTAGTGTGATAGCCATCACGACGCTGGTAATCAAGCAAAGATCCTATGGGCTCTACTAATATGTATAAGTGATACGTTACAAGAGACATATACACATATTAAAGTAGACACAAACCAAGTAGCATACTACCATTTTTAGCAAGACTGTATATATAACTGTGAATATCCCAAGCTTCCATTAAGTAATATACAATCTAGTATGATACAATAATGGCCCCTAGGGCATATACACTAACAATAACATTCGTTCAGAACCAATGTATTACCAGTTGGTAATACAAGGTGATATTCTCCGACAGTCTTAGCTGCAACAATTGCACCATTTCCAACTCTAATGTCTTTATCACCTTCTCCAAGTTCTCTACCTTTCCTAAGCCCATGTAACTGATTACATATATGGGATCCTGACCCGGTATCTAATACCCAGGACGTAGAGCAAATGGAGAAACAGTTCTCTGTAACGAACACACCCGAAGAAAATGCATCATCATGTACTTTCTTCTTTCGGGTGGCATGGGAATCCTGGTATTCCCCTATATCCTGCTCAGTCCTATAACTCTTATAGGAAAGAACGGAACCAACGTTTCCCAGCACAGTATAACATGCGGGTTCGGTCAATACATCCATATTATTATCTTTATTAGGGCATGACATGGTCGCTACCTGGAGAGAGAGAGAAGAAAACACTTTAGCGTATGCTCTTGTAAGATCAGATTGGTTATTATCTTATCTAATCAGGATGGCTCTCACTGGTTTTTATCAAATCTTCCTTCAAACCATAAAAGGAAAGACTAGCCGGGATTAATTACACACTACAAGTTCGCCAATCTTTCAGCCAGGCCAGTGTCGGTACTTTGAGGGAGGTCCCCCGTGCTTTCGCACGAACCTAATTAATGTAAACCTCGTTTTCCCAGAGGCGTAACCCCGTTGACACCTTTCTAGACACCTACTTGATCAGCTAATTGCAATGTGTAAAACTCTCCCAGGAGTAACTCTTACTCGCAGTGGGTATCGGGATCCAACTATCTCATAGAAGGTACGCAATCTCATTGCAAATTTCAACACTTGAAACTCCCGATAATGCTTTTGCCCCTAGCGTGCTATGACCTTGACAAAAGCCAACAAACCACAGCCCGCTAGTCAAGTTCAACCCGTACATTTCTTGACTGAATTAAACCCACCCGCACGACCCTTGACGAAAGCCAACAAAGCCGTATGACTACCCTAATCCAGTCGCATCATATGCAGCAGATAAGCAGCATATAGCTACCGCACACTACACCTTGACGAAAGCCAACAAATGTAGCACGAATACTATATGCAACTTATCTGAAATGACGGAGGGCTACGACAGGTTTTTCTGAAAACTTATTGCATAATGAACTTGATATCGTTGTAGAATCAAATGAAGTTTTGAAATGGAGTGATTTTGAGACTTTTCTAGTTTTGCTAAAGGGGTCACTCCCGGTGAAGGGATCGTCGGCCCTTTCCTCATCGAATGAGGTGCGGGATATATCATATATATCGCTATGCAAAGCAGAAACTATAGAAGCAATCAAAAACAAACCGAGTGTGTAGCATCAGCCAGTTATTGCTAAAGGAGTCACTCCCGGTGAAGGGATCTCGGTCCTTTCCTCATCGAATAAGGTGCAAGGTATATCATATATACCGCTATGCAAAGCAAGAACTGTAGCTACCTGTTTTGTTTAAAATTTGATTCTACAACATCCTAGGTTTCTTTTCATTAATCACATTAATGAAGTCCCATCATTTAATTCACCTAAACATCATAGATAAATACGACGTACACTTATGCCATCCGCATTCGCCTGGATGTCCTCTCGTGCACCGTTAGGTTAGGTAACTAACGACAGAGCAGGGCAGGGCTAGTGCGGATGCAAAATATAAGTAACGTCTATATAATATATCATATATACTATATAAAGTATCTATCACAGAACAGCACATGATCACATCACAGATATCGCAGAAGAAGAAACATATGAAGCATTGGATATACTAGGACGTCCGTGTTTTCAATACGAGCCAGTATAAAACACGGATTCCACGGTCGTGATGAATAGATAATCCCACACCCCTAGACCCCTACGAGAGCGGCAAGCAACCCTATCAATTCTAGGGTTAGGAGACCCGGACTCGACTCCTCGAGATGGTCTCCCACTGGACCCTAGAACCCGGTTACTTGTGCTCCCCTCCTTGGGTCTATCCTAATGCAGAAAAGTAAATAATATACAAAGGGTGACAGCTTCCGCAACCTGGAAGTGCCCCAAATAAAAGAATATTATATACAAGTTTTTACATGAATGAAAATGAAAAACACTCATCTCACATAAAAACCCCCGGCTATTCAAACACGACGATCCAATATAACATATCCAGCAACACATAACATCACATGTCATCAACGTAAGTAAATATGCGCATCCCAATTGTCGTTGACATATAGCAACGAAACCGGCGATATCATATATTACACTTACGGTCACAGAAAAGAAAGTGTAAAACTACAACAGTTGGAATCCGCAACCTCTTTAGATATCGCATACCTAACACTTATATATCACTGTGCAAAGCAAAAACTATAGAAGCAATCAAAAGCAGACCGAGTATGTAGCATCTGCCAGTTATTGCTAAAGGAGTCACTCCCGGTGAAGGGATCTCGGTCCTTTCCTCATCGAATAAGGTGCAGGGTATATCATATATACCGCTATGCAAAGCAAGAACTGTAGCTACCTGTTTTATTTAAAATTTGATTCTACAACATCATTTGGTTTCTTTTATTTCATTAATCACATTAATGAAGTCCCATCATTTAAATACCTAAACATCACAGATAAATACGACGTACACTTATGCCATCCGCATTCGCCTGGATGTCTCCTCATGCACCGTTAGGTTAGGTAACTAACGGCAGAGCAGGGCAGGGCTAGTGCGGGTGCAAAACATAAGTAACGTCTATATAATATATCATATATACTATATATTGTATCTATCACAGAACATCACATGATCACAGCAGAAGAAACATATGAAACATTGGATATACTAGGACGTCCGTGTTTTCAATACGAGCCAGTATAAAACACGGATTACACGGTCGTGATGAATAGCCAATCCCACACCCCTAGACCCCTACGAGAGCGGCAAGCAACCCTACCAATTCTAGGGTTAGGAGACCCGGACTCGACTCCTTAAGATGGTCTCCCACTGGACCCTAGAACCCGGTTACTTGTGCTCCCCTCCTTGGGTCTATCCTAATGCGGAAAAGTAAATAATATACAAAGGGTGACAGCTTCCGCAACCTGGAAGTGTCCCAATAAAAGAATATTACATACAAGTTTTTACATGAATGAACATGAAAAACACTCATCTCACATAAAAAACCCCGGCTATTCAATCACGACAATCCAATATAACATATCGAGCAACACATAACATCACATGTCATCAACGTAAGTAAATATGCGCATCCCAATTGTCATTGACATATAGCAACGAAACCGGCGATATCACATCTTACACTTACGGTCACAGAAAAGAAAGTGTAAAACTACAACAATTGGAATCCGCAATCTCTTTAGACATCACATGCCTAATCAAATGAAATACTTAGACATCACATGCCTAACAGTTATAAACCGCGCATTTTAGTCTCATTATCGAAAACTCTTTTCAATATCAAATGAAACTAAACCGCTAGATTTATAACATTCATTCAGTTATCTCATAACTGTTTGTGAATTCCAATTATTGTATCCCATTCCGGATAAATAGAAAATATTAAACTTTGCGATCGAACATTCGAACACCCAAGTTTTCCCGAAACCGTTCAATACATGAAATAGGTTCAAAGACATTCACTTCATGCCTCAGTACCAACGGTCCAGCCGTAGAAGGGTCAAGCCAACGCCTCACATGTGGCACGCCGTACTGCCCCAAACCCTAAGGTTTAAAGGGCAGTTCAAGACGGTCACATAATCGAGTTAAGGTTTGTTGTCTTCTAGAGGGACCATCGCGTTACTTGCACTACTCAGAACGTCCTTAAACCACAGAAAAATCCAACACTTGGAAATTTTCTGGCAGGGGAAAAGTTGGGAATTTATATCCGGTCGAACTTTTTAACATATTCAAAAATTATCCGGAAAAACACATAGACAAAACTTGATAATCCGATCGAATCTTCGATTCCCAATGCAACCCCAGAACACTCAACTCTTGAGTCAATTTAAAAATTCCCAGAAAACTCAGCACTGTGAAATAGGAATTACTGTGCAAAGGAGGAGGGCTGACGTCATCATAACGCTGCGGAACCGCCGCAGAAGCCATGCTTCTGCCGCGGTTCCACCGCACACTATACTGTTCATTTGAAATATTTTGCACCGTAATTCTTAGAATTCCCTGCTGAATTTTTTAAGCATTTTTAATCTATAAAAATCCCAGTTTTTGAAAAAAGTCCAGAGAGCACATCGGGAATTAGGGTTTCGGTTCGATCGGGTTTCAAACGTCGTCTACACATCGCCTAAGGCTCTAGCTAGGCTCTGATACCACTGAAGGGTTCCTAGGCACACTAAAGAGGTCTCACAAGGCATCAACCATGCCAATTTCAAATTTTATGGGTGCCGAGAAACCCTAATACGGACCGTCGACTAGAATTCTAAGCGAAACATTAAACAAGTTAACGATTTAACTAAAGGAGAGAGGCTACAACCTTTGTAGATCCGTTTCTCCACTTCCTTAGCTCCACGTAGACGTCCTCTCGCTGTCCATCTCGAATCCCGAACTCAATCGTCGGCTTCATCGGAGAAATGGGCGGGCTAGGTCGTCGGCTTCGTGCCGAAGATGATCTACGTCGAAGCATCGCAAGTTCAAGCTCCAACTTCACCAAGTTGTGAAACTTGTGAAGAAAACACCCAAAACCACTTGGCAAGAGGTAGAGAATGAAGAAATAGGAGGTGGGTTCACTTTAGAATTGGATTTCTCACTCTTTAGCTCAAGGTGCCATTAATGGTGTCAAGCTTTTTCTTTGAAGAAGAAGAAGATGATGAAGATAGAATATGATAAAAGTATATTCTCATAATAGAAAAGAAATCAATACTTATCATATCCTAACTAGGGTCAAGTGTAGAGAATAGACCATGGTAAGTGGGAATGGTTAGGGTTAAGCATGAAGACAAAATGGTCTCTTTAGTCAAAGCTTCATGAAGCTTCAACAAGCTTCATGAAAGAAAAACCATTTTGTTTTCTTTTATCCATTTAAATAAATAAAGAATGGTTAAATAAATAAGTGAATAAATCAAAACCCTAACCATTATCATAACCATGGTACAATTCTTTACACAAAGCCAATATTCATGCATCATCAAACATGATACAATCAAGTGCACAAAAGTATATCACATATACAACTTGTGAACATCAAGTGAGAAAATCCATTTAATGTGAACCAATACTAGTTAATGCAAAGTAATATATCAAATATATAATTATACATTTAATCATTAAATCAACATTTGATTCAATGATCCGGTCATGTCGCACATAACCGACTAGTATCCAATGTATCGATTTATCGAATCAATGATTCGATAACTAGGTCATATCGTATACAACCAATCGAAACATTCATCGCGAGAATGAAATGCGGTATCACATACACGCATTATTCTCAGTCCCGCACATATCTCATATGCGCTCCTATTTCGTTTCGCTTGATCCAGGAAACCTCTGTGTAGGACTCTAAAGACTCGTCAATACGCCGGTAGCAGGTGATGATCATATCAAGCACCCACAAGCCGTAAGCGGTCTTCTAAACGTAACGGCCACACGGGTATTGAGCGATCAGAAGATCGACGAGCTAGCCCGCTCACACTCCTGTGAATCCAACCAGTAACACTTGCCGTACAGTCCGGTCTGTTCGTCTGATATGTCGCATATCAAGTCTAGGGGCGGTAAACGTCAGACTCCAATAACCGATAAGTCGTGCCGATATGAGGCTCATAACGGGTCGAGAAACTACTGGTAACACTTACCAGCAAATCTCCGATCAGCCCTGGCCAGGGACTTCCCTGTTACGGCCAATCGAGCACAGCGCAACATCAACCCCCAATACCGGGAGAGAAGAAACCCCTCCTATCGCTCATTGCTTCTATGTGACTCGAGACTGTACCCAAAGACCACCGTTTTGCACGCCCTCATGGATGTGGTAAGGTGGAGATCAAAGCACAGTGGAAATCACACAAGACTCTATGACGATCTCGGGTCTACAGACTAACCTGTACAAGTGTCACCTGAGAACTGCCATCTGACGTGAGGTATAATACCATCTGGGAGTTCTCGGGGAGTCCGTCCAGTGTACCCAGTCTCCACTGAGCACCCGTATACCATCTCTGATGTCAAACACTAATAGATATGGGATCATCCATCGCCCATCTCATGGGTTGAGAAGCGTATACGCTAGTCTACACTGGTATATCGATGCCCTGTCTCGATATACCCACGACTAGGGACCTTGAAGGATGTACTTATGGACTACCATGTCCCCACTAGTATGATCTGCATCATAGTCCAAGTAGTCAAGTACACATCCTAAAGGCTTTATCAACAAGTAACTATAAGACAGTTTAAAGAGACTAGTAAACATGTTAAGATAAAGAGCAACCAGATAGCATACTATCATATCGAGCAAGAAAATCATCTCTATATATGTCTAAGCATCCAGTATAATATATATCTGTACAATACTGGCCTCTAGGGCATACATACAACTAACAAACATCGACACTTGAAAACATCACGAAACCCGTGTCCAGCATCGACACGCAAATCCTCATATCTCGGGCTCCGTCAGTCCGGATCGGCCCACGGGCTCCGTCAATCCGGATCGGCCCGCATCATCTCTCGACTCCGGTCGGTATCCTCCAGATATCCGCCGAACCCAAATACTATCACCGGTAGGTAGTGGTCCCTCTTCCAGGCTCATCATCATCCCTATGAAATCTCTCTCTCGCCCCGGGGTACCATACCAGGTCCACCATGAACCCGCAAACAGATCCTCCTCCTTGAATCGGGTTTCTATCATACGTCTCAAAACCGAGAAAACGCATGGTGGACGTACTGAAATATCATATCAAGAGAAACCGGGTTTTTAAAATAGTACATACTTTCTTTTGAAATAGCCACGGTTCTCAAATCCAGAAATCTCATGAAAACAGCATATCTCGATGCGAAAAATCATAAAGCATGATGTATGAGACATATAATAGAAATGTAAGCATATCCGTATATCATGCAACAACATGGAACAGTGATATGACATATTAAGGAAAAACCGCTCTTTTAAATGATTCCAGTTTTTAAAATATAACATGCGGTCCCCAATTCTCCACAATCAAAGCCAGCATCATCTATGTATGTACAAATGTGTATGTACGTGGGCATGGAGGCACAATATATATATATATATGCACATAAGTATGGATGTACAATATGTATGTACGCCAATATGGATGTACAAGTGGTATATACGCCAATATGGATGTACAAGTGGTATATATGCAAATATGGGTGTACAATATGCATGTGCGCCAATATGGATGTACAAGTGGGTATATACGCAAGTATGAGTGTACAATATGCATGTGCGCCAATATGGATGTACAAATGGGTATATACGCAAGTATGAGTGTACAATATGCATGTGCGCTAATATGGATGTACAAGTGGTATATACACAAGTATGAGTGTACAATATGCATGTGCGCTAATATGGATGTACAAGTAGGTATATACGCAAGTATGAGTGTACAATATGCATGTGCGCCAATAAGGATGTACAAGTGGTATATACGCAAGTATGAGTGTACAATATATATGTGCGTCAATATGGATGTACAAGTGGTATATACGCAAGTATGTTATACGAAGAGTCACATCATGATGCAGCAATCCTACTGTATAGTGACATGGCAATTATCGATGATGAAATGTGTGAGCCGACAAATCTGTGTACATGTAACACACGCACCATCGATAATGGTGCAGATGTACTAGCACAGGTATAAGTAATGCAATGCGAATAACATGAATGCAGCATAAGGTAAATCATATGCAAATGCTGACGGGTATACATATCTAACATGACCGAGTCGGTGAATCTATCAATCGGCATCTAGCCATACAACATCACGTACGATATAGTCCATCGTACGGCATCATCTAGTCAAGGGTATGGATCAATCATCAAGTCAACTCATCACATACGGAAGAATCATCGTACGGCGGCATTAAAACATTAGGGATCCTATCGACCCTTACGACAATGAGGGGTACGGACCTAACGTCACGTACGACATATCACTCACGATCCACCACGTTATATATATCTATATAGCTATGTCCCAGGTCACATCTATAATAATCTCATATCAGGGGACCGGCAAGGTATCAATCATCACAATCGACTCGCATCCGTATACGAACATATCATCATATCTCATGTCAAATCGTATTCTCTTTTCATCGCATTTATATCTCACATAAGGTCAATTTTACATATGCATTCTACCCCTACTATAAGCATGTGTATCTAATTTAACATACACACCCGAACCATACAATCAGTTTTTGAAAGATGCGAATCGTAGTTTTGAAAGTAGGGGCTACGGTGTTTTTAAGGAAAAGATATCATTTGAAAATCCGTAACGCGCCTCAAGGTATCTGTTTAAAAGATGCATACGATTTCTCGGTTTGAAAATATGTATGGTTCGGATGACTCATAACGTCGGCTATCTAGTCCTATAGTACCATAAACAGCAATATAGTCAAACATCATCCTCAAATCCCGTCATCACATACCAGTCGTATCATCTCACTTCTAACTATCCTTAGTTTCAAATACGGTTCTCTAACTACCTTTTTCTCTATCTATAGTTTCTATTAACGGTTTCATTAACCATAATCTATATATATATATATATATATATATATATATATCGGTTTCAATCAAGTGTGCGGGGGTGCTATGCGCCATCCATCTGACATCCCCCGTAGATATAGATCTATTCACTTGTTCTCCGCTTGCCGTTGCCGACGTCGCCACGTGCTTGCTTATCGTCTCGAAGTCCACATGGGGTACCTACACATCATACACATCGTAACACATTAAAATCCAATCCGCAAATCAAAACGACACACGAAACTCACATAGGTTAAAACCTATGGTTTGCTCTCGCAAATCACCCAAACAACACCCGATATCGACGTACAAACGTCAAGTGTCCGATACAAAACATAAATATAAAAATCTAGCATTCAAAATATGAAAAACATAAGCAAAAATCATACCAATGTGCTCCCATATTTTAGTTCAAGTGAAATTTGACTAAACAAACAGTACAGGGGCGATGTATAGGGTGTATATGACCTACAGAAGAAACCTGGGCACCAAAATCCACAGATTGGCCGGCCACACATGCCCAAAATCCGGTGATCTTGGTTTTACATGGGATTTAGGGTCTCGTTTTACTAGGGTGGTCTCGTAGTGCCCTAATTTGGTCCCTGGTATTGTTTGCTTAAGTCAAAAATTCTCCGGATCAACCTAGATTCCCTGTAGGTTCACAATTCCTCACAAAACCGATACGGAAAGTTTCTGTTTTGGGTTTTAGGTTTCATTTAAGGTTTGGTCTAGGTTCTAGACACTATGGGGGGTTTAAGGTCACCAATAAAGTTCACTAACACAACACAACTCAAGAATTCCCCAAACCCTAACTTGAAATTTCCAAATCTCACTAAACATCGCCTAATCACTTCTAAACATGCAAGAAGGGTAAAGCAATTGAAATTCTACTCTAATAGTGCAAGGATTACCTCATTTTGCAACTCAAGAAACTTCTTGAGTTTCCCCAAGTCTCCAAAATCCATCCTTTCTTGGTCCAAAGTGCTTATTGTGGTCTTATGCATGTTTTTTGTGAATGGGGGATGAACTTTTGATGAAGGATTAATGGTGTTTGTGAAGGTTGAAGATGGTGGAGGGAGAGGGCAGCCAAGTATGAGGGAGGAGAGGAAAGAGATATGGAAAACAATGAAGAGGGAACAATAGAAGCCATGGTCAAAGACCCCTCACCTCTCTCTCTCATGCCCATACCCAATTTTATATCCTTTTTCTTTTTCTTTTCTTTTCTTATCTTTTCTTCTCTCATCTCATTTAAAAACCAAACTAAATGAAAAGAAGATGAGGAAAAATCCATGAAGGAAGGAATGTAACAATGTAAAAAACGACATAGTGCATGTCATGTGCACAAAACAGGATTAATGCGAGATTAGCGATATTTAATCGCGATTAGCATTAAAATAGTATATAATTAAGCATAAAAATTCATAATTTGCTTAAATCCAATAAAACACCATCTTTTTAGTAATTTCTATAATTTTCCAAATTTTTCCCAATTTATCGATATTTAATTATACCGCATTATTATAATATTCAATATATTTATTATTTAATTATAAAAATTCCCAAAAATAATATTTTATTTTTCTGAAATGTTACAGTTTATCTTTTCGAACCAAGCGTTCCAAGTATACTACTCACAGTGTTTGAAGCATCCGGGATGGAGTGTCGTAAGCCGTTGGAAACCCAGGGATGTTTACGATGTCCCAGAATTCGAGAACAGCGATGAGGATGAAGAAGAGAGAAAATTTAGAGTGCTCCGACCGTCTGTTTCAAAAAACGGGTTGTCTTCGGCTGATCATAAAGTTTTGTAGGTTAGAAATGATATCGATGATCAAATCCAAGTAGATATGTCTAATGCGTCCATGAAACGAAAAAGGTTATCAGTAATGTTATATTATTACTTCACATTTTACGATCTATACATATATAGCATGGATATGTAATGATTGTCTAATGCGTCCGCGAACCGTTTTGTCTAGATTTGATGACGACGACGGGAGCAGCGAGGGGCGGCAGGAGCTCCAGCCGTGACACCGGCAGAAGCAGAGGCAGAGCGGTTCTGCCGTCCGGAAAGCTGCGTAAGGAGCTTCAGAGGGCCGGTCTTGCATCTTGATCGGAGACCCCTTCGAATGCCTCCTTCCGTTTGGACTTTGCCACATCTCTAGGTATATTGCATGCATATTCATTTTGAATGCAATATTATAGATATACATGCATATTCATGTCAAAATTACTTATATAGTCAATGTTTGATTGTCTAGTTGTTGGTGGGTCGTCCACTTCAGGGACAGAGGCCACTCCCGCACCTCTAGGTATGTTGCACGCATATTCATTTTGAATATAATATTATAGATATCTATGCATATTCATGTCAAAATTATTTACATAGTCAATGCTTGATTGTCTAGCTGTTGGTGCGTCCACATCAGGGACAGAGGCCACTCCCGCACCTCCAGGTATGTTTATATATCATATAGTGCATGTATATTGATTTAGAATGCTATATCATAAATATACATACATTCTTTTTGCTCTTACGTACTTACATCTCGGGCTGTAGGTGGTGCCTCCACATCTCCGGCAGAGCCCACCATCGCACCTACGGGTATGTTTATATATCCTATAGTGTATACATGTTGATTTAGAATGTTATATTATTGATATACACATTCTTTTTTCAATTACTTATATAGTCAATGTTTGATTGTCTAATTATAGGTGGTACGTCCACGTCTGGTGTATGGGCCACTCCCATCACTTCCATACCCTCCGCTCAGTCTGCAGGTTTGTATGCACAAATATAAAATATTTATTCATTTTACATATCATTTAAGAATAAACATGAACTTCATGTAATTTTATCGATGTTTAATTTCTAGTTGGAGATGCGTCCACATCCGGGTCACCGGTTGTTCCTCACCGGAGGAACTATCGTCCCACTCGTGCTGCTGCCCGGGCCCAGGCTCGTGTTTCTGTCGCCGGAGGTATATATCACACTTCAATTTTCGTTAAGCCTTCATTTCTTAATACCACTTTGTCTTAATATTGATTGTCTTGATATTTCTAGTAGACGCAGGGCATCCCCATCCCGAGAGGGAGACTCGAGGCCCGAATCAGTCCCACAGGCTGAGGCCCTACAGAGCTAGGGGAGGCAGCATTCCCCTTCTTCTTTACCCCTGATTATCGCTATACCGGCGATTATGCCTAAAGCTTCGGCCGGTATATGGAGGATGAGAGCCGCCTCGTGAAGAATTATCCACTTCACATTGAGTGGGGCAACCAGCACCAGCGTTCATTCGCCCTCTTCTGGGATAAGGCTCGGGTATTGATATATATTTTCATTTGATTTATCCAATATATTAGTTATTAACACTTGCAATTTAATAATATTGTTTTTTTTTGTATTTGCAGTTGGATTACGATTTTCATCTTGTACCCGACCCTGATCACCCTGGGAGGGTGCTCGATCTTCACGCTATGTACAATGTGTTAGTTATGTATATGACATAGAGACCATTGTTGTACATATGATGTATATTATAATGGATGCTTGGATATATATAGAGAGGACTTTCTTGCTCGACATGATGTACATTTACTGTCCTGCTCTCATATGTTGATAAAGCCCTTAGGATCTGTACTCGACTACTAGGACTATGATGAGATCATACTAGTGGGGCTATGGTAGTCCACGAGTATATCCTATAACTGTTCCTGGTCAATGGTGTATCAAGATAGGGTATCGATACTCCAAAGTAGACTAGCGTATATGCATTTTGGCCCATATGATGGGCGATGGATGATCCCACATCCATTGGTGTGTGACATTGAAGATGGTATACGGGTGCTCAGTGGAGACTGGATACACTGAACGGACTTGCCGAGAACTACTAGATGGTATTATACCTATCGTCAGGTAGCAGTTCTCCGGTGACACTGATACAGATTAGTCTGTAGACCCGAGATCGTCATAGAGTCTTAAATGATTCCCACTGTGCTTTGATTTCCATCTTATCACGTTTAAGAGGGCGTGCAAAACGGTGGCTTTTGGGTACGGTCCCGAATCACATGAAGGCAATGAGCGATAGGAGGGATTTCGTCTCTCCCGGTATTGGGAGTTGATGTTGCGCTGTGTTTGATTGGCTATAACTGGAAGTCCCTGGCCAGGGCTGATATGGAGATTTACTGGTAAGAGTTATCAGTAGTTTCTCGACCCGTTATGAGCCTCACATCGACACGACTTATCGATTACTAGGGTCTGACGTTTACCACCCCTAGACTAGATATACAACATATCAGACGAAGAGACCAGACTGTACGGTAGTGTTACTGACAGGATTCGCAGGAGTATGTACAGGATTGCTTGTTGATCTTCTGGTCACTCAATACCCGGGTGGCTATTACGTTTAGCTGACCGCTTGCAGCTTGTAGGTGTTTGATAAGATCATCACCTACTGCCGGCATATTGACGAGTCTTTAGAGTCCTACACAGAGGTTTCCTGGCTCAGGCGAAACGGAGTAGGAGCACATATGTGATATGTGCGGGGACCGAGATTAATACGATATGTGATACCGTATTCTATTCTCGCGATATATGATATCGGCCGGTTATATGTGATATAGCCGGGTTATTGGATCAAGTGTTGATTCGATAAAATGATATATATATATATTTATTTATTTATTTATTTATATATTATATGCTCACTTAAGTATTTATCATTCTCACTTATGATACATTTAACATATATGTGATATATGTTTATTGTATTGTTTTCTTTTGTTACATAAATATTATATATGTGATATATAATATTGTAGCATGCTAGGTTATACATGCAACATGTATGTATGAGAATTATACCATGCTATATGTAATGTTTGGGTTTAAATATCTAAGTAATTCAAATTGTGGAAATGAGTCATGGATGAAGCTTCATGAAGCTTGTAGATTACTATTGACCAAGTCCACCCTTTTTGTTTTGCCCTAGATATTTCTAACCCAACCATGACACATAGACATGGTTAACTCTCTACAATGGTTAAGGATGATATACTTGACCCATGGTTGCATTTCTAACCTCACTCTCATTCATTCTTCTTCTTCTTCCTCATTCTCATTTTGCTTTCTAGCTTTTGAGATCAAGAAGAAAATAGTAAGAAATTAAATAATAAAGTGAGCAAAATTTCTACATCATCGTCTTCTTCTTTACTAGCCATATAGATTAGTGTGTTAGCTTCACTAATTCATAATTAGTGAAGTCATAGCTTGAGTTCGTGTTTTCTCGAAGTAGATCATCTTGGATTTCGAAGTCTTCATGCAAGCATGGATCATTCGACTTGTGGAGCCTCTCTAAAGTACGGGAGTTCATGGATCGCAGCAAAGGGACTACTAATCGGAGCTTATGAAGCGAAGAACGGACTACAAAGATTGTAATCCCTCTCTCTTAGATGTAAAGTTATTTACATGCAAAGTTAACCCTAATTCTCTAGTTCGATTACTTGGTTGATTTGTTTAGCACCCTAAAAATTATAATATGGCATGTTTGATGCTGGCCAAAACCTTCCTAGGTGCTAAGCTAACCCTACAGTGGTATCAGAGACAAGCTAGAGTATTAGGAGTTGTCTAGAAGAAATTAGAAGTCCGATCGAACCCCGAAACCCCAAAACGACCCCTTTTCTAGAAATTTTTCAAAAAGTTGAAATTTTTCATATTAAAAATACTTAGAAAATCATGCAGGGAATTTTATGGACACACCTGAAGAACGAGTCCCTAACTCACTACAGTGACCGCGCAACCGCAGCCAAAACCTGATTTTGGCGGCGGTTCCGCGGCGGCACTGTGGAGGCTTGGGACAGGCCCTTCAGCGACGGTCCGTAGGTGATAGGGCATGCTTTTGGGAATTTTTATTTTCTGCTCAAGTGTTGAGCTCACTGGGGTATTTTAGGAATTCGTTGAATCGATCGAATTGTGTAACTTCGCCTAGATATCTGTGTTGTAATACAATATGTGGAATTCATTTAGTTAGGCATGAAATCCGTAATATGTGGTATTTCGGGTTTACGATATCTAAAGAGATTGTGGATTCCAAATATTGTAGTTTTACATTTTCTTTTCTGTGACCGTAAGTGTAATATGTGGTATATCGCTGTTTTCGTCGCTATAGATCGATGACAATTGTGATAGGCATATTTACTTACGTTGATGACATGTGTTGTTATGTGTTGCTGTGATATGTTATATTGGACCGTCATGTTTTGAATAGCCGGGGGTTTTATTTGGGATGAGAGTTTTCTTTTTCATTCATGTAAAATTCATTTGTATGTAATATTCTTTTATTGGGGCACTTCCGGGTTGAGGTTGATGTCACCATTGTATATTATTTACTTTTCCGCATTAGGATAGACCCAAGGCGGAGAGCATAAGTAACCGGGTTCTAGGGTCCAGTGGGAGGCCATCTCGAGGAGTCGAGACCGGGTCTCCTAACCCTAGAATTGGCAGGGTTACTTGCTGCTCTCGTAAGGGTCTAGGGATGTAGGTTTGGCTATTCATCGCGACTGTGGAATCCGTGTTTTATACAGACTCAAAATAAAACACGGACGTCCTAGTATATCCAATATTTCATATGTTGACTTCTGCTACAATGTTCTGTGATGAGATCATATTACTGTCTGAGACGAATGCTTATACTATATATATGATATATAAATATTACAGTTTTCGTTTCTTCTGTGATGCTTAGGAAGTATAAATGATGGGATTTATTAATGAGATTAATAAAAGAAAAGAAACCTAAAAGATATTGTAGAATCAAATTTTCAAAAAGGGTAGCTATAGTTTTTGCTTTGCATAGTGGTATATGTGATATACCCTGCACCTTATTCGATGTGGAAAGAGCCGAGATCCCTTCACCGGGAGTGACCTCTTTAGCAAAACTGGCAGATGCTACAAACTCACGGTTTGGTTTCTGATTGCTTCTATAGTTCTTGCTTTGCACCGCGGTATTTATGAAATATCCTGCACCTTATTTGATAAGGAAAGGGCCGAGATCCCTTCACTGGGAGTGACCTCTTTAGCGAAACTAGAAAATCCTCAAAAACACTCCTTTTCAAAATCACTTGTTTCTACAACGATATCAAGTTGATTACGCTTATGGTTTTCTGAAAAACCTGCGTAGCCCTCCGTCATTTCAGATAAGTACTACTTAGTATTCGTGCTACGTTTGTTGACTATGTTAAGGCGTAGTGTGTGGTAGCTAATTAGTGCTTATCTGCTAAAACATGAGATGTGATTGGATTAGGATAGTTGTACGACTTTGTTGACTATGTTAAGGATCGTGCAGGTGGGTTTAATTCAATCGGGAAATAACGGGTTGAACTTGGCTAGCAATTATGATTTGTTGACTATGTTAAGGTCATAAGTTGCTAGGGGCAAAAGCATTATCGGGAATTTCAATTGTTGAAATTTGCAATGAGATTGCATACCTTCTATGAGATAGATGGATCCCAATACCCCCTGCGAGTAAGAGCTACTCCTGGGAGAATTTTACACAGGACAATTAGCCGATCAAGTAGGTGTCTAGAAAGGTGTTAACGGGTTTATGCCTCTGGGAAAACGAGATTTATTCTAATTAGGTCCTTGCAAAAGCAAGGGGAACCTCCCTCAAACTACCAACACTGATCTGGCTGAAAGATTGACGAACTTGTAAGGTGTAATTAATCCCAGCTAATCTTACCTTTTAGGGTTTGAAGGAATATTTGATTAAAACAGTGGGAGCCATCCTGATTAGATAAGATAATAACCAATCTAATCTTGTAAGAGCACACGCTAAAATGTTTTCTTCTCTCTCTCTCCAGGTAGCGACCATGTCAGGCCTTAATCAAGATAATAATATGGATGTATTGACTGAACCTGCTTGTTATTCTGAGCAGGGGAACGTTGGTCCCGCTCCCACTTATAATTGTTATAAGTCCGAGCAGGGAATAGGAGAATATCTGGATTCTCACGCCACCCAAACGAAGAATAAGCATGTTGATGCATCTTCTTCTGGTGTGTTAGTTACCGAGAACTGTTTCTCAGTTCACTCTACGTCCTGGGCATTAGATACCAGATCAGGATCCCACATATGCAATATATTGCATGGCCTAAAGAGAGGTAGAGAACTGGAAATGAGTGAACATTCCGTAAGAGTAGGGAATGGTGTAAATATTGCAGCCAAAGCAGTTGGCGAATATCACATTGTATTACCAAGTGGTAATACATTGATTTGGAACGAATGCTATTATATACCGAACATGATATGCAATATTATATCAGTTTCTTTATTAAGTAAAGAAGGATATAATTTTGTAATACAGGATAATGTTATGAACATCTTCCTAATTCAAAAGTTGATTGGATCAGGCTCGTTACATAATGGCATATACGTTCTAAATCAAAACACAGTTCTTAATATACAGAACACACACAAGAGGAAGAGTTCAAAAATGAACGAATCCTTCTTGTGGTATTGTAGACTAGGTCATATAAATGCGACATGACTAGCTAAGTTACATAAAGATGGATATTTGAATCCGTTCGAATTTTCATCTTATGACACTTGCCAGTCATGTCTCAAAGGCAAAATGACCAAAACTCCGTTTAGTGGACACGGAGAAAGAGTTACGGAACTCTTGGGACTGATATATAGTGATGTATGCGGTCCCATGTCTACACATGCCAGGAATGGTTTTTCGTACTTCATTACATTCACTGACGATCTCTCAAGATACGGATATGTGTTTTTATTGAAACACAAGTCTGAAACTTTTGAGAAATTCAGGGAATATAAACACGAAGTCGAGAACCAAACGGGTAAAAGTATTAAAATCCTTCGATCTGATCGAGGAGGAGAATACTTGAGCAATGAGTTTCTGGACTATTTAAAAGAGAATGGGATTCTCTCTCAGCTTACTCCTCCTTATACACCACAACACAACGGTGTATCGAAGCGGAGGAATCGCACCCTATTAGATATGGTGCGCTCTATGATGAGCTCCGCTGAGTTACCTATTTCCTTTTGGGGTTATGCGTTGGAGACAGCAACATACCTACTGAATCAAGTTCCATCTAAATTTGTACCTACCATACCGCATGAGATATGGAGTGCGAAGAGACCATATTTTAAACGAGTTAAGATATGGGATTGTCCGGCCTATATCAAAAAGCAAAATCCGGACAAACTCAAGGCACGATCAGTTGTTTGCAAGTTTATGGGATATCCTAAGAATTCACAAGGATATATTTTCTACAATACTGAGGAAAAAAAGGTGTTTGTTTCTCAATATGCCACATTTTTGGAAAAGAAATTTCTTGCAAAAGAAATTAGTGGCGAAGAGGTAGAGCCGGAAGAAGTTCCAACAGCACAAACTGCAACTGAAGATTTAATGGAACCAGAGGATTCAGTAGTTCCCGACGAACCCCGGCCTCTCCGCCGATCTAGTAGGGTTCCTCATCCACCTGAGAGATACTACGGTTTTCTCTTCGATGGTGGGAGCGAGGATTGCATCATGGAAGATAATGACCCAACTAGCTTCGAGCAGGCCATCACGAGTGGTGACTCTGTGAAATGGCTGGATGCAATGCGATCTGAGATGGAATCCATGTACACCAACAAAGTATGGACTTTAGAAGTTGCTCCTGAAGGGGTAAAACCCATTGGGAGCAAATGGATCATTAAGAAGAAACTTGGTGTAGATGGAAAAGTTGAGACTTACAAAGCTAGACTTGTTGCAAAAGATTTTCGTCAACGACCACGTGTGGATTATGACGAAACCTTTTCTCCAGTGGCTATGCTTAAGTCCATCCGGATCTTACTTGCCATTGCTGCATACCATGACTATGAAATCTGGAAAATGGATGTTAAGACCGCCTTTCTAAATGGTGATTTGGAAGAGTGGGTGTACATGACTCAGCCAGAGGGCTTCATAGACAGTGGGAGCAGCGGAAAGGTGTGTGAGCTGCTTAAATCCATCTATGGGTTGAAGCAGGCATCACGGAGTTGGAACATATGTTTTGATGTGGTAGTCAAAGAGTTTGACTTCATGAAAAACATATATGAACCTTGTATATACAAGAAGGTGGTAGAAAGTAAGGTTGTCTTCCTCGTATTGTACATGGATGACATACTCTTTATAGAAAATGATGTTCCTATGCTGCACTCGGTCAAGCTCTTCTTATCACATAGATTCTCAATGAAAGATCTAGGTGATGCCTCCTGCATTTTGGGGATTAAGATCTATAAAGATAGATCTAGACGGATACTGGGATTGTCCCAATCCAGATACATTGACACTATACTAAAGAGGTTTAATATTGAAGAATCCAAGTGTGGGAATTTACCCACGATCTCTGGACTCACTCTCTCCAAAGAGATGTCTTCTAAGACTGATTTGGAGAGAGCTCGCATGGAAGGGATACCTTATGCTTCGGCAGTAGGCTCTATCATGTACGCGATGCTATGTACCAGACCCGATGTAGCATACTCACTAAGTGTAGTGAGTAGGTATCAAGCAGATACTGGAGAGAATCACTGGACAGCTGTGAAGAACATTCTCAAGTACTTGAGAAGGACTAAAAAGATATTCTTGGTGTATAGTAACGGAGAACTCCAGGTGGAGTCCTTTACCGATTCGATCTTCCAAAGTGATAAGGACGACTCTAAGTCGCACTCGGGATTTGTCTTTACCCTAAATGGAGGGGCGGTTTGTTGGAAGAGTTCCAAACAGGAAACCGTGGCAGACTCGACGATGGAGGCTGAATACATCGCTGCCAACGATGCTACCAAAGAGGCTGTCTGGATGAAGAAATTCATCACTGAAGTCTGTGTGGTTCCGTCCACTGAGCATCCTATACCTCTGTATTGTGATAACAATGGAGCTGTAGCTTTGGACAAGGAACCCAGGTCCCATCAGAAGTCCAGACATATTCTGAGGCGGTATCACCTGATCCGAAAGATAGTTGATCGCCGGGAGATCGAGATCAGGAGAGTTGATACGAAGGACAACACTGCGGATCCACTCACGAAGGCCATACGCCAGATACATTTTGAGAGACTCTTCAGGTTGTTGGGTATGAGATACTACAACAGCTGGCCTTAGTACAAGTGGGAGATTGTTAGTTATGTATATGCCCTAGAGGCCATTGTTGTACATATGATGTATATTATAATGGATGCTTAGATATATATAGAGAGGACTTTCTTGCTCGACATGATAGTATGCTATCTGGTTTCACTTTGTCTAAACATGTTAACTTATATTAGTTTACTGTCTTGCTTTCAAATATTGATAAATCCTTTAGGATATGTACTCGACTACTAGGACTATGATGAGATCATACTAGTGGGGCCATGGTAGTCCATGAGTATATCCTATAACTGTTCCTAGTCTAGGGTGTATCGAGATAGGGCATCGATACTCCAGAGTAGACTAGCGTATACGCATCTTGACCCATATGATGGGCGATGGATGTTCTCACATCCATTGGTGTATGACATCGAAGATGGTATACGGGTGCTTAGTGGAGACTGGGTACACTAAACGGACTCGGCGAGAACTCCTAGATGGTATTATACCTATCGTCAGGTAGCAGTTCTCTAGTGACACTGGTACAGATTAGTCTGTAGATCCGAGATCGTCATAGAGTCTTGTATGATTCCCACTGTGCTTTGATTTCCACCTTACCACGTACAAGAGGGCGTGCAAAACGGTGGCTTTTGGGTACAGTCTCGAATCACATGAAGGCAATGAGCGATAGGAGGGGTTTCATCTCTCCCGGTATTGGGAGTTGATGTTGTGCTGTGTTCAATTGGCTATAACTGGAAGTCCCTGGCCAGGGCTGATATGGAGATTTACTGGTAAGAGTTATCAGTAGTTTCTCGACCCGTTATGAGCCTCACATCGACACGACTTATCGGTTATTGGGGTCTGACGTTTACCACCCCTAGACTAGATATGCAACATCAGACGAAGAGACCGGACTGTACGGTAGTGTTACTGACTGGATTCGCAAGAGTATGTACAGGCTTGCTTGTTGATCTTCTGGTCACTCAATACCCGGGTGGCTGTTACGTTTAGCTGACCGCTTGCAGCTTGTAAGTGTTTGATATGATCATCACCTACTGCCGGCGTATTGATGAGTTTTTAGAGTCCTATACAGAGGTTTCCAAGCTCAGGCGAAACGGAGTGGGAGCACATATGTGATATGTACGGGGACCGAGATTTATACGATATGTGATACCGTATTCTATTCTCGCGATATATGATATCGGCCGGTTATATGTGATATAGCTGAGTTATTGGATCAAGTGTTGATTCGATAATATGATATATATATATATATATATATATATATTTATTTATTTATTTATTTATTTATTTATATGCTCACTTAAGTATTTATTATTCTCACTTATGATACATTTAACATATATGTGATATATGTTTATTGTATTGTTTTCTTTTGTTACATAAATATTATATATGTGATATATAATATTGTAGCATGCTAGGTTATACATGCAACATGTATGTATGAGAATTATACCATGCTATATGTAATGTTTGGGTTTAAATATCTAAGTAATTCAAATTGTGGAAATGAGTCATGGATGAAGCTTTATGAAGCTTGTAGATCACCATTGACCAAGTCCACCCTTTTTGTTTTGCCCTAGATATTTCTAACCCAACCATGACACATAGCCATGGTTAACTCTCTACAATAATTAAGGATGATATATTTGACCCATGGTTGCATTTTTAATCTCACTCTCATTCATTCTTCTTCTTTCCTCATTCTCATTTTGCTTTCTAGCTTTTGAGATCAAGAAGAAAATAGCGAGAAATTAAATAATAAAGTGAGCAAAATTTCTACTTCATCATCCTCTTCTTTACTAGCCATATAGATTAGTGTGTTAGCTTCACTAATTCATAATTAGTGAAGTCATAGCTTGTGTTTGTGTTTCCTCGAAGTAGATCATCTTGGATTTCGAAGTCTTCAAGCAATCATAGATCATTCGACTTGTGGAGCCTCTCTAGAGTCCGGGAGTTCATGGATCGCGGCGAAAGGACTACTACTCGAAGCTTATGAAGCGAAGGAACGGACTACAAAGGTTATAATCCCTCTCTCTTAGATGTAAAGTTGTTTACATGCAAAGTTAATCCTAATTCTCTAGTTCGATTACTTGGTTGGTTTGTTTAGCACCCCCAAAAATTATAATATAGCATGTTTGATGCTTGCCAAAAGCTTTCTAAGGTGCTAAGCTAACCCTACACAATGGCCTGATGAAGAACATGCAATCAAAAGTACGATACAATAGGAACGAGCTAAAGATCGACTGCTATTCCCTATGGATGGCAACCCCCGAGGAAGAGAGAGTGGCCCTCCTACATACTCCGGCCTTTGCGAGAGTCGACGTAGATACATGGCATCTATTGTGCCAATATTTCGACTCTCAGCGCAAACAGGTATGTATTTTAAATGTAATTCATTGTTTAGTATATAATTTATTTTTTTTGTTGCTTAATTAGAAAACTAAATCTGAATGTGTTGTGCAGAAATAGGCCAATCAAAATAAAGAGAATATGAAGTCGGCGAAGAGGGGTCGCCCTACTTATACAGGTGGCTCGAGGAATATTACTCGTGCTATGGAGTTATTGGTAAATTACAATAGACCAACTGTGATAAAATGTAATATTAAGAGTTATTTTCTAATACATGTAAATTTTTTTCGAATTACGGAGAGCTCAGACCCTGGCGCAGGGTGGTACACCGAGTGTGTTGTCCGCGTATCTTGCCGTCCAAAACACCTCGAGAGATCCCGCCACGGGCGAGCTTCGATACCCCGACACCGCTACCCAGGAGTATTGCGTAAGTGTTAATATTTATTCAATCCCTATTTGATATTTTTGTTTTGAAAGGTTCAAATTTAAATGATATAATTAAATTTTACTGGTTAATGTGGGTGTAGGAGCGGGTGGTTGAGCAGGCGGAGGCATCGGGGATCGATTTTACTGGACAGAACGATCCGATGCTGCTGACCCCAGTCCTAGATGCCGCACACGGAGGGCACCACGGAGGTTGGGAGAGAGGCCGGGGACTGGGTCCTAGCAGGGCCCATATAAGGTTGGACTCCACTCCGGCGGTTACTTCCTCTATGTCCTGTGACCGACGTCTAAAGAAAGAACTTGACACCTTGAAGGCCACCGTCCAGCAGTTGAAAGAGATGATGGTATGTGTACTACTTAATAGTAAAATAATATATCATATTATAGATAGTAACATATCCAATATTAGTACGTAGCCAGAGCTTATTTGGTTGTAGACTTAGCTTTGATTAATCATACATGTAGGGTTACTAGGCACTGTCACAAGGTTCTATAAGGCATCAACCATGCCAAAATCAAATTTTTCAAGTGCCGAACAATCCTAACCAAGATCTTAGACTAGAGATTAGGCGAAACAATAAACAAGTAAACAACTTTAATTTTAAGAGAAAAGGATTACAACCTTTGTAGTCCGTTCCTTCACTTCATAAGCTCCCAGTAATAGTCCCTTCGCCGCGATCCATGAACTCCCGAACTCTAGAGAGTCTCCACAAGTCTAATGATGCATGCTTGCTTGAAGTCTTCCATTTCGAAGATGATATACATTGAAGAAACTCAAACCCAAGCTCTTGTTTTGCTAATCAAGTATTAACAAAGCAAACACCCTAATCTAAGCGGCTAGAATAGATGAGGATGATGAAGTAGTAATTTAGCTCTCATTTGTTTTCAATTTCTCACTCATTTTCATCACATTTGAAAAAGGTAGAAAGCTTTTCTCAAAGGAAGAAGAAGAAGAAATAACTTTGTGATGAATAATGAAAACTTGTGTGAGGTTAGAAATGCAACCATGGGTTAAGAATGCAAACTTAACCCTTGTAGAGAAATAACTATGGTAAAGGGTTGGGTTGGGTTGGGTTAAAGAAATATCTATGCAAAATATCACAAGTCAAAGTCAAAGCTTCAAGAAACTTCTTGAAAACTTCATGCAAGCTTAACCCTAATCCAAACCCTAACCATATTTAAACTCTACAAAACATGTTGCATTTATAACCCTAACTTGTTACAATATTATATATCACATATACAATATTTATTGTAACAAAATAAAATAATACAATTAACATATATCATATATATCAATGTATTACCCGAGTGAGAAAAAGAATCTTTAAGTGAGCTTATATTAGTTAATATAATATAATATATCAAATATATAATTATACATTAAATTATCGAATCAACACATGATCCAATAATCCGGCTATTTCATAAATAACCGACTAATATAATCTTTATCAGTTCATCGAATCAACACTTGATCCAATGACCCGGCTATATCACATATACCTGGCCGATATCACATATCGCGAGAATCTAATACGGTATCACATACACGTATTGTTCTCAGTCCCGCACATATCACATATGTGCTCCTACTCTGTTTTGCCTGAGCCAGGAAACCTCTGTGTAGGACTCTAAAGAATCGTCAATACGCCGGCAGCAGGTGATGATCATATCAAACACCCACAAGCTGCAAGCGGTCAGCTAAACGTAACAGCCATCCACGTATTGAGCGATCAGAAGATTAACAAGCAAGCATGTACATTCTCCTGCGAATCCAATCGGTAACACTCCCGTACAGTCCGGTCTCTTCGTCTGATATGTCGCATATCTCGTCTAGGGGTGGTAAACGTCAGACCCCAGTAGCTTGATAAGTCGTGTCGATATGAGGTCCATAATAGTTTGAGAAACTACTGATAACACTTACCAGTAAATCTCAGCAACCCTGGCTAGGGATTTCCAGTTATAGCCAATCGAACACAGCGCAACATCAACTCCCTATACCGGGAGAGACGAAACCCCTCCTATCGTTCATTGCCTCCATGTGATTCGGGACTGTACCCAAAAGCCACCGTTTTGCATGCCCTCTTGGACGTGGTATGAGGGAAATCAAAGCACGGTGGGAATCACACAAGACTCTATGACGATCTCGGGTCTACAGACTAACATGTACCAGTGTCACCAGAGGACTGCCATCTGACGTGAGGTATAATACCATCTAGGAGTTCTCGGCGAGTCCGTCCAGTGTACCCAGTCTCCACTGAGCACCCATATACCTTCTTTGATATCAAACACCAATGGATATGGAATCATCTATCGCCCATCATATGGGTCAAGAAGCGCATACGCTAGTCTACTCTGGTATATCGATGCCCTGTCTCGATACACCTACGACTAGGAACATTTGAAGGATGTACTTGGCAACTACACTGTCCCCACTAGTATGATCTGCATCATAGTCCTGGTAGTCAAGTACTCATCCTAAGGGCTTTATCAACATGTAACATAGAGACAATCAGAGTATATGTTAAGATAAAGAACAACCAAATAGCATACTATCATGTCGAGCAAGAAAGTCCTCCCTATATATGTCTAAGCATCCACTACAATATACATCATATGTACAGTAATGGCCTCTAGGGCATACATATAACTAACAATCTCCCACTTGCACTAGGGCCATCTGTTGTGGTATCACATACCCAACAATCAGCTGTGGTTGAAATATCTCATACTCAAACATCCCATAAAAGTCTCTACTGGGAAACAGGCCTTTATGAGTGGATCCGCGTTGTTGTCCTCTGTGTCTACTCTCCTAACTTCGATCTCCCTGGAGATCAGCCATCTCCATGATCAGGCGATACTGCCTAAGAATATGTCTGGATCTTAGATGGGATGGGGGTTCTTAGGCAAAAGCCACAACTCCATTGTCATACAATGGTAGGAACGAAGTTCATCTCATGAACTTATATATGTCCAGACTGTCTCTTTGGTAGCATCCTTGGTAGTGATTTATCCTGTCTTTATCGTCTAGTATGTCACGGTATCTAGCTTGGAACTCTTCCAACATACCGTCCCTCCACTGAGGGTAAAGACAATGCATGTGACTGACATTCAGTCGTCCTTATCATCCTGCAACCTTTCCAATGATTCTCCCCAGGATCTATTGATACTATCTCACTACAACTAGTGAGAATCCCAATATCCACTTAGATCTATCTCATAGATATAAAACCCAGGATTTAGAATGTATCATCTTGATCCTATATAGAGAATCCTTGTGATAAGAGGAGATTGACTGAGCGTAGCATAGGAAACTCTTTCCCTATCAAGAGTATGTCATCCACTTATAATACGAGGATCATCACCATACTCCCTACTACCTTTTTGTATATACAAGGTTCATCTACCATTTTGATGAAGTCAAACTCTTTGACTACCACATCAAAACAGACGTTCCAACTCCGCGATGCCTGATTTATCGCATAAAACAACTTGCACATGTTTCCGCTGCTCCCACTGTCTACGAAGCCCTCTGGCTGTGTACTTATAGACGCTCTCTTCTAAATCATCATTTAGAAAAGCTGTCATGACACCCAACCGTCAGATATCGTAGTTATGGTATGTAGCAATGGCAAGTAGGATCTGGATGGACTTAAGCATTGCTTTGAAAGTCTTAACTTTTCCATGTACACCAAGTAATCTTCTCAAGATATACTTGCTCCTGATGGGGATTTAACCCTTCAGATAAAGCAACCAAAATCCATACTTTGTTGGTGTATAAGGATTCCATCTCAGATCGCTAAGCATCCAGCCATTCTTACAGAGTCCCCACTCTTGATGGCCTGCACGAAAAAAGTTGGGTCATCATCTCATGATGCAATCCTCGCTCCTACTGTTATAGAGAAACCGAAGTATCTCTCAGGTGGGTGAGGAACCCTACTAGATCGGCGGAGAGGCTGAGCTTCGTTGGAAACTATTGAATCCTTTGGTTCTACCAAATCATCAACTGCAATTTGTATAGCTGGAACTCTTTCCAGTTCTACCTCATGACTACTAATTTCTTCATAAGAAATTCCCTTTCACAAAAGTGGCATGCTGAGAAACAAAATATCTTTTGTTCCTCGATGTGGTAGAAGATATTCCCTTGCTAATGTTTGGGATATCCAAAAACTTCCACAGAACTGACCTTGCCTCGAGCTTGTCTGGATTATGCTTTTAGACATAGACCGGACAACCCCAAATCTTAACATCCTTAAGAGATGGGCTCTTCCCATACCATATCACATATTGAGTGGTAGGCACCTGATTTGATTGGAACCCTATTCAATAGGTATGCAGCTTCTCAAGTGCATAACCCCCAAAAGGAAATAGGCAACTCAGTAGTACTCATCATAGAGCACACCATATCACATAGGGTGTGATTGCTCCGCCCCGACATACCGACGTGCTGTGGTGTATACGGAGGAGTAATGCTGAGAGAGAATCTCATTCTCCTTTAGAATAGTCCAGGAATCCCGTGCTCAAGTATTCTCCTCCCTGATCACATCAAAGGACATAATACTTATACCCGTTTTGGTTCTCTACTTCTAACTCATATTCATTGAATTTCTCAAAAGGTTCAGACTTGTGTTTCAACAGGAACATTTGTCCGAACCTTGAAAGATAATCAGTGAATGTAATGAAGTATAAAGAACCGGTCCTGGCATGTGTAGAAAGAGGACCTTACATACATCAGCATGTATCAATCCCAAGAGTTCACTAACTCTTTCTCTGTTTCCAAAAAACAGAGTTGTGGTCATCTTATCTTAGTGACATGACCGGCAAGTTTCACAAGATGTAAATTCAAACAGATTTAAATATGCATCTAAATATAACTTAGCTAGTCGGATTGCATTGATATGACCTAGTCTACAATGCCTTAAGAAGGATTCGTTCATTTCTGAACTCTTCCTCTTGTGTGTGTTCTGTACACTAAGAACTGTGGTCTGATTTAGAACGTCTATGCTTTTAGATAACGTGCCTAAACCGATCAACTCTTGATATAGGAAATGTTCAAAACATTATCCAACAATACAAAATTATATCCTTCTTTACTAATAAAGAGACTGATATGATGTTGTATATCAGGTTCGGTATCTAATAACATTCGTTCAGAATCAATGTATTCTGGTAATACAGGGTGATAACTTCCAACAGACTTGGCTTGCAACAATTGTACCGTTTCCAACTCTTAAAACTTATCACCCGTCCTCAGTTCTCTACCTATCTGTAGCCCGTATAACAGATTACATATGCAGGATTCTGATCCGGTATCTCATACCCAGGACGTAAAAGATACTGAGAAACAGTTCTCTGTAATGAACACACCCGAAGAAGATGCATCAGCATGCACTTTCTTCGTTTGGGCGGCACGGGAATTCTGGTAATCCCCTATTTCCTGCTCGGCCTTATAACATTTATAAGTTGGAGCGGGACCAACGTTCCCTAGCACAGTATAACAAGCGGGTTCGGTCAATACATCCGTATTATTATCTTGATTAAGACGTGACATGGTCGCTACCTAGAGAGAGAGAGAAGAAAACACTCAGCGCATACTCTTGCAAGATTAGATTGGTTACAAATATATCTAATCAGGATGTCTCCCACTGTTTCAGTCAAATATTCCTTCAAACCCTAAAAGGAAAGACTAGCCGGGATTAATTACACCCTATAAGTTCGCCAATTTTTCAGCCAGGCCAGTGCCGGTACTTTGAGGGAGGTTCCCCGTGCTTTCGCACGGACCTAATTAAAATAAACCTCGTTTTCTCAGGGGCGTAACCCCGTTGACACCTTTCTAGACACCTACTTGATCGGCTAATTGTAATGTGTAAAACTCTCCCAGAAGTAACTCTTACTCGCAGTGGATATCGGGATCCAACTATCTTATAGAAGGTATGCAATCTCATTGCAAATTTCAACACTTGAAATTCCCGATAATATTTTGCCCCAAGCGATCTATGACCTTGACTAAGTCAACAAACCATAGACCACAAGTAAAGTTCAACTCGTTATTTCTCGATTGAATTAAACCCACCCACACGACCCTTGACTAAGTCAACAAGGCCGCACGACTACCCTAATCCAATCGCATCATATGCTTTGCAGATAAGCACTAATCAGCTACCGCACACTACGCCTTGACTAAGTCAACAAACGCAGCACGAATACTAAATAGTACTTATCTGAAATGACGGAGGGCTATGATAGGTTTTTAAGAAAACCCTTTGCGTTATGAACTTTATATCGTTGTAGAATCGAGTGATTTTGAAAAAGGAGTGTTTTTTAGTCTTTTCTAGTTTCGCTAAAGAGGTCACTCCCAGTGAAGGGATCTCGACTCTTTCCTTATCGAATAAGGTACAGGATATTTCACAAATACCACTATGCAAAGCAAAAAACTATAAAAGCAATCAAAAGACAAACCGTGTTTGTAGTATCTTCTAGTTTCGCTAAAGAGGTCACTCCCGGTGAAGGGATCTCGGCTCTTTCCTTATCGAATAAGGTGCTGGATATTCTACAAGGAATACCGCTATGCAAAGCAAGAACTAGAGCTGCCTGTTTTTAAACAAGTTTCTACAACATCTTTAGGTTTCTTTTATTTCATTAATCTCATTAATGAATTCCCATTTTATAATGCTTCACAAGCATCAGATATGAAACAAAATCAACAATATATAATATATATCACATATATATAATATAAACATTCATCTCAGACAGTAATATGATCTCATCACAGAACATTACAGCAGAAGAACACATATGAAATATTGGATATATTAGGACGTCCGTGTTTTAATACGAGCCTGTATAAAATACAGATTCCACGTTCGTGATGAATAGCCAAACCCACATCCCTAGACCCCTACGAGAGCGGCAAGCAACCCTGCCAGTTCTAGAGTTAGGTGACCCGGTCTCTACTTCTCGAGATGGTCTCCCACTGGACCCTAGAACCCGGTTACTTGTGCTCCCCGCCTTGGGTCTATCCTAATGCGGAAAAGTAAATAATATACAATGGTGACATCATCCTCAGCCCGGAAGTGCCCCGATAAAAGAATATTACATACAAATGAATTTTGCATGAATGAAAAAGAAAAACTCTCATCTCACATAAAACCCCCGGCTATTCAATCACGACGATCCAATATAACATATCACAGCAACACATAATATCACATATCATCAACGTAAGTAAATATATGTATCCCAATTGTCGTTGATGTATAGAAATGAAACCGGCGATACACCACATATTACACTTACGGTCGCAGAAAAGAAAGTGTAAAACTACAACAGTTGGAATCCGCAACCTTCTTAGACATCACATGCGTAACCAAATGAATTCCTTAGACATCGCATGCCTAACAATTATATACCCCGCATTTTAGCCTCAATATCGAAAACACTTTTCAATATCTAGTCGGGCAATTCAACAAGATTCTCGACATCCTGATCGAATGCTCGTCGAAAACTTTAGTAGATGGCCGCACCCCCGATGTCGTCGACGAAGTGCACTAAGGCGGAACACCGCTGCCGCGAGCACCCGAACGAATACTTTTGGCGACGGGGTTCTCCTACAGTCACTTGGTCGGAGCTATAGGGCGTGGCTGTCTATTAAGTTTATCCAGCGAGTATCCACGTACGCTACATGATTGCGACGGACTTTTGATCGCATCAAAATCCCGTGGCAACCGATCATCTGAGACTAAACCGCTAGATTTATAACATTCAAATTAGTTATCTCATAACTACTTGTGGATTCCAAATATTTTATCATATTCCAGATAAATAGACAATTTTAAACTTTCCGATCGAATAATCAAACACCCAAGATTTCCCAAATAGCTCAACACTTGAGCGGAGTTCAAAAAACCCAGAACATGTCACAGCCCCATTGAACCAGCCGTAGAAGGGTCAAACCAACGCCTCACATGTGGTAACGCTAAACTACCACAAACCCTAGGGTTCATGTGGCAGTTTTGACGGTCATATAATCGAGTTAAGCTTACGTTCTTCTAGAGGTCCACAGATACGCTTGCATGATTTTCCGGAAGTTTCAAACTCGTGGAAAAATCCAACACTTGAAAATTTTCCGACAGGGGAAAAAGTGAGTTATTGATATCCGTTCGAACCTTTTAACACGTTCTAAATTACCCGGAAAAACTCAAACGAAGTTAAACTTTCCGATCGAATCAACGAATACAAAAGATCTCCAGAAAACTCAACACTTAAGTAGAATTAAAAATTCCCAGCAGCATGAAAAATTAACGAAGAATAAACCCCAGAAGAATTAGCACCGGAAACCCTAAGTTGGCCGCGGAACCGCCGCCAAACGCACGGTTTGGCCGCGATTCCGCGGTCTCTTGAAATGATCATTGCACCGTACTTCACAGTAATTCTTAGAATTCCCTGCTTAATTTTGTGAGTATTTTTAATACAGAAAAAATCAACATTTTAAAAATTTTCCAGAGAGGGGGTGTAAATTGACGTTTCGGGGTTCGATCGGACTTTAAATTTCGTCTAGACGACGCCTAAAGCTCTAGCTTGGCTCTGATACCACTGTAGGGTTACTAGGCACTGTCACAAATTTCTATAAGGCATCAACCATACCAAAATCAAATTTTTCAAGTGCCGAACAACCATAACCAAGATCTTAGACTAGAGATTAGGCGAAACAATGAACAAGTAAACAACTTTACTTCTAAGAGAAAGGGATTACAAACCTTTGTAGTCCGTTCCTTCACTTCATAAGCTCCAAGTAGTAGTCCCTTCGCCGCGATCCATGAACTTCCGAACTCTAGAGAGGCTCCACAAGTCAAATGATGCATGCTTGCTTGAAGTCTTCCATTTCGAACATGATCTACCTTGAAGAAACTCAAACCCAAGCTCTTGCTTTACTAATCAAGTATTAACAAAGCAAACACCGTAATCTAAGTGGCTAGAATAGATGAGGATGATGAACTAGGAATTTAGCTCTCATTTGTTTTCAATTTCTCACTCATTTTCATCGTATTTGAAAAAACTAGAAAGCTTTTCTCAAAGGAAGAAGAAGAAGAAATAACTTTGTGATGAATAATGAAAACTTGTGTGAGGTTAGAAATGCAACCATGGATTAAGAATGTAAACTTAACCCTTGTAGAGAAATAACTATGGTAAAGGGTTGGGTTGGGTTAAAGAAATATCTATGCAAAATATCACAAGTCAAATTCAAAGCTTCAAGAAGCTTCTTGAAAGCTTCATGCAAGATTAACCCTAATCCAAACCCTAACCATATTTAAACTCCACAAAATATGTTGCATTTATAACCCTAACTTGTTACAATATTATATATCACATATACAATATTTATTGTAACAAAATAAAATAATACAATTAACATATATCACATATATATCAATGTATTACCCGAGTGAGAAAAAGAATCTTTAAGTGATCTTATATTAGTTAATATAATATAATATATCAAATATATAATTATACATTAAATTATCGAATCAACACTTGATTCGATAATCCAGCTATTTCACAAATAACCGACTAATATAATCTTTATCAGTTCATCGAATCAACACTTGATCCAATAACCCGGCTATATCACATATACCCGGTCGATATCACATATCGCGAGAATCTAATACGGTATCACATACACGTATTGTTCTCAGTCCCGCACATATCATATATGTGCTCCTACTCCGTTTTGCCTGAGCCAGGAAACCTCTGTGTAGGACTCTAAAGAATCGTCAATACGCCGGCAGCAGGTGATGATCATATCAAACACCCACAAGCTGCAAGCGGTCAGCTAAACATAACAGCCACCCAGGTATTGAGCGATAAGAAGATCAACAAGCAAGCCTGTACATTCTCCTGCGAATCCAATCAGTAACCTCCCGTACAGTCCGGTCTCTTCGTCTGATATGTTGCATATCTCGCCCAGGGGTGGTAAACGTCAGACCCCAGTAGCTTGATAAGTCGTGTCGATATGAGGTCCATAACAGTTCGAGAAACTACTGATAACGCTTACCAGTAAATCTCAGCAATCCTGGCCAGGGATTTCCAGTTATAGCCAATCGAACACAGCGCAACATCAACTCCCTATACCGGGAGAGACGAAACCCCTCCTATCGCTCATTGCCTCCATGTGATTCGGGACTGTACCCAAAAGCCACCGTTTTGCACGCCCTCTTGGACGTGGTATGATGGAACAAAGCACAGTAGGAATCACACAAGACTCTATGACGATCTCGGGTCTACAGACTAACCTGTACCAGTGTCACCAAAGAACTACCATCTGACGTGAGGTATAATACCATCTTGGAGTTCTCGGCGAGTCCGTCCAGTGTACCCAGTCTCCACTGAGCACCCGTATACCTTCTCTGATGTCAAACACAAATGGATATGGAATCATCCATCGCCCATCATATGGGTCAAGAAGCGCATACGCTAGTCTACTCTGGTATATCGATACCCTGTCTCGATACACCTACGACTAGGAACATTTGAAGGATGTACTTGGCGACTACACTGTCCTCACTAGTATGATCTGCATCATAGTCCTGGTAGTCAAGTACTCATCCTAAGAGCTTTATCGACATGTAACATAGAGACAATCAGAGTACATGTTAAGATAAAGAGCAACCAGATAGCATACTATCATGTCGAGCAAGAAAGTCCTCCCTATATATGTCCAAGCATCCACTACAATATACATCATATGTACAGTAATGGCCTCTAGGGCATACATATAACTAACAATACATACATAGAACTGTCTAATTAAAATAAACTATGATTTTCCAAACTAGATATCCAAACGATGCCTAAGTCCCTAAGTATTCATAGATTGGGGTTTCGCAATAACCTGATAATGATACGAATTCGACTAATACACAGTTCTTACTCGTTTATTACACAAAAAACTGAACAGACGCGACATGGTATTTCGGCTGAGGCTCCACATGCATCTCCTTCGGCTGTGGCTCCACAAGCCACTACTTCGGCTGCGGTTGCGCAGACCACTCCTACAGCTCCACAGCCCGCTCAGACTCCCGCAGCTGCGGCTCCGCAAGCCACTACCTCGGCTGCGGTTGCGCAGACCACTCCTACAGCTCCACAGCCCGCTCAGACTCCCGCACAGTCCGCATTGCTCGAGATGTTGACTCAGGGTTTATCCGAGGAGCAGATGCGCCGGATTACGGCGATTATCAGAGGTGGAGCTGGACCGAGCTAGGGTAGATTTTTGATTTTTATATTATAAATATGTATTTACTTATATGATACATATTGTATATATTTTAGACGATATTGGTGGTGTTTGCGTGTTCATATTGATTTAGATTGATATCATATTCTGCTTGTTGATTTCTTTTATATATTATGCGTGAGATGTTGATTATGAATACTGCGGTATATATTCTGCTTGTTGATTACTTTCATAAATGATGTATATATTATTGTGCACAGGGCGAGGAAAAAACAGGAAGCTCTTTTTTTTTTAAAAACTGATAATTTGTCCCTATGGATTAATCCGTAGGGACATGTGTTGCACCTACCGTTTAATCCGTAGGGTCCAACTTTGCCCCTACACATTTCACCGCAGGGACAAAATATCAGGATACCTGATATTTTGACCCTATGGACTCGGTAACAGGTGTTAGGCTTGTCCCTACGGAGTAATCCATAGGGGACATTACGTTTACCCCTACACATTTACCCGTAGGGACAAAATATCAGGATACCTGATATTTTGCCCCTACACATTTATCCCTACACATTTACTCGTAGGGGCATAACTATGGACCTACGGAGTATTATAGTGGGCCCTACAGATTACACCGTAGGGACAACTATTTTATTTTATAAAACGATAAATTAAATAAATATTTTGTCCCTACGGGTTAATCCGTAGGGCCATATGGACTTATGTATTAAACCGTAGGGGCAATTATTACTCCGTAGGGGCAAGTTTGAGGCTAAGACTTGCACCTATAGTGTATTTTGTGCCCCTACGAATATATCTATAGGGGCAATGGTTTGCGCCTATGAATTTATCCGTAGGGGCAACCCCTATTTGTAATAGTGGTATAAAGAAATGCCTGGCCTCTCCCCTGAAGTGGTCATGCATAAGCTGGTTATATCTCATGATGACAAGCCTGTCAAACAAGCTCCTCAAAGAATGAGAAGGGAGCTGGAAGAAAAGGTCATCGAGGAAACTAAGAAACTTATCGATGCTGGCTTCATCAGGGAAGAGAAATACACAGACTGGATCGCATGCATTGTCCCAGTAAAGAAAAAAAATGGGCAGATCCGGGTTTGTGTTGATTTCAGGGATCTTAATAAGGCATGCCCTAAAGATGATTTCCTGCTTCCGGTCATGGAAATGATGGCCGATGACACCTCAAATTACGAGCTGTTCACCTTCATGGACGGTTCGTCTGGGTACAATCAGATAAAAATCACGCCTGAGGATGAGAAGCATACATCATTTCGAACCCCGGTCGGCATATACTGTTACAAAGTGATGCTGTTCGGACTGAAGAACGCAGGTGCTATATATCAAAGGGCAATGACCAATATCTTTGATGACCTAATCCATAAAGTCGTCGAATGCCATGTTGATGATCTGGCCGTCAAGACTAGAGCCAAGGCCGATCACATCCAAGATCTTAGGATCGTTCTCACTAGACTGAGGGAATACAATCTGAAGATGAATCCTCTGAAGTGCGCTTTTGGCGTGTCATCGGAAAAATTCCTGGGCTTTATAGTCCGATATCAGGGGATCGAAGTTGACCAATCCAAGATAAAGGCCATCATGGAGATGCCCCTTCTAAAGAGTCTGACGCAGCTAAGATCTTTTCAAGGTAAGCTTGCTTATATACGAAGGTTTATCTTAAATTTATCGGGGAGATGTAGGCCCTTCTCAAAGCTCATGAAGAAAGGAGCTCCTTTTGTCTGGGATGGTAAATGTCAAGAAGCGTTTGAAAGTATCAAACAGTACCTGTTGCACCCTCCAGTGCTTGCTACCCCTATTCTAAATAAACCATTGATTCTCTATACTGCCGCGCTAGATGAGTCACTCGGTGTGCTCCTTGCCAAGAACAACGAGGAGGGAAAAGAAAATGCCCTCTACTACCTCATTCGAACTCTAGTCGGGGCGGAACACAACTATTCCCCGATCGAAAAGCAATGCCTGGCTCTGATATTCACTGTGAAGAAGCTGAGGCACTATCTGCTCGCTCATCGGGTTATGCTGATCTCCAAGGTCGATCCGCTCGAACACTTGATGACCAAAGAAAGCCTAGCCGTTAGAATGACGAGACAGGTTGTCATGCTGCTTGAATTTGACATAATCTATACTCTCCAAAAAGCAATAAAAGGGCAAGCTCTCCAGACTTCCTTGCTGCTCATCCCATGCCAGAAAGGTCACCGCTCAATTGCAAGTTACCCGACGAACAAGTGATGCACCTCGAGGATGATGAGCCATGTTGGGAGCTCTACTTCGATGGAGCCTCATCAATGAAGAGCTCCGGAAAATCAAGCGTCCCACATATAAAAGTAGGGATAGGATTGGTGTTTATCACACCATCGATGGGAACCCTACGACATTCTTTTTCTCTCACCGAGCCTCGCACAAACAACGAGGCTGAGTACAAAGCTCTAATAGCTGGTCTGGAGCTCGCCATAGAAATGGAAATCCTTCGGCTACGGGTTTACAGTGACTCCCAGCTTGTCGTCAACCAGGTAAGCGGCGACTATAAGATATACAAATCCGATTTAGCTCGATATAGAAGCCGAGTGGTGGAACTCATGAAACGGTTCACTCACATTGAACTAATGAGAGTCCATAGGGTGTTGAACGGAAAAGCCGATATACTCGCTCGCCTAGCTAAAGAGCTAGCTGAACCTAACATGGACGAAATTCTAATCACAGTCAGAGGCCAGCAAATTCTGCCTCCAGTCTCTTTGGGTGAAGAAAGTCTCTCGTCTGTCCGCAAATTTCCTTTCTTTCAATTTCGGGTTCTATAATCGAGCAAATCAAGAATTCTATGGAAGTCAGGGGTGAATTGGGACCTCAGAGTGGCGAACCCGTCCTATGAGTGGGTTGAGAGGGCTATCGTCTTTAGGCCGAAGCTCAAGAATTAGCAATTGGCAGCAGTTAGAGATAGCTTATTGGAAGCCGGTGTTGATCTTTATAATGATAATGGCTTTACTTTGGATCATTCAGTGGGTATCAAGATTGGTGGTTCGACAGCAATGCGAAAGCTTCGAATATTTGAGTGGCTGTCTATGCAAGTGTTGAAAGAATGATTTTAGCCTCTTCTTTGCCTTATTCTGGATCGAAGCAATCGGCAATTGGCCTTCTTTTTCGCGACCAAAGAGGGCGATGCCACCATGCAATGGTGCGTGAAAAGGGGGAGGTGATGCTTTGTGCTGGGGCTCTCGGAAGCCCACAGCTTCCGCTTTTGAGTGGCAAAGGACCCGAGACCTTACCTCTCATCGTGGGGAATTCCTGTGGCTCATCACTTGCCTTATGTCTGAGCCAATGACTCTCTTCTTGCACCTGGGCGAGTGAGTCCTGTCGAGTGTAACGAAAAAGGGGTCAGTTATTAATTGTAGACCCCAATTATCATGTCTATATACTCTCACTTCCTTCTTTCTTCTATAGGAGGAAAGAAATGACCAGCAGGGAAATGGATCACTTTCTATTTGTACAAAAAGTCAAAGATTGCATCAACTTTAGTTATGTCATAAGTGAAAGTCCTGGTTAGGTCATAGAAAGCCTTCCTTTTTATGCCTGGTTTTGGAGGGTGGATAACGAGCTTTTCTGTAGGCTTCCTTAGGACCGGACACAGGATGGGCTTAGTGAATTTGAGTTCCGCCGCTGTGACTTCCATTGCCGTTGGGGTCTCGAAGTTTGTGCAAGCTTCTCAGAATTCAAAAAGCGTTTCGTATGGACGAGAAAGAAAATCACAAATGTCTGTAGGCGCTAAACATCTTCCAAAGACTCTGAAGCTTTGAATATTCGACTCGAAATCTTGCTTCTAGCTTTGGGCGCCTCCGACATAAACAGAAATAGCTTATATATAAAAGGCTAACCTTTTCTCTCAAAAAACCGTCTTGGTATTGGATCCGATTTTTTTTCTAACATGCCTTTCTCTTCTGGGCGGTACAAAGAAATCTGGAATGAGCACACCGATAACGCCTAACGCCGGACCATGAAAACTTTCTAATCCTACTCGCCTCTCCCCTCCCTCCCTATTCTATTGATTTCTTGTGCCACATTCGAGGACACTCGAAAGTTCGGGAGGTCGGGTTGGACCTCTATAAAATATGGACTACGAGATCCATGGGCTTCGAGACTTTGTCGGATCTCGTTCATTCTTTCAGACCCATGGATCTCCTCCAAAAACTCGGTAAGCCTTTCGGCTTGAATCTCACTAGGGGACAGATCCTGAGTTCCCCAGTGGTCCTCCGGATGTGATCCGCTATGATAACATAGTCGGAAACACATTGACCATATTGGTCGAGAAGGTTGGGGTTTGAAGCACCAGCGGTCGGAGCCGGTTCATTTAGATCAGGCGTGTTGGGGTAAAAATTTACACCCCGGTTGACCAAGTCAACCCCAAGCCAAGTGGGCCCAAGCCCAGACCCAGTGGGCCCATGCCCGGGTCGAGCCCGAACATGAAGCGGCCGGCCTCCCCCCATGCCAAGATAAAAATTTTGAAATAAATAATTTTGTTGTATTTCTTTTATTTTATTTTCGGATAAATGTAAGAAAAATAGGCATAAAGCCAAATTTTTGTAAAGCCCATGGCTTATGTGCAAAAAGAAATGGCACATGAGCCATGGGATAGGCAAAATGCCATTTTGTGAAGCCCAAGGGGCTATGTGTAAAATGTATGGCCTATAAAGGCAAAGATAATAAAATATCTCAATAACTTTTTCTCTCTCCAAAAAAGTTTCAGAGCTGAGCTCTTTCCTCCTTCTTCAAGGTTCTAAAACCTTCTTCTTTCTTTTGAATTAAATCAAGAGTTTTACTCTTCCTTTTTCAAAACTAAATAGTTTTCCACCACAAAACCCACAAAGGGGAACTTGGATCTGTCATCAGATCTTAAAAAGGAGAGATTTTGAGATTTCACATCTCTTGATCTTCAAGATCCAGCAAGCGACAGGAGGAAGAAGAAGAACCACTTCCATTAAACCCAAAACACATTCAGGAGCCCGACTCCTCTCTGATTTCTCCTTTGAGAAATCCTTTTTTTCAGGCTAAAAGCCTCTTGTGCCTCTCCGGCGCCCGCGTGCCGACACGTGGCGCGCGCGCTTGCGCACCTGCGCAAGTGCGCAAGGCGCCCGCGTGCCGACACGTGGCGCGCGTGCTTGCGCAAGTGCGCAAGGCGCCCGCGTGCCGACACGTGGCGCGCGCGCTTGCGTACCTGCGCAAGTGCGCAAGGCGCCCGCGTGCCGACACGTGGCGCGCGCTTGCGCACCTGCGCACAGCACCTAAGCGCACAGCGCCCAAGGTGCTGCCCCACGCATCCCTTGGATGCCTTTTCCCCCTCTTTTTATGTATATACATATACATATACATATGTATACAAATTCACACACATACATACTCCGCCATATTCTCCCCCTCCAAAAAATTTTCGGGCCGGGGCGCTGCCCCGAACCCCGCAAGGGGGCTGCTAGCCCCCTTGACCCCCAACCCGCTATCCGGGTAGCGGGACCCCCGTAAAAACTCTGCGTGGCTCCCGATATATCCAAAACCCCCTTTCAAAACAAAACACACGCACACTGCACATTGAGTTCGCATGACCAATTTAACCCGTTAATCGGAGGTTCCCTCGCCCCAAAGGCGGGGGGGTAATTAACGGCAGCTTAGTCCGCGGCTGCCGGAGATTCGGATCCCCACAATCATTAAACCCCGGCCTACCCTAGGCAGGGGGAATCTGTAGTACGCCTGACAAGCGCTCGCGTATTCCCATCTCACTGGGGTGACGAAAAACACCCTACAGATTCTGGCACGCCCGGTGGGACCAATCTCTCCTCCCATATTTCGGGTTAAATGTTCATACGAACTCAATCAATATACATATCGATTGCCTATACTGAAATGATGTTTTTTTCCGTGCAGCAATCAACCTTCAACGACAATGTCTTCCCAGACGAATTCAACTTCCAAAGCGACCCTGATTCCATACGTGGTCAAGATCAACGCTCGTGTGGTTCTCCCTGCAAGCCTCAGTCGACAGTGGGAGGAACCGCCCCGCCAGTTTGGCTCCGTCATCATCTACCCTGCTGGAAGCGCTCATCTGGCGGAAATCCCGGCGGAACAGGTGGTCAAGCCGGTCCCAAGGGGCAAGAGGCTGAATGTTGTGATTGCTAAGGCACCACAACCGAAACTTAAGATGGTGTCTGAACGATTCCCTGACGCTCTAGCTGGGGGCAAGACTTCCGGTGCGAAGGGCAACAACAAATGTCGCGGACGAGATCAAGCGATGACTCCAACAAACGCACAATCGAGCGTATCTCCAAAGCCCTCCGTCGCCCGGTCTGCGGCGTCTTCCCAAAGAGCTGAAGTCTGCCAGGTGCTTAGAACAGAAAAGTTAAGGCAGAAGCGGCTCAGGTATCGAGCCAACAAAAGGGCCAAGGCTTCGGCCAAATGGAATCATGTGAAGTTCCAAGTGCAGGGTTTCCCCGCGACGACGGCTGAGTCGGACGTAAGAATCAGCAATTCCTTCGAGCCTCTGAAGTGGGTTCAGAAAAACGCCATGACCGCCAGAATCAAGAAGACAGCGGTCCGAACAGTGCCACAAAGAGACGTGTCCCCGCCCCAACAGAAAACGTACGACACTATCTCTTCAAGAGTCTATCAAGCACTCTGTGCCGCACGAAAGCAGCGGGGCAGACCCAGAAAAGAAGTGCCATCACCATTGAAGAAACTGGTTAGGCCAGCCGCCTTCAATCGACTACCAGCTACTGAAACAAGGGGGTCAAGACAGCAATCCGTGAAATCAGCTGCCAATAATAGAAAGACGGCCGGATATATCATCCATACGGTCTATATGGCGGGCGGGTGCCCCAGCGACAACCTTCACAGCAAAAGCAAGGATGGGGCCACCACATCCCAAGCTCAATCTAGCCTGAATGTGGTTGCCGCTGCCCAAGAACAGCCGCCCCCGCTGGATGAAGAAAACCCTCTCGATGAGGATGATAGGCAGAAAGACCCCTCGGTCCATGCAGAGTCAAGCTCAGACAGCGAGGAAGAGCCGACTTTCCGCCCCAGGACCGCAGAGCAAGAGCTGCTTCAAGAGCTTCGAAAACAGCTCAGGAGCAAGGATAAAGAGATGGCCAAGCTCTATTCGAAAATTGACGACCTAACAAATGTGGTGATGCAGCTTACGGCTCAAATTGCTCGAGCGCCCCCCAATCAAGCACAAGCCGCTACTAATCAGCCGGGTGATGACAATCCGAGGCAGCCAATGCCTGTTCCTTCGGGTCCAAGACTGGTCGAGCCACATGAAAGCCGGCCACACTCCGCTTCTGGGGACGCCTTGGCCCCAGATAGCACTATCCCGCTAACACAGGATCGGATAATGGATTTGGTCACCAGCAAGGTTAAAACATTGGTGGCCGAAGCTGAAGCTCAGAAAGAAATCGGCAGTAGTGGCCGTCCATATCCCGCGCAATACGATCTGATCGAGTTCCCAAGCGGCTACGTCATTCCTAAGTTCGGAAGATTTGATGGAACGGGGAATGCAAATCAGCACGTTGCCCACTTCAAAGCATCGTGTGGAAATACAGGGGGCAATGACGCGCTCCTTCTTCGTCAATTTGTCAACAGCCTGACCGGTGTCGCTTTCGACTGGTACGCGAGCATACCAGACGGGTCCGTCATTACCTTTGCCCAAATGGAGTCTCTGTTCCGGCAAAGATTCATGAGCGTCAGTGATAAAATCTCCATTGCCGACCTTGTGAGGACCAAGCCGGGGAAGAATGAAAGCAACACTGACTTTATCGCCCGATGGCGTAATCTCACGGTCAAGTGCGAACCGCCGCTGGAGCAGGACCAGTCCGTCAGCCTTCTTATTGGGAACCTCAGCAATTGGATGGTCCCATTCTTGTGTACAGCGGGCCTCAAGACATTTCAGGAGCTAACCAAGAAAGTCCAGATGCTGGAACGCTCGAAGCAAGAGTCCTCGCCGGACTCTCAGAGAGACAAAACCTGGAAAAGCAAGCGGGACGACAACCGTAGAAGTGGGAGTTCCAGCAGTACCAATGTCTTCAATGCGTCCGAAAATGAAAATAAGCGAAGGGCGGGCGAATCCAAAACTAACCGGTCTCGAAAGCCATTGCTGGGAGGAGATGGGCCCACCCTAGAGGAGAAAAAGAACAAGGTTTACTCTTTCAGAAGGGACAAGGTTCGCAAGATATTTAAAGATGCCTTGAACAACGGCCTACAATTGCCGGAGTCGAAAAGACCCCAAGAAGCAAAAATGACCGACAATCCTCTGTATTGCCCGTACCACCGAGTAGTGAGCCATGCGATCGAGGATTGCTATATCTTCAAAGATTGGGTCGAGAAGCAGTACAAGGCTAGAGAGATCGAGCTGTCTAAAAGCGTGTTGGTGAACAACCAAGTTGCAACCACCAACTTTATACAGACAGAAGTTGAAGCCTTCTGGGAGCAGATAGCCGAACCCGCTGCCCCGAGAAATGAGATGGACTCATCGCGGTCTCCATGGAGTACGCACATATCTAATAAGACGAAGAAGATGCTAAAGCTGCTTCAGAAAGAGCCCAGGATGGAATGGGAAGGACAGAAGAAGCCTACCAGTCCAGCTGCCAATGCGGCTCCATCAGGCTCAAAATCCAAGAAGCTCAAGAAGAAGAAAAGTGCAGCTCGGCGCAAAAAAGAGTCTGCAGGGAGATCGACCATTCAAAAATATATCGATTTCCTCGAAGAATATGAACAAAGGGAAAGAACATTGGTACAATTGAAGGAGTTCTTCCCTGTGCAAGCGGCTGAAATTCTGGAGGAGTTAGAAGAAGACTCCAATGAAGAAATCCCAGTAGTGACTTGCTACGCCATCCATCTTGGCAGTGACTCCGAGGATGATCTCTGTTTTCCTGAAGAGGATGAGGAGCTCGCCACAACGGCCAATCAAATCCAGCTTAGAAGTGGCAGGGCTCTACCGCCAAATCAGGGCAACGCCCCAAAAGAGAAGGAAAAACAAGTCGCTAATGAAGAAGATGGCAGAGAACCGATTGATGAAAACATAAGTCCTTCCTCGGTGGACTATAATGTCTTGGCACATCTCCGGAAGCTTCCGTCTCTCCTGAGCATCTACGACGCCTTGGTCCTATCTAAGGAGCTTAGAGATGTTCCCATCCACGCTCTACAAAACCCCGAGCGGTATCAGGCCTACTTTGCGGAAATTAATATGAAAGAAGCCCAGCACGCTTTGCATGCCGCCGCAGTCACATTTAAGGATGAAGACTTGCTACTGGGAACGGCTGAGCATAATCGGCCGCTTTACGTGACCGGGTACAGCGACGGAGATCGAATTAATCGCATATTGATTGATCCGGGGTCCTCAGTGAACATCATGAACTTGCGAACTCTGAAGAGTTTATCAATGGACGTCCGACACCTGTCAAGGGAAAGGATTGTCATTCAAGGGTTCAACCAAAATTGTCAGCAAGTTCTGGGGTCTATAGCTTTGCCAATCAAATTCGGGGATCTGCAAACTGAAGCTAAGATATACGTGATCGACGCCGACACGTCTTATAAGATTCTCTTGGGGCGGCCATGGCTCCACGATTATGGCGTCATTCCGTCAACTCTCCATCAATGCATGAAGTATACTAAAAATGGCGAAGAAAGACGCATTGACGGAGACATCCAGCCGTTCGGTGTACATGAAGTCCGCTATGAAGATTCTCGGTACTTTATGAACCGCCAAAATGCTAAGCCACGACTGACTGAGGATAGACCAGCCCCAAAGCTCAAAAGCAAATCTGCGCCGGCTGTCACTTTCAAAAGCAAAAATGCCCAAGTGCGCCCGCATTTCGGTAGCGACACTGATGAGTCCGACGCTGGAAGCCCGTCCTTACGCAAAACTCGCCCTCATTTCGGCAGCGATACGGAAGAATCTGTTACTGAAAGCCCATCTAGCAGTAAGGTCCGCCCTCATCTTGGTAGCGACACTGAAGAGTCAGAGGAGGAGGACCTGTCGTGCAATAGCGGTGCAGATTGGACCCCCACGCAACAAGCGAAACTGCGAGAGACCTTCGAAGTTGCAGAAGGATCCCTAGCCGTTACAAGGGTACCAGAGCAAATGTGCAAAGAGCTCGATGCATTATCAATCTCCACCGTGGACCAGCTGAAAACTTTTTACGTTCCCGGGAGGAAAAGTGGACAGAAGGGCATCTTGTTTTATGGGTCAAACCCCGTTGCGCACCCGGACGATTTGTCTGTCGCGTGCCTTCCATATGAGAGAGGCATAAGAGCCGTCCTCAATCCCAGATACTATGCGCCCGAGATGCGGGAATACTTTAAGAAGTGCGGATGCCGGTTATATCAAACGGAGTCCGAAGCAAAGTTTTACGAAGGGCTATGGCATCCTCCCCAGGTCCGAGCACTCATCGATGGACGAATTCCAGACAGACGGGGAATAGGTTACATTCAACCTGATTCCAGAGCGTGCTACATGATCCATGTTGGTGAAGCTGGCAAAAGATCAAATGATGACGATGAGATAGCCGAGCCGGAAGAAGCTCCTCAAGAGCTCGAAGATGGCGGACAAGCAACCTTTGATGAGCTAACTGAGATTGACTTAGGAACGCCCGATAATCCAAGGCCGACCTACATCAGCTCACTCTTGTCGGAGGAAATGAAAGAGCATATAATTTCCCTGCTGCGTGAGTTCGTCGACTGCTTCGCATGGACATACAAAGAAATGCCTGGCCTTTCCCCTGAAGTGGCCGTACATAAGTTGGCTATATCTCCTGATGCTAAGCCAGTCAAACAAGCTCCTCGAAGAATGAGAAGGGAACTAGAAGAAAAGGTCATCGAGGAAACTAAGAAGCTCATCGATGCCGGCTTCATCAGGGAAGAGAAATATGCAGACTGGATCGCATGCATAGTCCCAGTGAAGAAGAAAAATGGGCAGATCCGAGTTTGTGTCGATTTCAGGGACCTCAACAAGGCATGTCCTAAAGACGACTTCCCGCTACCGGTCATGGAAATGATGGTCGATGACACCTCAAATTACGAACTGTTCACCTTTATGGATGGCTCGTCTGGATATAATCAGATCAAGATGTCGCCTGAGGATGAGAAGCACACAGCATTTCGAACCCCGATCGGAATATATTGCTACAAGGTAATGCCATTCGGACTGAAGAATGCAGGTGCTACATATCAAAGGGCAATGACTAATATCTTTGATGACCTAATCCATAAAGTCGTCGAATGCTATGTTGATGATCTGGTCGTCAAGACTAAAGCCAAGGCCGATCATATCCAAGATCTCAGGACCGTTCTCACCAGACTGAGGGAATATGATCTGAAGATGAATCCTCTGAAGTGCGCTTTTGGCGTGTCATCGGGAAAATTCCTGGGCTTCATAGTCCGACATCGAGGGATCGAAGTTGACCCATCAAAGATAAAGGCCATCATGGAGATGCCCCCTCCGAAGAGTCTGACGCAGCTAAGATCTTTTCAAGGCAAGCTTGCTTATATACGGAGGTTTATCTCAAATTTATCAGGGAGATGTAGGCCCTTCTCAAAGCTCATGAAGAAAGGAGCTCCTTTTATCTGGGATACCGAATGTCAAGCAGCGTTCGAAAGCATCAAACAATACTTGTTGCACCCTCCAGTGCTGGCCGCTCCCATTCCAAATAAACCGTTGATTCTCTATACTGCCGCGCTAGATGAGTCACTCGGTGCGCTCCTCGCCCAGAATAACGAGGAGGGAAAGGAAAATGCCCTCTACTACCTCAGTCGAACTCTAGTCGGGACGGAACACAACTACTCCCCAATCGAAAAGCAATGCCTGGCTCTGATATTTGCTGTGAAGAAGCTGAGGCACTATCTGCTGGCTCATCGGGTTATGCTGATCTCCAAGGTCGACCCGCTCAAACACTTGATGACCAAAGCAAGCCTAGCCGGCAGGATGGCAAGATGGGCTGTCATGCTACTTGAGTTTGATATAGTTTATACTCCTCAGAAAGCAGTAAAAGGGCAAGCCCTTGCAGACTTTCTCGCTGCTCATCCCATACCAGAAGGGTCGCCGCTAAATTGTGAGTTACCCGATGAACAAGTGCTGCACCTCGGGGAAGATGAGCCATGTTGGGAGCTCTACTTCGATGGAGCCTCGTCAATAAGGACCTCCAGTAAATCAAGCGTCCCGGAGATAAAAGCAGGGATAGGATTGGTGTTCATCACACCATCAATGGGAACCCTACGGCGTTCTTTTGCTCTCATCGAGCCTCGGACAAACAATGAAGCTGAGTATGAAGCTCTGATAGCTGGTTTGGAGCTTGCCATAGAAATGGAAATCCTTCGGCTACGGGTTTACGGTGACTCCCAGCTTGTCGTCAACCAAGTAAGCGGCGACTATAAGATATATAAACCCGAGTTAGCTCGGTACAGAGGTCGAGTGGTGGAACTCATGAAATGGTTTACTCATATTGAACTAACGAGAGTCCCTAGAGCGTTGAACGGAAAGGCTGATGTACTCGCTCGCTTGGCCAAGGAGCTGGCTGATCCTGACATGGACGAAATTCTGATCACAGTCAGGAGCCGGCAAATTCTACCCCCAGTCTCTCTACGAGAAGAAGAAAGCGCGGAACAGAAGAGCAGTCCTGCGGAAGAAGCTTCGATCATCCAAGACGAGCCCGATTGGAGAGAACCCTTTATAGAGTACCTCCGATACGACAAGCTGCCCGAAGAAAAATCTGCGCGGATTCAGCTGAAGAAAAGAGCTCTCCGATACGTGTTTGTAAATGATACGTTATACCGCAGGTCATATGACCAACTCTGGCTCAGGTGCCTGTCATCGGCCGAAGCCCAAAAAGTCATGAAAGAAGTTCACTCAGGCGTTTGCAGTGCTCACCAATCTGGCCCCAAGATGCGACTGCAAATTAAACGGCTTGGGTATTACTGGCCCACCATGATACGGGATTGCGGAGAGCATGCAAAGAAATGTTATATCTGCCAAATTCACGGTGATTTTATTCACAAGCATCCCAATCCATTGCATCCTACAGTGGCGTCGTGGCCCTTCGAAGTCTGGGGCACCGACATTGTTGGCCCAATTGATCCTCCGTCATCTAAAGGCCACCGGTTCATACTGGCCGCGACAGACTACTTCTCCAGATGGGCTGAAGCTGTCCCGCTAAAAGAAGTCAAGACAAAGGATATTCTGACATTCTTCCAGCATAATATTCTATACCGCTTCGGTACACCAAGAAGAATCATTTCTGACAACGGACCTTCTTTCAAAAGCTTCAATGTCTCAAGATTCGCTACTCAACACAAGATAGACTGGAGGTATTCCTCCATCTATAATCCAAGAGCCAATGGGCTAGCCGAAGCCTTCAATAAGACTCTATGCAAGCTTCTGAGGAAAAATGCTTCAGCCAACAAGAGAGACTGGAATCTCAAGCTTCACGAGGCATTGTGGGCATATCGTACCACGCACCGTACTCCAACTCAGTCCACTCCATACTCATTGCTCTTCGGAGTGGAGGCGGTCCTCCCCCTCGAAGTTGAAGTTCCGAGCTTAAGAATGGCCGTCCAACATGAGTTGACGGAGGAAGAAAACGTGCTCCTTCGACATGAAGAACTCGATGCCCTCGAAGAAAAGAGGCTCGCGGTGCAACAAAATCTGGAGCTATACCGAGCCCAAATGTCACGGACTTATGACAAGATAACCCGTCTCCGCACCTTCAAGAAAGGTGAATTGGTGTTGGTCCTCAAAAGACCGATTATCCCCAATCGACATGCCAAGGGAAAATTCGAGCCAAACTGGGAAGGACCATACGTCATCGAGAAAGTGTTTGACGGAGGATCCTACCAACTAATAAGTGCCGAGGGAGAAAGGCCCATGCCACCCATCAATGGCCGATATCTCAAGAAATACTACACGTGAATGCTCCAAGTCGCAGGCGAATTGAGCACATCAGCCCTACGGTCTGGATCAGACATCCTGCAAAACCGTATACAATCCACGGGCGTAAATGACCCCTATTTTCTCCCAAATCCTGCCGGTGAGACTACTTAAAAGTCCCACCAGCGGCAAAAAAAAGAAAGAAAAAAAAGAAAAAAAAATAATAATAAAAAAAATAATAACGGTATGCCCACAAGCAAAACAGGCACGGATGAAAACCCGAAAGGGCTCCGTGAGTAAAAACAGCAGGACTACCGGCGAGTCTGTGAAAACCCGAAAGGGCGCAAACTCGTAAAAAGGAAAGGAGGTGAAATACACTCACAAAGTCCTCTCGACCTTGTGAGGAGAAAACCCCTGCGTGAGATCCTTACGACTCACAAAGGAGCAACACACTTAGGAATCCTCACGATTCCTAAGGAGAAAATACACCTACGAGATCCTTTCGACTTGTAGGGAGAAAATGCTTTTATGGGACCCTCACGGCCCATAAAATTGAAAAGCCTTGGGTGGTAGGGACCCAAACCTATCTCCTAAGCCATCGTTCCCCAACGGGCAACGGCGAATGATGAGTCGCTCCTGCTACCATATTCCAGTGCAGCGATGCAGACGCCAACCAAAATCAAATTTCTCAAAATTCTCCCAGCCCTACGGTGGGTCCCCAAATTGACCATCGTATACAATCCACGGGCTCAAATAATTCTCATCATACCCATGCCCCACCGTAATCACCAGTTACGCGGCCGGTCTCCGCTTTGGGAATGATGCTCCATTGATAAGACCCACTCATGTGTACTCACGATACATGAGGAGAACAAACCTTTGTGGGATCCTTATGACTCATAAAGGAAAAACACACTTAGGAGTCCTCACGACTCTTAAGGAGAAAATACACCTGCGGGATCCTTACGACTCGTAGGGAGGAAATGCTTTTATGGGACCCTCACGGCCCATAAAATTGAAAAGCCTTAGGCGATAGGGATCTAAACCTGTCTCCTAAGCCATCGCTCCCCAATCCCCAAATGGCGAATGATGAGTCGCTCCTGGTACCATATTCCAGTGCAGCGATGCAGACGCCAACCAAATTCCAAATCCCATACCCCAACGGCGAATGATGAGTCGCTCCTGGTACCATATTCCAGTGCAGCGATGCAGACGCCGACAAAGTCCCAAAATTTTTCCGGCCCTACGGTCTGGATCATACATCCTGCAAAACCGTATACAATCTACGGGCGTAAAACAATCCCAATTTCTCCCAAATCCTCTCGGGGCAAATGATGAGTTGCTCCTAGCATTATTCCAGTGCAGCAATGCAGATGCCAAACAAAAACCAAAATCCCAAAATCCTCTCCATGACAGATGATGATTCGCTCCTGGTACCATATTCCAGTATAGCGATGCTGATGTCAACCCAAATCAAAATCAACAAGTCAACTTCCACTCCGACCGTCCACGTCGCTAAAAGGGCAGCACCGACCGTCCATGTCGCAAAAAGGGCAGCATCGACCGTCCACGTCGCTAAAAGGGCAGCACCGACCGTCCACGTCGCAAAAAGGGCAGAACCGACCGTCCACGTCGCTAAAAGGGCAGCACCGACCGTCCAAGTCGCAAAAAGGGCAGAACCGACCGTCCACGTCGCTAAAAGGGCAGCACCGACCGTCCACGTCGCTAAAAGGGCAGCACCGACCGTCCAAGTCGCAAAAAGGGCAGCAACGACCGTCCAAGTCGCAAAAAGGGCAGCATCGACCGTCCAAGTCGCTAAAATGGCAGCACCGACCGTCCAAGTCGCAAAAAGGGCAGCAACGACCGTCCAAGTCGCAAAAAGGGCAGCACCGACCGTCCAAGTCGCAAAAAGGGCAGCGCAGGATTCCTACAAAGCGGGAACCAGACAACTCCGGGCCAGGGAAAATGTAATGTCCCCAAAATCTTTATACATTTGTATTATCCCTCTTCAAAAAATATACCGTATTTATTTGTACTTGGTATTTTCCTCTTTCTATTAAATTTATTATTATTTTATTCCTCAATCTATTATGTATTTTTTTTCTAGGTACAATTTCTTTTTTCTTATATTTAAGTTTTTAACTTCTCATTCTTATTTTTCCCTTTCATAAATATTTAACCCAAATCCATTATTCTTATTCTCCATAGCCCATCTAAAAAGCCCATTTTCTTTTTAAGCAACATCATATATTTAATTCTAATTAAATATGTGCATGAACAACCTTATAGCTCATTGGATAAGTCCTTGCATTGTTATTCCATAAGTCACATGTTCAAATCCCCATTCTTGCAATTATTTTTATCATTTTTTTTATTCTTCTCATAACCTACAAATGAGACCTTTCATTTCCAAAATGAATGGTGACCTTTCATTTCTCTTTTAATTCTTATGTTAAATGCATATATTATTATACATAATTCACCATTACACCATCTTAATTGTCCTCCTCCATCTTTTCCTTCCTCATATTTTTCTATCTCTCATTTCTCCCTCTTCACCTAAAGTCCAAGAAGAAGAACATGAAGAACTCTTCAAGAAGGTCTCGCTAGTAACGCGAGGTTGTCGGCGGATAGACAAGCCCGGTGACAATACCGGCTTGTGTATGTAAGTCCCTTCTCTCTTTCCTTCCCTCCATCTCTTTCTTTTCTCTTTATATTTCTCTTGTTTTATATTACCATGAAAAACTTCCATTGACATATCATAGTTCCTAAATAATTACATATATAAATAATGAACACATAAACATACACACATATATAGTTTGTAAAGTCTTTTTCATTACTCTCAATTCACATGTTAAGATTTCATAGTGACCAATTAGGATTGCATGTTTGTTGTTTTATTTTAAATCGCTTTATTTAAAATTTGTATTAAAAAAAAATGAAGTTACGAATAAATACCATGGTTTTCTCATTTCTCACATATGACATATCAATACCTTTAGTTTTAAAATAATTTTTATAAATTAATTTTTAACTCTGAAAATTTCAGGAAATTTACATATGATAGAATATATTATTTTGTACACGCTGTAAAAATTTTAGATCGATCCGCATAACGGTTTAGGAATTACATCGTATTTATTCACTGATCGTAAAACAGAAAACTGCAGTTATCGGTCAATTTCTAGGACATATAACTTGGTATACCGGTATCCAAATTGAGCAAACTCAGGTGTTTTTGATATCTACATCGAATGATCTAGATTTTCTTAGTTCTATAGTTTTACCGAAAACCTATCTAAGATAAAGAAAACTGCATTACAATATTAAGTGACGGATCTGGACAGAATCTGTTCCGATTCGCACACTGTTTTTAAATTGGACATAACTCGAACATCCGATGTCCGTTTGTGACAAAATTTAGATGTGTAGATGCACCATTGATAGAACTATAATTTTATGTATATTATATTACTTAGGAATGCATGAAACAACCTGATATAGGCTTTGCAATAGAATATATAGTTGCTGTCCAGAAATCTGAATTTCTGTTTTAAATGCTGATATTAAAATGATCATAACTAGAGCTTCATAAATCCAAATCGTATGAATCTTGGTGTTTTCGATAAGTACATCAAAATACCTACAATTTTCTAATAATTTTCGTAACCTGAAACCTGATACAAATTAACTCAAACTGCGTTTTAAAAATATGTGACGGTGCCGAATAGATTCTGATCTGTTTTGCGCGACGATACGAAAACATATATATCTCTCAAACCGGTAGTCATATTTAGGTAAAACTGGAACTCACGCATGCAAAACATTTAGAGCCATATTTCTGTTTATATTTCGCATTCGTTCAACTTGATTAATTAGTCGTACATAATATTTCTTTACAGCATTGTTTATGGTAGTTACTCGAATAATATACTTGACTCATTTCATGCTATTCGAACATGTATACATATTTATCTTGATCATTAAATTGTTGTATGTACTTAAAGACGATAATTAAATACTTGAGTTATATTTTGAAAACTATACAAAAATATTTTTACATAAAACCCCCTCAAGTTTATAAATTACCCTAAGGACCCTAACAATTATAAGACCATGATTCATAATTCTGATTGTCTGACTCGGGTTTGAGTCTGATTAATTTGACTTGAATCTGATTCAAGTCAACCTATAATCTACAAGATTCCAATTCAAAATGAACACATGAATCCATGAATACAATTATCAATTTATACAATTTGGCTGAACCGAACCATGGATATATTCCTTTTACATGATTCTCAGTATTCCATTTACATGACTCTACGGTTACAACCGTTTCCTGATATCATGGTTTCGGTCAGTCAGTCAATCAATCTACAATTACTACAATTTACAAGATAACAATACAAATAAGACTTCGCGGGGTTTAAGGGGTAGATTGGTACGGAAGGTGTTAAAGGTGGCACGAGGTGGTCAGATTTAATACACCTAACATGAATCCAGTTGCTGTTGTACCGTGGCATAAACGGTTCCTTGTACTATACGTGCCCTTAGTCTCTGGCATATAGAGACTCCTCTCGTATACACTGGCATCCTTCTGTACCAAGCTACAAAACTTGAATATGTTTCAAGTCAATCTATATTCTTTTATATTCCAACTCAAGATGAATACATGAATTCCAGATTCCAGTTAACAATCTATATAACTTGACCGAACCGAACCATGGATATTCCTTTTACATGATTCCCAGTATTCCATTTACATGACTCTACGGTTATAACCGTTTCCTGATATCATGGTTTCGGTCAGTCAATCAAGTCAATCAAGCAATCATTACAAGTTTACAAGATAACAATACAAACATGACATCGCGGGGTTTAAAGGGGTAGATTGGTACGGAAGATGTTAAAAGTGGAATGAGGTGGTCAGATTAAGACACCTAACCTATATTCAGTTGCTGTTGTACCGTGGCATAAACGGTTCCTTGTACTATACGTGCCCTTAGTCTCTGGCATATAGAGACTCCCCTCGTATACACTGGCATCTTTCTGTACCAAGCTACAAACAACATCGTTAAACAATATTCCACAATTTACTACAATACAATACTTTAGAAAATACCATACTCTGCCACTCTCATTCTTCATTCTTCTTTGGGACTTACCGAGCGACCTGTTCGCTGACGACATTCTATTTCTCTCTTCTTTGAATGTCGTCAGGTGTGTCGGACCAAGTTGAGACCGAGCCCACAAGTGAAGATTTGAAGAAATTCCAGGAAGACCCAGAGCTCTAGACTTTGTACTTGTTCTTCCCAGTACTTCCTTTTATTATTATTATGCCACTGTTTAGGCATTGCTTTTTCATTCCAGTTGTATTTTCATTTCATGCATTGTACAAAGAATGTTATTAATAAAAGTTGCTGTTCTTTTATACTCTTATCTCTTGTGTATTTATATTGCTTAGTTACGCTTAGCGTATGTACTTCTGAGTATATACGTAGCGGGCCTCGTCGCGTCCACTTCGCCGTACACTGGGAAGCGGGGCGTGACAGAAAACGTCTATCACGGACACTCCGTCTCGGAGACATGTTAAGCAACGACCGTCCATGTCGTAAAAAGGGCAGTGCCAGCTTCCCAAAAAACGGGAACCAAATCAAGTCGCCTCCACGTGAAAAAAAGATCCATCAATTTCATGCACACGACCCACATATGTGGTGTGCATTTATTGATGGGGGGCAATTTGTTGGGGTAAAAATTTACACCCCGGTTGACCAAGTCAACCCCAAGCCAAGTGGGCCCAAGCCCAGACCCAGTGGGCCCATGCCCGGGTCGAGCCCGAACATGAAGCGGCCGGCCTCCCCCCATGCCAAGATAAAAATTTTGAAATAAATAATTTTGTTGTATTTCTTTTATTTTATTTTCGGATAAATGTAAGAAAAATAGGCATAAAGCCAAATTTTTGTAAAGCCCATGGCTTATGTGCAAAAAGAAATGGCACATGAGCCATGGGATAGGCAAAATGCCATTTTGTGAAGCCCAAGGGGCTATGTGTAAAATGTATGGCCTATAAAGGCAAAGATAATAAAATATCTCAATAACTTTTTCTCTCTCCAAAAAAGTTTCAGAGCTGAGCTCTTTCCTCCTTCTTCAAGGTTCTAAAACCTTCTTCTTTCTTTTGAATTAAATCAAGAGTTTTACTCTTCCTTTTTCAAAACTAAATAGTTTTCCACCACAAAACCCACAAAGGGGAACTTGGATCTATCATCAGATCTTAAAAAGGAGAGATTTTGAGATTTCACATCTCTTGATCTTCAAGATCCAGCAAGCGACAGGAGGAAGAAGAAGAACCACTTCCATTAAACCCAAAACACATTCAGGAGCCCGACTCCTCTCTGATTTCTCCTTTGAGAAATCCTTTTTTTCAGGCTAAAAGCCTCTTGTGCCTCTCCGGCGCCCGCGTGCCGACACGTGGCGCGCGCGCTTGCGCACCTGCGCAAGTGCGCAAGGCGCCCGCGTGCCGACACGTGGCGCGCGCGCTTGCGCACCTGCGCAAGTGCGCAAGACGCCCGCGTGCCGACACGTGGCTCGCGCGCCTGCGCAAGTGCGCAAGGCGCCCGCGTGCCGACACGTGGCGCGCGCGCTTACGCACCTGCGCGCTTGCGCAAGTGCGCAAGGCGCCTGCGTGCCGACACGTGGCGCGCGCGCTTGCGCACCTGCGCAAGTGCGCAAGGCGCCCGCATGCCGACACGTGGCGCGCGCTTGCGCACCTGCGCACAGCACCTAAGCGCACAGCGCCCAAGGTGCTGCCCCACACATCCCTTGGATGCCTTTTCCCCCTCTTTTTATGTATATACATATACATATACTTATGTATACAAATTCACACACATACATACTCCGCCATATTCTCCCCCTCCAAAAAATTTTCGGGCCGGGGCGCTGCCCCGAACCCCGCAAGGGGGCTGCTAGCCCCCTTGACCCCCAGCCCGCTATCCGGGTAGCGGGACCCCCGTAAAAACTCTGCGTGGCTCCCGATATATCCAAAACCCCCTTTCAAAACAAAACACACGCACACTGCACATTGAGTTCGCATGACCAATTTAACCCGTTAATCGGAGGTTCCCTCGCCCTAAAGGCGGGGGGGTAATTAACGGCAGCTTAGTCCGCGGCTGCCGGAGATTCGGATCCCCACAATCATTAAACCCCGGCCTACCCTAGGCAGGGGGAATCTGTAGTACGCCTGACAAGCGCTCGCGTATTCCCATCTCACTGGGGTGACGAAAAACACCCTACAAGGCGAACTGCCGGGCATTGAGCATAACCCTTCTCCCGGAGAAAGATTGTGATTAGCACCAGCAGCTTCTCCGGCGCAATGGGTTACATTATTCCCACGAATCAAAAGCAAAAGTCAAAGAATAACACGAGTTAATATTGTTCCAAGGGGTTCGATAGTAGGAAAATAAAGAGACTCTTTAGGAAAAAAGTAGACTCTCCATCTGAATAAAGACCCGGATACAAAGAAACATAGAAGCAGAGAAAGACAGATACACTTTAGATCCTGAGGTAAGTCCATTATTCCTTGCATCATAGGTGTTGCTGCGTCTTGAGATCCTAATGCATAGTATTCCATATCTACCCAGTTTGTTACCAATCTTAAAAATGCATGTGCTCTTTGTAAGAAATATGAAATGGGGATCACATTAGTAGGGATATAGGCCGATACGTATCCAGCTTGTGTTTCAATGATGGGTAATGCAGTCGAGCTACCTACACCTGTCTGGTCCGATTGTTTAGCGGCTCTTTCTAAGAGACGAGAATGTAAATAGAAAACATCCCCATGGAAAGCCTCACGGCCTGGTGGTCGGTGTAACAATAATGACATTTGTCGATATGCCACCTCCTGTTTACTAAGATCATCATATATTATTAATGTGTGCATTCCATTATCGCGGAAATATTCCCCCATGGCACAGCCAGAATAGGAGGCAAGAAATTGCAGAGGAGCAGGATCCGAAGCAGTGGTTGCTACAAGAATGAAATATTCTAAAGCATTCGCTTCTGGAAGAATTTGAACTAATTGTGCCACAATCAATCGTTTCTGTCCAATCGCTACATAGACAAAATACAATGTCTCACTCTCAGAGGTGCCCCTTTCGTTCATTTGCTTTTGGTTTAATATAGTATCGATAGCTATAGCGGTTTTTCCAGTTTGTCTGTCCCCGATTATAAGTTCTCGTTGACCACGGCATATAGGAACCAGGCTATCTACTGCTTTTAATCCTGTTTGCATGGGTTCGTGCACAGATTTATGTTCAATAATCCCTGGGGCTTTCACTTCGGCACGTCTTCGTTCGTGATTGCTTAGAGCCCATTTTCCATCAATAGGTACTCCCAACCCGTCGACCACACGGCCTAACATGGCCTTTCCTACAGGGACATCCATAATAGATCCAGTGCGCTTGATAAGATCTCCTTCTTTAATAGCGGTATCACTACCAAAGACAACAATACCTACATTCTCATTCTCAAGATTTAAGGCTATTCCTTTCACACCGCTCGAAAATTCAATCATTTCTCCAGCTTGAATCTCGTTCAATCCATAAACACATGCAATCCCATCTCTAACTGAGACCACTCGACCGATCTCATCCACTTGAAAATTCATGTAAAAGTTGGTCATTCTACTTTCTAATAGAGTCATGAGTTCAGCAGCTTTGGGAGAGAATTCCATACTTGAACAAAGAAATTGAGAAAGTCAAGGGAGAAATCCACTCTACTTAAATAATGATGGATCGATCTTGCCCCCATTGTTACGATATCTGATCTAGTTTTTATTTCTTTGAGAAATCAAGTCTTATACACTAAATAAAATAAGGTGTCCGTCCTGCCAACGGAGACCCGCTTGTGGCCTTAACTGGAACAGAAAATTCAGTTAAAAGAACACGGTTGATAGAAAAGATCGATGGCAGAAGGACTTCACGTATAAGATCCTAAGCTAAGCTTAAGATCCGACCGAAACAAGCCTAGTATCCCAGAGTAAACAAGCGGAACATGTACCAGAAAAGTATACGCTTACAGCCAGGAAGGTGCCGAGCGGACGAGTGCTGTTGTGCACTTTCTGCGGTTGACCAGTCAAACTTCCATGGGCGGATACCCTAAATCAATAACTTACACATTAGCGTAACACATGCTGCCCCTAACCAACCTGTAGCTTCAGTGGAATCTGCCAATTCTGCTTCAAAATCCCTCCTCACGTAGTTGGCTTAACGAATACACCTCGGAAGTGAAAAGCGAAAAGACTTTATTAGATTAGTCTTTCCATGTGCTCTTTCCTTTTTCACTCTACCCGGGGGGTCCTTTATCCCCGTTGAATATTCCTTCCTTTCGCTAAAGCTGTTGCTATTCATCGGCCGTATGTTTTTCTTGACTATAAAAATCGTTAGGTCTACCCCTCCTCTTCTATCTTGGATTTGACTCTCATACTTTTTCACCTCATTAAAGGTGGACTTGGTCACGAGGAAATCTTCTTTTTTAGACCCCACTTCTTTTTCCATTTGTTTTATTAACTTGAATTCGTCCCTAGGGATTTGTATATGAAAGTCTATTTCTACTGCCTGACGCACTTCGGAAACCTCTTCCCATCTCCGAGTGCGCCCTTTCTTTTCTGCAAATTCTCTTTAATCGGTTTGTCCTTTCGCTCGTCCGAAGCGGAAGGCGCCGACGATGACTCAGCTGAAGGTTTGTGCGGCTGATGTTCATTATGAGAGGGACCAGGCAACATAGAATGAGCCAAATCGGGGCTTTCCCAGTCAATACCACGCACCGCAAAATGAATGGCTAACGTAATCCAACGGGAGCAGCCCATCTTAATGAGAAAGAATTCCAGGGCTCGCCCCCTACACCGCAAAATGAATGGCTAATGTAATCCAGCGGGAGCAGCCCATCTTGATGAGAAAGAATTCCAGGGCTCGCCCCCCCATAGAGAACCCTACCTTTAAAAGTCATGCCTGGAAAAAAGACACTTTTCCAAGTTTCAGATAAAGAAGAGAGACAACCAAAAGTATAGTGAAACAGAATAAGATAGGAATGGACAATTGAAACCATTTTCTCAGAGATAACGGGCTAAGGAGATTCATGTTCAACTGTACATTCTGTTCATTCGCTCTATTCGTAGAGCGGCATACCGAAAAAAGCCCTTATTCGGATTCGAACCGATAACTTAAGCCTATTTCTTAAGGGCGAACTGAACGACCTACATGTGTTAAGAATATAGCTGAAGTAGCATGATTGGAGCTTCTTAGCGCTTAGGCCACTACCTATAAGCTTTAACCTCCTCTTAGGAGGAGATAGTAAGCAAGACTTTCTACGCTACTTTCTTTCTTCTCTTATGAAATTTCGAGTTAAAGGGAACCTAAATGCAGTCGTAATCTTATATACGATACCACCGGTCGTCGTTCCGATTCGGATAAGGGAGTCACTTGCATTGGTCGAAGACAAGCAACCATCGATTTTCACCCTTTTTATCCTGCATGTCATTCGCAGGAGATGGGATAAGCGGACATTGAGCGCGAAAGGAAGACTCTAAAAAAGAGAGCAAAAGGGAGTATGGGCTAAACCGTTAGAAAGAGCGGTGAAAATGCTTGCTCAAACGGAGGCAGGCACTAGATCTTGCTTTCTCTAACTCCAATTCCATAGGTCGATTGTTTGCTGCTGGGTTTACCATTGATTGACGGTGAGGACTTTGTTGACAAGTAGATGATGAATTGGACAGTTGTGAACGGCTTGAATCAAGCTTTTTTATTTCACTTTATTTTATTGTAGAACCAACACTCTATCTTTTTCAGGTTCTTCTGCACTCACTTGGAATACGAAGTATTCTTTTCGATCTTGTACCCGGTAGACTGAACACCAAAATGAGAACTACAGGAGAACCCATGCATTCAATTAGAAAAGACTTTCCTGCTTTTCTTTGTTGAGGAAAGCCCATCTTTTTGGCATAACTGCCTCTAGCAGCTCCTTCTATAAAACCTTGGTCAATCAGTTCCTTTTACTCAAATTCATGTGCTGCGGATTCTCGAACAAGAACTGCGGATTCAATGCCAACCTCTTTTACTAGATTAAGGTGCGAACCTCTTCTGGGCATGTCCCTGGGACTAGTGCAATCCAGGCATTTTGGGAGAAAACCTTAGGCAAGAAATCCCTCTCGCCAAGTTCCGGCGCCTCTGACTTCCTAGTTCAAGCTAGCGCTCTCCGAGTTCCAGTTCTGTTTGGACTAAAAGAAAGGCAAGGAGATGAAATAATGGGGCATTCTATTCCACAGCTTCATGTGCAGCTGATTCCATATCTCTCTCCCTCAAAGTGTCCTTTCCTTTCACGGATTCTCTAAGAGTGGCATCCACATGATCAGAAACCAGTGACGAAGGGTCAAGTAAAAGTGCTAACATGCAAAGAGCAAAAATGCCGAAAACAGCCTTGAGTTCGCGGGTAACAACCCTTCGAATTCATCTATACCCATTGCAGAACTATCGGTGCTCCGCTCGTAGCGTACTACAACAAATAGCTAGTTCGTTTAGCAGTTAGGATGCCCATCTCACTCGCCAGACCAGTGAGAAGCTACATCCGACGTTTCGCTTGCAAACCACTGCAGACCTGACTTACGGCCATCGAAAGACCTTTCATGCATGTGGAGGGACTAATGCAAGGGGGATCAATTCTAAAGCTAGCACCAAGCTGAAAAACTCGCAAGAATGAAACTCAACGGGGGTCAAGCCAAAGCCCCATCCTTGTCCAGTAACCATTCTGAGGGGGAGTACGCACCTAGGGAACCTGATACAGTAGGAGCACTTTTGATGACAGCGGGACAAGAAGGCGGTCATTTCCAGGTATAAGTCAGATGGCGTCCCTACCCCCTACGGGAAAAGGGAAAAATAACACTAGTATGTGACTCCCACTATAGGGTAATTCTAAGAAAAGAACACTAGTCTTTTCCTGGAATACCAAGCAGAGGGAGTCCATTCCAGCAAGAAAACGGATTAGGACGGATGCAGCAAGAAAACACATGCGCTACCGCGCAACGGCTTTCGCGCTAGGCGCTCACTCCGTTGCTTGGTCTACCGTGCAACGTCTTTCGCGCTAGACACTCACTCCGTTGCTTGGTCCACCGCTATAGGATTTCGCGCTAGGCGCTCACTCCGTTGCTTGGTCTAACGCGTAACGGCTTCCGTGCTCCGTTGCTTGTTCTATGTCATAGTCCACGACGCCCGGGCACGGCAAAAGTAAGAAAACGGCTGCGCTAATGCACAATGGGCGCTAGGCTAGCAAGAAAACTAACGCGCAATGGCTCAGTCCGTTGCTTGTTCAGTTCGTTGTTTGTTCTATGTCATAGTACGTAAGTCTCCCCACCCCTTTGTGGTGTGCCCACCTAGCTCACTCTCTTTGACCTTAAGTGGTGTACGGCTATGTATGTAGCTAAGTACACCATAGATATTTCTTCTAAGATTCTTTCTTAAAATCAAACAAAAATACCATGATTCTGTTGTCTACATGCTTTAGGAAGTCAGTTGCTATTTCTCATGTTAAAATAGAACAGGAAAGCGTCGGTTTTAAACAACATCCCTTATTTCCAGATATCTTCAAGAAGAAACCTCCGTTGGTGCCGACAACGCCTATTCTGCTTCAAGCTGAAATGAAGGAGCGATATCTATCACTAAGTCCTGCAGAAAGGACCAGAGTGATAAAAGGGGTCTCGAAGAAACCTATTTATTGGGGGCCACAAAGATGCATCAATAAGTGGGTCGACATTCCTAGTGTGGTTGACTATCTTGAAAAAAGACTGTCGTCTAACAACCCATAACGACAGAGAGATACTCACATTGCTGCACAACAACATTCCGCTGATATGTATCCTAGATATATTCCCATTATTACAGCACTCTGTTCATATCAGATTTTTGCATTTTTATACCGCCCAATTTTTATCACATTGCTTATCGGTAGGTACTCTTGAGCCGTGTTTTCTAGTTAATTGCAGGATACAGGTTCTCAGCTCTAAACAGTGAAATTCATGGAAAAGCAAGACAAATTCCGGATTACTTCTAACCATACATAAAACACGGGTCTCCGCTCTCTATCCGTATGTTGCCGCACACCAGTTTAAGGGACAAAATGGCAAATTGTTGTCATTTTCATGCACAAAGCACAATGTCAACACAAAATCCAACATGTCTACGCGGAGCTCAAGAAAAATCATGGCAAAAGATCCACATCACATCACCTTTTGATCTGCTGAAATTCTGGAAAAATTGTGAAGAGATTCTGAGAAACAACATATACCACACTGAAGAGAACAGAAAACCAAGGAATCCGACAAAAAATGATGTGCCAAGCCTTCTAATTGGCAGCGGATCCGCGGCCAACATGGGGATTAGGCCGCGGATCCGCGGCCTTATTGACTCTACAAGTCCTGAGTTTTAGGGGTATTTTGGTAATTTTATCTTATGGCAGATTGTTGCCCTAGGTTTTCAGTTTCCTGCCTATAAATAGCCCAGAACTTGCCAAGCCAAGGGTGCTCATTCTTGTGTAAAATTTTAGGATATATTTTGTAGTTCTTCTTCCTCTTTTCATCTTTTCTCCATTAAAACTTTGTAGTGAGCTTTTTATGAGTGAAGGATGAATAAAAGAGTTATTTTCCTTATCATGCTTGTCTTGTTATTTTGTTAAATGCAATTGCTTGTAATTTTCATTTGCTAATCTAGTTGTTGTTATTTGTTATTGTTTCTTTCTTGTTCTCTTTTTTTCTTTATCCATAACAACAATGATGCTTAAGCTTGATCCTTGCCAAGATGAGGTCTCAAATAGCTAGTTGTAATCTTCTAACATCTTTCTTTCTATCTTCCTCCTTTTGTTTTATTTTCCTTTTTCTTATAATGGGTGAGTAGTTTTCTTACTTGTTAGGGTAGGATAAGGAAAGTTTGAGAGAAGGAAATCTCTCTCACTCTTTCCTTGCCCAACATCTTAATTCGGACTCCCGTTAATTGAACCACAATCCGCTCCCTACGGCACCCTATCCTACATGATAGCGGTGATTCCTTAGTGAGACCGGTTGTGGTTGAATTAGCCGGAGGTTAAGGCTAAGAGCCAAGAACGGACGGACAAGCACCAAAAGGAAGAACTTAAGCGTTGGAAAGCCTAGCTTATACTCGCAAGTTCCTTCCTAGTCGTGCTAATCCCCGTTGTTGCCGATTACCGTAACACCGATATTAAGAGTGGCAACGAAAGAAGTGAGCGACTCCTAACTCAAACTAACCTAATCCTAACCCTAACAAGCTCTCTTTATATAACATTTTAGCACATAGTTAATCTCAAACAAACCTGGACATTTGGACTTAACTCGTTAAAGCACATAAAAAAAGATTCCCATCTCCCTGCGGACGGCCCGTACTCAACCGGCTAGATATAAGCGAAACTGTCTTGATTGCGGTAATTAACTAAGCACACAAAAACATTACCAATCACACTCTATTTGGTCAAAATGCACATACACGGGATTGACTTGTTACCTATGATTACCACTATTCTTTCAACAAGTGGGGAGACTTACGTACATAGCTACGCGAGTGGGTCAGTTGTCGAAGTTATCGACTTAGAAGCTACTCACCCTAAAAGCGTTGTATTGCTTGTTGGCATTATAGCTGCTTACGCTTTAGTTATCACTGCCAAAGTTGTAATGGTGTCTCGGTTTTATTAGTATGTATCTACGCGATGGTATCGTATGTACTATGTAATAGTACGGTTCGAGTTGGTTGTTCCTGACTTCTGAGCTCGGATAGTCAACATTAATGCCTACGTGAAATCAAGATATGAGTTTCCGTCTCCTAGGAAAGTTGCTAGTTAACTTAGTATAATCCAATCTAGATCAGAGCACTGCAAGGTGAGCAGTAGAAGGAGCAGGAGAAGTAGAAGCTGGAGAAGCAACAGGGTCAATCTCCGCATGAACAGTTATGGCTTGACAGATTTTAGCTCGAGTTGGAGTTGGAGTTTGCGACTCCGCACCAAGGCTTGCTTGAGTTTCTTCTTTTCCTTATCCCTTCTTTGCTTAAGGAGTCTGGACCGGGAATCTCGTCCATTAAAGGAACAATATTAATACCTGACCGGGGTGAAAGCAAAAGATGCAGGGGTTGCACCGCCTTAGCTCGGGTGGTTTACTAGTCTGATATCGGATGAGGTAATAGCAAGCCCTAGGTCAGTGAACTTCTTTAATATTGGAAGTAGGAAACATCTATAGCTACTGCCTGATCTGCATCTAAACATCTTCCGCCATAAGCACCACTTTCAAGATGACATTTATGAAGCAATCAAAGCAGCAGCAGCATCAGGATCATAGTAAAGGACTCGGCGATTGAGAGGATGCAGGCAAGCAAGCAGACAGGTTGAATCTGCTCATTAGGCAGGCAAGCGCAAGGAGCAAAGCAAATAGTAGAAGCAGTAGAAGCTGGTGTTATTATATCTGTCTTTAGGCCAACTTTACTAAAGAAAAAAAGCAGTTTGTGACCTCCTGGGGATGTTATTTGCAAGTATTTTATCTAAAGAAAGAAAGATGCAGTAAGGGCAAAAGATAATGAAATGAAAGCTAGTGCTATCCCAGCCCTGCCGGCCTTTGAAGAGGCCATCCCGCAAATGATTCATATTCAGAAAGTCATCTTAGTTTTAGTTCCCCGGTTCGGTTCAAAGAGCAAGTCGGGTTCTTTCTTTGCTCAATCTCTTTTGTTTGAGCTCCTGAGTTCGAGATGAGTGAGCGAGGATGAGACGAGTGCAGTGAGGCGAGCAGAAAATGAATCAATTCATATTAGTACCTTTTGCACCTAAGAAAAAGAGAGCTATGGTTGCTAGAGTTGATGAGTGACTCCTTCCTCTTCCTCGGGGAGAAAGAGTATCCTTCTTCCTGTGAGCTATTCCGTTGCTAAAGGAAAACCGTAATGTTAGTTTATGTTTCATCCATGACATGACATTCTTAAGGAGTTCACAGTTCGTCAAGAAAAGAGAGATAGGCTAGTTAACTGGTTTTCTCATCTCCCTTGGGTTAAGATCAAAGACAGAATTAAGATGGTGATGAAGAAGTCAATTCACATAAGATAGAACCTATGCCTAGCCCTACAGGGAGTAGCCGTGCTTCTTCGGCTTTCGAGTGAGGAGTTATAGCTAGAGTTGTTGAGTTGGAAAGCGATCTTCGGGTTCGATCTCGGTACGTGAAAAGCGATGAACGATCCCTTTAATGAGTCCCCACAAAGAAAGGGAAGGGGTGAGATGTTGTCATTTCGGTATTGAAATGAATCGTGAGCCCGAGCATAAAGAAAGGTATGGTTGAGCGGAGAAAGGAGTGGAAAAAGTGCCTCTTTTCGGGTACGGTAATAAAGGGTTTTCAATTCAATCTCTTTCCAATCAATCACGATCTGACATCAGACTAGACCTCCAAGATGCTCTGTACAAAGTTCATGGATTTGAAACTCCAGCGTGCGAGACATGGTCAGCTAATTGATTTTCAGCTTGTTCCAGCTTCGTTGCTTCCGTTTTGTATGAGAGCAGGCACTTTCTTATTCTTAGTAAGATAGGGGCATGAAAAGTGGAAAAGAAATTAATGGAAGTTGCAAGAGCGAGAAAAAGGTTTTGACAGCTCCATCGGAGAGCTACACTCAGCGATTCATTTCTTTTTACACGCACTTTGGCTGCCCTTCCGCAACTGGTTTTGAAACCTATACTATGCCATTTGTCACACATTTTATACTTTCTCCCTCCAAGATTGAGACTTCCCACCAAGGCAGAGTTTCTCCTTTCTTTTCTGAGACCCCAACCCCAGAGTGACTCTGTTGTAACCAAAGCATTCTATATTCGAAGAAAGGGCACATATTCAGTCAGGCATTTAGCGGATAAAGCTTTAGGAATGAAGCATAGAATAGATTCTAAGGGTTTATCCTAGGTCTCTTTCAAAACTTTTTTGATTTGCAGATAGATAGCACACACATATATATAGATAGGTACGTATGTACCCACTGTTCTACGATCTCGGGACTCTGTTAAGATCTCAGAAGAAAAAAGGAAAAGAATGTATTGCCTTAAAGCTGTATGGGTGCTTTGGTACAACTGCCTATAACTTGAAATTTCCGGTATGCTATCTACTGCTCTACTGCTATTGTAAGGCAAGCAGTGCCCCTTTGTTTAATCAATCGCAAGTGAAGCGGACAAGGCAGGAGGACCTTTCGCTAGCATGTCGAAAGAGGTTCCTTTTCTTCTTCTTCTATAACGTAGCTGGTTCCTGTTCTAATTGATGAAAGAAGGGCTATCGTCCCGGAAGAAAGTTTATTCAAAGGAAGGGCCCTAACCTCGATGGGATATCACACTTACTTAGTGGTCAGAACCCGTCCTCTAAGTCTCTGAATCTTGAGCTGTCAGCAATAGGTTTTGACGTTTGACTATGACAAACCGCACACTCCTTTATTTATAATTACACGTCTTCGACGACCTACCCTGGAAAAGAAGATTAGGATTTGATTATTGAATCCGAGGTTCTATGGTACTGAAAAAAGCTACTGGGAATCAATCGAAATCAGGTGGGGAGCAGTCAGCTATTCCTTTCTCTTTCGCTGTTAGAACACATCAAGATCAAGCATGGGGAAGAGCAAACTCGTTAGAATCTTCTTACATGGGTCAATACACTCCTAGAGAAGAGATAGATTGAGCTAATCGTTATACTTGGGTTAACCCATACCACTAATACAGACAGGACATGCTTGGAGGATTAGGATAGGCGCAGGGATAAAGTCATGCCATACTTTTAGCATTGTTACTGGATCGAAATCGATAGAGATGAAATTCAATATATTCGAAATTGACGTTCCAACTTAGATTCTGAAGAGGCAATTCATTTTGGACTTGATCCCAGAGAGGGGCTAACGTTTCCTTTTTAGGTTAGGCTGTCCCACTTATTGGCTTTTAGGGTTAGCTTTCGAGCTAGGCTGTACAACACAAAACAAAGTCATCCTTACAAATGAGAAGTCAGGCCAGGAAAAAGTAAGACCACACTTTGATTTCCTCTGGAGGGAGAACTATATTGTTTTAACCTTTTTGTGTGGTCCGTTCAAACGACGGCATTCCTACGACCTAACTTCCCGTTAGTCGTAATATTTTTATATTGGTGTTCTTACCAGACGTTGTTGGGCTTCTTTGATTTCAATGTCCTTTCTTTCTTGTTTGATTCCATCGAATCCGGCTCAAGATCCAATACAGGCTGGATCGAGAAATCATTCGAGATCAACGTGTTGATGGAACCCTTCCCTCCAGCCGAAAACGCTCTGTCAAATGTACGAGCGCAATATGCAGCCGTGGAAGCGGACCACTATTACCGGGTAAAGGTACTCAAGTCGCAATTCTATTACGGGCTTCCACCCCAACTCAACCCAAGTAGATACGAGCGACTCGTAAGGGAACATCTCGATAATGTTCTAAATGCCAACCATTACCGGGAGGCGCTGACTAGTGAATTAGTCGATCTCAGGGTGATGGAACTGAAAGGTGTTTTGCAAGAAAAGCTCTTCGACACCCTTATCGCTGAACCCAGAATCGAGTCGATAGTCCAAGTCTCACCGTATGATAACATTCGTGCAGAAGCATATGACTATATTAATTCGCGAGTCAATGCCCTTCCCACTCTGCAATTAAAAGGCACGCTTACCTACTTCATTCACGATATCGAATAAGAGGGAGCTAACGCCGCTGTCTATCGGAACTTCCGCGAGGACTTCACCGATGCGGAATTTCATCTACAGCACGGGCTTGCCTAGTCATGGAAGGGGAAGGGGAGAGGCGAGGCGGGCGGAGATTCCATTCGAAGTAACGTAACGTTAATGCACCATCTTCAAAACTTCTCGGGATCCGGATTTTTTCGAGAAAAGGTCTCATCCTTCAATATCATGATCGGGTCGACCAGGTCAGGCCAGATCATGAGTGAATAGAAAATCGAAAACGTACATGAATGTTCCAGCGGAAATACTTGGTTTAATTCTACCACTTCTACTATGAGTAGCCTTTTTAGTGCTAGCTGAACGTAAAATAATGGCTTTTGTGCAACGTCGAAAGGGTCCTGATGCAGTGGGATCATTCGGATTGTTACAACCTCTAGCAGATGGTTCAAAATTGAGTCTAAAAGAATCTATTTCACCAAGTAGTGCTAATTTCTCCCTTTTTAGAATGGCTCCATTGGCTGCATTTATGTTAATTCAGGTCGCTCGGGCCGTTGTACCTTTTGATTATGGTATGGTATTGTCAGATCCGAACATAGAGCTACTTTATTGTTTGACATATCTTCGCTAGGTGTTTATGGAATTATTATAGCAGGTCGGTCTAGTAATTAGGGGGCGGCCATTCGGTCTCCTATGATAAACGGACCAATTGGTCAAAAATGGGTTTGTGCTGCACGTGTTGAACGATCTACTCTACACAGGTGTGGGCTTACAGGGCTAGGCGAATGAATCGGGCTTAGGCTGCATAGCTATAGGGATTCGCCTTCGGCACCTTGTTTCGCTTTGTCATTGTCAGTCAACTAAGTAAAGTAGGGCGAATAGCCCCCTGCGAACCCTTAAATCTTTTGAGCATGCCGCGAAAAAAAGGATGGTCACATATGCATTTCATTCTTTCCATTCCAGAAATAATGTTTGTACCTTACCCCCCATCATGGTGAACCTCTCCTTGTGATCGGGATGAGGTAGATGCCTCCCAGCCGGGGGCAGATCAAATCAGAGTTTCCTTAGGTAGCCACCAACCTACAGTTAACCTTAAACTTCCGTGCTTGGTGGAGAAGAAGCGAACAAGGGTACGCTCGCTTGCTGTCTTGTTCTCTGCCGCGGACTGGGATCGCTCGCCAGCTAGGCCCTCTAGAAGAAAGTTGGAGCAACATTGTATGAGAACATATTACCCATCTTCGGGGACAAGGGGCAGAACGACCTCTCGATCTACTTACTGCAGCCCAGGACGGGCGTCGTCGTCTAGGCGTTCCCTGTTGCTATGATCTCCCCTATGCCTAGGACGTTGTCTAGGCCAAGAGACATAGTTAGTTGTTGTTTCCATTTGGTTGTTTTTTCTCGTTGTTAATACCGGAAAGACCCAGCCAGATGATGATGTCTGCTGGTTGGTAGTGAGAGGACTCTTAGTAACCGCAAAAAAGGGGCGCTGGTGAAAAAACAATCATTTGATTTAGTTTCTTGCTCTCCCTTAGCAGTGGGAAAGGAGTCTATCTATCTGCCTAGCTTTGGTAGATTTCCCCCAACGCGATTCAAAAACGGAAATTCTACGAATCCCTAAGGTAGATAAGTCCGACGACTCAGCAGCAGTGCGAAATTTCGTTTTTTGTTCGGTGGATCTAATCTATAGTTAGGGGGCAATACATACCAAAAGGTTTGAAGAAGGAAGGTGCATAAGAGTATATAACCAACACACCCTTATGTATAACCTATTTACATTAGTGAAGCGGCTGCATGCAAAGGGGAAATGCACGTTTGTGATACCATAGTCGGGATGCATGGGGGAGTCAACCTACGAGCACGGAAGAACGTGGGTACCACTGACCGTGGTCAGATTCTGTTTTGATTACTCCATAGAAAATCAAAGAATAGGGTAGAGTATATTATATTTCTGGCTGCTCCTTTCGTATATGAAAAAAGAAGTAGGCGAGCGAAGTGAGGGATCGGGCGGAGGACTCGTTTCAGAACCCGACATTCACTCCGGCATATTGCACCCCCCGGTTCCTATGCGCTACGACGATCCATATCTGAGGTCCGGGATTGGACGTCGCCCTGTGTACAGTGAAGCAGACCTAAAAGAAAAGGTCCGGGCTATTGTTAGTGCCACCACCAACCAGCCCCTGAAACTCGGGTTTCAGGATTTTTGCCATCACCCAGATGTCACCATACTCTCTGGCATGAAGGTACTGACGAAGTTTAACAAGTACAACGGCATTGGGGACCATACCCATCACCTGACAACTTTTGTAGCGATTGCCGTGTACTTGTTGGAGACAATCCTCCTCTTCTTCAAAAAGGAATCCTACCCAAGTAAGGTAGTTGACTTGAGCAAGAAAACGGATGTGCTACCGCATAACAGCTTTCGCGCTAGAGCTCACTCCGTTGTTTAGTCGTTAGGGCTAATTCACTTGCTAGTGAGTGAATGGGGTCAAGTCTTATGAGTTCCCAATAGGTCGAGTCCACCTCGTCGAGTATGGCTGGTCGGCGCATTCGATTGAGAAAGAGTTGCTGGAAGGGCACGAGCGGCGCATTCGAGAGCGAGGGTCTTTAGTGAACGACATCGACCCCGACATTTGAGGTTGCCCAGTTTGAGGGTGTCACTAGCCCCCGGCGCTTGAGGTTCTGTCAAGTAAGAACCCGTTGTCGAGTAAGAAACCTTTCTGTGAAGAAACCCTTGTTCGAGTTCTTCCTTGCCTAAGTGGCGCTCATAAGTAGTAAAGCCTCCCTTCCTTACAGGTTTGAGTTGTTGAACAAAACCACTAAGACGAGTGAACGGAGTGCACTATTCGCTCGATATTCGTTCACGAGGAGGTTCAAACGAGTGGAGTGAGGGAAATTCCAAAAGACAAGGGATGAAAACCAGAACATTCGAAATCAAAATGCACGAGAATCAACATTTTTGAGTACCCTAATGTGTGGAGCCATGAAAGGCAGGTTTTGTCTAAGAAAAACCGTCAATTCAGAACCTGTTCAGGTGAAGTGAGTCTCACGAACGGCGCATTCGCAAGTTTGAGTCCTGCCTGTCTGTAAGTCAAGAAAAGACTCATTGAGTATGGTATACTATCAGTGAGCGTAGCTCTGTCAACCATATGAGAGAGTTAATGAAGTTATGCTTAGAAGGTTTTCTTCTTGCCTTTCTGTGAAGACACCCTTGTTAGAAGAAACCCTTGAGTGAGAAAGCGGTCCCTTCGCGAACGGAACGTGAAAGCACTTTTGATAGGGCTGGAAGGAATGCAAGTGAGACCTCCGTCTTAAAGACCGACCTTCAAGTCCGAGGCAATTCAAGTAAGAATAGTAGTGTTCCGTAACCATAGGGAAATTAGGGCCAAGGAATGTCTTCACTCCCAAAAAAAAGTGTCAATCTAAGGAAGCCGCAGATGAGATTTCTTCCTCAGAAGCATCTTTCCATAAGAAAAAGCTCACCATGGCTTTAGTTGACAATGAAATTCAAGTAGGCCAAAAAGAAAGCAACGCACAAAGAAGATATTGCCAATAGAAAAAGCAAGGCAAGGGTTCCCTTTTCCTAAATGGAAGTCAATGCAAAATGCCATCAGTCAAAGGCTTTCTTTTAGTAGATCAGTGAAAATAATCTCTTCTAGTAAGTCATTTGTCCATTTCTGGTCTCCGGTATTGATTCCCGGTCCCCGGGCCTACTTCCTTAAAGCTTGTTGCGGTATTCTCACTCTGATCCTACCTCCGGGAAAGAAGGAGAAAAAAACCCAATGGGAACTCGATGAATACTCATGCATTCCTTTCCCTCATTACTTGTATTACCATTTAGGTTAAATGGTTAATGAGGTGGAGGTATGAGGTGTTATTTTTTATGATAAATGAAGCATGGCTACTTGGTGGCTCATGGATGACTATTGAGGCAAGAGTGGACTTAGATATTTTGTGATATTTTGTGAGATATTTGGTGAGATATTTTGTGAGATATTTTGGCATGCTTCATAGTCATCTCAAGTAGCCATATTCATTTCATTATTATCTTAAACACTCTCTCACCTTAAGAGCTCTCTTCTTCTCCCTCAAACCCTAATTGTCTTATGTGTTGATAAACCTAAGGTTAGTGAGACTAAACTATCTATAATCACTCTCTACATCCTCTAGGTCACTTAGATTTGCACTCTGGGTAACCTAGTAACCTCATCTTAGAGGTAGGAGCTCTTAGTAGACACTCTCGGGTAGATCTTCTTTGACTCGAGGAGGCGTGATCCGTACACCCTTCAAGGAGCACAAGAACAGGAGGAGGAGTATAAGAAGAAGAAGAAGGACTTGTTACTTGAGGTATAACTTTCTAACATAGTAGTTAAACCTTTTAGTTGTTATGTTATTTAAGGTTTAGTATCGATCCTGGAGTTTAGTCGGTGTTGCGAAGCATACAAAAATCTTTTTTTGCAAACTCCGCCACCCCGCGAACCCGCGGGGTGCACAACGTTAACTTACAAATACCCTCACAACCGAGCATTCTGGATGCTCTCCTCATGTCCAAAGAGGCACGAGATTATCTGATCAAGGCATTTCAAGAGCCAAATCAGTTCCAAACTTTCCTCGCGGAAGAGTAGATGAAAGATGAACTGGCAGAGGTCAACACGGCTGATATTACATTCAGCGATGAAGATCCCATCCTCGATACGTGCGAACATAACCGCCCGTTATACATCACCGGGTACTGCCATGACATCAAGATAGGAAAAATCCTCGTCGACAACGGATCGTCCGACAACCTTCTCAACGTGAGAGTGCTGAAGGAGAGTTGCATGAACGTTCAGCACCTGGCCCGAGACAAAATTACCATCTCTGGGTTCGACTCACAGTCGTCACGAATACTTGGGTCTATAATATTGACGTTGCGCTTCGGGTTGCTCGTCACTGACATCAAATTTAATGTCAATGACGCCAAGACTTTCAATAATGCTTTGCTCGGTAGACCTTGGTTACACGAGTATAACGCCATCCCTTCTGCACAACATCAGTGTATGAAGTATTTCAAAGACGGCTTGGAATACACCGTCACAGGAGAGCTAAATCTGTTCTCCGTAAACGAGGTCCGAAAATATGAAGACGCAAAGTACTTCCTACCAGACTTCGAGGATACAAAATGGTGTCATAGGCCGGAGGATAAATAGAAGCTCGTCGCCACTATCCCGATCTTTAGGAGCGATTCCGAGGAAAATGAAGAAATATTCTACTCGGGGCAACTCTAGAAAGAAAACAGCAGGCCCGGACCATCTACTCCTATTCTGGTCTTTGGCAGCGACTCTGAGGACGAAGCCAACGCAATGTTCTCCATCCGCCCGTCAGCACAAACCCTAGCCGGAACAGATCAGAGTCTGCAAATCAAAATGGCTCCGCCTCGGGATTACAAAGAACTTGATGCGCTCAATACATACAGCATACAAGAACTACAGATTTTCTACGTCACTCCCAGGCGAAGAGGTGAAAAGACGATCCTCTTCTACCAATCTACGGAGACCAAAGTAGAAAAAGAATTCTCGCATGGTGCCAATTTTGTACTCGACAGGCTTCAACCGATCCGTCTGCCAAGATACTACGCGGAGGGATTGAAAAGGATGTTAAGATACAAAGGTGTACCCCTCGAACAAACTATTCGTCAAGCCCAATTCTACAAAAAGATTCGGGATATTCCCGGGACTCAGCGAAAGATGCCCAATGAGAAGATGGAGACAACCGGGCTCAAATACGTTCAGCCCAAGAAACGGGAGCAGTTGCACAGTTGCTACGTCATAAATAGCTCCAGTAAAAGGGAAAACACTCTTCCAAATGGCCGTGATGTTGAAACAAAGCGAAATCCCGCTCTAAAAACGTTAAGTCCGTCGCTCGAAGAACAAATAGACAAGCTAATAAAAGAAGCTTTTCAAAAGAGCCGAGACAATCACAGCCGTGAAATGGCCATTTATGAAAAAACCAGGACACAACGCCTCAATCAGCAATCTGCGGAGAAGGAAGACTATAATGCTCTTCATCCTCGGCCCGTTGCATGTCCACGCGAAAAGGGAAAATCCCGAAATAAAGGCAAAAACAGGGTAAAGAACGCAAACAACGTTCGAAAACAACAAAGCGGATCCAAGAAGCCGTGCAATTGAGAAAAGGTCGATCGAAACCCGTCCTTTATAAAGAAAATGGGTGGGAATACTCTTTCCCCCAAGACAAGACAAGGAAAATATTCAACCTTGTCATGAAGCACCAAATGATGTCACTTCCGGAGTCTCGGCATTCCGAACAAATAAATGAGATCCATCATCCAGATTATTGCTCCTATCACCGAGTAATAGGTCATCCTCTTGAAAACTGCTTCACTTTCAAAGAGTGGGTAGAAGACCAGTATCAGCAAGGCAGGTTCACTTTATCCTACAGCTGGAGGGTAACCCCGCCGCAAAAGCATGAACCAAAGATGATCTACCATGAGGATAGGACCAACTCAACCACAAAAAGGGAAGCTAACTCATACCTGCCATATGATAACACTCTCAAAAGAGGGAGGGCACGAGATTATGAATGACTTCTACATGTGCTTAGCAAATGAAGATGGGGACGAGGTGATCTCCGAGTTTCCACCAGCACCAAAAGAGCTAAAAGATGGGATACACACTACGGCGGACAACTTAAGGAAAATTGACTTAGGGACGGAAAATGATCCGAGGCCAATGTTCGTCAGTGAGCTACTATCTGAAAAACAGGTAGCCACGTTAAAGGACGTGCTCATGCAGTACAAAGATTGCTTCGCATGGAACTATTCCGAGATTTCAGTTCTAGACCCAAAAGTAGCAGTATATAAACTGGCCATATCGCCGGACATAAAGCCCGTCAAACAGGCGCCAAGAAGAATGCGGCTCGAACTTAAGATGAGTATTAACGCTGAAGTCAAAAAACTAATCGACTCCAGCTTCATCCAAAAGGTTCAATATCCCGACTGGATCGCTAACATTGTTCCGGTGATGAAGAAAAATGGGACGGTGCGCATCTGCATGGACTTTCGGGACTTTAACAAAGCTTGCCCGAAGGATGATTTCCCAGTACCTGTTACCGAGCTAATGATCGATAACACGTCTACCCATGAGGTCTTCTCCTTCATGGATGGATCTTCAGGATACAATCAAATAAAAATGCATCATGAAGACCAAAAACATACCGCCTTCCGGACTCCGCTGAGCATATTATGCTATAAGGTGATGCCTTTTGGTTTAAAGAACCCTGGCGCTACTTACCAAAGGTCCATGACAAAGATCTTCGATGACCTCATACACAAGATCGTAGAATGCTACATTGACAACCTTATGATAAAGAGCAGATCTCAAGAGGGGCATTGGGAACATCTAAAAATAGTGTTCCGACGTCTTCGGAAGTATAATTTGAAGATGAATTCTCTAAAATGCGCGTTTGGAGTCTCCTCAGGAAAATTCCTAGGATTCATCATACGACATAGGGGTATCGAAATCGAACCCTCAAAAATCAAGACGATTATGGAAATGCCCACGCCAAGAACTCTCAAACAGTTGTGATCTCTTCAAGGAAAGCTCGCGTATATCCGGCGGTTCATAGCCAACTTCTCCGGAAAATACCGTCCCTATAGTCATTTGATGAAGAAGGGGACCCCGTTCGTCTGGGATCAAAAGTGCCAAAATGCACTAGACGAAATCAAGCAATACCTGCAAAATCAGCCGGTATTGACCGCTCCGGTTAAGGGAAAACCCCTTATCCTATATACGAAAGCCTTTGAAGGTTCTCTAGGCGCGCTATGGGCACAAGAGAATGACCAGGGAAAGGAGAGAACTCTGTACTATTTGATTCAAGTTCTCCTAGGGGCAGAAAACAACTACTCTCCCATCGAAAAGCATTGCCTGGGACTGATCTTCGCGATAACGATGCTCAGACATTACGCCTTAGCACACGAAGTCCATCTAATATCAAAAGTGGATCCTCTCAAATATCTGATGTCAAGGGCCATATTAACAAGAAGTCTTGCTAAATGGGCCCTCCTCTTGATGGAGTTCTCGACAACGTATCGACCACTCAAAACAGTGAAAGGCCAGGCCATTGCCGACTTTCTTACGGAGCATCCGATACCAGCCGACTCCCCCTTAAAATACGAGTTGCCGGATAAACATACGTTCGATACAATCGAAAGAGAGAAGGAAGAAAATGATTCCCAATGGGAACTCTACTTCGATGGAGCATCTTCCATGAAGCAATGAAAGCGAAACACCCCCAAAATCAAAGCCGGGATGGACCTTATCTTCATGACTCCGCAAGAAGGGATATTGCGTTATGCCCTCTCCTTAACAGAGCCAAGGACTAAAAACGAAGATGCATATGAAGCTTTGATAGCAGGTCTAGAGATCGCTGTGGACATGGGAATCAAAGACCTCCTCATATGTGGAGACTCCCAGCTGATCGTTAGCCAAGTGAATGGCGACTATCAGACCTGCAAGCCAGAGCTGATAAAGTATGGCGAAAGAGTGTAGCAATTGTTGACACAAATTCCCTCCTACATTCTGGAGAGTATACCACGTGTAGAAAACAGCAAGGCAGATATATTGGCCAAATTGGCTAAAGAACCAGCCGATGAAGACCTCGATGACGTAAGGATCAATGTGCAAAGCCGCAGGATTCTAGCGCCAACAAATATATTTTCGGAAGGCCTGATAGAGTCATCCGAAACAAAAGAAACGAGTGAACAAGTAGCCCTTCAAATAGAGGACGAAGAAAAGGTCATCGACTGGAGGGAAGTCTTCATAGACTACTTCAAATCCCAACGAACGCCAAAAAATGCGTCGTCTAGACATCAGCTCATGAAACGAGCTCTGTCCTTCGCCTTCATCAATGATACTCTATATAAGAGTTCGTTCGACTGTCTGTGGCTAAGATGCTTGGGACTAGAGGAAGCAAAGAAATTCATCCAAGAAACCCATGACGGACTCTGCGGTTCTCATCAAGCTGGGCCGAAGATGAAGCTGAAGATAAAAATGATGGCTTCCTATTGGCCCACGATAATCCAGGACTGCCTCGAATATGCGAAGCAATGTCACTCGTGCCAAATCCACGGGGACTTCATCTACCAACATCCAAATCCGCTATACCCAACAGTGGCTAGATAGCCGTTCGAAATGTGGGGAACCGATATAATTGGTCCCATTGAATCGGCATCGTCGAAAGGACATCGGTGTGGCAACGACCGACTACTTCTCTAAGTGGGCAGAAGCAGTACCACTAAGGGAGGTAAAGACGAAGAATATCCTCCATTTTTTCAGGACACGTGTCATCTATCGGTTCGGCACTCCGTGACGAATTATCTCGGATAATGGGCCAGCTTATAGAAGTCATAAACAGAGAAGCACGACAGATGAACGCAAAAGAACTGCCGGCAATTGTCACATGGTTGACACCAAGGGATCGCAAGTTCTCACCTTTGGAAGCGACTCTGATAAAGAAATAGCCCTCAGCTCTCTCTTCAAGGAATCCACCTCCAACATAAAAGATACGAAGACTTGCGAGACATTTAGCTGCGTAATCGTACGTTGCCCGGAAAAATCCCGGACCTACGAACAACGGACCGAAACGTCCTTAAACTACTACAAACCGCAGCATCCTAGGGCTGACGCAAAAAAAAAACGGTACGTCCATAAGCAAAATGGGCACGGATGAAAACCCGAAAGGGTTCCGTAGGTAAAAAAAAGCAGGGCTACCGGCGAGTTTGTAAAAGCCCGAAAGGGCGCAATCTCGTTAAAAGACACTTGCAAGGTCCTCTCGACCTTGTAAGGAGAAAATACCTGCATGAGATCCTTACGACTCACAAGAGAGCAACACACTTAGGGATCCCCACGATTCCTAAGGAGAAGTTACACTTACGAGATCCTCACGACTCGTAAGGAGAATTCCCCTATGAGACCCTCACGGCTCATAGGATTCAAAAGCATTAAGTTACAGGGATCTGAACCTGTTCTTAAGCCATCACATCCCCAGACTGCCCTACAAGCGGTTCAATATTGACCCTTGTATACAATCCACGGGTACAAATAAACGTTTCCCCAACAGAGTCCCAACACTGACGAGGGATATCTTCATATGGCGAACGACACTTGTAAGTCCTCTGACTTATAAGGAGAAAACACTCGTGTAAGATCCTTACGACTTATAAGAGAACACACACCTAGGAATCCTCACGATTCCTAAGGAGAAAATGCACCTACGAGATCCTCATGACTCGTAAGGTGAAATACCTTTAGAAGACCCTTACGGCTCCTAAAGTCAAAAGGCCTTAGTCAACAGGATCCTAACCCTGTTTGCTAAGCCACCTTTGTTCGACATCGACAGAGGCAAATGATGATTCACTCCTGGCAATATCCCAGTGGTAACGATGTTGATGCCTAAATCGGTATCAAATTCCAAGCCCTTTCACGGCAAATGATGATTCGCTCCTGGCAATATTCCAGTCGTAGCGATACTGATACTGAGATTGGCACAAGATTCCAAGTTCCACACTCGCGATAAAAATTCAGCGAGCCAAAATACATATGAAATAGCCTAAATGATGGGGCAACTTGCAACAAAATCAGCAAGTAAAAATATATGCATACAAAATTGACGAAATGGTTGGGCAACTCGCAATAAAAAAACGAGTAAAAAGAAAAACAGCCGAAATGATTGGGCAATCGCGACTTTCGCGATATAAAAAGCTGAAATGATAGAGTATCGCGGAAAGAAATAAAAAAGAATGATGAAAGAATGAAAATTTTGCCCTGCAGGTAAGTCCATACTGACCCATGTATACAATCCATGGGCATAAACGAAAGGGAACCACATTTTCCCACCAGACCTTATCAAAGGGAGAGTCAGATCTCGACGGCAACATCTGCATCCCAGAAGAACAACAACGACGTTCCTCCTCATTCCAGCAGGATTCGGACGCGACGTCAAAATAACGGAGCCATGATAAAGTCCCTAGTTCCAGGTCCCGACGGTTCACCAACAACCTAGAGACCACCTCGACGTTCGTCTCGATACAGCAGACGCGATGTCACCCCAGCGTTCTTCCTCCAACAGGATGAAGACGCGATACCAACAACGGAGCCACGGCAAAGTCCCTAGTTCCAGGTCCCGACGGTTCACCAACAACCTAGAGACCACTTCGACGTTCGTCTCAATACAGCAGACGCGACGTCACCCCAGCGTTCTTCCTCCAGCAAGATGCAGATGGGACACAAAACAACGGAGCCATGGCAAAGTCCCTAGTTCCAGGTCCCGACGGTTCACCAACAACCTAGAGACCATCTCGACGTTCGTCTCGATACAGCAGACGCGATGTCACCCCAGCGTTCTTCCTCCAACAGGATGCAGACGCGACACCAACAACGGAGCCACGGCAAAGTCCTTAGTTGTAGGTCCCGACGGTTCACCAACAACCTAGAGACCATCTCGACGTTCGTCTCGATACAGCAGACGCGACGTCACCCCAGCGTTCTTCCTCCAACAGGATGCAGACGCAACACCAACAACGGAGCCATGGCAAAGTCCCTAGTTCCAAGCGTCGACGGTTCACCAACAGCCTAGAGACAACCGTGAAATTCGTCTTGATACAGCAGACTCAATGCCAGCAAACGAAGCGAAGGCAATATTCCTAGCTTCAGGGTCTTGACGGCAACTCATATAAAACCTGAAAGACTATCGGAGATTATCCTACACCAACGCGGAGTGGTTATGACTCATCAGGGCTCCCAAACTGAGCCTAATCTCAAGTAAAAAGCGACATGGAATATCCTTAACGCTTGCTCTTTCTACGGTAATACTACCTGGAAGATTGCTTGAAGACGTCTTGTCTATCCCCCGAAGGGATCAAAGATACGACAGTCGCAAGGCTACTCGAACAGCAAGATTGCCTATCGAGGAATACATCAGCCAACGCAACGGTACGACGGACAAAACCCTAGTACCACAGACCTTAACGGACCTCTGTCGTAAAGAGCAGAGGTTAACTGTGACGTTAGGATATCCTTGCGAGAACTTCACGATTCGTCTCGACTAGTAAGGAAATTAATGTCCTTGCGGGAACTTCTCGATTCGTCTCGACTTGTAGGAAAAAGCCTTAGGCAATGGGGATAAGGACCTGTTTCCTAAGCACTGGGGCCCTGCAAGTTGTCCAAGATGGACTCTTGCATACTATTTACGGGCCACACTCTTCGAAGTCGAATCTCGAAAAAGAAGGAAACAATCACTTACGAGTCCTCTCGACTTATAAGCGAGAGAATTCTCTTGTGAGATCCTTACGACTCTCAAGAGAAAGCACACTTAGAAATCCTCACGATTCCTAAGGAGAAAATACACCTACGAGATCCTCTCGACTCGTAGGGAGAAAAGTCTTTATGAGACCCTCATGGCTCATAAAGTTGAAAAGTCTTAGGTGGCAGATCATAACCCTATCTCCTAAGCCATCACTGCCCTGCAAAGAGGTCAAGATGGACTATCTATGGGCCACACTCTCCGAAATCGAATATCGACAAGGAGGGAAACAATCACTTACGAGTCCTCTCGACTTATAAGCGGGAATATTCTCTTGTGAGATCCTTACGACTCTCAAGAGAAAGTACACTTAGGAATCTTCACGATTCCTAAAGAGAAAATACACCTACGAGATCCTCTCGACTTGTAGGGAGAAAAGTCTTTATGAGACCCTCACGGCTCATAAAGTTGGAAAGCCTTAGGTGGCAGATCTGAACCTGACTCCTAAGCCATCGCTGTCCTGCAAGGAGATCAAAATAGATTATCTACAAAATGCCTTTTGTAGGGTGTTTTTCGTCACCCCATTGAGATGGGAATACACGCGCGCTGGTCGGGCGCAGTACAGATTCCCCATGCCTAGGGTAGACTAGGGTTTATTGATTGTGGGGATCCGAATCACCGGCAGCCGCGAAATAAGCTGCCGTTAATTACCCCTCGCATTTGGAGCGAAAGAACCTCCGATTGACGGGTTAAACTGGTCATGCGAACTCAATATGCAGTGCGTTGGTGCGTGTGTATTTTTTTTGTTTTGTTCTACTTGTAAAAAAGAGATATATACATACATATATATATTTTCTATATATAAAAAACAAAAATAAATAAGTAAATAAATATTTGGAGAAATTTTTTTTTAATTTATTATTATTTTTGTTTAATTTAAAAATATTATTTATAATTTAATTTTATTTATTTTATATTATTTTTTTTATATTTTTTTTTAAATAAAAAAGGGATTAAATAAAGAAAAGAAGAAAAGAAAATAATTATGCTTTTTTTTAAATTTTTAAATATTATTTATAATTTATTTTTATTTATTTAATATTTATTTATTTTTATTTTAAATATAAAAAAAGGAGGAAGAAAGAAGAAAAGAAGAAAAGAGAATTTTGTTTTTTTTTTTAAAAAGTGGGGTCACATGACATGTGACCCCTCATGTGAGGGGGGGTCACATGCTAGCATGTGACCCCTCATATGCTAAGGGGGAGTCACATGCTCAGCATGTGAGAAGGCCACCCACGTCACATGTTAAACATGTGATGGGGCTGCTTTAGCATGTGACCCCGTCACATGCTTTGCATGTGACCAACACACATTTTTTTTTTAACGTGAAGTTCAACTCCAAAAGAATTTTATATGGCTAAAAAAATTATAATGTGGAGTTAAACTCCCCAAAAAAAGATTTTTACTGTGGAGTTAAACTCCAAAAGAATTTCTGCAGTGGAGTTAAACTCCAAAAGAATTTTATTTGTGGAGTTGAACTCCAAAAGATTTTCTGTAGTAGAGTTAAACTCCAAGAGGATTTTATTTGTGGAGTTGAACTCCAAAAGAATTTTATTTATGGAGTTGAACTCCAAAAGATTTTCTCTTTTCTCCTTTGAGAAGAAACCCAAAATGGGTTCTCTTGAAACTCCAAGATCTAGATCTTGGATGATAAAAAAAAAGACCATTTTTTCTTCTCTTGATGGAGTTTTGGGAGATGGGTTTATGGTAAAACCTTTTTTAGTTTGTTTGTTTTTTTTTTTAAAAAGGGAGAGCTAAGCTCTTGATTTATTTGGAAAATGAAAAGGAAGAGGAAGAACTTGAGAAAGAGAGAGTGGAGGCACAAACCCTAGTTTTTTTTTGAGGGAATGAAAAAATGTTACTTTATTCATCATCAAGTTGCCTTATATAGGCTTACATATTTACATATAACCCCTTGGGCTTTTCAAAAATGACATTTTAGCCATCCCATGGCTCATGTGCCATTTCATTTTTTGCACATAAGCCATAGGCTTACAAAATATTGGTTTTATGCCCATTTTGTTTACATTCATGCATAAACAATTACATAAAAATTACTTATTACATGATTTTGTTGTTAGCATGGGGAGGCTGGCCCCGGGCTCGACTTGGGCATGGGCCCGCTTGACCTGGGCTTGGGCCCACCTAGCTTGGGAGTTGACCTTGACTTTGACTCGGTCAACAGGGGTGTAAATTTTTACCCCGACAAATTGCCCCCATCAATGAATGCACATCGAACATGTGGGTCGTGTGCATGAAATTGATGGATCTTCTTTCACGTGGAGGCGACTTGCTTTGGTTTCCACTTTTTGGGATGCACTGCCCTTTTTACGACGTGGACGGTCGACGCTTGACGCGTCTCCGAGACAGAGTGTCCGTGGTAGACGTTTCCCTGGCCCGGAGCGATCTGGTTCCTGTTTTGTAGGAAGCCTGCACTGCCCTTTTTGCGACACGGACGGTCGACGCTCTGATCCGGAGCGATTTGGTTCCCGATTTGTGGGAAGCCTGCACTTCCCTTTTTACGACTTGGACGGTCGACGCTCTGATCCGGAGCGATTTGGTTCCTGATTTGTGGGAAGCCTGCACTGCCCTTTTACGACGTGGACGGTCGACGCTCTGATTCGGAGCGATTTGGTTTCCGATTTGTGGGAAGCCTGCACTGCCCTTTTTACGACGTGGACGGTCGACGCTCTGATCCGGAGCGATTTGGTAGACGTGCCCCCGGCACGGAGTGTCGCTGGTCGACGTTTCCCCGAGGCGGAGTGCCGCTGGTTGACGTGTCCCCGGCACGGAGTGTCTGCTTGACGTTTCCCCGGCACGGAGTGTCGCTGTCGGATGTTTCCCTGATGCGGAGTGTCTGTATTGGACATTTCCCCGATGCAGAGTGTCGCTGGTTGACGTGTCCCCGGCACGGAATGTCTGCTTGATGTTTCCCCGGCACGGAGTGTCGCTGGTTGACGTTTCCCTGATGCGGAGTGTCCGTGTTGGACGTTTCCCCGATGCAGAGTGTCGCTGGTTGACGTGTCCCAGGCACGGAGTGTCTGGTTGACGTTTCCCCGGCACGGAGTGTCGCTGTTGGACGTTTCCCTGATGCGGAGTGTCTGTGTTGGACGTTTCCCCGATGCGGAGTGTCGCTGGTTGACGTTTCCCTGATGCGGAGTGTCTGTGTTGGACGTTTCCCCGATGCAGAGTGTCGCTGGCTGACGTGTCCCCGGCATGGAGTGTCTCTGATCGACTTTTCCCCGGCGCGGAGTGTCGGTGGTTGACTTTTCCCCGGCACGGAGTGTCGCTGATCGACTTTTTCCCGGCGCGGAGTGTCGGGTTGACTTTTCCCCGGCACGGAGTGTCGCTGATCGACTTTTCCCCGGCGCGGAGTGTCGGGTTGACTTTTCCCCGGCACGGAGTGTCGCTGATGGACTTTTCCCCGGCGCGGAGTGTCGCTGGTTGACTTTTCCCCGGCACGGAGTGTCGCTGATCGACTTTTTCCCGGCGCGGTGTGTCGGGTTGACTTTTTCCCGGCACGGAGTGTCGCTGATGGACTTTTCCCCGGCGCGGAGTGTCGCTGGTTGACTTTTCCCCGGCACGGAGTGTCGCTGATCGACTTTTCCCCGGCGCGGAGTGTCGCTGATCGACTTTTCCCCGGCGCGGAGTGTCGCTGATCGACTTTTCCCCGGCGCGGAGTGTCGGGTTGACTTTTCCCCGGCGCGGAGTGTCGCTGATCGACTTTTCCCCGGCGCGGAGTGTCGGGTTGACTTTTCCCCGGCACGGAGTGTCGCTGATCGACTTTTCCCCGGCGCGGAGTGTCGGGTTGATTTAATTCCGAGGTGGAGCATAATTCCGGCAGGGAAGGTAGATATCCCGAGGCGAAACATGATTTCGACACGGGGTAAATTCTGGGACGGAGCATGATTCCGCCATAGAGGTTGTTGGTTTAATTTGATTTGGGTTGACATCAGCATCGCTACACTAGAATATGGTACCAGGAGCGAATCATCATCTGTCTTGAGAGGATTTGGGAATTGTTTTTTTTTGTTTGGCATCTGCATTGCTGCACTGGAATAATACCAGGAGCAGCTCATCATTTGCCCCGGGAGGATTTGGATTTGGTTTTTTGTTTGGCATCTGCATTGCTGCACTGGAATAATGCCAGGAGCAACTCATCATTTGCCCCGAGAGGATTTGGGAATTGGTTTTTGTTTGGCATCAGCATCGCTGCACTGGAATATGGTATCAGGAGCGAATCATCATTTGCGTTTGCTTATTAGGAAACGATGGCTTAGGAGACAGGTTTTAGGTCCCTATCACCTAAGACTTTCCAATTTTGTGAGCCGTAAAGGTCTCACAAAGCATTTTCTCCCTACGGGTCGTAAGGATCCCGTAAGTGTATTTTCTCCTTAGGAGTCGTGGGGACTCCCAAGTGTGTTGCTCCTTTGTGAGTCGTAAGGATCTCACGCGAGAATTTTCTCCTCACAAAGTCGAGAGGACCTTGTGAGTGCATTTCATCTCTTTTTCATGAGTTTGTGCCCTTTCGGGTTTTCACAAACTCGCCGGCAGTCCTGCTGTTTTTACTCACGGAGCCCTTTCGGGTTTTCATCCGTGCCCATTTTGCTTGTGGACATACCTCTTTTTATTTTTATTTTATTATTTTTGGAGAGATTGGGATTGTTTTATGCCCGTGGATTGTATACGGTTTTGCAGGATGTATGATCCAGACCGTAGGGCCATAAACGTTTCGGGACTTTGTTAGCGTCTGCATCGCTGCACTGGAATATGGTACCAGGAGCGACTCATCATTCGCAATTGGGGTATGGGATTTGGAATTTGGTTGCGTCTGCATCGCTGCACTGGAATATGGTATCAGGAGCAACTCATCATTCACCATTGGGGTATGGGATTTGAATTTGGTTGGCGTCTGCATCGCTGCACTGGAATATGGTACCAGGAGCGACCCATAATTCGCCACTTGGGGATTTGGATTTGGAATTTGGTTGGCGTCTGCATCGCTGCACTGTAATATGGTACCAGGAGCGACTCATCATTCGCCACTTGGGGACTGGGGAGCGATGGCTTAGGAGACAGGTTTAGATCCCTATCGCCTAAGGCTTTTCAATTTTATGGGCCGTGAGGGTCCCATAAAGGTATTTTCTCCCTGCGAGTCGTAAGGATCCCACAGGTGTATGTTCTCCTTAGGAGTCGTGAGGACTCCTAAGTGTGCTTTTCCTTTGTGAGTCGTAAGGATCCCACAAAAGTTTGTTCTCCTCATGTATCGTGAGGACACATGAGTGGATTTCCCTCGTTCCCAGTTTAATGACTTAGAGGTCGACTGTTTCCAGTTTAACGACTTAGAGGTCATCTGTTTCCAGTTTAAAGACGTAGAGGTCATCTGTTTCCAGTTTAACGACTTAGAGGTCTGCTGTTTCCAGTTTAAAGAATTAGAGGTCTTCTATTTCCAGTTTAAAGACTTAGAGGTCTAATGTTTCCAGTTTAACGACTTAGTGGTCATCTGTTTCCAGTTTAACGACTTGGTGGTCATCTGTTTCCAGTTTAAAGACTTAGAGGTCTAATGTTTCCAGTTTAACGACTTAGAGGTCATCTGTTTCCAGTTTAACGACTTGGTGGTCATCTGTTTCCAGTTTAAAGACTTAGGGGTCTATTGATGGCGAGCTTGGAATTTTGGGGTGGGGGCCGGCATCAGCGTTGCTAACACTGAAGCAGAGGTGCCAGGAGCAATTCATCATTTGCCTACTCTTGTTGGCGGAGCGATGGCTTAGGAGACGGGTTTAGGTCCCTATCGCCTAAGGCTTTTCAATTTTATGGGCCGTGAGGATCCCATAAAAGCATTTTCTCCCTGCGAGTCGTAAGGATCGCGCAGGTGTATTTTCTCCTTAGGAGTCGTGAGGACTCCTAAGTGTGTTTTTCCTTTATGAGTCGTAAGGATCCCACGAAGGTTTGTTCTCCTCATGTATCGTGAGGACACATGAGTGGGTCTTCTCAATGGAGCATAATTCCAAAGGCGGAGACCAGCCGCGTAACTGGTGATTACGGTGGGGCATGGGTATGATGAGAATTATTTGAGCCCATGGATTGTATACGGTAGTCAATTTGAGGACTAACCATAGGGCTGGAAGAATTTTGGAAAACTGGACTTTGGTCGGCGTCTACATCGCTGCACTGGAATATAGAACCAGGAGCGACTCATCATTCGCCGTTTTTTTGTTGTTTTTTTTTTGTTTTTGTTTTACCACGATTGCTCTATCATTTCAGCTTTTCTTATCGCGAAGATCGCGATTGCCCTATTATTTCGGCTTTTATTCGCGGTTGCCCCATCATTTCGGCTTTATTTTCATATTTATTTTACTCGCTGATTTTTATTGCGAGTTGCCCCATCATTTCGGCTTTTCTTTATTTTTCTTTTATTTACACATTTTTTTGTCTATTTACATATATATATATATATATATATATATATATGTTTTTTTTTACATTCCCAGTTTAACGACTTAGAGGTCGATTATTCCCAGTTTAATGACGTGGTGGTCGATTGTTCCCAGTTTAATGACGTGGCGGTCGATTGTTCCCAGTTTAATGACGTGGCGGTCGATTGTTCCCAGTTTAATGACGTGGCGGTCGACTGTTCCCAGTTTAATGACGTGGCGGTCGACTGTTCCCAGTTTAATGACGTGGTGGTCGATTGTTCCCAGTTTAATGACGTGGTGGTGTTTTTTGCTTATCCCAGCTCCTTGAACTTTGATCTTGGCGGAGCTGTGTTGATGACCTAGCTCTGTGGCTTGCCAATACATCCGAAAATTGTGAGGTTTTTCCAAGCTTATATTGGTCCTCTGCCCAATCTTTGAAAATATAGCAGTCTTCGATGGCATGACCCACCACTCTATGATATGGGCAGTATATGGGATTGCCGGTCATGTTCATTTCCTGTGGCCTCTTTGGAACAGGCAGTTGCAGACCGTTGTTCAAGGCGTCCATGAATATTTTGCGGACTTCATCCCTCCTGAAGGAGTATACCTTATTCTTTCTCTCCATTGGAGTAGGTGCCTTTACTGATGCTGGTCCTCGAGGCCGATCGGTCTTTGGTTCTCCCTTTTCAGATAATGGCACATGTCTGGGAGGATTAGGTTTCCGAAAGGCTTCGGTCTCCATTTGCATGAAATCGGCGGTCGTAGCTTGACTGTTTGCTAACGCGCCTTTAGACAGTTCTATCTCTCCCGTCCTGTATTGCCTTTCGACCCAATCTTTGAAGACGAAGCAGTCCTCAATGGCATGACCCATCACCCTATGATAGGGGCAATATTTTGGGTCGTCGGTCATATTCTCTTCTTGCGGTCTCTTTGATTCTGGCAGTTGTAGACCGTTTCTTAGGGCGTCCCTGAATATCTTGTGGACCTTTTCCCTCTTGAAGGAATAGACCTTTTCCAGCTTCTCTTTCAGAGGCGATTCCCCCCGGCGTATGTATCGGAGGGACTGAAGGCTGATTGCGGCCGTTTTTCGCTAAGGCGCTCCGCTTTTAGGTTGAAAGGGATATCAGTTGGCTGCCCCCGGGTATTAATCCCTGGCTCATGAGCCAAAATTTGATTCTGCTGTAATTGCAATCGGGCGACTTGGGTCGCGAGATCTGCCACGACGTTTGCCAGCTCGTCGACTTTGGAATAGACCTCGGCCATCTTCTCGTCCCTGTCCTGAAATTACCTTTGAAGCCATTGGAATAATACTTGTTCTGTAGTTCCGGCTATGACAACCGGGTAATCTTTATTGCCTGAGCTCAATTCCGTAGGAACTATGGGCTCCTCTGGCTTATCGGCCTGAGCGGGCTCTTCATCATTTAGATCGAGCCGATGCTGGGTAGCGTCAACCATATCATCACCATGGCTGTGAAGAAGAGGAGGGTTCGTTTCTTCATGTCCGGCCATGTAGACAGTGTGGATAACACACTCAGCCATTCTTTCATCACTGGCAACTGGTTTCGCGGAGCGGTCCGGGCTTTGGAAATTCATAAATTTTAACATTGCCAGAGCCCTAGCCCTTTTGTTGGCTCTATATCTGAGCCGCTTCTGCCTCAGCTTTTCTACCTTGAGCGTCTGGCTGGTTTCTACTCTTCGGGAAGCCGCCATAGGTTGAGTGATGGGGAGGCTTGGGAAGACACCCAATCGAGCAGTTGTCGGAGGCGCCACTGGAGATTGCTCAAGACGCGTTGTAGCTTTGTTGGTGTTGATGGCCTTGGCCCCAGTTAGGGCCAAGGAAAGTCGTTCAGACACCGACTTGCGTTTGGGTTGGGGCACCCTCGAGATCACCACATTTGGTCTCTTTCCTTTCGAGACCGGTCTGTCTGTTGCTGGAGCTTGAGGAGCGGGAATGGCGTTAGCGGGCACGAACAGAATAGAACCGAACGGTAGCAGCGGCTCCTCCCACTGTCGCCCAAGACTGGCTGGGAGGACCGTCCTGGAGTCCATCTTCATCGTGTAAGAGATGGGAGCTGAGTTCATCATTGGAGACATTGTTGAATGGCGATTGCTTGAAAACCTGCATGAAAGAGCATTATTTTAGTATAAATATAGACATGTAAATTGATTGAGTTCGCATGAACGTTTAACCCGAAATATGGGAGGAAAGATTCATCCCACCGGGCGTGCCAGAATCTGTAGGGTATTTTTCGTCACTCCATTGAGATGGGAATACTCGCGTGCTGGTCGGGCGCAATACAGATTCCCCCTGCTTAAGGTAGGCTGGGGTTTATTGATTGTGGGGATCCGAATCTCCGGCAGCCGCGAACTAAGCTGCCGTTAATTACCCCTCGCATTTGGAGCAAAGGAACCTCCGATTGACGGGTTAAACTGGTCATGCGAACTCAATATGCAGTGCGTTGGTGCGTGTGTATTTTTTTTGTTTTGTTCTACTTGTAAAAAAGAGATATATACATACATATATATATTTTCTATATATAAAAAACAAAAATAAATAAGTAAATAAATATTTGGAGAAATTTTTTTTTAATTTATTATTATTTTTGTTTAATTTAAAAATATTATTTATAATTTAATTTTATTTATTTTATATTATTTTCTTTAATATTTTTTTAAATAAAAAAGGGATTAAATAAAGAAAAGAAGAAAAGAAAATAATTATGCTTTTTTTTAATTTTTAAATATTATTTATAATTTATTTTTATTTATTTAATATTTATTTATTTTTATTTTAAATAAAAAAAAGGAGGAAGAAAGAAGAAAAGAGAATTTTGTTTTTTTTTGTTTAAAAAGTGGGGTCACATGTTAGCATGTGACCCCTCATATGAGGGGGGGTCACATGCTAGCATGTGACATGAAGGGTCACATGTCAGCATGTGACCCCTCATGTGAGGAGGGGGTCACATGCTAAGGGAGAGTCACATGCTCAACATGTGACCCGTCACATGCTCAGCATGTGAGAAGGCCATCACATGCTCAGCATGTAACCCGTCACATGCTCAGCATGTGACCCACGTCACATGTTAAACATGTGATGGGGCTGCTTTAGCATGTGACCAACAAACATTTTTTTTTTTAACGTGGAGTTCAACTCCAAAAGAATTTTATATGGCTAAAAAAATTATAATGTGGAGTTAAACTCCCCAAAAAAAGATTTTTACTGTGGAGTTAAAATCCAAAAGAATTTCTGCAGTGGAGTTAAACTCCAAAAGAATTTTATTTGTGGAGTTGAACTCCAAAAGATTTTCTGTAGTGGAGTTAAACTCCAAGAGGATTTTATTTGTAGAGTTGAACTCCAAAAGAATTTTATTTGTGGAGTTGAACTCCAAAAGATTTTCTCATTTCTCCTTTGAGAAGAAACCCAAAATGGGTTCTCTTGAAACTCCAAGATCTAGATCTTGGATGATAAAAAAAGAGACCCCTTTTTCTTCTCTTGATGGAGTTTTGGGAGATGGGTTTATGGTAAAACCTTTTTTAGTTTGTTTGTTTTTTTTAAAAAAAAGGGAGAGCTAAGCTCTTGATTTATTTGGAAAATGAAAAGGAAGAGGAAGAACTTGAGAAAGAGAGAGTGGAGGCACAAACCCTAGTTTTTTTTGAGGGAATGAAAAAATGTTACTTTATTCATCATCATGTTGTCTTATATAGGCTTACATATTTACATATAGCCCCTTGGGCTTTTCAAAAATGACATTTTAGCCATCCCATGGCTCATGTGCCATTTCATTTTTTGCACATAAGCCATGGGCTTACAAAATATTGGCTTTATGCCCATTTTGTTTACATTCATGCATAAACAATTACATAAAAATTACTTATTACATGATTTTGTTGTTAGCATGGGGAGGCTGGCCGAGGGCTCGACTTGGGCATGGGCCCGCTTGACCTGGGCTTGGGCCCACCTAGCTTGGGGGTTGACCTTGACTTTGACTCGGTCAACAGGGATGTAAATTTTTACCCCAACACCTTTGCTAAAAGGGACACACCATCATGAAACAAAATGTGTCTTTTATTCATGAATCAAAATGAATACAAAGTACAATCTATAAAAGAATCAAAAAATACTCTCATTCGGGAGTAAGTACAAAAGGAGAATAAAATGAAACATATATATTTTCAAGCTGGCGGACGATTTAATAAATTCATCAGTTCATTTTTCTTCCGTTGGGTCTCGGCTTCATGTTTTGTTATTGTTAGGAGACGGGTCTCCGCCTAAGACTGTTGAGCCTGATACGAGGCGAGCCAACTTTCAAGCTCCCTTTCGGCAACTTTGTGAGCTTCAACCATCTCACGAGTAAAAATAACGGCTTTATCAATGGCTACCACCTCCTTGATAACTTCTTGAAGCACCCGCCAAAGTTCATATGCACGAGTGGTCTTAGCCGTGAGTTCGGTTTGAAGTTCCCCCAGCGCATTTGAAGCTAGCTCCCTCTCTGAAAATTTTTGGTTGAGCCTCTTCTCACATGACTGCATATTTGCGGCGCACCGTTCAACCAGCCCCTGCAAGCTCGCATTTGCAGCCACGACCTCTGAAGGAAGGCGCGTGCACTCAAGACTATGTAAGCAAGCCTCCACCCGACGACAAAACTCGACCCAGACATGCACCAATGTTTCATCATGGTAAGCAGCAAGAAAGGAGAGAGAAATGTTGGTTTCAGCAGCAAATTCTTCAGCCGTGATCGAGCTACCAGCACAAAGATCTTCGATGAGAGCCGACAAAGAGAGAAGGCTTTGCTTTGCCATCCGTTCAGATGTGCGTAGGGCATAAGGGCCGGGTGGCATAAGGATGCGAGATTCCAGTGGGATAAGAACGGGCAAAGCTGTCAAGGTTCATAAATAATCGGCGAGATTTGCAAACAAAGAATAGATGGAACAACGTCAAAACTTTACTTACCAACAGTCATGCGAGGGGGGTTTAAAAGATCACCAGGCCCGTCGAGGATCTCAACTTCGTCGTCAGCTTCCAGAACTACAGAAGGCATTAGTGTTATACGAAATAATGATAATGCAATGAGGGGGTTAAATAACACTAATCTTGTCCAAAAGAGAGGACGATGCGTTGCGGGGATATTGCCTGTGGAGCGGCCATCTCAAGCAAACGCTGGAAAGACTTTCTGGGGGATAGATCCGCGATGGACGCCGCCAATCCTCGTAATTCTGAAAAGACGGAAAGATTCAGATAATGAAGAGATCATTAAAACAAAATATAGAAGAATACCTTCGATGCTCCTCCCGCTTTGAACGGGAGGAATAGCAGCTTTGGCAGCCTCTTCCATACCCTCAGGCACATCACCGGGGACGTGGACTAGTATAGCAGCTTCCAGCTGAGGGGCAGCGGCCACCGCTTCAGGCTCTAATGAAAGGACGGCAGTCTCGACTACTTGTTCCACAGTCTCCGAGCCGTCACCAGAAAGATCCATTAAATCTGCGGCCAATAAAGATGCCTCTTCTGGGAAAGCAAACACCAGGAGAACAGAAGCCACCAATGGAAGCTCTACAGTAGGGATAGCAGCTGTATCAACCCCTTCCACACCTACTGGTGTCTCATCGGGGATATTTACAGAGTCCATGGTCAGGACGCGACTTGAGCTCAAATTCTCTGCCATTGCCGAAGTTCCTGCAAAGTTTTACGAAGACAAGAAAGACATAAAAAGTGAAACAAATTACTTGCCGAAGGAAAAATACAGAAAACATGCATACCGATACGCCAAGATGCCTCTAGTATGGCTTTTTCAAGCCGACGTTCCTTCCTGAGAAGGTATGCTCGTCGGGGTTCAAGTGTAGATTTATGGCCGCCGGTCCACAACAAGAACTCATCTTCAGAAGCGGCTGAGATAGGCTGTTTGAGGGCTATCTCGCATCCCTCTTCCAGAGGACCTATAAATATTCGCCGTATTGATGGAGGATCTCGTAGAATATGACGACAGGATAAGAACTCTTCGGGACGCGCACGTTCTCGGTCTCATCCTGGGAATGCCTTATAGCCTCAGCCAATTGTGCGGCTTCCTCGGCAGATGAACCCGGAAAGAGAAGACCATCATCCGGCTCTTGCATGGATATTGGTTCGTCTTGAAAAATAGGCTCGGATTCCACCAAAAAGTCAAGCAGACCGGTGACCGTCTTCTTTTTCCTCTTCGACCCAGAACTAACGCTGGAAGATGATCGCTTCCTTCCCTTCAGCGCTTTGGCGCAATGTTGACCCACCTCGCCTCCACTGTCCCTTTTTGGCGATACCTCTGCTGATAACGTCGCCACTAATGGAGGGGCCGCTGGCACTTCGGCGGAAGCCTTTGCTCGAGCTCTAGTACGCATCGGCATCCCTGTAGTGGGAGGAATCAACCCGGTTTCTGCGGTCTGTGAGATGAGGACCGCACCACCATCCCTCAAAAGAGGGCGAACGACTGACCGCGATCGCAACGGAACGCTAGCAGCTTGGGTCGGGACAGGAGTCTTATATTCGAAGAGTACCCGCCTTTTTTTGGCAATGATAGGACAAACCTGGTGGCGATACCAGCCTACAGACCTGGGGAGATAGTCAGGTTCTGGGATCATGAACACGAAGCCAGTATTCAACCGCATAAAATGATGAATAACATCGCAAATAACTCCCAACGATGAAGTAGGCTCGACCAAAAACGCCTCAAGCGGGACGCCCTGATTATAGCTTAATTGCTGGGCGAAACGATGCGGGTTGTACCTCATGAACAACGCCAAATCATTCTGCCTAAACACGAGAAAGCCCGGCCTGATGGAGTATAAATGAAGAATCTCCCGAACTTTCAAGATAGAGGCCCCGTCTTTAAAAATTTCCCGCAATGGCTACACTGTTTTTGCGGATTCCTTGCCAATGGTCAGAATCTTATCGGTAAAGGTCATGCCATCTCCAACCGTGCGCGGACGAAGGAGCAAATCCCTAGCTTCCCGCTATGTCGGATTTATAATAGATGCGTCAACTAGCCGCATGATCCGAGGGAAGTTATACTTGTCATAGAAGCAAGGCCTTTTGTGGACACCGAAAACACCAAGTATATGTAGCTCGATCCATGACATAAAATAATGCATCGAGAAGTTCACGTACTGCACCCCTGGTTCAGTAGTGTCTGCCGCCAAGCTGAGGCCGTGATACAAATAGGCTAACCCAGCGACCCCGATGGCCACTTGCATCCCAACAACCATTCGGTGAGCTGGATAAAAAACGGATGGCCTCATATGGCGAGGATGCATTGGAAGTACAAACCAGTTTAGCCATAGCCCAAGGAACCCTAAAAAGAACGCTTTTTCGTCGATCCCAGGAGCTGCAAGCTCTGTGAAAGATACGACCGGGGTGTTGGGGAGAAAGAAATTTCTCTGATTCGCCTCCGCTGCCGGCTAGTTGTCCAAACCAAAACCAAAAGGATCGTCGAGCTTGGCAAATTTCGCGGCTTCCTTCGACAGGACTTCTGAGCGGAGAAAACGAGCGATGAAATCTGTGAAATTAACCCCACGGCCTCCGGATTCGAGAAAAAGGCTCTCATAGATATTCAACACCTTTATCACACTCGAGAATTGGTGTTGAATAGCGTTCTCCAGGGTAAGACCCATTACCACTGATTTGGTGGCAAAGATGTACTCGTCCGGAGGAAGCAGCTCCTCGTAGTGTTCTCCCCTGACAGGTAAGCCAGAGACCTCTTCAAACTCCTCTAAAGAAATTGAGACTTCTCGATCCAACAGAAGGAAGGTGTGGGTCAGAATATTTCATTGCTCCGGAAATGCCTTGACCCACCATGCAGGAAGCGTAGAATATTGAAAGAGAGAAGCGTAAATCGCGGGATACAACCCGAGCTTCAGCAGCTGCGACTTCATGGCCGATAATATAGCGGTCCCATTACAAATACCCAGCTGGATGACGAGGAATTAGGCCTATCATATATGGCTGTCCCCAAGGACGCGACTCACCCTGGCATATACGCCGTCCTAGAGTATCCAAAGCCGCCAGCGGCTGTACGGGTATTGCAGCCATAGAAGGCTAAAGGAGACCCTCTGAAGTCCAATTGACTGCCTCCACGGCATAGTTTATCGGGGGTGCATCTGCATAAGGGATCGCCGAAATAGGCTCCGAAGGCGTCGCGCAAGAAAAGCTCCGTCGGCCCCTGATAATTTGACTGTACCATCTACCCCATAGATAAAGATTCTTTCGCTCTGGGTCATGATCTTTGATCAACGCGAAGACTTCTCTATCTACAGGCGCTTCGGGATATCCGCCTTCCGAATGGACGAACGGGAAAGAAATGTCGAAAGACATAGTACCTGCGCGGAAAAGAACAAAATATTAGCCGTCAATGCTACAATTTAAGTTCTGACACTTGACACTTTAAATTCGTGCCACACTGCAATCCAGTAAAAAGGACCAAGAGGGGACCCACACAATCTAGATGATAACTCATCATTAATAAAACGGTCTCATCATTTGATGAGACTGTCATTAAATGAAGAAATCCTCAAAGGATTCTCATTTAATGAGGGCCCCTCGGGCCAAGGAGTAAATCTCCCATTGAGAGCAGCGCTCTACAACAGAGTGACATCTGTCAGCTTGATGATGAAAGGAATAAAAAAATTCTCAAGAAAAATTCTAAAGAGCCATGCTCTATAAAGATGATGGAATAACCCATCAGAAAACTTAAAGTAAAGTTTTTAATGAATTAAAATTCTGAGATCTTCAAGATTTATGAACAAACTCTAAGAGTTCTTCATAAAATATTAACAAATCTACATGATTTGAAAGAGCAAAGCTCTGTTAATAGGTTAAGAAACCCTAAAAAAGATCTCTTTAGATGTATGAAGAGCAAAGCTCTATTGAAAAATCCTAACAAATCTACATGATTTGAAAGAGAAAAGCACTGTTAATAGGTGAAACCCTAGATTTGATCCTTACCTAAAAAAAAATTGACAGAGTTCTGTCTCTAGGAGAGTCCTTAAAACAGATAGCAATGCTCTAAAAGATAATTAATTCTCAGAAAATCAAGAAAGGAGATGAACAGAGATCATCTCAAAGGCCAAAGGCCCTATTTATAGGCACTGAGAGCCGTTTCAACTTCTAAGTTGATCCAATGGCAGAGATGCTGCCACGACTGCACTCACGTGTAGGCCACGTGAGCGCAACGGTGGGGGGGCATTTGTTTCCCCAATTAGAGCAAAACTCTGTTCAAATTTTGAAATTTGAAATAAAGCAGCGCTTCATAATAGCGCCAGCGCTGAGAGTCGAAGACTCTGTTGCAGCGCTCACGTGCAAAGCACGAGAGCGCTGGCGCTAGCAGCGCCAGCGCTGAGTGTTAAAGATGTAAGTCGATATACTACACCCCACGAGTTGCGGGGAGGCGGAAAAAAGAAAAACAATCTTGTTCTTTGGATTAATATCGACTAACCGAAGAATCTTTGCTAAACTATAACTAACATATACATAGGAGTTGTTAACTACTATGAGAAGTGATTATACCTAGTGAACCTAGTCCTTCGTCTTTTCATTATCCACCTCCTCCTCGGCCCTTATGTAATAGACGATCCACCCGAGAGCTTCTACTCCAAGCTTCACCTCTAATCTTGAGGTAACTAGGTTTCTTTAGTTGCTAATCAAAGGCACCTAGGTGATATAGAGAAAGGTTATGGATTAATTAGTCTATCTAATTCTTGATCTCAACACATGAGTGGTAGGATTAGTGTTTGAAGAGAGAGTGAGCTTGAGGAGAGAGAAGATGAGCATGAGAATGATAATGAAATAATGAACTCTCTTGAATATATGAAGCATAATCATTTATCAAATAAATAAATAAAATGATTAATCATCATGCTTCATTAATTCAATATGTGTGATTCACTACATGAGTCATTAACCATTTAATGATGCATTAATGACATGGATGAATCACACAAATAAGTCACTAAAGCAATAAATGCTTATGCCACCTAAACCCTCAAGTCACCATACTTCTAGAAGCTTTCTACCAAATTACGAGAACGCCCCTCCTATCCGTGAAAACACGGAAAAACTTTAGACTGTATAAATCCAATAATCCGATACTAGAATATGGCTTAAACCAAAGCCGGCTAGTAAAAACTGTCCGAACGTCGTACGTGCGTAAACACACGTATGCGTCCGAACCCTTGTCGTAAAACCATACGACCTCTATATCGTTTCGCCTGGAGCAGGGAAACCCTCTGTGTAGGACTCTAAAAACTCGACTACTACGCTGGCAGTAGGTTTAACCACAGACCGCAAGCGGCACTAGCTGTACGTAACGGTCCCCAGGTAGATGTCAATAAGAAGGTCGATGAGGAAACCCATCCGAACTCCTACTGAGCCTGATGTGACAATCTCCGTACAGTCCGGTCTATTCGTCTAAGACTATCGCATATCGGGCCTAGGAGCGGCAAGCGTCAGTCCCCTAAAAGCAGTATAAGTCGTGTCGGAGCGTAGCCCATTACACCTTGAGAAACTACTGGAACCTACCAGTAAATCTCGCTTGCCCTGGTCAGGGACTTTGCGTAATGGCTCTCTGACACAGCGCGATATCAACTCCCAATACCGGGAAAGACGAATTATGTCTAACCGCCACTGCCTCCAAGTGCTCGGGACTGCACCCAACTGCTACCTGTTTGCACGACTCCTTTGAGCCGTGGTAGGGTAGCAATCTAAGAACAGTGGGACACACTCGAGGCGAAGTAGCAGTGTCAAGTCTGCGGACTATATTGTACTCATGTCACCTGGGAACTGTTAACTGACGACGGGTATAATACTAACCAACAGTTCCCCGCGAGTCCTGTCCGGTGTACCCGTAACCCAACGAGCACCTGTATACTATCTCCAGTACGACGTACTGATGGCTGTGGGACAGACCATCTCCCCAACTGGGATGAGAAGCATACACACTAGTCTACTCCGGAGTATCGATGCCCTGTCTCGATAATCCTGCGACTAGGGACCTGAAAATAAAAGGATGTGCTTGTAGACTACACAGCCCTCACTAGTGTGACTGCCATCACAACGCTGGTAGTCAAGCAAGATCTTAAGGGCTCTATCAATACGAACACACATATTAAGATAGATAAAACCAAGTAGCATACTACCATGTTTAGCAAGACTGTTATATAACTGTGAATATCCCAAACTTCCATTAAATAATATACAAGCTAGTATGATACAATAATGGCCCCTAGGGCATATACACTAACAATCTCCCACTTGCACTAGGGCCATGTACTGGCATATCGAAGACCGATGATCTCGAGTAGCCTCTCGAACTGAATCTGAGGTAGGGCTTTTGTGAATGGATCAGCAATGTTCTCTTCAGTAGCAACTCTCCGGACCTCGATCTCCCGGCGATCTATGATCTCCCTGATCAGGTGATACCGCCTTAAGATGTGTCTGGACTTCTGATGGAACCTGGGTTCCTTCGCTAAAGCTATAGCTCCGTTGTTGTCGCAATATAGAGGTATTGGATCAACAATGGTAGGAACCACCTGAAGTTCTGTTAGGAACTTCTTCATCCAGACCGCTTCTTTTGCGGCATCGCAAGCAGCAATATACTCCGCTTCCATCGTCGAGTCTGCAATGGTGTCCTGCTTGGAGCTCTTCCAGCACACCGCCCCTCCATTAAGGGTAAAGACATAACCTGACATGGACTTGGAGTCATCCTTATCACTCTGGAAGCCGGAATCAGCAAAGGCCTCAATCTTGAGGGCTTTTCCGCCGTAAACCAAGAACATCTCCTTAGTCCTTCTCAGCTACTTGAGAATGTTCTTCACTACTAACTAGTGCTTCTCCCCTGGGTCTGACTGATACCTGCTTACCACGCTCAGAGCGTAAGCTACATCTGGTCTGGTGCACAATATCGCATACATTATAGAGCCTACCGCAGAAGCGTAGGGTATAATAGACATGCGATCCCTTTCCAAATCAGTCTTGGGAGACATCTTTTTGGAAAGGGTGATTCCGTGACAAGCCGGTAGATTACCGCGCTTAGAATTTTCTATACTTAATCTTTTCAGTATAGTGTTGATATATCTGGACTGTGAAAGTCCCAACATCCTCTTGGATCTATCACGATAGATCCGGATCCCCAGAATGTAAGAGGCATCACCCAGGTCTTTCATGGAGAACCTGTGTGACAAGAATCCTTTGACAGATTGTAGCATAGGAATGTCATTTCCTATCAACAGAATTTCATCCACGTACAAGACGAGGAATACGACAGTTCGTGCTACAATTTTACTATATATACATGGTTCATCTGGATTTTTGATAAAGTCATATTCTTTGACCGTTTCATCAAAACAGATGTTCCAACTCCGCGATGCCTGCTTTAGTCCATAAATGGACTTAAGCAACTTACATACCTTCCCGCTGCTCCCACTCTGATTGAAACCTTCTGGCTGATCCATATAGACGCACTCTTCCAAATTACCATTTAGAAAAGTCGTCTTTACGTCCATCTGCCAGATCTCATAATCATGGAAGGCGGCAATAGCAAGAAGGACCCGAATGGATTTGAGCATAGCCACTGAAGAAAAAGTCTCGTCATAGTCAAACCAGGTCTTTGACGAAAATCCTTTGGAACAAGTCTAGCCTTATAGGTTTCCACCTGTCCATCTACACCAATCTTTTTCTTGAAGATCCATTTGCATCCTATGGGTTTTACCCCACCTGGAGCAAAGTCCAAAGTCCATACTTTGTTGGTGTATATTGACTCCATTTCGGTCCGCATTGCATCTAGCTATCGTACCGAGTCCCCGCTCTGGATGGCCTGCTGGAAGCTAGTAGGGTCATCATCATCAATGACGCAATTCTCTCTATCCCCATCTATGAGAAAACCGTAGTATCTCTCAGACGGATGAGACGGCCTACTACTCCTGCGGAGGGGTGCGAGAATGTCCTGTTCTTCTTGAACTACTGGTTCTACCAAACTTTCAGTAGTAGTTTGTGGTTCTGGAATTTCTTCCAGTTCTATTTCGCTCCCATTTATTTCCTTTTCTAAAACCTGTTGTTCTAGAAAATGGGCATTACGAGAAACAAAAACATTTTGTTCCTCTGCGTAATAGAAATAATATCCCTTGGAGTTCTTTGGATATCCCACAAACTTACACTGTACTGATCGTGCCTCGAGTTTGTCCGTATGCTGCTTTTTAACAAAAGCTGGACATCCCCATATCTTTAAATACTGAAGATAGGGTTTCTTCCCACTCCACATCTGATATGGCGTGGTAGGCACAGTCTTGGTAGAAACCCTGTTCAAAAGATATGCCGCTGATTCTAGCGCATAACCCTAGAAAGATCGCGGTAACTCAGCATTACTCATCATGGAACGTACCATATCCAATAGGGTTCGATTCCGTCTCTCCGATACACCGTTATGCTGTGGAGTGTATGGAGGAGTAAGCTGAGAGAGAATTCCTTTCTCTTTTAGGTAACCTAGGAACTCGGCACTTAAGTATTCACCATCTCGATCAGATCTCAGTGTCTTGATACTTTTGCCGGTTTAGTTTTCTACTTCATTCTTATACTCTTGGAATTTCTCAAAAGTCTCGGATTTATGTTTCATCAAGAAAATGAATCCGTACCTAGAGTAATCATCCGTAAAAGTAATGAAATAGGAAAAACCACCTCTTGCATGTGTAGACATTGGACCGCATACATCGCTGTGTATGAGTCCTAAGAGCTCACTCGCTCTTACTCCATGTCCAGTGAATGGAGTCTTTGTCATCTTTCCTTTGAGACATGATTGACAAGTGGCATAAGATTGATATTCGAACGAATCAAAATATCCTTCTTTATGTAACTTAGTTAACCTTGTCTCATTGATGTGACCTAGTCTACAATGCCATAAAAAACCCTTATTTAATTCTGGAGACTTTCTTTTTAGTGTGTTCTGGACATTGAAAATCTGGAGTTGGTTTAAGACATATATACCGTTATCCAGTGTACCGGACCCAATCAAACTATGATTAAGGTGGATGTTAACAACATCGCTTACAAACGTGAAATCATAACCTTTATTTGATAACAAGGAAACTGATATGATATTACACGTTAAACTAGGTACACAAAAACAGTTATGTAAAACCAAAATATGTCCACTCGTCAATCCCAGGTGATAATCTCCGACGGACACAGCTCCCACGCTAGCTCCGTTAGCAACCTTTAGGGTCATATCACCATCCTTCAGCACTCTATGGTTTCTCAGTGCCTGCAATGAATTGCATATATGAGATCCTGATCCGGTATCCAATACCCAGAAAGTAGAGTTGATTGACAGACAATTCTCAATTACAAACACACCTGAAGTCGAAGCCACAGCCTGCTTCGGTCCCTGGTTCTTGGCGTTTCACGCCTTGCAATCTTTCTTCCAGTGCCCTTTCCTATGACAATGGAAGCACTCATCCTGGGCCACTACTGGCACCGCAATCTTTTTCTTTCCCTTCGCTCCCACCTTACTAACACATTCTCTAGGTTTGGTGGCGGCCTTATTCTTCCTTCCTCTGGCCTTAGCCTTGGACCCAGAAGAAGAAGCACCGCGAACAAACATAGCGGGTGTTTCCCTTGCTTTCTGCAAGGTGCCCTCTGCACTCCTCAACATGTTAAGGAGTTCTGGAAGTTCAACTTTTTTTCTTTGAATGTTGAAATTCAGAATAAACTGGGCGTAGGTGGAAGGAAGGGACTGGAGAATCAAGTCTGTATAGAGCTCATTATCCAAAGTCATCCCAAGGTCAGCGAGCTCTTCAATATAGCCAATCATCTTTAGGACATGTTCTCCTACTGATTATCCGACGGCAAACCTCGCTCGAAACAAGTTCTTTGAGGTCTCGTATCTTGCTATACGAGATTGCTCTCCATAAAGTTCCTTTGTATGGAGAAATATGGCATCTAGATCAATATCCTCGTGCCTCCTCTGATGTTCATTATTCATCGAGGCAAGCACAATACACTTGGCCTTCGCGCAATCTAACTCCCAGGTTTTGCGGATTTCCTTATCCGCATTACTGGATTTGGGACCTGGGACTGCAGGTGCCTTAGCGGTGAGGACATACCCCAACTTGTCATAGGTCAAAGCCATTTTGACATTCCGCAGCCAATCTTTATAATTTGGCCCTGTCAATATATTTTTTTCTAGTAGTAACTTAAGTCCTGTCATTTTCTGGATCGCTGCAATTAGGAGAGAGAGAGAGAACACTTTAGCATAATACTCTTGCAAGTTTAGAGTGGTTCTTAGTTTATCTAAACTGGATGGTTCCCACTGTTTCTCGAATCCCTCCTCAAACCAAAAAGGAAGAACTAGCCAGGACTATTCTTACCGTACAATACTTGCTTAACCGTTCAGCCAGGCCGGTGTCGGTACTTCGAGGGAGGTTTTCCAACGCTTTCGTGAAGTTCCTTAATTAAATAACCTCTTTGTAAGTCGATGTACAACACCCCAATACTTGTGGGGAGGCGGAATTTTCAAAAACGAACTTGTTTAGTGAACAAACATCGACTAACCGCTTGAATCGAAGCTAAACGATAACTAACCAAACACATAGTTGTTCTAAACTACTATGCTTAGGGATTATACCTATCGAACCAAGTCCTTCGGCTTTACGATCTCCTCGTCCTCCTCGGCCTTCTCGATGTAGTAGATGATCCACCCGAGAGCAAAACTCCAAGCTTAGCCTCTAAACTTGAGGCAACTAACCTTCTTGGATTGCTAATCAAAGAAGATAGATGAGATAGAGTGAGGGTTATGGATTGTTTAGTCTAACTAATCCTTGTTCTCAACACATGAGAGGTGAGGATTAGGGTTTGAAGAGAGTGAGCTTGAGGAGAGAGAATGTGAATGATATTATCAAGTGAGAATAGTAAGTTATCATAATATATATGAAACTTTAAAATTCATCAATAAAAGAAAAACAAATGATGAATAATCAAGTTTCATAAATATCTAATGGTGATTCATAACCATGACTCATTAATCATTTATTGTGCATTAATGATATGGATGAATCACTCTCATGACTCACTAAACTCATTCAATGCATATGACACCTAAACCTCCTTAGTCACCATCTTCTAGAAGCTTCTCGCACAATTACGAGAACGCCCCTCCAATCCGCAAAAATACGGAAAAACTTTAGACTGTATAAATCCAATAACCGGATACCAGTAACTGGCTTAAATCAAAGCCGACTGGTAAAAAATGTCCGAAAGTCGTACGTGCGTAAACACACGTATGCGTCCGAACCCTTTGTCGTAAAACCATACGACCTCTATATCGTTTCGCCTGGAGTAGGAAACTCTCTGTGTGGGACTCTAGAGACTCGACTACTACGCTGGCAGTGGGTTTAACCACAGACCGCAAGCGGCACTAGCTGTACGTAACGGTCCCCAGGTAGTTGTCGATAAGAAGGCCGATGAGGAAACCCATCCGAACTCCTACTGAGCCTGCTGTGACAATCTCCATACAGTCCGGTCCGTTCGTCTTAGACTATCGCATATCGGGCCTAGGGGGCGGCAAGCGTCAGTCCCCTAATAGCGGTATAAGTCGTGTCGGAGCGAAGCCCGTTACACCCTGAGAAACTACTGGAACCTACCAGCAAATCTCGCTTGCCCTGGCCAGGGACTTTGCGTAATGGCTCTCTGACACAGCGCGATATCAACTCCCAATACCGGGAGAGACGAATCCTGTCTAACCGCCACTGCCTCCAAGTGCTCGGGACTGCACCCAACTGCTACCTGTTTGCACGACTCCTTTGAGCCGTGGTAGGTTAGCAATCTAAGAACAGTGGGACACACTCGAGGCGAAGTAGCAGTGTCAAGTCTGCGGACTATGCTGTACTCATGTCACCTGGGAACTGTTCACTGACGACTGGTATAAAACCAACCAACAGTTCCCTGTGAGTCCTGTCCGGTGTACCCGTAACCTAACGAGCACCTGCATACTATCTCCAGTACGACGTACTGACGGCTGTGGGACAGACCATCTCCCCAACTGGGATGAGAAGCGTACACACTAGTCTACTCCGGAGTATCGATGCTCTGTCTCGATAATCCAACGACCAGGGACCTGAATAAGGATGTGGTTGTAGACTACCCAGCCCCCACTAGTGTGACTGCCATCACAACGCTGGTAGACAAGCAAGATCCTAAGAGCTCTATCAATACGTACACTCACATATTAAGATAGAAAAACCAAGTAGCATACTACCATGTTTAGCAAGACTGTTATACACATGTGAATATCCCAAGCTTCCATTAAGTAATATACAAACTAGTATGATACAGTAATGGCCTTCTAGGGCATAAACACTAACAATCTCCCACTTGCACTAGGGCCATGTACTGGCGTATCGTAGACCGATGATCTCGAGTAGCCTCTCGAACTGAATCTGAGGTAGGGCCTTCGTGAATGGATCAGCAATGTTCTCTTCAGAAGCAACTCTCCGAACCTCGATCTCCTGACGATCAATGATCTCCCTGATCAGGTGATACCGCCTTAAGATGTGTCTGGACTTCTGACGGGACCTTGGTTCCTTCGCTAAAGCTATAGCTCCGTTGTTGTCGCAATACAGAGGTATTGGATCAACTATGGTAGGAACCACCTGAAGTTCTGTTAGGAACTTCTTCATCCAGACTGCTTCTTTTGCGGCATCGCAAGCAGCTATATACTCCGCTTCCATCGTTGAGTCAACAACGGTGTCCTTCTTGGAGCTCTTCCAGCACACCGCCCCTCCATTGAGAGTAAAGACATAACCCGACATGGACTTGGAATCGTCCTTATCACTCTGGAAGCCGGAATCAGCAAAGGCCTCCAACCTGAGGTCTTTTCCGCCGTAAACCAAGAACATCTCCTTAGTCCTTCTCAGGTACTTGAGAATGTTCTTTACTGCTATCCAGTGCTTCTCCCCTGGGTCTGACTGATACCGGCTTACCACGCTCAGTGCGTAAGCTACATCTGGTCTGGTACACAACATCGCATACATTATAGAGCCTACCGCAGAAGCGTAGGGTATAATAGACATGCGTTCCCTTTCCAAATCAGTCTTGGGAGACATCTCTTTGGAGAGGGTGATTCCGTGACAAGCCGGTAGATTACCGCGCTTAGAATCTTCCATACTGAATCTTTTCAGTATAGTGTCGATATACCTGGACTGCGAAAGTCCCAACATCCTCTTGGATCTATCACGATAGATCCGGATCCCCAGAATGTACGAGGCATCACCCAGGTCTTTCATGAAGAACCTGTGTGACAAGAATCCTTTGACAGATTGTAGCAGAGGAATGTCATTTCCTATCAATAGAATGTCATCCACGTACAAGACGAGGAATACGACACTTCTGGCTACAACTTTACTATATATACACGGTTCATCTGGATTTTTGATAAAGTCATATTCTTTGACTGTATCATCAAAACAGATGTTCCAACTCCGCGATGCCTGCTTTAGTCCATAAATGGACTTAAGCAGCTTGCATACTTTCCCGCTGCTCCCACTCTGATTGAAATCCTCTGGCTGATCCATATAGACGCTTTCTTCTAAATTTCCATTCAGAAAAGCCGTCTTTACGTCCATCTGCCAGATTTCATAATCATGGAAGGCAGCAATAGCAAGAAGGACCCGAATGGATTTGAGCATAGCCACTGGAGAAAAAGTTTCGTCATAGTCCAAACCAGGTCTTTGACGAAAACCCTTTGCAACAAGTCTAGCCTTATAGGTTTCTACCTGTCCATCTACACCAATCTTTTTCTTGAAGATCCATTTGCATCCTATGGGTTTTACCCCATCTGGAGCAAAGTCCAAAGTCCATACTTTGTTGGTGTACATGGACTCCATTTCGGTCCGCATTGCATCTAGCCATCGTACCGAGTCGCCGCTCTGGATAGCCTGCTGGAAGTCAGTAGGTTCATCATCATCTATGATGCAATCCTCTCTATCCCCATCTATGAGAAAACCGTAGTATCTCTCAGGCGGACGAGACGGCCTACTACTCCTGCGGAGGGGTGCGGGAATGTTCTGTTCTTCTTGAACTTCTGGTTCTACCAAACTTTCAGTACCAGCTTGTGGTTCTAGAATTTCTTCCAGTTCTACTGCGCTCCCACTCTTCTGATTTTCTAAAAATTCAGTTTCTAAGAAGTGGGCATGACGAGAAACAAAAACCTTTTGTTCCTCTGCGTAATAGAAATAATATCCCTTGGAGTTCTTTGGATATCCCACAAGCTTACACTGTACTGAGCGTGCCTCGAGCTTGTCCGAATGCTGCTTTTTTACAAAAGCTGGACACCCCCATGTCCTAAAATGTTTTAGACAGGGTTTCTTCCCACTCCACATCTGATATGGTGTGGTTGGCACAGTCTTGGTTGGAACCTGGTTCAAAAGATATGCCGCTGATTCTAGCGCATAACCCCAGAAAGATCGCGGTAACTCAGCATTACTCATCATGGATCGTACCATATCCAATAGGGTTCGATTCCGTCTCTCCGATACACCATTGTGCTGTGGAGTGTATGGAGGAGTAAGCTGAGAGAGAATTCCTTTCTCTTTTAAGTAACCTAGGAACTCGGCACTTAAGTATTCTCCACCTCGATCAGATCTCAGTGTCTTAATACTTTTGCCTGTTTGGTTTTCCGCTTCACTCTTGTATTCCTTGAATTTCTCAAAGGCCTCGGATTTATGTTTCATTAAGAAAACATGTCCATACCTAGAGAAATCATCTGTAAAAGTAATGAAGTAGGAATAACCACCTCTTACATGTATAGACATCGGACCGCATACATCGCTGTGTATGAGTCCTAAGAGCTCGCTCGCTCTTACTCCTTGTCCAGTAAATGGAGTTTTTGTCATCTTTCCTTTGAGACAAGATTGACAAGTGTCATAAGTTTGATATTCGAACGAGTCCAAATATCCTTCTCTATGCAACTTAGTCAACCTTCTCTCATTGATGTGACCCAGTCTACAATGCCATAAGAAAGCTTTATTTAAATCTGGAGACTTTCTTTTTAGCGTGTTCTGGACATTGAAAATTTGGAGTTGGTTTAAAACATATATACCGTTATTTAGAGTACCGGACCCAATCAAACCATGATTAAGGTGGATGTTAACAACATCTCTTACAAACGTGAAATCATAACCTTTATTTGATAACAAGGAAACTGATATGATATTACACGTTAAGCTTGGTACAAAATAACAGTTATGTAAAACCAAAATGTGTCCACTCGTCAATCCTAGGTGATAATCCCTGACGGACGCAGCTCCCACGCTAGCTCCGTTAGCAACCTTTAGGGTCATATCACCTTCCTTCAGCACTCTACGGTTTCTCAGTGCCTGCAATGAATTGCAAATATGAGATCCTGATCCGGTATCCAATACCCAGGAAGTAGAGTTGATTGACAGACAATTCTCAATTACAAACACACCTGAAGTCAAAGCCACAGCTTGCTTCGGTTCCTGGTTCTTGGCGTTCCACGCCTTGCAATCCTTCTTCCAGTGCCCTTTCCTGTGACAATGGAAGCACTCATCCTGGCCAACTACCGGTACTGCAAACTTTTTCTTTCCCTTCCCTCCCACCTTACTAACACCTCCTCTAGGTTTGGGTGCGGCCTTCTTCTTCCTTCCTTTGGCCCTAGCCTTGGACCCGGAAGAAGATGCACCGCCAACAAACATAGCGGGTGTTTCCCTTGCCTTCTGCAAGGTGCCCTCTGCACTCCTTAACATGTTCAGGAGTTCCGCAAGTTCAACTTCTTTTCCTTGAAGGTTGAAGTTCAAGATAAACTGGGCGTAGGTGGGAGGAAGGGACTGGAGAATAAGGTCTGTATAGAGCTCATTATCCAAAGTCGTCCCAAGGTCTGCGAGCTCTTCAATATAGCCGATCATCTTTAGGACATGTTCTCCTACTGATGACCCGACAGCCAACCTCGCTCGAAACAAGTTCTTAGAGGTCTCGTATCTTGCTATACGAGATTGCTCTCCATAAAGTTCCTTTGTATGGAGAAATATGCCATCTAGGGTCATATCCTCGTGCCTCCTCTGATGTTCATTGTTCATTGAGGCAAGCACGATGCACTTGGCTTTCGCGCAATCTAAATCCCAGGTTTTGCGGATTTCCTTATCCGCATTGCTGGATTTGGGACCAGGGACAGCAGGTGCCGCAGCGGTGAGGATGTACCCCAATTTGTCATAGGTCAAAGCCATTTTGACATTCCGCAGCCAATCTTTATAGTTTGGCCATGTCGGTATATTTTTCTCTAAAAGTAACTTAAGTCCAGTCATTTTCAGGGTCGCTGCAATTAGGAGAGAGAGAAGAAAACTCTTTAGCATGATGCTCTTGCAAGTTTAGAGTGGTTTTTAGTTTATCTAAACTGGATGGCTCCCACTGTTTCTCGAATCCTTCCTCAAACCATAAAAGAAGAATTAGCCAGGACTATTCTCACCGTACAATACTTGCTTAACCGTTCAGCCAGGCCAGTGTCGATACTTCGAGGGAGGTTTTCCAACGCTTTCGCGAAGTTCCTTAATTAAATAACCTTTTTTTCTCTGGGGGCGTAACCCCGCTGACACCTTTCTGGACACCTACTAGGTTTATAGCATTGATCGTTAAGTGACGAATATCCTGATAAGTAGCATATACTCACAGTAGGATCGGGATCCAAATATCATCGTATGATAATGTTGAAGGAATCCTACCAACATTCATCAAACTCCAAATGGTATGCATCTCTTTGCAAATTTCAGTTTCTTTAGAAATTCCCGATATTGATTTTTGCCCCATGTTCTTATGATCTTGACTAAGGGCCAACAAATCATAAGTCACATGTCAAGTTCTGCCCATCATTATCCTGTTGATTTGAACCCATCCATATATACTCTTGACTAAGGGCCAAACAAAGTAATACGAGTGTCCCAAACCAACTCATCTATCTATGCAACAAATGAATACCCCAGCAGCTACCAATCACTATGTCTTGACTAAGGGCCAAACAAACATAGCTTGAATACTACTGACCATTCATAAGAAATGACGGAGGGCTACGACTGGTTTTGGCGAAACCGTGAACGTAGTGAACTTGATATAACCGAAGGAACCTGATAGCTTTTTAAAAGGAGTGGTTAAAGCTCCGCATTTAAAAATATCTGTTTTTAAAATTAACCGAGTGGTTTCTTTTAAATTGTTCCAACGATTTAAACTTTGGTTTGTTTTTCTTTGCATTATAGATAATGCGTCCCATCATTAACCTATCATTGCAGAAAACAACGAAAATACAACGTCCTCTTATGCCATCCGCATTCGCCACGGGGTTCCGTCATCACCCGTTAGGTTACTTAACTAACGACAGAGCGGGGGCTGGGCTAGCGCGGGTGTAAAACATAAGTGACGTCTAAATAGCTATCATATATATAGATATTTTACATTCGTCTGACGCAATGATATATATTCCAGAACACAGATGAACTTAATTGGATTTGCAAGCAATCCGTATTTCTTTTGAGCCTGCAAGAAAAGACGGATAACACAGTTGTGATGAATAGCCATTACCCCACCCTCGACCCCTACGGGTACGGCAAACTACCCGCCCGGCAGTTTGTGCACCCCACCTTGGGTCTGTCCTAGGAGCAAAAACAGTAAAATGAAATAACACAACGGTGGCTACAACCGCAACCTGGATGTGCCCCGCAAAATAATATTACAACAAATTACATTTACATCAAATGAATTAAATAATAACCCATCACATAACCCCGGCTATACATCACAACAGTCCAACACAGTTCATATGCACAAACAGATAAAATCCATTTTAGAAATGTGCAACCCCCTGCCAACTGACATACTAGCAGTTAGGGGAGGTTTACGAACACATTATACAATCACAGATATAATCCAACAAGCAAATACTGTATAATTTCGATCGATTAAACACTTTTAATCTTGCTCCAATACTGCTCTGTAAACTTGAAACCTGAGCAAAATTAAAAAATACCAGAAAATCCCAAATATCACAGAGAACCAACACAAGAAAAATGGGTCCCTGAATCGTCAAAACGGCGGCGGAAGCGCGGCGGGTTCTGTGCTAGCCGCCGCGGATCCGCGGCGCCGTAGGCGATTCAGGGGACCAAATTTTTTGTGTGTTCTATTACTGTCATTTTAAGCTTTCTGAACATCCCTGAAAAATTTTTAGACTTCATTTATAAATCGACAGAAACATGATTTTTCGGGCTTTTCCGGTTTCGTTTTTTCCGTTCGAAATTCATACAAATTTGCAAAAAAGTTATTTATTGTTTAGCGAGGCTCTGATACCACTGTAAGTCGATGTACAACACCCCAATACTTGTGGGGAGGCGGAATTTTCAAAAACGAACTTGTTTAGTGAACAAACATCGACTAACCGCTTGAATCGAAGCTAAACGATAACTAACCAAACACATAGTTGTTCTAAACTACTATGCTTAGGGATTATACCTATCGAACCAAGTCCTTCGGCTTTACGATCTCCTCGTCCTCCTCGGCCTTCTCGATGTAGTAGATGATCCACCCGAGAGCAAAACTCCAAGCTTAGTCTCTAAACTTGAGGCAACTAACCTTCTTGGATTGCTAATCAAAGAAGATAGATGAGATAGAGTGAGGGTTATGGATTGTTTAGTCTAACTAATCCTTGTTCTCAACACATGAGAGGTGAGGATTAGGGTTTGAAGAGAGTGAGCTTGAGGAGAGAGAATGTGAATGATATTATCAAGTGAGAATAGTAAGTTATCATAATATATATGAAACTTTAAAATTCATCAATAAAAGAAAAACAAATGATGAATAATCAAGTTTCATAAATATCTAATGGTGATTCATAACCATGACTCATTAATCATTTATTGTGTATTAATGATATGGATGAATCACTCTCATGACTCACTAAACTCATTCAATGCATATGACACCTAAACCTCCTTAGTCACCATCTTCTAGAAGCTTCTCGCACAATTACGAGAACGCCCCTCCAATCCGCAAAAATACGGAAAAACTTTAGACTGTATAAATCCAATAACCGGATACTAGTAACTGGCTTAAACCAAGCCGACTGGTAAAAACTGTCCGAAAGTCGTACGTGCGTAAACACACGTATGCGTCCGAACCCTTTGTCGTAAAACCATACGACCTCTATATCGTTTCGCCTGGAGTAGGAAACTCTCTGTGTGGGACTCTAGAGACTCGACTACTACGCTGGCAGTGGGTTTAACCACAGACCACAAGCGGCACTAGCTGTACGTAACGGTCCCCAGGTAGTTGTCGATAAGAAGGCCGATGAGGAAACCCATCCGAACTCCTACTGAGCCTGCTGTGACAATCTCCATACAGTCCGGTCCGTTCGTCTTAGACTATCGCATATCGGGCCTAGGGGGGCGGCAAGCGTCAGTCCCCTAATAGCGGTATAAGTCGTGTCGGAGCGAAGCCCATTACACCCTGAGAAACTACTGGAACCTACCAGCAAATCTCGCTTGCCCTGGCCAGGGACTTTGCATAATGGCTCTCTGACACAGCGTGATATCAACTCCCAATACCGGGAGAGACGAATCCTGTCTAACCACCACTGCCTCCAAGTGCTCGGGACTGCACCCAACTGCTACCTGTTTGCACGACTTCTTTGAGCCGTGGTAGATTAGCAATCTAAGAACAGTGGGACACACTCGAGGCGAAGTAGCAGTGTCAAGTCTGCGGACTATGCTGTACTCATGTCACCTGGGAACTGTTCACTGACGACTGGTATAAAACCAACCAACAGTTCCCTGTGAGTCCTGTCCGGTGTACCCGTAACCTAACGAGCACCTGCATACTATCTCCAGTACGACGTACTGACGGCTGTGGGACAGACCATCTCCCCAACTGGGATGAGAAGCGTACACACTAGTCTACTCCGGAGTATCGATGCTCTGTCTCGATAATCCAACGACCAGGGACCTGAATAAGGATGTGCTTGTAGACTACCCAGCCCCCACTAGTGTGACTGCCATCACAACGCTGGTAGACAAGCAAGATCCTAAGAGCTCTATCAATACGTACACTCACATATTAAGATAGAAAAACCAAGTAGCATACTACCATGTTTAGCAAGACTGTTATACACATGTGAATATCCCAAGCTTCCATTAAGTAATATACAAACTAGTATGATATAGTAATGGCCTTCTAGGGCATAAACACTAACACTCTTTTCTCTGGGGGCGTAGCCCTGCTGACACCTTTCTCGGCACCTACTTGGTTTATAGCATTGATCGTTAAGTGACGAATCTCCTGATGAGTAGCATATACTCACAGTAGGATCGGGATCCAAATATCATCATGTGATAATGCTGAAGGAATCCTACCAACATTCATCAAACTCCAAATGGTATGCATCTCTTTGCAAATTTCAGTTTCTTTAGAAATTCCCGATATAAATTTTTGCCCCATGCTCTTATGACCTTGGTGTTGGTCAAAATGTCATAAGTCACATGTCAACTTCTACCCATCATTATTTTGTTAATTTGAACCCATCCGTACATATCCCTGACGTTGGCCAAATGATAATATGACTGTCCCAAACTAACTCATCTGTCTATGCAACAAATGAATACCCAGCAGCTACCAAACACTATGTCTTGGCGTTGGTCAAAATACATAGCTTGAATACTACTGAATACCCAAATGAAATGACGAAGGGCTACAAATGGTTTTGGCGAAACCGTGAACGTAGTGAACTTGATATGATCGAAGGAACCTGATAGCTTTTAAAAGGAGTGGTTAAAGCTCCGCAATTTAAAAAATATCCTCTGTTTTAAAATAACCGAGTGGTTTCTTTTAAACTGTTTCAACGATTCAACTTTGGTTTATTTTCTTTGCATTATTATAATGCGTCCCATCAATTAACCTATCATTGCAAAAAACAACGAAAATACAACGTCCTCTTATGCCACCCATATTCGCCATTGGGTCCCGTCATCACCCATTAGGTTACTTAACTAACGACGGAGCGGGGGCTGGGCTAGCGCGGGTGTAAAACATAAGTGACGTCTAAATAGCTATCATATATAGATATTGTACATTCGTCAGACGCAATAATAGGCATTCCAGATCACAGATGAACATTATTGGATATATAAGCAATCCGCGTTTCTTTTGAGCCTGCAACGAAAAACGGATTACATAGTTGTGATGAATAGCCATTACCCCACCCTAGACCCCTACGGGTACGGCAAACTACCTGCCAAGTAGCCGAAGTGAAGCGGTCTCCCTCAACAACGTGAGTAGGCCACTAAACACTTCAAAATACCTGATAATTTGTGCACCCCACCTTGGGTCTATCCTAGGAGCAAAAACAGTAAAATGAAATAATACAACGGTGGCTACAACCGCAACCTGGATGTGCCCCGCAAAATAATATTACAACATATTACAATTATATCGAATGAATGAATATAATAACCCATCTCAAACCCCGGCTAATCATCACAACAATCCAATCAAGTTCATAATCACAAACAGTAAAATCATTACAGAAATGTGCAACCCCCTGCCAACCGACATACTAACAGTTAGGGGAGGTTTACGAACACATTATACAATCACAGATATAATCTAATTAGCCAAACATCGTATAATTTCGATCGAGCAAACACATTAGATTCTACTCCAAAACTTCTCTTTGCACCTGAGACTTGAGCAGAAAATAAACATTCCAGAAAAAAACAAAAAACATCACAGAAGAGTTCTGGGAAAATTTGGGGTGAATCGGCTTCAACTCGGCCGCGGATCCGTGGCAGATCGGTGGGATCGGCCGCGGTTCCGCGGCTCTTTGGCCGATTCATGCACCCAATTTTTTCCAGTATTCTTGTATTTCCCTGCTTGTAATTTTAGAGGCCCCTGAAAAATTTTTAGACCTCATTTAAAATTCGACAGAAACTTGGTGATTTCGATGTTTTTTCCGGTTTGTTTTGCGTTCGAAATTGAAACGACTTTGCTAATAAGTTAATTATTGTTTAGCGAAGCTATGATACCACTGTAAGTCGATGTACTACACCCCACGAGTTGCGGGGAGGCGGAAAAAAGAAAAACAATCTTGTTCTTTGGATTAACATCGACTAACCGAAGAATCTTTGCTAAACTATAACTAACATATACATAGGAGTTGTCAACTACTATGAGAAGTGATTATATCTAGTGAACCTAGTCCTTCGTCTTTTCGTTATCCACCTCCTCCTCGGCCTTTATGTAATAGACGATCCACCCGAGAGCTTCTACTCCAAGCTTCATCTCTAATCTTAAGGTAACTAGGTTTCTTTAGTTGCTAATCAAAGGCACCTAGGTGATATAGAGAAAGGTTATGGATTAATTAGTCTATCTAATCCTTGATCTCAACACATGAGTGGTAGGATTAAGGTTTGAAGAGAGAGTGAGCTTGAGGAGAGAGAAGGTGAGCATGAGAATGATAATGAAATAATGAACTCTCTTGAATATATGAAGCATAATCATTTATCAAATAAATAAATAAAATGATTAATCATCATGCTTCATTAATTCAATATGTGTGATTCACTACATGAGTCATTAACCATTTAATGATGCATTAATGACATGGATGAATCACACAAATGAGTCACTAAATCAATAAATGCTTATGCCACCTAAACCCTCAAGTCACCATACTTTTAGAAGCTTCCCGCCAAATTACGAGAACGCCCCTCCTATCCGTGAAAACACGAAAAAACTTTAGACTGTATAAATCCAATAATCCGATACTAGAATCTGGCTTAAACCAAAGCCGGCTAGTAAAAACTGTCCGAACGTACACACGTATGCGTCCGAACCCGTCGTAAAACCATACGACCTCTATATCGTTTCGCCTGGAGCAGGGAAACTCTCTGTGTGGGACTCTAAAGAATCGACTACTACGCTGGCAATGGGTTTAACCACAGACCGCAAGCGGCACTAGCTGTACGTAACGGTCCCCAGGTAGATGTCGATAAGAAGGCCGATGAGGAAACCCATCCGAACTCCTACTGAGCCTGATGTGACAATCTCCGTACAGTCCGGTCTGTTCGTCTAGGACTATCGCATATCGGGCCTAGGGGGCGGCAAGCGTCAGTCCCCTAAAAGCGGTATAAGTCGTGTCGGAGCGTAGCCCATTACACCTTGAGAAACTACTGGAACCTACCAGTAAATCTCGCTTGCCCTGGCCAGGGACTTTGCGTAATGGCTCTCTGACACAGCGCGATATCAACTCCCAATACCGGGAGAGACGAATCATGTCTAACCGCCACTGCCTCCAAGTGCTCGGGACTGCACCCAACTGCTATCTGTTTGCACGACTCTTTTGAGCCGTGGTAGGGTAGCAATCTAAGAACAGTGGGACACACTCGAGGCGAAGTAGCAGTGTCAAGTCTGCGGACTATGCTGTACTCATGTCACCTGGGAACTGTTAACTGATGACGGGTATAATACCAACCAACAGTTCCCCGCAAATTCTGTCCGGTGTACCCGTAACCCAACGAGCACCTGTATACTATCTCCAGTACGACGTACTGATGGCTGTGGGACAGACCATCTCCCCAACTGGGATGAGAAGCATACACACTAGTCTACTCCGGAGTATCGATGCCCTGTCTCGATAATCCTGCGACTAGGGACCTGAAAATAAAAGGATGTACTTGTAGACTACCTAGCCCCCACTAGTGTTACTGACATCACAACGCTGGTAGTCAAGCAAGATCCTAAGGGCTCTATCAATACAAACACACATATTAAGATAGATAAAACTAAGTAGCATACTACCATGTTTAGCAAGACTGTTATATAACTGTGAATATCCCAAGCTTCCATTAAGTAATATACAAGCTAGTATGATACAATAATGGCCCCTAGGGCATATACACTACAAAAGACTCTGTTGCAGCACTCACGTGCAAAGCACGAGAGCGCTCGCGCTAGCAGCGCCAGCGCTAAGAGTCAAAGACTATGTTGCAGTGCTCACGTGCAAAGCACGAGAGCGCTAGTGCTGGAACTAAATGTTCCCTGCCGTTGGATCAAAAATCCAATGGTGATTAAAAATCACCAAGATGCAGAATAAATTCTGTATGGGGGAAGATTTTCTCAATCTTGTTAGAACAATAAGATTTCCTTCTGTAAAACAGAAGCCCTACGATCAAACATCCAACGATGGGGAAATCCCCAAATCAATTAGAGAAAAGATCTCTTTAACTGATTCAATAAATCAGCCTTCACTATATAAAGGCCCCAAGACTTCAAGTCTGAGACAGAGGAATCCCCCCCCCCAAAAAAACTTTGAGAAAGTTCAGAGAGAAGAGCAAGCTCTTGGCAGAAGAAGAATTTCTTCAAGGTAAAATAAAGAGATCAAAGTATCTCATCAGAAAAAGAACTTAGCTCTTATGCTAGATCATAAATCTATAAAGAAAATGTCTTTCACAAAAAGATCATAACATCTCACTATAAAAAGGGGGAGAATAATTCAATTCTCTTAGGATCACAGATCCATAAAGGCAAAGCCTTTCACAAAAAACATAAGAGATTGAAATATCTCCTATAAAATAAGAACTTTGTTCTTAGATCTATGAGACAAAGTCTCTTATAAGGGAGAATTTAATTCTCAGATAGCAGAGTTGCCTAAAAAGAGCCCTAGCGCTCCAGTTAAACGAAGCGCTTCAGCGCTCCAAATCTAGCGCACAGAGCTGCAGAGCCTTAGCGCTCTAAATTTAAAGAAGCACTCTGCGCTTATTGACTGGCGCTCAGTGCCAAGCGCGCCACGTGCTCCTCACGTGTGCGCTACTTAACAGAAGCGCTCTGCACTCATTGACTAGCGCTCAGTGCCAAGCGCGCCACGTGCTCCTCACGTGTGCGCTACTTAACAGAAACGCTCTGCGCTCATTGACTGGCTCTCAAGCGCCAAGCGCGCCACGTGCTCCTCACGTGTGCGCTAAGGGAATATAAACTGTTTTTTAAATAAAACTCCAGAGCTATAATGAGTGCTCAGCACTCAATAAAAGACAAAAACAATAATCAGAAATCAAACCAATGCTCAGCATTTTAATTGAATGGGCCGAGCCCAAGTTGGCCATAGATCCCTAATTCAGATTAATTGAATCCATATGCTCACAAATTTTTGATCTTAGTCCCAAATTGGACTACAGATCTCCCAACCAATATTGGTTCCCAACCAATATTGGTTCAAGGATACATCTCTTCACTCCTCTGATATTTGTCATTGTAATCCTTCAACGTCTTCAGAGAGGTGATGGGTCCCAACAACCAGACATTCCACGGACTGTGGGGTCCTTAAACTCATGGACTATGATGTCCTTAAACTTTACGAGCTGTGGGGTCCTTAGACTCATGGACTATGATGTCACTAAACTTTACAGACTATGATGTTTCTAAACTACCACGGACTATGGGGTCCCTAAACTTATAGACTATGATGTCCTTAAACTTATGGACCGCAACGTCCCTAAACTAAACCCCCATAAACTATGGTGTCTTTAAACTATGGACTATGATGTCCTTAAACTTCATGGACTATGATGTCCTTAAACTTCTAGACTGCAAAGTCCCTAAACTAATACAATAGAGCCCAAATGCTCTTTTGTAGGATCTAAATGATCCTGTTAAGTAAATCTTAGTCTAAAATTAGACTAACGTATTCTTAACAAATGTTTAAATTGATCTTGATCTCAATGAAATTAACGATCCTTAAACCCAAATCTAAGAAAATACGGATTTGGACTAATCCACGCCCTACGGGCGACAACATAAATTAGTCTCCATATACAATCCACAGACAACCAAAAACAAAACAAACACACACGACATGAAGTGACCATCTGGAGAAGGAGAAAGTGTTTACCGCGATGCGGTAGCGTAATTAACTACAAGGGATTGCGCCTGCAGGGAAGAGCGTCCCCACAATCAAAAAGCCCTCACAATGAGGGGGAATCTGACGAAGTCTGCTACAACGGCCGCATCCGTCTAAACCTTCGATACATGGTGCCATAAATCAACTTGGTATCTTCGGAGAGGCGGACGGATAAAACCGAATAGCATCTACCCCCAAAATTCAAGCCGGACGTCCCAACGTCCCGGTCGCATCTTTCGGCGGAGAACATGGGGTTTAAAAAGGATTCTTATATAGTTATTGCACAATAACTATTCAAAAAATTTGCATTCATTCTCTGAATTCATCTTCATCCACCAAAAGAAAAAGAAAACGCTTGAGTTTTAATTGTAAATCTAATACTCCATTGAAGTATTCTAGAGTTTTAATTATAAACTCTTGAGAAAGTATCTTGGATTGTAATTTTTTTCTTCTTCTCTCTTTGTGTGGAATCTCTTGAGTACAGAAGAGTTCTTGTAAGTAAGGAGAAATCTTGTAAAGAGAGTCACTCGTGTGTCAACTGATGTATTGTTGTAAGAGTGCAATGTATTTGTCTCATCGGAGACGTGATTAAGTGGAACGGTCTTGTACGTCTAAAAAAAAGAGGACTGGGGGATCTCCCGAACCTCTATAAAATTGCTCTTGTTTGCATTTGATTATCTTCAATTCTCTCATATACTTGCTAATTATAATTGTATTTATTTTTATTTGCTAGTAGATTTTTAATTTTTGGATATTTTTAGTATAATCCTATTCACCCCCCTCTAGAATTATTTCACAAGATGAACAGTGCCGATCGTCGAATAAAATGATAGAGAGTGTATTTTTTGCCGCCACCTAACGAAAAAGTCTTGTGAGACCTCTTTCCTTCATTATTCTCTCTCTCTCTCACTCTTTCTCTCTCTCTATATATATAGAGAGAGAGGGGGAGAAAGAGAGAAAAGAGAATGGAGGAAAGGTGCTATATGAGGGAATTTCCTTCTCTGGCGTCTAAAAAATACGCTCTTCGTGGGTTTTTTTTTACGATCGGCACCCATCATCATCGTCTTTATGATGTAAGATGTGGATACACCAAATTTCAAATAATTCTATCACTTTTAACCATTGATTTCGTGGGTGCAAAATTAACGGTTTACCAACAATAGCACTTTTTACATTGCTAATTCAACGGTGAAAAAATGGTGGAATCACATGAATTTTAGTGTATCCACATCTTACATGATAAACATGATGATGATGGATGTCGATCGTTGGAAAAAATTGTGGAAGATATAGATTTTTGACGTCACCTCACGAAAAAGCCTCATAGGACCTCTATACATCTATCTTGGTTACTTTTTTTATCCTGATAATCTATATCTCGCATGGTCGAAGTTGGAGTACAGAAGACTATAGAAAGCAACCTGCATTAATGCATCAATTAATGACAATCTGCTCGGCTTAGCACGGTTGGTACCAATTTCCTCTCCAATATGAGAGTTTGCAAGTTCAATCTCCGGAAAAGTTGATTTATTAAAAGAAACCGAGAGGGGGAGGGGGAATAACCGCATCAATGACATGACCAGATTGCCATTTGCCAATGATTGGTAGAATTAACTCCATCTGTGACTCCCACAGTGTTGGTAGAATGCGGAGCTAAAAATAGCAGTTACCGATGCTTTTTTCTTGGATTTGCATATAGTTTTCTTATTTTTGAAGTATTAATTAATGATTTGGGATGTTTGTTTCATGGATAAATACATGTATTGCAAGTAGAGTTAACCGGGTATTTGATAGACGACTGCAATGCTGCCAAGTCCTTGAGGAACCAACTTTATTGGCTCTTTTGCCTACCCTAATATACTTGCATTTGTTCTTCACCTTGTGGATTATATATGTGATTTCTAATATTGTAACCAAGTTAACTGAAGAAATCTTGTAACCATATATATTCAACTAAATAAAAATCTTAAAAAGCATTTAAAAAGTGAATCTGTGTTTGGCAATCCGGATTTGTATAAACACTAATTAAAAATTAATGTGGCATGAGTTCAATTTTGACAAAGATCGATTTCTCTAATTAAATTTTAAATGGGGATTATTTAAGAAAATTATCCCAAAAAAAAATTAAAAAAAAGTACACGCTGCAATATAAATAGCCAAATATGGCTTTATAGTTGCTCGTGCCCAACGCACAAAGCTAATAAAATTAAAAGCATAGTCCTCACATGCACATGGGCCCCACCCTCTACGACTAAAGATTTTGTGTTGCGCGTTTGTTTTCCTATTTTGAATGTTCAACTCATTGTCTGTTCATTAAAATTATTCCTTTTTATGGTGCATAATAAACCAACTTCGAGTAGTCACTTAAAGCTCGCATAACGAATTGAAGACTTATCGCGTCCAAAAGAGACTTACATATTCTTTTACATAAAGTCCTCTTTAAAACCATGTTTTTAATTGAAAGGGAAAAAATATTTCATAACTAATCAATGTCATTTTAAGCACAACCTCTAACCAAAAAAAGTGATGTTTTTGGCTAAAATTTCCGGCTTCCATTTGCAAAGAAAACAACTTTTTTTAATAGCAAAACTCATATATTATTTATCGAAAAAATAAGATTAGATCCAACTTAATCTATGAATCTAAACAATGTCTAAAATTAAATTGTCTAAAATTCTCGTTTTCCTAAATAACAACTATGGTTAAAGAGCAAAAAACAAGTGCATCAGCTATTTCATCTTTATAAGGTAAAAATATCAATTATTCACATCCATATCTCGCATACCACAAGAAAAAGGATTAGCTTATGGACACAACACTTGCAGATTCAGTCCAAGTGGGAAGCATTTATGTAATAAGAAACAAATTTTATAAATGTGCTAAGATTTTCCACCCTAATCCAGATAATATGTGCATCTTTCGACTGGATTCAATATTTCAATTCATGTACAAGACAACCAATAATCTTTTGACTATATAAAACTTATATCTAGTGAATCTTATGTTTCCACTATAAAAAAAAACCCGTTTTATATCATCAATATGCAAAAGAGTCAAAAGGATATACATTTACCTTCTGCACTCGATCTCTCCGTGTATGCACCGGTGAGTTTCTTATCTTTTGTATTGTTTGAACTTAGCCGCTATCGGTTAAAATCATCAATCCTAGCACTAGTTTCTTATCTTTTGTATTGTCTTTTTTGTTTTCGTTATGATATTTAATATTCCCACAGCATAATCTTGATTCTAAATTTATACAAAAATGGGAAAATGAATTTTTGCAAGTTTTTAGATCATTTATTTTATTTGGACTAAGGACAAATGTTTAAAGGTTGTATAACAAAAATGGCTGCTTTTTTTTTAATATTGGTTTTATTAATATGGATATGATCACGAGGCACAATGTCCTACGTGAGTTAGATATATCAACACGTAACAAAAAAATTGTGACATGCATTACATCTCATGATAAAGAAAACCATTGTTTGCTTCCGACATTAAACTTGTTTTTTCTTTCCTTCTTATAAGTATTAAATAATATCATAATGTTATCTTTAATACTTCTATTTATTTTTTCAGAAATGGCTCATCAACTGCACTGCAATAATAACAAACAAGAGATTAACGGTGAAAGGGTTTACCCATGCAAGTTTTGCGACAAGGTTTTTTTCAACTCTGAAGCTTTGGGAGGCCATCAAAATGCTCATCGCAAAGAGCGATCCGCTTTAAAAAGATCCCAAGATCAGCAAAATAATCGGGCTAATTATTTTGATCCGTACAATAATGCACCCCCGCTAAAATATAAACCACCTCCGTTGTCAAACAATATCTTTTCTCAGTCCACACCAGTACAAAATCAACCTAACCAACTCACTTATATCCCTTATTATCATCATTCATACAATCCTACTCCAAATAGTTACCGTTACCATCCATATAACTATTCTCCGAATCGCAATTATGGTGGTTCTAATGTGTTAGGATCATACTCATACCCGAGGGTTAACTATAACCCTTACCCTAATCCTAACCTTGACCTTAGGTTCTTTGCAAGTTCTTCATGTGACACTCACATGCATCATTTTGTATGGTCGTTTCCTCGGACTCTGCCCTATGCTACTCAAGGATCGACTTCCGGTGGAAATCAAGATGTAGCTGGACATCAAGAAGAGAATGAGAAAGAGGAGCTTGAGCTCACTCGTCGTCTTTGATGTGCTTTTGGGAGTAAAAGAGAATTGCAAGCAGAGGTTAATTTGTTGTTTTTTAATTTCTTGTATTGGATGTGATCGAAGTAAACAAAATTTGTTTGCCAGATCACAAGGAGAAAATGACTAAAGATATCTAGCTGGCTATAGGATGATATTATTTGTTTTTAAGAATTTAGGAAGGCGTGTTATGTGGTAATTTTATTTTTAAAAATTCTAATGTTATGTTATCTTTTCTTTATTTTGGTCACATGATAGTAATGAAACTTTGAGTCATTGTTTGTTTCTCGATCAATCCGCTTTTTTACGGTTCATAATAAAACCAGTTTGGTTGCTTAAATCTTGCTTCACAATCGAAAACATGTGTATTAACTGCGGAAAACACAACCTAATTCAACTGGAATAACCAGTCGAAATAACCCTATTTCAACAGGACCTTTTAAAAGGCGATGTGACCTTTTAAAAGACATATTATTTTACATATAGGTCTCTTTGGAGACATGATTTTAATGGAAAGGAAAGGAATATGTGAAACAACCAAATAATGTTGTTTTAAACACAAATTGTAACAAAAATAAAATGAAAAAAGTGTTGTTTTAAGAAGAAAATTTCCGCCTTCTAACTATGGATAGAACAATTGTATTTTTCCTAGCATAAATCATAAATACCCAATTGAAAGAATGAAATTAAACAATAATTTTATTTGTGTATACGTCTATAAAATTGTCTGAATGCCTCATTTTCCTAAATTAAATCTATCTTAAAAGGAGCAAATAATAAGTACATCCGCTATTTCGTCCTTATGAAGTAACTAGCCCATACTTTATGCTTGCACATAGTGGTTTTTATATTGTTTAATTCAAATGCCAATAATTTACGCTATATTTTTGAAGTACAAATAGTGAATAATATAACAAAAAAAAGGTAATTATAAAATATATTAAAAATCTGAGCGTTTCTATATATATTACACTCAAGAATGGTTTCTATTTTTAAAAATAACCTATATTCTCAGTATTTTTAAATTCACCCTTAAATCTTGAACATGATTGATGTTACACCTCAAATTTTTTTTTTAATTGAAAAGAACCTTTTATTTTAAAATTTTAATTCTGTCCTTAAATCCCATTTTTACTTTAGAAATCGCCTCCTTATCTAATTAATTTTAAGATGAGTTTAAACTAATTTGGAGATCTAAGGGTGCTTTTCGGAATAACAAAGAGATTTATTGGTGAATAGCAATACTACTAGTTGAGATGATTTTTAGATTATCCTATATATTTAAGGGGGGAATATATAATAAAACAAAGAATTGTCAATCAAGCATTAGACTATGATAACTCATTATCAAAGGATCATAAATGTAAGAAAACATAAATTAGACATCTCCTTGTTTGTTTATTCTTGCTCATTTCCTTGGTGCATAATTAGTTTATTTTTCTATCTTTCTCCATTTTTCTTAAGTAGAGAAGACCTTGTTTATATTTTCTTAAGGTCTGAAACTGGATTTCCTTACTAAGTTTTAAATTGTTTATTTAAATAGACAGCAAATAAATCAAAGATTGATTGTTTCCCTATAAATTAGGGGAAAAAACTACACAATATGAACTAAAATTATTCTCTTAACCATACAAAATACTTATACATCTTAAATTAAGACGATAAATCTGGATATATTTGGTTTGGAATTAAGCATGAGGAACATGATTACGTGGAGATCCAAGAGAAAATAGGAACAAGGGAGGGGCAAGATAAGATCAAACCCATAGATACGGAAGGCTTTTTTTTGGTGGGGGATGGGGGGATCGCCCCCTATCTCTAAGGGTGGTTCTGTCTCTGGGCCCATGCGCACGTAGGTCCCACCCCCGTGTTTTCCTCTTTTTTTTTTGCACTTGCCACATGTAACATGCTTGTGGCGAGCCAGAGTCTACAGAATAACTATAAAGATTTTGTTGGGAATTTTATTCAAGAGACAACACATGAGTACCTCGTGTGTGTGTGTGTGTATAAACACAAACATCGGAAAGAATGATCAATATATCATTAAATACAGCAAATGCTTTACAAATTGCATGAGGTCTCATCAATTTCTTAAGTCCCTCTAAATATGGATCATAAAAGACCACATAACAAAAAATGGGGAAATAATAAAAATTAATGAACCAAATAAGTAACAAGAAGAGCTATCAGCATCAGAACATAAGCTATCCCTTGATCAACCGATGTGCCATCATTTGTCATCGGAGATGGAGCCATCGCTTGGCAATGAGCGAGCTGCATAAGCCCGGAGAAGAAGTATGCAATAATCATGAGCAGGATGCACATTCTCCTTGAATTCATTATTAGAGAAACTAAAATTTCTTTGATACAATGAGGAGAGGGAACTTATAAGAAAGTAGTACTGCAGGGCTCAAAAGGAGGAAGAGATGAGCTTGATGATAATAACTTGGCCCTCTACTTGCTCCTTTATATAGGGAGTTATATAAGGCTTATGCTAGAGGCTTAAGATGATATAAATGATGTTCAAACTAATTTAAAGAACGAATTAGTCAAATGAGAACAAGACATTAGAGTTCAACTCTAAAAGAGTGGACTCTTATTTCCTTATAACATAGCTAGCTAAGTAACCAGGTCAAGGTAGGAATTAATTAATTTTTTTTAATAATTTTTTTCTAGTAATTCTATGAGAAAATTGAAGAAACCATGAGAGGGTTTTTGATTTTTGGGGCTCCGGTGAAAAGATGTTTTGTGATACTTAGAGGAGATGAACTCCTCTCAATTTATAGGCCACTTTTCTACCCTACACCTCCTCCCCCCCCCCCCCCCTCCAAACTGCCAACGAGGTTTCTCTCCGCATGATCAATCGATCTCCGAGGATTACTCGTTCCCAAAACGAAAACGCAATTGACGCCGTCGTAAGAAACATGACGTGGTTTCTGTTTTGCACAGTAATTGGGCCGGATCTGATACTTGACCATAAGGCCACAACACTTACAAAAATGACAATCAAGTTACTCTAGTTAGTTTTCTACTTCATATTTTTAATTTGGAGGCCACCCTAATACTTAAAACTTTTCAGTATTGATGCTTTCATAATCGATGTTTTTCTTTGTTGGATGAAGTCGGTTTGTATTGCAGGAGACCGATGCTCAAATTGTTATGCATGGTAAGCAGTATTCATTTCTCGTTAATTTGTACTTTTGTTGCATTAAGATATAAACATCTCTAAAATATAGAAAACTTAGAACAGGGAATAATATATAGCACGAAACAATTAACAAACTTTGTAATAGAGGATAAAACAAAGTAGTAAACTCTACAATTCTATGCCTCGGTGTCCGGGGATGTTTGGTTATATGCAGTTGGAGCTAAGTTTTCAAAAGTCTATAAATACATGCTTGGTTTAAGGTAGTCCGTTTAAATTTGCAATGTCTACGATTTATTTATTTTTAAAAAAGACTACATTAAAAAATGGCTTAAATTTTCAGAATTTTCAGATGAATACCATAGACAGTTTTCTTTACAAATAACTAGTCTGAATTTAGTAATTAAATTGCTACTTAAACTATATTTTTGGCTTCTTCGCTTCTTTTTCTCAACTTTCTCTATGATCGTATAGCATGAATGCAATGGTCTACGGTCTTCTATAGACAATTTCAAAGATTTATAAATTATTCAAAGTCGATTGATACTTATTAGTTGACTTAGTTAGCCTGATGAAACTGAACTCAAAAAAAAATCTTGTTCTTCAAATCTCAACGCAGCCAAATTTGAGCAAGTAATAATTGCAAGCTACGTCAAAGAATTGGCCATTCAAAATTTCAGAACTAAACCGAACACAATATAAACAATCCCATTTCAATAAATTTCGTTTCTCATTCTTTGCTCTGTCTTCATAATAGCACTACACGAAAATATGGCTAATTTCGTCGGCTATTTTTTAAGGCATATTTCGATAGGAACAAGCCGTCAAAATAAGCCTTAGATGACCGCAATTTTGTTGACATCAGTCAACAATTTTTTCGACGCGGGTAACGCGTCAAAAAACATGTTGACCAAAATCAACAATTTTGCCCGGCCCCAAAAGCAACATTTCACCCTTAGAATTTCATCCCCCCCCCCAAAAAAAAAAAATTGTATTTCCTTCTCCCCAAAAATTCCCCCAAACCTTCCTTCTTCCTCCCGCCTGCGATCCCTCTTCCTCCTCCCTCACGCCGATCGGCCGCCTCCGAGCCCCTCCAAGCCCCTCCTCAACCCTCCAAGCCCTTCCGAGCCTTTTCTTCATCGACGATCTCCCGGCCACCTTCGAGCCTCCTCCTCGAGTACCTCCGGCCTCCACCTCCGACATCAATCGGTGAGTTGGTTTATTAATTTATTTAGGTTGTTTGAATTTTTGTTAAATTTAAGTAATTTTTGGGGCAGTGTTAGGAATAATTTTAGGATTTGAGTTAATTTTAGGAATAATTTTAGGGTTAGGGTTAATTTTAGGAATAATTTTAGGATTAGGGTTAATTTTAGGTTTAGATATAGGATTAATTTTAGGTTTAGGGTTAGGATTAGGGTTAATTTTATGGTTAGTGTTAGGGCTAATTTTGGGGTTAGTGTTAGGGTTAGGTAATTTTGGGGTTAGTGTTATGGTTAATTTTGGGGATACGGTTAGGGTAAATTTTGGAGTTAGGGTTGGGGTATTGTGTATGGACATGTGGTTGTATGAGAGAGAGTGTGTGAGACTTAGCTTTATATAATTTTCGTTGTATGGATGCGTATTTATTTTAATGAATGCAGATACTTCGTTAATAATATCAATTGTTTAAGAATTTACCATTCAAACTAAAAATTCCAAAAAGTTAAACAAAATAGTTCAATAAGCGACGATACTGAAACGATAACCATCAAAACCAATCTAATTAAATGCACGATACTCGATAATGAAAAAAGTAAACCGATACATATCGTCATCGAGTATCTCACATTGATAAAATATCGCGCTTTAGAACCCGTCTATCAGTTATATGCGTACGGTTATCTTCGTAATATTAAACTATGCGTGTGATGTCAATCTCGAACATTGATCTTAACAACCATCTCGTAGTTTATACAAAGAGAAAACTCGCTCTTGTATATTAACTTGCTCTTCTCTGCAGGCACAAGCCCCTGCAATTAATTATGCTATCGCGTTGTGATAACAACTTTCACCTGCTCCAGTAGATCACTTCGTGTCGTGTTATGTTTGCTTATTATGGGATTGCTCTTGGATTGTATACGGAGACTAATCTTGTCATGCCCGTAGGGCGTAGATTAGTCCAAATCCGTATATTAAATTTGGGGTTTTGAACATAGGACGCAAATCTCATATGAGGTCTATTAGTTCAAGGGATATTTGGGTTTGATCTAAGGATCGTTAGTCATATATGAGACTAAGATCAACTTAAATGATATGGTATTTGAGATCATTAGTCGTATATAAGACTAAGATCAACTTATTTAGCAATGAGCATATAGGCTCAACTGATCATAAGATGAATAACTCATGGACAGTATACGGTAGTCAATATGGAGACAGTCCATAGGGCTAAACATATTAGTTTAAGGACATCACGGTCCAACATCCCCGTGTTCGGGACGAATATTAATTTAAGGGCATCACGGTCCAACTTCCCGTGTTCGGGACGAATATTAGTTTAAGGACATCACGGTCCAACATTCATCTTACACACATGTGTATATGTTACGTGGCGAAGTGAACGATGGTGACATGGGATGCGTCCAATATTGGGATGCGATCCAATTTGAAGGCATTTATATTTCCTTCAAAGATATATATATATATAGAGAGAGAGAGAGAGAGAATAATGGAGGAAAGAGGCCATAGGAGGGGATTTCCTCCTATGGCGTGGAAAAAATACAACCTCCACCATTTTTTCCGACGATCGGTACCCATCATCATCATCGTTATCATCTAAGATGTGAGCACACCAAATTTCATGTGATTCCACAACTTTTTCACCGTTGATTTAGTGGGTTCAAAATTAACGGTTTACCGACAATAGAACTTTTTACATAGCTAAATCAACGGTGAAAAAGTTGTGGAATCACATGAAATTTGGTGTACTCACATCTTAGATGATAACGATGATGATGATAAGTGCCGATCGTCGAAAAAAATGGAGATTGTATTTTTTCCACGCCATAGGAGGAAATCCCCTCCTATGGCCTCTTTTCTCCATTATTCTCATATATATATGTATGTATAAATTCGAAGCTCAATATAAGATGTGCATCTATATGGGATGTGTGTTAATATGAGATGTGCACATCAATATGGAATTGCATCAATGTGGGGTGTATCGATATGAGGGTGCGCATCTATATGGGATGCGTAAGGCATTCCCTGTCTTAATAAAATTTCATATCTTTCATCAAATAAGGACGAGGAAGAAATTGTTGGTTGTCGGGACCCGCCACCTCTCTGAAAACGTTGAGAAATTATTGCAAGGTGTGGAAAGATGTACTCTTGAACCAAATCTCGTATATGAGGGAAAAGATCATGGTGGATCTAAAGATTATTAGTATTATATGAGACTAAGATCAAGATCATTAGTCGTATATTGGACTAAAATCAACTTAGAAGATATGGGATAAAGATCATTAGTCGTATATGGAACTAAGACCAACTTGGATATAATCAATGAAAGATCATTGAAAGATCATTAGTCGTATATACGACTAAGATCAGCTTGGAAATATGATTGATGATCATTAATCTTGTTTTAGATTAAGATCAACTTAAACAATTGAGTATATGGGCCGAAAGAAGTTTTCACTTCACAGATTTAGCCAATTTGGGGCTAAAGATTGGATTTCTTTGTCGTCCAGCAGTGTTAAGCACTCAGACATATAGCGCTCACGTATGCATCACGTGAGGCGCTGCTCTTTTTTCCCGCTCACATGTTATGTGAGGCGCTATCTTCATGGCGCTCACGTGAGACGCTAAAATAGTGCTAAGCATTAATTTGTTTTGCTTTCTGACGCTCACGTGCTATCACATAAAGTGTTTGTTGGGGTAAAAATTTACACCCCCGTTGACAAAGTCAAGGTCAACCCCAAGCCAGGTGGGCCCAAGCCCAGGTCAAGCGGGCCCATGCCCAAGTCGAGCCCGCGGCCAGCCTCCCCATGCCAACAACAAAATCATGTAATAAATAATTTTTATGTAATTTTTTATACATGAATGTATGCAAAATGGGCATAAAGCCAATATTTTGTAAGCCCGTGGCTTATGTGCAAAAATGAAATGGCACATGAGCCATGGGATGGCTAAAATGCCATTTTTGTAAAGCCCAAGGGGCTATATGTAAATATGTAAGCCTATAAAAGGCAACATGATGAATAAAAAAAACACTTTTTCATTCCCCAAAAACTAGGGTTCTTTGTGCCTCCTGCTCCTTCTCCAAGGTTCTAAACCTTCTCAATTCTTTTGAATTAAATCAAGAGTTTTACTCTTTCTTTTCCAAAACTAAGTAGTTTTCCACCACAAAACCCACAAAGGGGAACTCAGATCTCCCATCAGATCTCAAAAAGGAGTGATTTTTAAAATCTTCTACTTCTTGATCTTCAAGATCCGGCCAAACAACAGAGGAGGAAGAAGAACCCATTTCCTCAGCCAAATTTTTTTTTTCAGGAGTTTAACTCTACTAATTTCTCTTTCGAGAGTTTCTGGGGCTAAAAGCCCTCTTTTCCTCGTCGGCGCGCTAGCGCTCGAGCGCAAAGCACCTACATGCCGACACGTGGCGCGTTTGCGCTCCAGCGCACTGCGCGCAGCGCGCAAAGCGCCCGCGTGCCGACACGTGGCGCGCGCGCTTGCGCTCCAGCGCACTGCGCCCGAGCGCAAAGCGCCCATGTGCTGACACGTGGCGCGCGCGCTTGCGCTCCAGCGCCTTGCGTCCGAGCGCAAAGCGCCCACGTCCCGACACGTGGCGCGCTTGCGCTCATGCGCAAAGAGCCCACGTGGCGCGCTTGCGCCTGAGCGCACAGCACCTAAGCGCACAGCGCTCAAGACGCTGGCCCCACGCATCCCTTGGATGCCTTTTCCCCCTCTTTTTATGTACATACATATACATATACATATGTATACAAATTCACACACACACGTACTCCACGACACTGTCCCTGATAGAAAAAAATTTTAACGGGGCGCTGCCCCGCACCCCGCAAGGAGGCTGCTAGCCCCCTTGACCCCCAGCCCGCTATCCGGATAGCAGGACCCCCGTAAAAACTCTGCGTGGCTCCCGATATATCCAAAACCCCCCTTTCAAAACAGAACACACGTACATTTCACATTGAGTTCGCATGACCAGTTTAACCTGTTAATCGGAGGTTCCCTCGCCTCAAAGGCGAGGGGTAATTAACGGCAGCTTAGTCCGCGGCTGCCGGAGATTCGGATCCCCACAATCATTAAACCCCGGCCTACCCTAGGCAGGGGGAATCTGTAGTACGCCTGAGACGTGTGCGCGTATTCCCATCTCAATAGGGTGACGAAAAACACCCTACAGATTCGAATCTGTAGGGTGTTTTTCGTCACCCTATTGATTCTGGCACGCCCGGTGGGACCAATCTCTCCTCCCATATTTCGGGTTAAACGTTCATGCGAACTCAATCAATTTACATGTCTATATTTATACTAAAATAATGCTCTTTCATGCAGATTTTCAAGCAATCACCTTCCGACGATGTCTTGGATGATGAACTCAGCTCCTGTCTGCTACACGATGAAGATAGACTCCAGGACGGTCCTTCCGGCCAGTCTCGGGCGACAATGGGAGGAGCCGCTGCTACCATTCGGCTCTATCATGTTCATGCCAGTGGGCGCCATCCCAGCTCCTGAAGCCCCGGTGGCAGACAAACCGGTCTCGAAAGGCAAGAGGCCAAATGTGGTGGTCGCGAAGGCACCTCAGCCCAAGCGCAAGTCCGTTTCCGAACGACTCTCTATGGCCCCAGCTGGGGGCAAGACCACCAACACCAACAAAGCTACAATGCGTCCCGAGCAAGCTCCAGCGGTGCCCTCGACCACTGCTCGATCGGGTGTCTTCTCTAACCCCCCCTCTGATCAACTCACAATGGCTTCGCGGATAGCGGATGCCCGCCAAGCCTTCAAAATCGAGAAGCTGAGGGAGAAAAGACTCAGATATAGAGCCAACAAAAGGGCTAGGGCTCCTGCCAGGCTGAACCTCATGAGGTTCGAAGAACAGGGTTACCCCGCCGAAGATGAGGAAATAGCTGGGTATGTGGTCCACACTGTCTACACGGTAGGCACGCGCAGCAAGAGTAAGGACGGGGCTACCACATCTCAAACCCAATCTGGCTTGAATGTGGTGGCCGCTTCCCAAGAACAGCCGCCTCTGCTGGGTGATGAAAACCCTCTCGATGAGGATGATAGGCAGAAAGACCTTTCGGTCCATGAGGAGTCGGGCTCGGAAAGCGAAGAAGAGCCGACTTTTCGCTCCAGGACCGCGGAGCAAGAGCTGCTTCAAGAGCTCCGAAAGCAGCTCAGAAACAAAGACAAGGAGATGGCCAAGCTCTACTCAAAGATCGACGACTTGACAAACGTCGTCTTACGGCTTACGGCCCAACTTGCCTCTCAGCCGCCCAATCAAGCACAGGGCTCAGCTCATGAACCGGGAAACGGTGTCCCGAGACAGCCGACGCCCGTTCCCTCAAATCCAAAAGTGGGCGGACCGCATGAAAATCAGTCGCATCCTATCTCAGCAAATGTCTTGGCTACCGATGACAGTAGCCCACTAACTCAAGATCAAATCATGGATTTGGTTGCCAACAAAGTCAAAACCTTGGTAGCCGAAGCCGAAGCGCAAAAAGATATCAGCAGTAGTGGGAGACCATATCCTGCTCAGTATGATCTGGTAGAATTTCCTAGCGGCTATGTCATCCCCAAATTCGGAAGATTCGATGGGACAGGAAATGCGAATCAGCACATCGCCCACTTCAAAGCCTCATGCGGGAATACTGGGGGCAATGATGTGCTTCTCCTCCGCCAGTTCGTTAATAGCTTGACCGATGTTGCTTTCGACTGGTACGCGAGCATACCGGATGGTTCCATTACTACTTTCGTCCAAATGGAGTCTTTGTTTCGACAAAGATTCATGAGCGTCAGCGATAAGATCACCATTGCCGAGCTCGTAAGGACCAAGCCCAAGAACAACGAAAGCAGCACGGATTTTATAACCCGATGGCGCAATCTCTCCGTCAAATGCGAACCGCCGATAGAGCAGGACCAATCTGTCAGTCTCCTCGTCGGAAATCTCAATAATTGGATGGCCCCGTTTCTATGCACCACGGGTCTCAAAACATTCCAAGAGCTGACCAGAAAAGTTCAAATGCTGGAGCGCTCAAAGCAGGAGTCCTCCTCGGATTCCCAAAATAACAATAGGTCCTGGAGAAACCGAAAGGACGATAATCGCAAAGGCGGAGATCCCGACGATTCTGAATCTTTCAATGCTTCGGCTAACCGAAATAAGCAAGGGATGAGCGGGCCTAGCGCCAACCAGCCTCGGACGCCAATGTTCAGAGAGGGAGGAGAATCTCCACTGAAAGAGAAGCTGGATAAGGTCTATTCCTTCAGAAGGGACAAAATCCGTAAAATATTCAAAGACGCTCTGAGGAACGGTCTACAACTACCAGAGTCAAAAAGACCGCAGGAAGCGAATATGACCGACGACCCCAAATACTGCCCCTATCACAGAGTGATATGTCATGCCATTGAGGACTGCTTCGTCTTCAAAGATTGGGTCGAAAAGCAATACAAGGCAGGAGAGATAGAACTGTCCAAAGACGTGTTAGTAAACAGTCAAGATGCGACCGCCAATTTCATACAAACGGAGACCGAAGTTCTTCGTGAAACTAATTCTCTCAGACATCTGCCTTTCTCTGAACACAGTCGACCACCACGTTATTAAACTGGGAACAATTGACCACCATGTCACTAAACTGGGAATAATCGACCTCTAAGTCGTTAAACTGGGAATGTAAAAAAAATGTAAATAAACAAAAAATGTGTAAATAAATGAAAATAAAGCCGAAATGATGGGGCAACCGCGAATAAAAGCCGAAATGATAGGGCAATTGCGATCTTCGCGATAAGAAAAGCTGAAATGATAGAGCAATCGCGGTAAAAAAAACGGCGAATGATGAGTCGCTCCTGGTACCATATTCCAGTGCAGCGATGCAGACGCCAACCAAAATCCAATTTCTCAAAATTCGCCAGCCCTACGGCCAGTCCCCGAATTGACTACCGTATACAATCCACGGGCTCAAATAATTCTCTTCATACCCATTCCCCACCGCAATCACCAGTTACGCGGCTGGTCTCCGCCTTTGGAATTATGCTCCATTGAGAAGACCCACTCATGTGTCCTCACGATACATGAGGAGAACAAATCTTTGTGGGATCCTTACGACTCACGAAGGAAAAACACACTTAGGAGTCCCCACGACTTCTAAGGAGAAAATACACCTGCGGGATCCTTACGACTCGCAGGGAGAAAATGCTTTTATGGGACCCTCACGGCCCATAAAATTGAAAAGTCTTAGGTGACAGGGATCTAAACCTGTTTCCTAAGCCATCGCTCCCCAATCCCCAACGGCGAATGATGAGTCGCTCCTGGTACCATATTCCAGTGCAGCGATGCAGACGCCAACCAAATTCCAAATCCCATACCCCAACGGCGAATGATGAGTCGCTCCTGGTACCATATTCCAGTGCAGCGATGCAGACGCCAACTAAATTCCAAATCCCATACCCCAACGGCGAATGATGAGTCGCTCCTGGTACCATATTCCAGTGCAGCGATGCAGACGCCAACAAAGTCCCAAAATTTTTATGGCCCTACGGTCTGGATCATACATCCTGCAAAACCGTATACAATCCACGGGCGTAAAACGATCCCAATCTCTTCCAAGTCCTACCGGTGAGACCACATTCAAAGTCCCACCAAAAATAAAAATAAAAATATAAAAAAAGGGTATGTCCACAAGCAAAAGGGGCACGGATGAAAACCCGAAAGGGCTCCGTGAGTAAAAACAGCAGGACTGCCAGCGAGTTTGTGAAAACCCGAAAGGACGCAAACTCGTGAAAAAGAGATGAAATGCACTCACAAAGTCCTCTCGACTTTGTGAGGAGAAAATTCCCACGTAAGATCCTTACGACTCACAAAGGAGCAACACACTTAGGAGTCCCCACGACTCCTAAGGAGAAAATACACCTACGGGATCCTTACGACCCGTAGGGAGAAAATACTTTGTGATACCCTTACGGCTCACAAAATTGAAAAGTCTTAGGTGATAGGGACCTAAAACCCGTCTCCTAAGCCATCGCTTCCTGATAAGCAAGCGCAAATGATGATTCGTTCCTGGTACCATATTCCAGTGTAGCAATACTGATGCCAAACAAAAAACCAAAATTCCCAAATCCTCTCATGACAAATGATGATTCGCTCCTGGTACCATATTCCAGTGTAGCGATGCTGATGTCAACCCAAATCAAATCAAACCAACAACCTCTGCGGCGGAATCATGCTTCGTCCCAGAATTTACCCCGTGTCGAAATCATGCTTCGGCTCGGAATCAACCAACGACCTCCTCGTCGGAATTATGCTCCACCTCGGAATCAAGTCAACCAGCAAGCTCTGCGTCGGAATTATGCTTCGTCTTAGAATGCACCCCGTGTCGAAATGATGCTTCGCCTCGGTGTACCTGCCTTCCCTGTCGAAATTATGCTTCGCCTCGGAATCAAATCAACCAACCAGCTCTGCGTCGGAATCAAGCTTCGTCTCAGAATGTGCACCCCGTGTCGAAATGATGCTTCGCCTCGGTGTACCTTCCTTCCCTGTCGAAATTATGCTTCGCCTCGGAATCAAGTCAACCGACAAGCTCTGCGCCGGAATCATGCTCCGTCTCAGAATGTACCCCATGTCGAAATCATGCTTCGCCTTGGAATATTTTTCTTCCTTGTCGGAATTATACTTCGTCTAGGAATCTACCTCTGCATCGAAATCATGCTTCGGTCAGAATGTCTGCCGCTCTTCGGAATGATGCTCCGAACTCCTGGAATCATGCTCCGCTCTTCGGAATGATGCTCCGAATCCTGGAATGATGCTCCGCCCTTCGGAATGATGCTCCGATCCCCTAGAATCATGCTCCGCTCATCGGAATGATGCTCCGATCCTTGGAATTATGCTCCGCAAATTGGAATGATGCTCCGCTCATCGGAATGATGCTCCGCTCTTCGGAATGATGCTCCGAACCCCTGGAATCATGCTCCGCTCTTCGGAATGATTCTCTGAATCCTAGAATGATGCTCCGCGCATCGGAATGATGCTCCGAACCCTGGAATTATGCTCCGCCCGTCGGAACGATGCTCCGATCTCTAGAATTATGCTCCGCCCTTCGGAACGATGCTCCGAATCCTGGAATCATGCTTCGCTCTTCGGAAAGATGTTCCGAACTCTGGAATCATGCTCCGCCCTTCGGAATGATGCTCCGAATCCTGGAATGATACTCCGCTCATCGGAATGATGCTCCGATCCCTGGAATCATGCTCAGCCCTTCGGAATGATGCTCCGATCCCCTAGAATCATGCTCCGCTCATCAGAATGATGCTCCGATCCTTGGAATTATGCTCCGCAAATCGGAATGATGCCCCGCTCATCGGAATGATGCTCCGATCCTTGGAATCATGCTCCGCTCTTCGGAATGATGCTCCGAACCCCAGGAATCATGCTCCGCTCTTCGGAATGATTCTCCGAATCCTGGAATGATGCTCCGCGCATCGGAATGATGCTCCGAACCCTGGAATTATGCTCCGCCCGTCGGAACGATGCTCCGATCTCTGGAATCATGCTCCGCCCTTCGAAACGATGCTCCGAATCCTGGAATCATGCTCCGCTCTTCGGAAAGATGTTCCGAACTCTGGAATCATGCTCCGCCCTTTGGAATGATGCTCCGAACCCTGGAATTGTGCTCCGATCATCGGAATGATGCTTCGATCTCTGGAATTATGCTCCGCCCATCGGAACGATGCTCCGATCCCCTGGAATTATGCTCCGCAAATCGGAATGATGCTCCGACCCTGGAATTATGCTCCGCGCTTCGGAATGATGCTCTGACGTTGGAATTATGCTCCGCGAATCGGAATGATGCTCCGATCCTCGGGAATCATGCTCCCCGGGATGATGCTTCGCCTCCGGAATGATGTTCCACCTCGAAGTTCAGCTTCAAGATCCATCAATTTCATGCACATAACTCAAATGTGCGGTGTGCATTTATTGATGGGGGGCACTTTGTTGGGGTAAAAATTTACACCCCCGTTGACCGAGTCAAAGTCAAGGTCAACCCCAAGCCAGGTGGGCCCAAGCCCAAGTCAAGCGGACCCATGCCCAAGTCGAGCCCGCGGCCAGCCTCCCCATGCCAACAAAATCATGTAATAAATAATTTTTATGTAATTTTTTATACATGAATGTATGCAAAATGGGCATAAAGCCAATATTTTGTAAGCCCGTGGCTTATGTGCAAAAATGAAATGGCACATGAGCCATGGGATGGCTAAAATGCCATTTTTGTAAAGCCCAAGGGGCTATATGTAAATATGTAAGCCTATAAAAGGCAACATGATGAATAAAAAAAGACACTTTTTCATTCCCCCAAAAACTAGGGTTCTTTGTGCCTCCTGCTCCTTCTCCAAGGTTCTAAGCCTTCTCAATTCTTTTGAATTAAATCAAGAGTTTTACTCTTTCTTTTCCAAAACTAAGTAGTTTTCCACCACAAAACCCACAAAGGGGAACTCAGATCTCCCATCAGATCTCAAAAAGGAGTGATTTTTAAAATCTCCTACTTCTTGATCTTCAAGATCCGGCCAAACAACAGAGGAGGAAGAAGAAGAACCCATTTCTTCAGCCAAATTTTTTTTGTCAGGAGTTTAACTCCACTAATTTCTCTTTCGAGAGTTTCTGGGGCTAAAAGCCCTCTTTTCCTCGTCGGCGCGCTAGCGCTCGAGCGCAAAACACCTACGTGCCGACACGTGGCGCGTTTGCGCTCCAGCGCACTGCGCGCGCGCAAAGCGCCCGCGTGCCGACACGTGGCGCGCGCGCTTGCGCTCAAACGCACTGCGCCCGAGCGCAAAGCGCCCGCGTGCCGACACGTGGCGCGCGCGCTTGCGCTCCAGCGCACTGCGTCCGAGCGCAAAGCGCCCACGTGCCGACACGTGGCGCGCTTACGCTCAAGCGCACTGCGCCCGAGCGCAAAGCGCCCATGTGCCGACACGTGGCGCGCGCTTGCGCTCCAGCGCCTTGCGCCCGAGCGCAAAGCGCCCACGTGCCGACACGTGGCGCGCTTGCGCCCAGCGCTCATGCGCAAAGCGCCCACGTGCCGACACGTGGCGCGTTTGCGCCTGAGCGCACAGCACTGGCCCCACGCATCCCTTGGATGCATTTTCCCCCTCTTTTTATGTACATACATATACATATACATATGTATACAAATTCACACACACACGTACTCCACGACACTGTCCATGTTAGAAAAAAATTTTAACGGGACGCTGCCCCGCACCCCGCAAGGGGGCTGCTAGCCCCCTTGACCCCCAGCCTGCTATCCGGGTAGCGGGACCCCCGTAAAAACTCTGCGTGGCTCCCGATATATCCAAAACCACCCTTTCAAAACAAAACACACGTACATTGCACATTGAGTTCGCATGACCAGTTTAACCCGTTAATCGGAGGTTCCCTCGCCCCAAAAGCTAGAGGTAATTAACGGCAGCTTAGTCCGCGGCTGCCGAAGATTCGGATCCCCACAATCATTAAACCCCGGCCTACCCTAGGCAGGGGGAATCTGTAGTACGCCTGAGACGTGTGCTCGTATTCCCATCTCAATAGGGTGACGAAAAACACCCTACAGTGTTGGCTTCATGGGCCTTGGGCGCTCACGTGCCTTTTACATGAGGCATTGAGTCCTGGGCTTCTTTGCGCTCACATGGATATCACATGAAACGCTCTCTTCTACTTCTTTTGAGCACTCTCGTGAATATCACATGAGAGGCTGAGTTCTTAGAGATTTAATCTATGTTCATGTTTTTTTTAAGAAGTTTAACTTCTGTTAATAGTATTTTGACTATTAACGATCACCAAGATCAATATTTTGATGACTAGAATCAGGTTCTTTAAGAACTAAGTTCTTGTCTATGAAGGAACTAAGTTACTGGAGTATAAACCCCCTCTTTTTCATGTCCTTTCATCCATATTCTCCCCTGAATCTTTAGTTCTCAAAAACAAGATCTTCCCGATGAGAATTAAATTCTCACCTTGTAGGAGACTTATCTTGTGGATCTCAGATCCAGAGAAAGAACTAAGTTCTTTTAAAGGATTAAACCCTTAAATATGATATGATATGTAAAAGAGATGTTTTTATCTCTGTTTTTCTTTACCTAGGGTTAAGAGGAGGAAGATCTTCTTCTTTATTGAGAATTAAATTCTCTGTTTTTTGTGGACGCTTTGGGAGAGCCTTCTGTATTTTTACTTAAGCTTATGGAGGTCTCCTTCCTTTTTTGAAGCTTATCAAGGGTTTTTCCTCTCTCAGATTTAATCTCTTCGCTCTTATTTATAGGAGAAGGAAAAAATTAATATGTTAAGAAAATATCTCATTGCAGGATCATGATTGATTTCATAATCAATCAAATTGATCTTTTAGATCAACCGGTGAATTTTATTCATCGTTGGAATTTTAATCTAAAGGCTAAGAGAAGATCATTCTTGTTTTTTTAATAAGATTTGGAAAATATTTTCCCAACATAAAATTTTATTCTATCAGATGATCGATTGGTGATTTTATAATTACCGCTGGATTTTTTATCCAAGGGTTCTCTGTTTAACAGAGAAGATCTTTCTTGTTTAAACAAGATCGGGGAAATATCCCCCCCTAAAATTTAATTATATAAAAAAGAACACTCATGTGCAGTGCACGTGAGGCGTTGGCTTATAGCGCTCACGTGGATACCACGTGAGACGCTGCCAAGAAACTAGCAAGTGCGCTCACATGGATACCACTTGAGGCGCTCACGGAACCAATATAGGATTTGATCATATCCGAAGCGGCACATATATGCTTTGCATGTGGTTGCGCACGTGTTTAACACGTAGGGGCTTCCCTTTATTTTATAAGGGAATAAGAAGCTCTGAGCCAAAAATTTTGACAGGAACAGTCTCCATGCGCCAAAGATGATCCACCTGAGGATACCGGTTCAAGTTTTAGCTTCTAGTAACAAGCAAAGAAACAACTTAAGATCAAGGTTTGCTAAGCCTTGATGCTTAGAAGTGTAATATTTGTGTAAAGAAGCTCTCTTTCTTTTTCCTTAAAAACTGTAACGAGAAAATGAGGAAGAAGATGAACTCAAGAAAATGGCTACAAAAAAGATAATCATTATTATCTCACACCCTTATCTCCTTATCTTTTCATACAAATAAAATATAATATAAAGTGGGTGGGTTTGTGACTCACTAGTGTGAATTACAAACCCACACACAACTAGAAGAGAAGTGAAGAAAAGATAGGCCACCTCACATGGTACACATACACACGCATATTAATGTGTGTATAATCAAGTATACCAAAATACCCTATTTATAATAAATACGTATACCCATATTTCTACCAAAATATGAATACCGTATTTATATCGAAAATACAAAATACGCATATTCATATTAAGAAAGAAATTCACGTATTTGTATCAAGACACAAATACCCGGTTTCATACAAATACACGTATTCATACAAATACCGTATTCGTGTTAAAATACAAATACCTAAAAAAGAGCAATATAATACTAGTTCTAAATCTGGCTATTTTTCAAACCTACTAGTATTACCAAAATGTCCGATTAAAGCACGTGTATAAAATACACGTACTTTATCGAATACCCCCGCATATCAAAATACGCATACTACACCGTTTCGCCTGAACCGAGAAACCCTCTATGTGGGACTCTAAAGACTCGACAATATACTGGCAGTAAGTTTAACCACAGGCACGTCAGTGGTACTAAGTATACGTAACGGCTACCCAGGTATCTGTCGAAAGGAAGACTGACAAGCAAACTCGTCTGTATCCCTAATGAGCCTAACTGTGACAATCTTCATACAGTCCGGTCTGTTCGTCTGAAAGTATCGCATATCAAGTCTAAGGGATAGAAAATGTCAGACCTTTAATAACCTAATAAATCACGTCGATGTGGCTCAAGACCACCGAGAAACTACTAATCTAACTATCAGTAAATCTCAACTGCCCTGACCAGGATCTTATGGTTTCAGCCAACCGTACACATCGCGACATCGACTCCCTATACTGGGAGAAACGAATCCCCAACAATCCTCACTGCTTTCATGTGGCTCGGGACTATACCTAACTAAAACTTGTTTGCACGACTCAGTAAAGCCGTGGTAGGGTAGTAATCAAAGCACAGTAGGAACTCACACGAGACAAATGACGATTTCAGGTCGACAGGCTAACTTGTACTCATGTCACCTGAGAGCTGTTATCTGACATTAGGTATAGTACCATCTAGCAACTCCCGACGAGTCCGTCTAGTGTAACTCATAACCTAATGAGCACATGTATACTATCTTTGGTGTCGTACACCAATGGTTATGGACAGGCCATCTCCCCTGACGGAAATAAGAAAAGTATACACTAGTCTACTCTAAAGTATCGATGCACAGTCTCGATAATCCTATGACTAGGGACAATTTTACGGATGTGCTTATAGACTACCCAACCCCCACAAGTATGATTGCCATCACAACGCTGGTAGTCAAGCAAAGATCTTGCGGACTCTATCAACATCTATTAGCGATACATAAAAAAGAACAAATACATATGTTAAAATAGATACAAACAAGATAGCATACTATCGAGCAAGACTGTCGAATACATGTATATATCCCAAATATCCAAAATGTAATATACAATCTTGTACTATACAATAATAGCATCTAAGGCATATATACCTAACACCTTGATCAGATCAAAATCTACCGGTTTCAATATATACGGGACGATGGCGCGCCTGCATCGATACTAGCACAGAAGCTATATGTAAGACTCCACTTATGTCATGCTTCTTAATTATTTCAGAATAATTATTGTGTAATTTTTAGAATGCCAGTAATACGTTTATTCTATAAACAAGTGGCGTGGCGGCTGAGAGAGATTGAATGATCCAGACGATGGAGACTGAGCAGGAACACTCGGTTGATGACACGCAGAGATCATTCGCCATAGATAGAGTTTTCACGGCGTATCGAGGAATGGATAATCACGAGAGAGTACAGTGCGTGTCCTCCAAGATCTCTCCGCGCCGGTATAAGGCTCCTTTCCAACTGACTGGGCATCTACCTCTTAGATTTCAACCGACAGACGACTGGGCATCCACCTCTTAGATTTCAACCGGTAGACGACTGGGCATCAGAGACGTCGCGCCAGACCAGGCCCCTAGGATTAGGACCCCCGTGTTTCATGGATCTCCCGAGGATCAGACGCCGGAATACGGCGATTCCTCACGCCAATCGGCAACTGTCCCCGCTCCCGCTGCCGATCTATTTGCTAGTTGGACTTGCCGGTAGAGGCTTAATTTATCGACATATACGTCTAAGAGGGGAGGTCGGTACCTCCGGTAAGTTTGATAACCCTTACACGCGCGCGCGCACAAGCATATCATACACACACATATCACACACACACAACCATACATACATACACACACGTACAAGCATACATACACACATGCGCACGCACATACACAAAAGCATAACGCATACATACACACACATACGCATAAATATCTCTCTCACACACACAAGCATACATACACACATATAAACGAGAGCGCACGCACAAGCATACATGCACGCGCACGCACACACACAAACAAGTGTGTGCGCACACATTTACTTAATTACTATAAAATATCCATACTAAATCATGTAATTTAAACTTTTAATCGCAGGGGTTTTACCCCGGACATCCATGCTCGCCTCCTTCGTGATCGACTCTCCCTCCTCGTGTTCGTCCTCCCTTAATTTTTCATTTCCCGCTTTTGTAAATTTATGGTGTTAGGATCGTAACGAAATGCGTAATATGTATTGTAATCGTATTCGGATAATTTATATTTGAATAGATTGGATTTTGGATTAAAATCGATATTTAAATGGAATGATATGGAATCGATATTTGAATGAAATAGATAGGATGTGATTAGATTTTTAATTTTCTGGTTCTATTTAATTAATTTTCTGGAATCGATATTTAATTTGTTGGAATCGATATTTAAATTTTTTTCTGAAATTCCGATCTATTTCGACGGCTCGGGTCCGTCGAAATAGATCTATTTCGACACGACTAGGCTGTCAAAATAGGTTAAAAATTAACAATAATTTCTGAAACAATTTTATTGATATAAAATCCTATTTTTTCGATGGCTAGTATATGTCGAAAAATGATTTTTTCGACACACCTGTGCCATCGAAATAAAGGCATTTATTGAGATGACTGGCAGCCGTCGAAAAATCCTAAAGCGGCATACCTTATTCGGTCGATATTCTGCCGTTTGGGGGGTGCCGACGAAATAAGATTATTTCATCAGAACTAGGCCATCGAAAAAAGTAAGATTTTCCTGTAGTGTAGGCTCAATGCAATCCGATTTGTTTGGCTCGCGATCTAAAACTAAACACTACTACAAAATATGTATTTGGCAACGGTTTAAACCGTTACCAAAACCCAATTTGGTAACCGGTAGAACCGTTACCAAAAAACCCGTTACCAGAAGTGTGGTAACGGTTTAAACCGTTACCATATCCCCTTTTGGTAACAGTTTAAACCGTTTCCAATTTGATGTATTATGAAAAAAATAATGTTTTTCCCTTCCCTCTCCATCATCCTCTGCCTCAATTTCTCCGTCCAAAACATATCAAATCTTCCCCCTTTTTTCTCCATCAAAAACATATCAAAGCTTCCCCTTTTTCATTTGAGGACATCAAAATGCATACATCAATCGCAAACAAACAACAAATTAATCACTAAAATATTTCAAAAAAAGGGTCGTAGCAATATTTGGAGCAATTTTTCTCATGTCCTTTGAGTCCAGCAATTTCGCAAATCAATCCAAGAAAAAATCAACTGCTCACTCCTACAGCTAACCCTAGATCTCAAACAGGAGCCGATTTAGGAAGTAAAAAAGGCCAACGCTTTCCACGTTGATTTGCAAGAAAAGAGCTATCAAACTCAAAATCGCCACAGATCCCAAACAAAATCAACCGATTTCAATCAAAAATTGAAAGAGGAAAAATGGAACCTGTTGCTGGATCATGGTGAGCTCTTCAGGAGGGACCCGACTCATTTGGGTATTCTGCAGCAGCAGCAAGAACAACAACCACAACATTAGTAGCAAGAGGAGCAGCAACAAAAATTTGGGTATTCTGCCAAAAATAAAAATTAAACAAAAAAAAATTAAAACTTACCTCTTGACGACAACGACGACAGCATCGACGACCTAGGGCAAAAATTAAAATTAAAATTAAACCAAAAAAATTAAAATCAGCTTAATCCTAATCAATTTTACTTACCTCTTGACGACGGCGGCGAGCTTCGACAATGACCTAGGGCTTCGATCAGCTTTCGATCGACGGCGATGACGAGCTCGATCGGGTCTGGGCCTTCAACGACGAGTTCGACCAGGGAGGGAGGCGAGGGGATGGAATTAATTCACATTTCCAATTTCGATATGGATACTGTTTGGATGGAAATCTTTGACGGGATGGATTTAATTATATTTTGTTTTTCCATGGGCGATTATCTGCTAGTACACAAGTCATGCAATCTCTTCTCTGATTTTATTTTCAAGTTACAACGATCTGAATTTTTATTTTTCGAAACTTTCTGTAAACAGCTTTCTCTTCTTGTGGGATACTATTTCTATACCTTTTTATTTGTTTTGAGGAAATTTTTCTGCATAGAATCTAACAAATAATTTCTATAAAATTTAAATGGAAACGTAATATATGTTTTTCTTTATATTTAATCGAGACGAACTCAGTTTAAGTCGAGCTCAAAGAAGAAAACATAATATATTAATTATCTGTTACTTTGGAACAAATGTAGGCCCATCTACGGCTTATATTAGGCTTAGGTGTACTATAAACATAGAAATTTTGCCCATAGTTGTAAAACTCTCGAAATGTAATAAAAGAATATTTAGCCCACAGTCATCTATATATATTGCAATGGCTTGTCAATTAAGCCTGTTATATTGATCTAATCTATACTTATATAACTAGAATTCTTCAGTGCGCATGTGACAAGTGAAATTTGAGTAAAGAAAAAAAAAGCAAGAAAGAAATAAAAAAAAAATTATAGTTTTTAAATAACCATTTTATCACTATATCAATACCATTATAAATATTTAAAAATTCTGTAGTTTTTAAACCAGCCACTCTTCTTTTCCTCTCTTAACATTTTCTTTCTTTTAACTACTCTTTCTCTTTTTTGCCATGTGGTCAAAAATCTAGAAAATAAAATGGAAAACCATGCACCAACGTGTTGGGTGTCATGAACATATTAATTGGACCCGCTGGTAGGCACATGTGCTGAGAGAATTCATATCCATTTTCTGTGTCCTAGTAAAATTTATTTGAATTATATATTTCTATAAAGAATTTTACAAGCTGCAGTTATACTCGTTCACATTCCCTTCTTATATTATATTACTACTATTCGTTCTGAGTAGAAAAAACTAAGCAGTTCACCCTCTTACCTTGTATTCTTCAGATCAGACATTAATTAGATCAATTTCTTCATGTACGTCACCCTAAACAAACAGAAGAAGAATTTACTTCATCTACCAAAAGTAGGTATAATGATATTGATGATGCTCGATATCAGTAATCTTCCAGATCAGGACACGTGGCAGATGACGTGTCCCAGGGCTCACAAGAAAGGATCTACAGTGGCCGACCAGACTACTCCTGTGCCCATCTTACAAGCAAACGCTGGCTCACCTCCGAGCCCCCAGCACAATTGGCCTCCTCGGCCACACAGCTGTCTCCGAGCTATCACGGGCCTGAGCCTCCTCGGCCCTCTCAGCTCGCCCCGGGGCTCGAGCAGAACCAAGATACCTCGGCTCTCCCGCTCCTCCGCGAGCTCTCCCGCCGAGGTCATCTTCCTCGGTCTCATCGACCGACCGATAGCACCGCTTGCAGGCATAACCGCCATCCTGCGAATCTCGCCATGTGCGAGATCTCCGCCGGTCACATCCCACGTTCCACGCCACCACGATCCCCCATTAACGAGCACGTCTCGCCATTAATGGGAGGTCCCGCTCATCACGCGGGGGTGATGTCGGGAGCGTAACGGCCGGCGTGGTTCTCGCGTCTGCCTCGCATGCTGCCACCGTTATATAAACTCCTTCTTCAGACGGTTCAAGTAAGCCATTTTTTACTCCACTAAGCCGTTACTCTGCTCGGATTTCCTCTCTAACTTGATCGTCGGAGGGTCCTCGGTGGTACAACCATCCCGGGACTTCCTTGCAGGTAGCTCGGCAACCACGACCTCAAACCCATTGAGATCCACACGCTTCAGGAGCGACAGCCTCCAGATCCAATCTCAACCACCCGTCGCCGCCATCAGCAGATCAACAGGAGGCAACATCTGAAGGAAATTCACGCCCTCCATCAGCTGGCGCCGTCTGTGGGAAAACCTTAATTCTACAAAAACAAAAGTTCGCCTCCCGATCTCAACCTAATGGCGAGAGATCATCACGACGATCCAAGCACAAGCCGCCGTCTCCCCCTCAACGGAGGCGCGGACGAACCTCCTCCGCCGAATGCCATCAACGCCCTCGCCGGCCGGATAGACCGACTCGCGTCTGTCGTGGAAGCACTCGTCCGCGTCCAAACGGCAGGGCAAGATCACCAAGTCGCCGCTCCCCCGCCTCGGGACCAGGACCCCTACAGGGGGAGAGAAGACTCCGTCTGCTTCGGCACTGCCGACCACCGCGTCGCTAACTCCCACGGCCGTAGATCTCCCAAGCCAAGACGTTCTGAGGCCCGCTGGGCGCCTCACAGTTCTACGCCGAGGTCCGTTGCCAGAGCGCCTCGTCCTGAGATCCTCCGCGCACCTGTCCCTCCCGAGGAGATGTCCGTCAGCTCGCCTGTTACCAGGCATGACCGACACCCTTTCCTTCGACGGAGTCACGCGGACGGGACTCGCCGCGGCGGCTCGAAGGCCACCTCGCCGGGGGATCTAAGGAACCTCATTGAGAGGAACCAGAGCCACGGCCAGACGCAGGCCTCCAACAGCAGGGGCCTGGGATCAGAATCTGCCGAGTCGTCGGGGTACCGCGGCCGACTCGACGCCCTCGAGAAGAAGATCGAGAGTATGCACCGGGAAGAACACCGTTCAAGCGACGGGGCTAAGTACATCGCCGACTCGCTCACAAAACCATTCACCAAGGAGCTGCTTGCCGTCCACGTCTCCTCCCGCAACAAGCCCCTAAAGGTCTCCCTCCTCGACGGCAAATCTGGCCCGAAAGACCACTTGGATGCATTCACCGCGGGAATGAGCTTCCAAGACCACTCCGATGCCGCCCAGTGCCGAGTTTTCCTGGCCACTCTTATCGTCTCCGGGCGAGACTGGTTCCGAGGACTCGAGCCGTGCTCGATCTCAACCTTCGACGAGCTGGCCACACAATTCCTCGGCCACTTCGTCGGGAACAGGCAGCAGAAACGCACAGCCGACCATCTCTTCATGATCAAGAGCGGGGACAAGGAGACGTTCAAAGTATACGTCACCCGCTTCTACGACGCCCTTCTCGAGGTCCCAGAGCACCGGGACGAGACGGTCATCACGGCTCCGAGGTCTGGTCTTAGGCACAAAGAGTGGTTGCGCTCCTTTGCATTAGCGCAACCTAAGACCATAGCCGAGGTAAAGGCCTGGACCGAGCGCGAGGTCCAGCTCGAATCCGAGGTAAATGCAAATCTCCCCCGGGCAGAGCAAACCGACCAAAAGAAGAGGGCAAGAGAAGAGAGAAGGGGACCTGAGCGGCAAAAACCCTACCTCCCAAAATTCCAGTAGTACACCCTGCTCAGCATCTCCCAGGCGGTGCTACTAGAGGAGACAAAGGGCGAAGGGTTCTTCAAGCTTCCCCCGGTCCCGCGAGTGGCCTCCAAGCGAACCGGGGGCCCCTACTGCGGTTTTCATAGATCGCTGGGCCACTCCACGGAGAGCTGCAAACAACTCTGAGACTATATTGAAGAGCCCATCCGTTCGGGGCACCTCGCAGCGTACTTAAGGGACAAGCGGCAAGCTGACCGCGAGCAGGAACAGCGTCCCCTTCCAACCGAGCTGACCATCGGCCAGATCATGGTAATGTCAGCGGAAGATACGCTTGGTACCCACGAAGCTCGGTACCCTGTGCCGGGCATGGATACCAACAGATATCGGGGGGTTCGAGCTGCACGAATAAGAACATTTACTAGCATGTAGTTTCTTTTCAGAGCAATGTACATCTTTCTTGAGATCTTTTATTTATATAATAAAGGGATCAATAAAGCATTGCAGAAAAGAAAAAGAATTTTGTTCATTCAAGAGGTGCTGTAGGCTCCTCAGCCACACATAAAAAGAGAAAAAAGAAAAGAAAATTACAATAGCGGGGGAACAGGGTGCAGAGTGTAGGGTTCCTAGGCACTCTCAAGAGGTCTCACAAGGCATCAACCATGCCAATTTCAAATTTTACGGTGCCGAGAAACCCTAGACTAGATCGTTGACTAGAAATTTAGGCGATATACGAATCTAGTTAACAACTTAACTAAAGATAAGAAGCTACAACCTTTGTAGATCCGGATATCCACTTTCTTGGCTCCACGTAGGCGTTCTCTCGCTGTCCATCTCGAATCCCGGACTCGATCGTCGGCTTGATCGGAGAAATGGACGGACTAGGTCGTCGGCTTCGTGCCGAAGATGATCTACGTTGAGGCATCACAAGTTCAAGCTCCGACTTCACAAATTTGTGAAACTTGTGAAGAAAACACCCAAAACAACTTGGCAAGAGGTAGAGGGTGAAGAAATAGGAGGTGGGTTCACTTTAGAATTGGATTTCTCACTTTAGAACTCAAGTTGCCATTGATGGCATCAAGCTTTCTTTCTTTGAAGAAGAAGATCAAGAAGAAGAAAGAATATGATAAGTATTGAATTAAAATGAAAAATAATTCAATACTTATCATAAGCTAACCATAGTTGAGTGTAGAGAATAGACCATGGTTACTTGGATGGGTTAGGGTTAAGCATGAAGACAAGAATGGTTAAGAAGTCAAAGCTTCATGAAGCTTCAACTAAAAACAAACATAGCCACCATTCTTATCTAAATCTTTTCCAAATAAATAAACAAATAAATAAATGAAAAAGAAAAACCCTAATCATCTCTTAACCATGGTTCAATTCTTTATACTTAACTACATGATCAAGTATCATCAAACATGATACAAATATGTGCACAAAAGTATATCACATATACTTCTTGCACATCAAGTGAGAAAATCCATTTAAAATGAACCAATACTAGTTAATGCAAAGTAATATATCAAATATATAATTATACATTAAATCATTAAATCAACACTTGATTTAACGATCCGGTCATATCGCATATAACCGACTAGTATCCTATGTATCGGCTTATCGAATCAATCCTTGATTCGATATCTAGGTTATATCAAATATAACCAATCGATACATCCATCGCGAGAATGGAATACGGTATCACATACACGCATCATTCTCGGTCCTGCACATATCTCATATGCACTCCTATTTCATTTCGCTTGAGCCAGGAAACCTCTGTGTAGGACTCTAAAGACTCGTCAATACGCCGGTAGCAGATGATGATCATATCAAGCACCTACAAGCCGCAAGCGGTCTGCTAAACGTAACGGCCATCCGGGTATTGAGCGATCAGAAGATCGACGAGCTAGCCCGCTCACACTCCTGTGAATCCAACCAGTAACACTTACCGTATAGTCCGGTCTGTTCGTCTGATATATCGCATATCAAGTCTAGGGGTGGTATACGTCAGACCCCAATAACCGATAAGTCGTGCCGATGTGAGGCTCATAACGGGTCGAGAAACTACTGGTAACACTTACCAGCAAATCTCTGATCAGCCCTGGCCAGGGACTTCCCTGTTACGGCCAATCGAGCACTGCGCAACATCAACCCCCAATACCGGGAGAGACGAAACCCCTCCTATCGCTCATTGCCTCCATATGACTCGGGACTGTACCCAAAGACCACCGTTTTGCACGCCCTCATGGACGTGGTAAGATGGAGATCAAAGCACAGTGGGAATCACACAAGACTCTATGACGATCTCGGGTCTACAGACTAACCTGTACAAGTGTCATCTGAGAACTGCCATCTGACGTAAGGTATAATACCATCTGGGAGTTCTCGGCGAGTCCGTCCAGTGTACCCAGTCTCCACTGAGCACCCGTATACCATCTCTGATGTCAAACATCAATGGATATGGGATCATCCATCGCCCCATCTCATGGGTCGAGAAGCGTATACGCTAGTCTACACTGGTATATCGATGCCCTGTCTCGATACACCCACGACTAGGGACCTTGAAGGATGTACTTATGGACTACCATGTCCCCACTAGTATGATCTGCATCATAGTCCAGGTAGTCAAGTACACATCCTAAGGGCTTTATCAACATGCAACTATAAGACAGTTTAAAGAGACAAGTGTACATGTTAAGATAAAGAGTAACCAGATAGCATACTATCATATCGAGCAAGAAAGTCATCTCTATATCTGTCCAAGCATCCAATATAATATACATCATCTGTACAATACTGGCCTCTAGGGCATACATACAACTAACAATCTCCCACTTGCACTAGGGCCAGCTGCTGTAGTATCGCATACCGAGCATCCCGAAGAGTCTCTCAAACTGTATCTGGGGAATGGCCTTCGTGAGTGGATCCACCGTGTTGTTCTTCGTGTCAACCCTCCTGACCTCGATCTCCCGGCGATCAACTATCTCCCGGATCAGGTGATATCGCCTCAGAATATGCCTGGATCGCTGATGGGACCTAGGTTCCTTGGCCAAAGCCACCGCTCCATTGTTATCACAATACAAAGGTATTGGATGCTCAATGGATGGAACCACACCAAGTTCAGTAATGAACTTCTTGATCCAGACAGCCTCTTTAGCGGCATCGTTGGCAGCGATGTATTCAGCCTCCATCGTCGAGTCTGCCACAGTTTCCTGCTTGGAACTCTTCCAGCTAACCGCTCCTCCGTAAAGGGTAAAGACAAAGCCCGACTGCGACTTAGAGTCGTCCTTATCACTCTGGAAGCTCGAATCGGTAAAGGACTCCACTTGGAGTTCTCCGTTACCATACACCAAGAGCATCTCTTTAGTCCTTCGTAAGTACTTGAGAATGCTCTTCACAGCTGTCCAGTGACTCTCTCTAGGATCAGCTTGATACCTGCTCACTACACTTAGTGAGTATGCTACATCGGGTCTGGTACATAGCATCGCGTACATGATAGAGCCTACAGCCGAAGCATAGGGTATCCCTTGCATGCGAGCTCTCTCCAAATCAGTCTTGGGAGACATCTCTTTGGAGAGAGTGACTCCAGAGATCGTGGGCAAGTTCCCACGCTTGGATTCTTCCATACTAAACCTCTTTAGTATGGTGTCAATGTACCTGGATTGGGACAATCCCAATATCCGTTTGGATCTATCTCTATAGATCCTAATTCCCAATATGCAGGAGGCATCACCAAGATCTTTCATTGAGAATCTTTGTGATAAGAAGAGCTTGACCGATTGCAGCATAGGAATATCATTTCCTATCAAGAGTATGTCGTCCACGTACAATACGAGGAAGACAACCTTACTCTCTGCCACCTTCTTGTAGATACAAGGTTTATCTGGATTTTTGACGAAATCAAACTCTTTGATAACGACGTCAAAGCAGATGTTCCAACTCCGCGATGCTTGCTTTAATCCATAAATGGATTTAAGCAGCTTGCACACCTTCCCGCTGCTCCCACTGTCTACGAAGCCCTCTGGATGAGTTATGTACACGCACTCTTCTAAATCACCATTTAGAAAGGCGGTCTTAACATCCATTTGCCAGATTTCGTAATCATGATATGCAGCGATGGCAAGCATGATCCGGATGGATTTAAGCATAGCCACAGGAGAAAAGGTTTCGTCATAGTCCACACCTGGTCTTTGACGAAAACCTTTTGCAACAAGTCTAGTTTTGAAAGTCTCCACTTTCCCATCTACACCAAGTTTCTTCTTGAAGATCCACTTGCTCCCAATGGGTTTTACCCCTTCAGGAGCAACATCCAAAGTCCATACTTTGTTGGTGTACATGGATTCCATCTCGGACCGCATAGCATCCAGCCATTTCACTGAGTCCCTACTCGTGATGGCCTGCTCGAAGCTAGTTGGGTCATCATCCTCCATGATGCAATCCTCGCTCCCACCATCCATGAGAAAACCGTAGTATCTCTCAGGTGGACGAGAAACCCTACTAGATCGGCGGAGAGGCTGGGGTTCATCGGGAACTACTGAATCCTCTGGTTCAACCAAATCTTCTGTTGTAGTCTGTGTCGCTGGAACCTCTTCCAGTTCTACCTCAATGCCACTTATCTGTTTCATAAGAAAACTTTTTTCTAAGAAAGTGGCATGTCGAGAAACAAACACCTTTTGTTCCTCGGGGTGGTAGAAGATATACCCTTGTGAATTTTTGGGATATCCTACAAACTTACATAAGACAGATCTTGCCTTGAGTTTGTCCGGATTTTGTCTTTTGACATAGGCTGGACAACCCCATATCTTAATATAATTAAGATGTGGTCTCTTCCCTTTTCATATCTCATATAGAGTGGTAGGCTCTGATTTGGTAGGAACTCTATTCAATAGGTCCATGGCTGTCTCAAGCGCATATCCCCAGAAGGAAATAGGTAACTCAGCTGTACTCATCATTGAGCGCACCATATCAAATAGGGTGCGGTTTCTCCGTTCAGATACACCATTGTGCTGTGGTGTATATGGAGGAGTCAGCTGAGAGAGAATCCCATTCTCTTTTAGGAAGTCCAGGAATTCATTGCTCAAGTATTCCCCTCCTCGATCAGATCGTAGGATTTTAATACTTTTTCCGGTTTGGTTCTCGACTTCTTGTTTATATTCTCTAAATTTCTCAAAAGCTTCTGATTTGTGTTTCATCAGGAACACATATCCGAATCTAGAGAGATCGTCAGTGAATGTAATGAAGTACGAAGAACCATCCCTGGCATGTGTAGACATGGGACCGCATACATCACTATGTATCAGTCCCAAGAGTTCGGTAACTCTTTCTCCGTGTCCCGTAAACGGAGTTTTGGTCATCTTGCCTTTGAGACATGACTGGCAAGTGTCATAAGATGAAAATTCAAACGGATTTAAATATCCATCCTTATGCAACTTAGCCAGTCGTGTCACATTGATGTGACCCAGTCTACAATGCCACAAGAAGGATTCGTTCAGTTCTGAACTCTTCCTCTTGTGTGTGTTTGTTATGCTCAGAATTGTTGATTGGTTTAGAACATAAATGCCATTGCACAACGTGCCTGATCCAACCAACTTTTGGTTACGGAAAATGTTCATAACATTATCCTGTAATACAAAATTATATCCCTCTTTACTCAATAAAGAAACCGATATAATGTTGCATATCAGGTTCGGCATGTAATAGCATTCGTTCAGAACCAATGTATTACCAGTTGGTAATTCAAGGTGATATTCCCCGACAGTCTTAGCTGCAACAATTGCACCATTTCCAACTCTAATGTCTTTATCACCTTCTCCAAGTTCTCTACCTTTCCTAAGCCCATGTAACTGATTACATATATGGGATCCTGATCCGGTATCTAATACCCAGGACGTAGGGCAAATGGAGAAACAGTTCTCTGTAACAAACACACCCGAAGAAAATGCATCAACATGTACTTTCTTCATTCGGGTGGCATGGGAATCCTGGTATTCTCCTATATCCTGTTCAGTCCTATAACTCTTATAGGAAAGAACGGAACCAACGTTCCCCAGTACAGTATAACATGCGGGTTCGGTCAATACATCCATATTATTATCTTTATTAGGGCATGAAATGGTCGCTACCTGAAGAGAGAGAGAAGAAAACACTTTAGCGTATGCTCGTGTAAGATCAGATTGGTTATTATCTTATCTAATCAGGATGGCTCCCACTGGTTTTTATCAAATCTTCCTTCAAAGCCTAAAAGGAAAGACTAGCTGGGATTAATTACACCCTACAACTTCATCGATCTTTCAGCCAGGCCAGTGTCGGTACTTTGAGGGAGGTCCCCCGTGCTTTCGCACAAACCTAATTAATGTAAAACCTCGTTTTCCCAGAGGCGTAACCCCGTTGACACCTTTCTAGACACCTACTTGATCGGCTAATTGTAATGTGTAAAACTCTCCCAGGAGTAACTCTAACTCGCAGTGGGTATCGGGATCCAACTATCTCATAGAAGGTATGCAATCTCATTGCAAATTTCAACACTTGAAATTCCCGATAATATTTTGCCCCAAACGATCTATGACCTTGACAAGGTCAACAAACCATAGACCGTAAGTCAAGTTCAACCCGTCATTTCTTGATTGAATTAAACCCACCCGCACGACCCTTGACAAGGTCAACAAGGCCGTACGACTACCCTAACTCAATCTGCATCATATGCATAAGCAGATAAATACTGATTAGCTACCGCACACTGCGCCTTGACAAAGTCAACAAACGCAGAACGAATACTAAACAGGACTTATCTGAAATGACGGAGGGCTACGACAGATTTTTCTGAAAACCTATTGCGTAATGAACTTGATATCGTTGTAGAATCAAATGAAGTTTTGAAATGGAGTGATTTTGAGGCTTTTCTAGTTTTGCTAAAGGGGTCACTCCCGGTGAAGGGATCGTCGGCCCTTTCCTCGTCGAATGAGGTGAGGGATATATCATATATATCGCTGTGCAAAGCAGAAACTATAGAAGCAATCAAAAACAAACCGAGTGTGTAGCATCTGCCAGTTATTGCTAAAGGAGTCACTCCCGGTGAAGGGATCTCGGTCCTTTCCTCATCGAATAAGGTGCAGGGTATATCATATATACCGCTATGCAAAGCAAGAACTGTAGCTACCTGTTTTATTTAAAATTTGATTCTACAACATCTTTTGGTTTCTTTTATTTCATTAATCACATTAATGAAGTCCCATCATTTAAATACCTAAACATCACAGATAAATACGACGTACACTTATGCCATCCGCATTCGCCTCGATGTCCCCTCGTGCACCGTTAGGTTAGGTAACTAACGACAGAGCAGGGCAGGGCTAGTGCGGGTGCAAAACATAAGTAACGTCTATATATAATATATCATATATACTATATACTGTATCTATCACAGAACATCACATGATCACATCACAGATATCGCAGCAGAAGAAACATATGAAACATTGGATATACTAGGACGTCCGTGTTTTCAATACGAGCCAGTATAAAACACGGATTCCACGGTCGTGATGAATAGCCAATCCCACACCCCTAGACCCTTACGAGAGCGGCAAGCAACCCTGCCAATTCTAGGGTTAGGAGACCCGGACTCGACTCCTCGAGTTGGTCTCCCACTGGACCCCAGAACCCGGTTACTTGTGCTCCCCTCCTTGGGTCTATCCTAATGCGGAAAAGTAAATAATATACAAAAGGTGACGACTTCCGCAACCTGGAAGTGCCCCAATAAAAAAAATATTACATACAAGTTTTTACATGAATGAAAATGAAAAACACTCATCTCACATAAAAACCCCCGGCTATTCAAACACGACAATCCAATATAACATATCCAGCAACACATAACATCACATGTCATCAACGTAAGTAAATATGCGCATCCCAATTGTCATTGACATATAGCAACGAAACCGGCGATATCACATATTACACTTACGGTCACAAAAAAGAAAGTGTAAAACTACAACAATTGGAATCCGCAACCTCTTTAGACATCGCATGCCTAATCAAAATGAAATACTTAGACATCACATGCCTAACAGTTATAAACCCCGCATTTTAGTCTCATTATCGAAAACTCTTTTCAATATCAAATGAAACTAAACCGCTAGATTTATATCATTCATTCAGTTATCTCATAACTGTTTGTGAATTCCAATTATTGTATCCCATTCTGAATAAATAGAAAATATTAAACTTTCCGATCGAACATTCGAACACCCAAGTTTTCCCGAAACCGTCCAACACATGAAATAGGTTCAAAGACATTCACTTCATGCCTCAGTACCAACGGTCCAGCCGTAGAAGGGTCAAGCCAACGCCTCACATGTGGCACGCCGTACTGCCCCAAACCCGAAGGTTCAAAGGGCAGTTCAAGACGGTCACATAATCGAGTTAAGGTTTGTTGTCTTCTAGAGGGACTATCGCGTTACTTGCACTACTCAGAACGTCCTTAAACCACACAAAAATCCAACACTTGGATATTTTCCGGCAGGGGAAAAGTTGGGTATTTATATCCGGTCGGACTTTTTAACATATTCAAAAAATTATCCGGAAAGCACTAAGACAAAGTTCGATAATTCGATCGAAATACCGAGTCCCCAATACAACTCAGAATACTCAACTCTTGAATAAATATTAAAAATTCCCAGAGAACTCAGCACTGAATAAAAGAAGTTACTGTGCAAAATTGGGTGGGTGACGTCATCATACGGCCGCGGAACCGCCACAGAAGCCAGGCTTCTGCCGCGGTTCCTCCGCACTTTGGAGGAATTGGGTGATCGTGTTTCACAGTAATTCTTAGAAAGTCCTGCTGAATTTTCTGCATATTTTTAATTTGGAAAAAACCCAGTTTTTAAAAAATGTACAGAGAGCAACTTTGATATTAGGGTTTCGGTTCGATCGGACTTCAAACTCCGTCTGGACTTCGCCTAAGGCTCTAGCTAGGCTCTGATACCGCTGTAGAGTTCCTAGGCACTCTCAAGAGGTCTCACAAGGTATCAACTATGCCAATTTCAAATTTTACGGTGCCGAGAAACCCTAGACTAGATCGTTGACTAGAAATTTAGGCGATATACGAATCTAGTTAACAACTTAACTAAAGATAAGAAGCTACAACCTTTGTAGATCTGGATATCCACTTCCTTGGCTCCACGTAGGTGTTCTCTCGCTGTCCATTTCGAATCCCGGACTCGATCGTCGGCTTGATCGGAGAAATGGGCGGACTAGGTCGTCGGCTTCGTGCCGAAGATGATCTACGTTGAGGCATCACAAGTTCAAGCTCCGACTTCACAAATTTGTGAAACTTGTGAAGAAAACACCCAAAACAACTTGGCTAGAGGTAGAGGGTGAAGAAATAGGAGGTGGGTTCACTTTAGAATTGGATTTCTCACTTTAGAACTAAAGTTGCCATTGATGGCATCAAGCTTTCTTTCTTTGAAGAAGAAGATCAAGAAGAAGAAAGAATATGATAAGTATTGAATTAAAATGAAAAATAATTCAATACTTATCATAAGCTAACCATAGTTGAGTGTAGAGAATAGACCATGGTTACTTGGATGGGTTAGGGTTAAGCATGAAGACAAGAATGGTTAAGAAGTCAAAGCTTCATGAAGCTTCAACTAAAAACAAACATAGCCACCATTCTTATCTAAATCTTTTCCAAATAAATAAACAAATAAATAAATGAAAAAGCAAAACCCTAATCATCTCTTAACCATGGTTCAATCCTTTACACTTAACCACATGATCAAGTATCATCAAACATGATACAAATATGTGCACAAAAGTATATCACATATACTTCTTGCACATCAAGTGAGAAAATCCATTTAAAGTGAACCAATACTAGTTAATGCAAAGTAATATATCAAATATATAATTATACATTAAATTATTAAATCAACACTTGATTTAACGATCCGGTCATATCGCATATAACCGACTAGTATCCTATGTATCGGCTTATCGAATCAATCCTTGATTCGATATCTAGGTTATATCAAATATAACCAATCGATACATCCATCGCGAGAATGGAATACGGTATCACATACACGCATCATTCTCGGTCCTGTACATATCTCATATGCACTCCTATTTCGTTTCGCTTGAGCCAGGAAACCTCTGTGTAGGACTCTAAAGACTCGTCAATACGGCGGTAGCAGATGATGATCATATCAAGCACCCACAAGCCGCAAGCGGTCTGCTAAACGTAACGGCCATCCGGGTATTGAGCGATCAGAAGATCGACGAGCTAGCCCGCTCACACTTCTGTGAATCCAACCAGTAACACTTACCGTATAGTCTGGTCTGTTCGTCTGATATGTCGCATATCAAGTCTAGGGGTGGTATACGTCAGACCCCAATAACCGATAAGTCATGCCGATGTGAGGCTCATAACGGGTCGAGAAACTACTGGTAACACTTACCAGCAAATCTCTGATCAGCCCTGGCTAGGGACTTCCCTGTTACGGCCAATCGAGCACTGCGCAACATCAACCCCCAATACCGGGAGAGACGAAACCCCTCCTATCGCTCATTGCCTCCATGTGACTCGGGACTGTACCCAAAGACCACCGTTTTGCACGCCCTCATGGACGTGGTAAGGTGGAGATCAAAGCACAATGGGAATCACACAAGACTCTATGACGATCTCGGGTCTACAGACTAACCTGTACAAGTGTCACCTGAGAACTGCCATCTGACGTGAGGTATAATACCATCTGGGAGTTCTCGGCGAGTCCGTCCAGTGTACCCAGTCTCCACTGAGCACCCGTATACCATCTCTGATGTCAAACATCAATGGATATGGGATCATCCATCGCCCATCTCATGGGTCGAGAAGCGTATACGCTAGTCTACACTGGTATATCGATGCCCTGTCTCGATACACCCACGACTAGGGACCTTGAAGGATGTACTTATGGACTACCATGTCCCCACTAGTATGATCTGCATCATAGTCCAGGTAGTCAAGTACACATCCTAAGGGCTTTATCAACATGCAACTATAAGACAGTTTAAAGAGACAAGTGTACATGTTAAGATAAAGAGTAACCAGATAGCATACTATCATATCGAGCAAGAAAGTCATCTCTATATATGTCCAAGCATCCAATATAATATACATCATCTGTACAATACTGGCCTCTAGGGCATACATACAACTAACACAGAGAACACTGCTCGTGGTACTCTGACGATATTTCCGCCAGTCGAGCCCTCGTAGCATCCAACCTCTGCCTTCGATCCCTCCCGCGAGCATCGGCATCGCGCCTCAATTGGTAGCACTCACGGACGAGCGCGTCCGAGCGGTCTAGCCGACTCGCAGAGATCAGGCCGAAGCGCCTCAGAGACCTTAGCTTGCCTATGGCCTCGTCGAACAACATTTCGGATAAGGGGTTGTAAAGCCCCGGCGACGCCCTCCAGATGGAGTACATCAGCAGCTGAAGGAGGGAGGACTGCCGGGGGAGCAATCGGCCGAAATGGTCCTCGATCCTGCCTATTACCAACTGCACCGTGTCCTCAGTGCATAATGGGTCGTAGAGGTAGACATCCTCGAAGTTTATGATATCTTCGACGGTGAAAGGGAAGTCCTGCATTTTTGCGTTTCGGGTGTGAGGAAAGGAGTCATCAACAACCGCTCCATTTTATAGCCCACAACGCCCCCGGAGTTCAACAGTTGCCCGCAACTGTGCCGCCACGCGGCAGACACCGCGCCGCTCGATGCGAAATCGAAACGACGCGGCTCTGGCGCTTCGCCTCCTCCACGCGTTCGTGGCACGTGTCACACGCGACTGTCCATCTCCCCAAAGCCCTCACGAAGAGGCAGCCCAGCAGCTACCCTGCTCGGCTATCCCTGGACGGTAGCTCGCCTACCCCACAATGCCAGGGATCTAAGCCCTCTCAAAGAGGCGACCGAGCAGCTTCACTGCTTGGTTCATCCTTGGCAGGCCTCCCGCGGCCCTCCAGCGCCAAGGATCAAAGCCTTCGCAAGAGGCAGCCCAGCAACTGCCCTGCTCGGTTATCCCTGGCCGGTAGCTCGCCTACCCCACAACGCTAGGGATCTAAGCCTTCTCAAAGAGGCGACCGAGCAGCTTCACTGCTTGGTTCATCCTTGGCAGGCCTCCCACTGCCCCTCCAGCGCCAAGGATCAAAGCCCTCATGAAGAGACAGCCCAGCAGCTACCCTGCTCGGCTCTCCCTGGCCGGTAGCTCGCCTACCCCACAACGCCAGGGATCTAAGCCCTCTTAAAGAGGAGACCGAGCAGCTTCACTGCTTGGTTCATCCTTGGCTGGGCCTCCCGCGGCCCCTCCAGCGCCAAGGATCAAAGCCCTCACGAAGAGGCAGCCCAGCAGCTACCCTGCTCGGCTATCCCTGGCCGGTAGCTCGCCTACCCCACAACGCCAGGGATCTAAACCCTCTCAAAGAGGCTACCGAGCAACTTCACTGCTTGGTTCATCCTTGGCAGGCCTCCCACGGCCCCTCCAGCGCCAAGGATCAAAGTCCTCACGAAGAGACAGCCCAGCAGCTACCCTGCTCGGCTATCCCTGGCCGGTAGCTTCCCTGCCTCATAACCCCAGGGATCTAAGCCCTCACTAAGAGGCAGCCGAGCGGCTACCCTGCTCGGCTATCCCTGGCCGGTAGCTCCCCTACCTCACAATGCCAGGGAACGAAGCCCTCACCAAGAGGCAGCCGAGTGGCTACCTTGCTCGGCTATCCCTGGCCGGTAGCTTCCCTACCCCACAACGCCAGGGATCAAAGCCCTCGGGCACCGGGCAGCAACCCTGCTCGGCTATCCTTAAGGACAAAAAGCCCTCGCCAAGAGGCACCGGGCAGTAACCCTGCTCGGCCATCCTTAGTAGGCCACTTACGGCCCCTCCCGTGCTAAGGATGAAAAGCCCTCGCAAGAGGCAACCGAACCCGCCCTTGTTCGGTTATCCCTGGCTGGTAGCTTCCCTACCCCAACAAATCAGGGATCAAAGTCCTCACAGAGACAACCGGACCCGTCCTTGTTCGGTTATCCCTGGCTGGTAGCTCCCTTACCAAACCAGGGATCAAAGCCCTCACCAAGAGGCACCGGACAGCAACCCTACCCGGCCCATCCTTAAGGATCAAAGCCCTCGCAAGAGGCAACCGGGCCTTCCCTTGCTCGATTATCCCTGGCTAGTAGCTCCTTACCCCAACAAACCAGGGATCAAAGCCCTCGCCAAGAGGCACCGAGCAGCTACCCTGCTCGGCCATCCTTAGTAGACCACTCACGGCCCCTCCCGCGCTAAGGATCAAAGCCCTCGCCAAGGGGCACCGAGCAGCTATCCTGCTCGGCCATCCTTAGTAGGCCACTCACGGCCCCTCCCGCGCTAAGGATCAAAGCCCTTGCCAAGAGGCCCCAAGCAGCTACCCTGCTCGGCCATCCTTAGTAGGCCTCTCACGGCCTCTCCCGCGCTAAGGATCAAAGCCCTCGCCAAGAGGCCCTGAGCTACCCTGCTCGACCATCCTTAGTAGGCCAATCACGGCCCCTCCCGCGCTAAGGATCAAAGCCCTCGCCAAGAGACACCGAGCAGCTACCCTGCTCGGCCCATCCTTAGTAGGCCACTGGCGGCCCCTCCAGCAACTAAGGAACATGAACTCAACAAGAGGCATCTGGTCTATCAACGTCTTAGCGATCTCCACCTCGACTCCGGGGCCAAGAAGATACCGTCTTCGCACCGGTCTTTGCACACTCGGCAAATGAATATATTCAACTCGGTGTGTGATCGCTATACGAAGAACCGACAAAAAACTTCGGCAGTACCGTGCAGATACAATTGTCTACCAACAAAAGGAAGTACAAGCACAAACACTACTGCGAAAACAAAGAATTTTTTATTCAAAAAGTCAAAGCCTTTACAAGGGTACTGTGGGCTCCCCAGCGTTACAAAAATGCCCGAAGGCCTACAAAATACCCAACGCGACAAAAGAAAAGACAAAGAGAAGACGAAGGGCTTCAGGCCTCATGGCCGGGCGCGATATCGATGAGCTCGATGTCCACAGCGACTGGGGATGCGTCCATCACAGGAGCCTCGGCGTCGCCATCGCCGAGAGTCTCTTCCTCGGCAGTGCTCCTAGGGGCATCCCCCTGCTCATCATCCCCGCGGGGATATTCTGCTCGGAGCTCTTCATCAGCAAACTCCGACACCCGGGCCTTGACGGCGTTGAGAGCCTCATGCCAGATGAGGGTGGTGGTCGAGGCTAGGACGGTGTAGAACTGCTCCGACTTCTGGAAGTTCTCTACCCTTTCCGCTGCCCTGAGGTCAGCTCTTTTCGCTGCCTCTACCGCAGCCCCCAACTCCTTTCGGAGGGTGCTCACTGACTTCTTCATGGTGCCGACGAGCACCTCGGAGCCCTAAAGCTTGGCCTCGGCGACTTGGGCGGCCTCACGGAACCTGTCCATCTCTTGCTTCGCAGCCGCCACCTTTTGCTTTGCTGCCGCCACCTCCTGCCTCCCGGCAGCCACCTCGTCCTCGAGGGCAGCGACCCTCGCCATCGCCGCCTCCAGCTCCCGCTTCGAGCTCTCCCCCAGCGAGGAGAGGTCTCCTGCGGCTCGCATCGCCGGGGCTATCTCCTCTTCCTCCATCCGGGCGACGACAGCGACGTGCTGAAGGACCTGAAGAAATCGGAGGGAGGCCAGAAAGAAGAAGGGGCACCAAATCCCCCAAGCAATGAGACGATATACGAGCGCTAACCTGCAGGGACGCCATTTGTGCCTTCAGCGTCCCCTCAGCGACCCGGCCCCCGGCCGACCTCTCCATATCGTGCAGCAGGCTGTCAGCGATGGAAAGCCCTGAGGACACCTCAAAGCGGAGCTCCCCTTCGTCCACCAAGATCGGAGAGGCCGGGGTTTGCGGAACTACTCAGGGGAACCTCTTGAGAGACGACGGCGGAGAGCTCGTCTCCACCTCCGAAGCTCGGGCGTCCTCTCCCCGAGCCCTTTTTCTGCTCGGCACCTGGCTGAGCCCCAGGACGCGATCCGCACTCAAGCGCTGGGGCGGGACGGCCGCGGGGGAAGCTGGGACCGGCGTCTGACGGGAAGAGCTGGCCCCTCCAGCCTTCGACCCCTTCTTCGGCTTACGCATGGCTGCTCCGAGGAGGCCCGCGTCCATGGTTTCTGCACAAGACAAGATATAATGGAGTCAGCGACACAAACAAAGAAAAAACAAATACAAGCTCCTAACTTACCGACGAACTGGACGGGGCTGAGCCCGGCTCAACTGAGGGCCCGCTCAGAAAGCAGCACATTAGCCCGAGGAATAGGCTCCCACGCAGCCACTCTCGCCGCGTCGGGGTCATTGGACGGATTTCCCTACCGACACCTATCCCTAGACCACTGGACGGGTACGGGCCAGTCCTCATCCTCTGGCTGCTCGACGAAGAAAAACTTCTTCTTCCAATCATGGATGGGAGAAGGCAGGACGACAACTCTTGACCCGGCTACACTCCCCCGCTGCTTCCTAAAGGAAAGGTAAACCCACCTCGGGTTGCCCGCGCGAGTTCCGGGGTGACTTTTGTAAACAAAAGAGGAGGTAAGAATGGACAGACTAAAGGGGATCATTTGCAGCTTCAGCCGGACCAGGAACCCAAGGAGAATCCTCCAGGAGTTCGGCACTAGCTGGCCCGGGGCTAACCCAAAGTAATTTAACGCAACTGCAAGCTCGGGAGAGAAAAGCAGGCGCATTCCGACCCAAAGAGCTTCCAGGTACAAGACGATCTCTCTACCTCTCACCTGATCTGCTCTCTCTCCTTCCTCGGCCAATCGTAGCGTGTAGCCGGAGGGAATATGGAAACGAGCCCGAGCGGTGATAAGCTCGTTCTCATACTTTACTGAGGACGACGCACCAGGGGCATCCGTCGCCACCGCTCCAGAAACTGCCCCAGACGCGTGACCCCGGGAAGAGGATCTGACCCTAACTTCCCGAAGGGGCTCCAACCCGGGGGAAGAATCCCTAGTATCTACCCCTACGATATCTACAAACTCCTCAAAACAAGACATCTAACCTGATGGGAGGAAGTTCTCGAGAAGAGAAAACGCTGAGATCCGACCTAAAGGGAAGAGCGTCGAGCTAACAAGACTCAGAATGGGGAAAGTGAGAAGAGAGAGAGAGAGAGAGACCCCGAATCAGGCCTTCCCTCGATTTATACAGCCGGCGTCCTCATCCAGCGGCGACGGTCGACTCCCGCAAAAACGATTCAGTGCATTCGACGGCCACGATCACTCCACCTATCGCGAGTGCATTGGCAGCATCCCATCAGACGCCGGAAGCCTGCGGCACGTCACATCAGCCAACCGGCACCCAACACGTGGCATGCCGCTTGAGCAAAAGGGCACACGATCCAGCGCACCCTCTTTAATGCGGAGATCTCGTCCTAATCGGCTGACATCACCCGGAAAAACAACCGATCGCCCAGGGACACGCCCGACGATATCTTCGGAAAGAAGCTTACCTCGGGGGACCCGGCAAACCACTCTAACCCCGACCCGTCAGCTGGTCGGGACGAGAGTGGGGGGCTAATGATGATGCTCGATATCGGTGATCTCCCAGATCAGGACATGTGGCAGATGACGTGTCCCAAGGCTCACAAGAAAGGATCTACAGTGGCCGACCAGACCACTCATGTGCCCGTCCTACAAGTAAACACTGGCTCACCTCCGAGCCCCCAGCACAATTGGCCTCCTCGGCCATACAGCTCGTCTCCTAGCTATCACGGGCCCGAGCCTCCTCGGCCCTCTCAGCTCGCCCCCGGGCTCGAGCAGAACCAAGATATCTCGGCTCTCCCGCTCCTCCGCGAGCTCTCCCGCCGAGGTCATCTTTCTCGATCTCATCGACCGACCAACAGCACCGCTTGCAGGCGTAACCGCCATCCCGCGAATCTCGCCATGCGCGAGATCTCCGCCGGCCACATCCCACGTTCTACGCCACCACGATCCCCCATTAACGAGCCTATCTCGCCATTAATGGAAGGTCCCGCTCATCACGCGGGCGTGACGTCGGGAGCATAACGGCCGGCGTGATTCACGCGCCTGCTGATTGTTAGGATAAGTGCGTGTTCAAGTTCTAGTTTAAATACCGCAATCAAGACGGTTTCGCTTGTAGCTAGCCGGTTGAGTACGGGTCGTCCGCAGGGAGATGGGAGTCTTTTTCAATGTGTTTTAACGAGTTAAGTCCGGTTGTTCAGATTTTGTTTATAGTTATCTAAGTGTTGAGTTGATATTTAAAGAGAGCATGTTAGGGTTAGGATTAGGTTAGTTTGAGTTAGGAGTCTCCACATCTTTCGTTGCCCCTCTTAATATCGTGTTACGGTAATCGGCAACAACGGGGATTAGCACGACTAGGAAGGACTTTGCGAGTATAAGCTAGGCTTTCCAACGCATAAATCTTCCTGTTGGTGCTTGTCCGTCCGTTCTTGGCTCTTAGCCATAACCTCCGGTTAATCCAACCACAACCGGTCTCACTACGGAATCACCGCTATCATGTAGGATAGGGTGCCGTAAGGAGCGGATTGTGGTTGGGTTAACGGGAGTCGATTTAAGCTGTTGGGCAAGGAAAGAGTGAGAGAGATTTCCTTCTCTCAAACTTCCCTTATCCTACCCTAACAAGAATGAACTACTCACACATCATAATACGGAAAAATAAAACAACACAAAAGAGGAAGATAGAAAGAAGGAGATTAGAAGAATACGACTAACTATTTGCGACCTCACCTTGGCGAGGATCAAGCGTAAGTATCATTGTCATATGTAAAGATAAAGAAAAAAGAGAAGAAAGAAACAACAAGGAAATAACAACAACTACTTAACGAATTTAAAGTTACAACAATTATAACAAGTAAAGAAAGAGACAAGCATGATAATAAAAATGGTCTTCTTTATTCATCACTCTTCACTCAAAAGCTCACTTACAAGTTTAATGGAGAAGAGGTGAGAAGAGGAAGAAGAACATGTAAACTAAAACCTAGCAAAAGAAATACAAGAATTGGACCCCTTCCTTCTCAACTTCTGGGCTATTTATAGGCCGGAGAATGGAAATCTAGGGCAACCACCAGAACACCTTTACAATGACAAAAATACCCCTTAAAAAGTTTTGTCTGCCGCCACTATTTGGCCGCGGATCCGCGGCCTGGACCCATCTTTGGCCGCGGATCCGCGGCTGTTTAGTTGAATTGGGCCCCCCAACTTTTGGTGCTGGCCTGATCTGTTGTCTACATTATTCTGGTATATGTATTTTCTTATAATTGTTTCACGAATTTTCCAGAATTCTGTTGAGGGAAAGGTGGACTTTTTGTCAAGATTTTGTCATGATTTGCCTCGAGCTCCGCGTAGATCTCTTGGATTTTGTGCTACCATTGAGCCTTGTGCATGAGAATGACATTGATTTGATCTTTTGTCTTCCTATTGATATCTGGCAACATACGGATGAAGAGCAGAGACCGTGTTTTTATCTGTGGTTGGCAGGAACCCGGATTTTTTCGTGTTTTCCATGAATTTCACCGTTTTAGAACCGAGAACCTGTATCCTGCATTTGACTAGCAAACACGGCTCAAGAGTATCTACGGATATGCAAATGTGATAAAAATTGGGCGGTATGAAAATGCAAAAATCTGATATGAACAAATACCCCCAAACTTATCATTTGCTCGTCCCGAGCAAAGCCCATTTATTCACAAAAAATTTCCTAACCTCACTTTCGCAGGGAACGCGATTGCACTGAGCATGTGCAACAAGCCGTTAAACCTCTAGGTGTCCCTAGTAGGAGGAGTGTTGTCTCCTGAGGGTTTTCAGCGGATACTACCCACAAAATCCGGTTAAGTTGGTTTGTAAAAATGACTAAGTTTCAAACCCTAAAGTTTTGTTTTAGAAAATAACAATTCTATAATCCTAAGTCTAGACTATCGAACCTTTATTTTTCACACCTCGCTTCTTATTTAACTACAGATTTTATATGTCTTTACGTGCAGTGCAAATAGGGTCGTCAAGTTCCAGAAGGATCGATTAAAGTCATCATGTCACACAATAAAGCCCAGATAACAATTTTTAAAAGGATCACATAAGTTTTATAAAGAGTTAAGCATTTTTCAAGTTTCGTTTTCCAGTAAGGTTTCAACTTCAGAATTTCAATCTTCCATAACAGGAAACTAAGTCGTATTTTTCACTCCACCTTTTTCTTGTTTTCATTTCATACATACCTCTGTGAACGTGCAATAGTCTTTATCATAGAATAAAACCTTCATATCTCCGCTAAATTTTTTATAAAAGCCTGTCTTTTATCAAGATTATTCTCACACAAAGAACCGTTAGGAATTTTAACTCGGAGAGAACACTTGCTTGACTTTGTTTTAAAACTGGACTTTCTAGGCTTCTTAGCGAGCTTTGGGCCAATGCACCCAAACCAGTTGGTTTTAGGGCATTAGGTGTAGAAACACCCCAGCGGACTTAATTACTCAAGTTACCTAGGTCCAAAAACAAAAGACAGTTTGGCGTGAAAATCAGATGATTTAATACGAACGGAGATATAACCGGCAGTTCAATTTATTTTTTGGATAAAAGACGTGTTTAGTGGGTTTGGTGTGTAATCATTCCAATCAAGTTTCAGATGGGTTATTTTTCAGACTTAGCTCCAATTACGGCATCAATAACATTCCTTCATATTCGCTTACTTCATAAACTATTCTTGACATTACTTATTTCAGAACAAACCTATTTGATCCTCAGAAAATCATTTATCTGTTTAAAAGTTTAAACATGAAAGACTTGTCATCTAATTCCCAAAATCTTACGACACGTGTAGTGTGATGTAAAGACGTATATCAGCTATAGTTAACTTCAAAGGAGAGTTATCTTTTAGGTTTTCAAAATCCAAACATAAGATTTAGTTATTCCTATTTTTTCAAACAAAAACCGTCGAATGTTGAATCCGAGTTCTTCCACAAGCTAACTTGACAAAAAAGTTTTTATATTTTTTAGAAAATTTTCAAATTTTTATTGATTTTATGGATTTAAATATGCAGATGCAAAATATACATATGAATGCGAAGGTAAGAAATGCGTACCGAGCGTACCCCCAAACTTAAACTGGACAGTGTCCTCACTGTCGTTGCATGAAGAGATCAGTTTGAAGGTTCAAAATTGTCGGTTAGCGATACACAAATTTTTAGTTGTTTTTTGTTTTTTTAAAGAAAAGAAAAAGAATATACACAAATATATACAAAATGGTTTGTACATACCCCCAAACTTATTTGGAACAGTGTCCACTGTTCTTGGCTGGATAACCGAAGTTTGGAGGTAAGCAGAGGAAGATCATTCAGGGTAAACCGGCTCCTGTAAGAACATGAGCTCCTCTGTTGGTTCGGCGCTAAGGTACGGTTTGCATCGGTGTCCATTTACCTTGAAGAGTGAACCGTCCTTTGGATTTTCCAAATCCACAGCGCCCTGCGGATACACATTCCGCACAAAATACGGCCCTTTCCAGCGAGATCTCAGCTTTCCAGGATGGAAGTGAAGTCGGGTGTCGTAAAGCAGTACCTGCTGACCAGGTACGAAGGTTTTGCGCAAAAGGTGTTTATCGTGAAACACCTTCGTTCGATTCTTAACGACAACCGCGTTATCGTAAGCCTCATCCCTAAGCTCGTTCAGTTCGTTCAGCTGCAGCTTCCGATGGCTGCCCGCGTCCTCAAGAGACAGATTCAGCTCCTTTATCACCCAAAATGTGCGATGCTCGATTTCGACAGGAAGGTGGCAGGCTTTTCCGTACACAAGCCGATAGGGAGACATGCCAAGGTCGGTCTTATAAGCGGTTCTAAATGCCCAAAGGGCATCAGTGAGTTTCAGAGACCAATCCTTACGGTTCTTGGAAACCGTCTTCTCCAATATCTGCTTGATTTGCCGATTTGAAACTTCGGCCTGCCCGCAGGTTTGGGGGTGGTAGGGCGTAGAGAGCTTATGATTTATGGAGTATTTCCGCATCAAGGCTTCGAAAGTTTTATTGCAGAAATGACTTCCATTGTCGCTAATGATCGCTCGGGGGTGCCCCAAACCGTGAGAAAATGTTTTCTTTAAGGAACCTAACGACAACCTTGTTGTCGTTAGTCCGGCTGGGCACAGCCTCGACCCATTTAGAGACGTAATCAACAGCTAGAAGGATGTACAGGTTCCCAAAAGAGCTGGAAAACGGCCCCATGAAGTCTATCCCCCAAACATCGAAAATCTCCACAACCAAGATCGGTTGGAGCGGCATCTCGTTCCTCCGGGATATCCGGCCCATGTGTTGGCACCGGGAGCAAGTCTTGCAATAATCGTGAGCGTCTTTGAAAAGTTGTGGCCAGTAGAAACCACATTGCAAGATCTTCTCAGCTGTCTTTCTGGGCCCAAAATGCCCGCCACATGCTTGATCGTGGCAAAATGACAGCACACTCTTGAATTCCTCATCAGGGACACACCGACGAATAATCTGGTCGGGACAGTACTTGAACAAGTAGGGTTCGTCCCAGTAAAAGTGTTTTACTTGGGATAAGAAGCGAAGTCTGTCCTGACTTGACCATTCGGTCGGTAGTAATCCCGTGGCCAAATAGTTCACAATATCTGCGAACCAGGGTTCGCACGATACTGTCAAGAGTTGTTCATCCGGGAAAACGTCATTGATCGGAATTGGAAGCGAAGGCGAAGAAGGAAGTCGTGAGAGATGATCGGCAACCACGTTTTCACATCCTCGTTTGTCCTTAATGACAAGGTCAAACTCTTGAAGCAAGAGGATCCAACGGATTAACCGAGATTTGGCATCTTTCTTCGCAAAAAGATGGCGCAGAGCTGAATGGTCAGTGTAGACAATGACTGGAGAGCCGATGAGGTAGGGCCTGAACTTTTCTAAAGCAAATACAACAGCTAAGAATTCCTTCTCAGTTGTTGTATAGTTGAGTTCGGCGTCGTTCAGGGTTCGGCTCGCGTAATAGATTACGTGCGGCATCTTGTTGATGTGCTGTCCAAGGACAGCACCGATGGCAAAGTCGGATGCATCGCACATAATCTCGAATGGGTGCGTCCAGTCAGGTGAAGAAAGAACGGGAGCAGAAGTGAGTGAGCGTTTCAGTGACTCGAATGCAGTCACACAACTCGAGTTGAAGTCGAAAGGCGTGTCCTTGGCCAGCAAAAGCGTCAAGGGCCTAGCAATCTTGCTAAAGTCCTTGATAAACCGTCTATAGAAACCGGCATGGCCAAGGAAGGCTCGGATATCTCTGACGCATCGGGGAGGAGGCAGATTGGAAATGACCTCAATCTTTGCTTTGTCAACCTCTATGCCATTTTGCGAGATGATATGTCCTAAGACAATACCTTCGCGCACCATGAAGTGGCATTTCTCCCAGTTCAAAGTGAGATTCTTGTCCTTACATCGGGTAAGGACAGCGTCAAGATGCAGCAAACACTCGTTAAAGGAGTCGCCGAAGATGGAGAAGTCATCCATGAAAATCTCCAGAAATTTTTCCACCATGTCAGAGAAAATTCCCATCATACACCGCTGGAAGGTAGCGGGCGCATTGCATAACCCAAAGGGCATGCGTCGATATGCAAACGTGCCGAAAGGACAAGTGAAAGTGGTCTTGTCCTGGTCTTTTTCGGCGATGGGAATTTGATTATAGCCAGAGTAGCCATCAAGAAAACAGTAGTACTCGTGTCCGGCCAATCGTTCGAGCATCTGGTCAATGAAGGGTAGCGGAAAGTGGTCTTTCCGCGTTGCGGCGTTGAGTTTTCTGTAATCAATGCAAACTCGCCACCCAGTTTGGGTGCGAGTAGGGATTAACTCATTTGCCTCGTTGGTGATGACCGTGATGCCCGACTTCTTGGGGACAACGTGAATGGGGCTAACCCACTGGCTATCAGAGATAGGGTAAATGATACCACTATCTAGACATTTGACGATCTCCTTCTTCACAGCCTCCTTCATGACTGGATTAAGACGTCTTTGTGGATCCCGGGCTGGTTTGGCATCATCCATCAGATGAATGTGATGCTCAACGATGAGGGGACTAATCCCCTTGATGTCCGCCATGGACCAGCCAAAAGCTTGCCTGTTGCCATGCAAGACCGCGAGAAGGGCTTTCTCTTGCTCGGGAGCTAGAGAAGCCGAGATGATGACAGGGAGGGTCTCGTTCTCACCTAAGTAAGCATACTTAAGGTGAGACGGCAACGGCTTGAGTTCGAGCGTTGGAGGTGAAATGATGGAAGGCAAGACTGGTGCAAAGGTCTCGAACTCAAAGGACTCCAGCAAAGGTTCAAAACGAGTGTAGGCAACCGAGTCGGATGGTTCAGGTAACTCATCCGAAAAGTCGAAAGATTCAAACTCGGGTTGTGCGCGGCTAAGATTGTTCGTGAATGTGAAACACTCGTATTCGTTGTCGGGCGCAGAAACAGCAGCAGGTTCGAAGAGAAACGCACTAGTGGCGTCAAGATTATCGTGTTCAAACAGAAACTCCTCGAATTCACACTCTTCGGGGGTGATCTCCTGGATCGAGCAGACATCCAGTATATGAGCATTAGGTTCGGCGGGCTGATTCCCCAACCTAAAAATGTTGAGTTCAATTGTCATATTTCCAAAAGAGAGGTTCATCGAACCATTGCGACAATTGATCACAGCATTTGAGGTTGCGAGAAATGGGCGACCGAGTATCACCGGAATTTGATTCCGGGGGTTAGCTACAGGCTGTGTATCTAATACAATGAAGTCAACGGGGAATATGAAGTCCCCGACTCTTATCAACACATCCTCTAGCTCACCCCTAGGGTGGGTGATCGATCGGTCGGCCATCTGGAGAGTGCAGTGTGTGGGTTTCAGCTCTCCGACGCCTAATTGCTCGTATACTGAATACGGAAGCAAGTTAACACTGGCACCAAGATCTAAGAGTGCGCGGTTGATGTTCTTATCCCCAATAGTAATTGAAATCGTAGGACAGCCAGGGTCCTTCCGTTTTTGTGGTAAAGATTGGGTAAGGGCATCAGTCACAGCACTAGCCAAGAAAACTTTCTTGGGTACCTGAGACTTCCTCTTTTTCGTGCACAAGTCCTTTAAGATTTTCGCGTAAGATGGGACTTGTTGGACAGCATCTAAAAGAGGAATGTTAATGTTAACTTGCTTGAATAACTCCAAAATCTTCTCCATTTGTGGATTTTGTTTGTTAGACCTCAACCGGTTTGGAAATGGAACATTTTGAAAATTGGTTGAGTCTAATGCTGGAGGAGGAGATTTTAGAATTGGAACGGATCCCAGAATAGGTGTTTTCGTGGAGTGAGAAGTGGGTCCGTTCAGAGCAGAAGAAGAGGAAGGAGAGCCTGTTGAAGAATGGAGAATAGGCTCAGAAGACGAAGAAGAAGAAGAAGAAGAAGCAGAAGAAGAAGAAGAAGAAGAAACAGCGGCCGGGGTGTCATCGTTGATCCGTCTGCCAATGTTGTTTTGCAGCACCCTCCCCGATCTCAGTGTGGTCACGGCACTCACATTATGGTTTTGTTGTTCAAGAGCAACATGTGCATTATGTGGGTGGCCGGGATTTGGAAGTGGCTGGGACGGGAGCTTCCCCTTCTCTCGCTCGCTCAAGGCCGCGTTCAGCTGTGCAATCTGGGCCTCGATGGTCTTGATGCTTTGCCCGTGTGCGGCAGTGTGTTGCACTAAAGATTGAATCGAAGACTGGATGTTGGCGGTGGATTGAGTCGATTGTTTAACAAACGCCTCCAGACTTCGCTCGAGCGAGGAAACCTTATCAGTGTTTGACGGAACAAAATTGTTTGGTGGAAAAGAGTTGTTCGGTGCAAAGTTGTTCGTCTGGTTTTGGAAGGGTTGGGGTTGGAAGGGCTGCTGATACTGAGTTTGTTGCTGCGCTTGTTGTTGCGGCGGAGGGGCCCTTTGGAAATTGTTTCCCTGGAATTGATTCTGATTCTGATTCCAGGCGAAATTGGGGTGGTTCCTCCAACCGGGATTGTAGGTGGAAGAGTATGGATCATTCCTCGGTCTTTGCTGGAAGGCAGCATTAACCTGATCCTGTCCTTGCGAGGGTGGATTGTAAGGACACTCTTCGGTCAAGTGGGAAGGATCGGAACAACAAGCGCAGATGGTACGAAGAGGGAGAACAGGTGTGGGGGCAGGAGCAGAAAATTTGCTCTCTATTGCTTCAAGCTTTCGTGTTATTGCAGCCATTTCAGCTTTCATCGCAATAGAGACATCGAGTTGGTGGATTCCTACCCTAGACTGACCGGTAGAAGTGGAGGTAGAAGAAGAAGAAGTCGGTCTGGTGCTCTCCCACTGTAGCGTTTGCTCCGCAAGATCGTCAAAGAACTGCCACGCTTCCTCGTCAGATTTGGATAGGAAGTGGCCCTGACAGATGGTTTCCAGCAACTGCTTCGTTGCTGGGTTCAGTCCCTCGTATAAGGTTTGGCAGAGTTGCCATTTCTCTATACCGTGGTGAGGACACTGAACCAGAAGGTCTTTGTATCGGTCAAAGCACTTCCAGAAGGGTTCAGAAGGAAGCTGGGAGAATTGGTTGATCTCATTTCGAATTCTTGCGGTCTTATGATTTGGGTAGAATTTTTTCAGAAACGCTTTAACAAACTCGTCCCAGCTGGTGATTGAGTGGGAAGCGGTGCTATACAGCCATTTTTCTGCGAGATCGCATAAAGTGAACGGAATGACCCGTAGACGTATAGCATCGTCCGACAGCTGGATGGTTTTCATCATGGCACAGACATTTTGAAATTTATTTATGAAGATATAGGCATCTTCAGATTCAAGCCCATGAAAACGTGGAAGCATGTTGATGAAATGGGGCTTAATTTCAAAGTTGTCCCCATTGGCCGGAGGAAGAGAAAGGCAGGTGGGAAGTGCAGAACGGGTAGGGTAGAAACGATCCTGGAGCGCAATTCGCTGCGGCGCTACAACAGGCGGAGGTGGTGGAAGATTGGTCTCCGTAGGAGGTGGAGCCAATCCAGGGGTGGTCAAAGAGATGTTCGGATTAAATCCCGACATCGCGGAAGAAGAGGTTGGTGAAGGTGAAGGTGAAGGTGAAGATGTATGAACTGAATTCCGGTCAACGTCGGAGTTGGCCGGCAAAGGAAGGGGTGAAAGAGGAGTGGACGGAGTATCGACTTCGGAGTCGATCGCGTAGTCGGTTGCGACTAACGTAACGCGGACTAGACGGGCGCTAGTGTCCCGAGTCCAAGCGGACATACACTAAACGAGTTTAGTATAGTCAAAGCGGAGAAGGTGAGGGTAAGAAAACGTCAATGGAGAAAGGCGATGGGTGGTGGGTGAAAATGGATTTGGCGACAAAAGGGCAAGTTTTTATAAAAGTTTTTGATTTTTTTCTTTTTGATTTTGTTTTTAGAAAGAGATTTACAGAAGTATGTACGGAAATACGGCTTAAGCAATCACAAACAAGATATGCACAATCACACCTAGATCTAGGGTAACCTAGGTCTACTAGACCTGCTCCTGAACTTGATTGTCGAAGTTAAACAGTGTCGAGAAACAGGCTTAAAAATACACTGATCACGAGGCCAGGTAAGTGCAGAGATAAAGGGAGGTTGTCCAACGCTTTCGCGAAGTTCCTTAATTAAATAACCCTTTCTCTTTCGGCGGTTGCGCCTTTAACACTTTCCTAGACACCCCGTAAACAATATACGGTTAAGCAAGGTTCTAAACAAGGTTTATCTTCTCCTAATGAGCGCGAAGTCCTTAGGGCTGAAGTCTAGTATTTTTTAATTTACAATGGACAATGCATATGCTTTAGTGATTTCCGGGGTCCTGGGAAGGGTGATGAAATCCCCACCCAATCTGGATTGGTTTCAAGCCCCTTAAGTCCGTATTAAAGAATGCAAAACAGTAACAAATCAACTGCAAACAATTTTTATTTTGCGGCGCAAAGAATCCTGCACAAGAACAGTTTATTGGAAGGGGGAGAAGAATTTGCGCAAAGAAGCCTGCAGAAACACAATTCAGTGGAGTTCAGAGGAGAGGGGAGAGGCAGAGAGAGTTACCCAGAAAAAAATGGCAGCCCAAAGGCTCCCACAGGCCGCGGATCCGCGGCCTAATCCCTCTGTTGCCGCGGATCCGTGGCAGTAACAGAGAATTGGTGCTTCATTTTTTGTGTGGGTGCTGGTGTGGGTCTTCTCTGCTTGTCTGGATCTTCTGAATTTTTACTTGCTCACTGTATCAGCTCCAGATCTTGACAGTAGACCGTATGGTTCGTTTTTGTCCGTCGCGGTGTAGCCGCGAAATGTGGGTCTATCTTCCCACGTCTTTGGCACTGTACTTGAACTCCGTATTATCCAACGTCTTTGGCGTCGATCTTGAACTTCGTATTTTCCTGCACACTTGCACAAAAGCTAATCAAAAACAACAAGATGGTTTTTTTACAATGTATATATTTTTTTCGTTTTTTTTTATACTTACAAATTAACCCGAAATTACACAAGGAAATAAACTACCGTCTCCCCGGCAACGGCGCCATTTGATTGTTAGGATAAGTGCGTGTTCAAGTTCTAGTTTAAATACCGCAATCAAGACGGTTTCGCTTGTAGCTAGCCGGTTGAGTACGGGTCGTCCGCAGGGAGATGGGAGTCTTTTTCAATGTGTTTTAACGAGTTAAGTCCGGTTGTTCAGATTTTGTTTATAGTTATCTAAGTGTTGAGTTGATATTTAAAGAGAGCATGTTAGGGTTAGGATTAGGTTAGTTTGAGTTAGGAGTCTCCACATCTTTCGTTGCCCCTCTTAATATCGTGTTACGGTAATCGGCAACAACGGGGATTAGCACGACTAGGAAGGACTTTGCGAGTATAAGCTAGGCTTTCCAACGCATAAGTCTTCCTGTTGGTGCTTGTCCGTCCGTTCTTGGCTCTTAGCCATAACCTCCGGTTAATCCAACCACAACCGGTCTCACTACGGAATCACCGCTATCATGTAGGATAGGGTGCCGTAAGGAGCGGATTGTGGTTGGGTTAACGGGAGTCGATTTAAGCTGTTGGGCAAGGAAAGAGTGAGAGAGATTTCCTTCTCTCAAACTTCCCTTATCCTACCCTAACAAGAATGAACTACTCACACATCATAATACGGAAAAATAAAACAACACAAAAGAGGAAGATAGAAAGAAGGAGATTAGAAGAATACGACTAACTATTTGCGACCTCACCTTGGCGAGGATCAAGCGTAAGTATCATTGTCATATGTAAAGATAAAGAAAAAAGAGAAGAAAGAAACAACAAGGAAATAACAACAACTATTTAACGAATTTAAAGTTACAACAATTATAACAAGTAAAGAAAGAGACAAGCATGATAATAAAAATGGTCTTCTTTATTCATCACTCTTCACTCAAAAGCTCACTTACAAGTTTAATGGAGAAGAGGTGAGAAGAGGAAGAAGAACATGTAAACTAAAACCCAGCAAAAGAAATACAAGAATTGAACCCCTTCCTTCTCAACTTCTGGGCTATTTATAGGCTGGAGAATGGAAATCTAGGGCAACCACCAGAACACCTTTACAATGACAAAAATACCCCTTAAAAAGTTTTGTCTGCCGCCACTATTTGGCCGCGGATCCACGGCCTGGACCCACCTTTGGCCGCGGATCCGCGGCTGTTTAGTTGAATTGGGCCCCCCAACTTTTGGTGCTGGCCTGATCTGTTATCTACATTATTCTGGTATATGTATTTTCTTATAATTGCTTCACGAATTTTCCAGAATTCTGTTGAGGGAAAGGTGGACTTTTTGTCAAGATTTTGTCATGATTTGCCTCGAGCTCCGCGTAGATCTCTTGGATTTTGTGCTACCATTGAGCCTTGTGCATGAGAATGACATTGATTTGATCTTTTGTCTTCCTATTGATATCTGGCAACATACGGATGAAGAGCAGAGACCGTGTTTTTATCTGTGGTTGGCAGGAACCCGGATTTTTTCGTGTTTTCCATGAATTTCACCGTTTTAGAACCGAGAACCTGTATCCTGCATTTGACTAGCAAACACGGCTCAAGAGTATCTACGGATATGCAAATGTGATAAAAATTGGGCGGTATGAAAATGCAAAAATCTGATATGAACACCTGCCTCACCTGCTGCCACCGCTATATAAACCCCTTCTTCAGACGGTTCAAGTAAATCATTTTTTACTCCACTAAGCCATTACTCTGCTCGGATTTCCTCTCTAACTTGATCGTCGGAGGGTCCTCGGTGGTACAACCATCCCGGGACTTCCTTGCAGGTAGCTCGGCAGCCACGACCTCAAACCCATTGAGATCCACGCGCTTCAGGAGCGACAGCTTCCAGATCCAATCTCAGCCACCCGTCGCCGCCATGAGCAGATCAACGGGAGGCAATATCTGAAGGAGATTCACGCCCTCCATCAGATATAAAATTAAAATAAAATAAAATATTACCACTTAATTGGGTAATTTCAGGTTTTGTTTTGATTTTCTCTTGTTACATTAGTTGCACATTGGGGCAGCTTCTAGAAACCCAGGTGGGCCATCAGATGCATTTCCCTCGTGGCTTCTATACCATTCAGCAGTCAAGGTCCTCGAATGACGAGGAAGCTTCTTTATATATATGTCATTCATTATACATGCATCACTTTTACATGTAGTCAAAAGATAGAGGATCCCCTTCAACCCTTCTCTTCTCTCTCTCTCTCTCTCTCTCTCTCTATATATATATATATATAACAACGACTTTGCTTTCATTCTCATCATCTCTTCATTTCTCATCAAAACTCCATTCTCTTCAAATTGCCTACTTTCCTAATTAACTTCTAGCCCTAAATCTCTTTGAAATATGAGTTGCATGAGGGTTTCTGAATTGCTCTGTCTTACATTCTTTTCCTTGATAATGCAACTGGCTCAGGGGCAAGCAACCACACCTTCGAGATTGATCCATATTAGCAACGCGCTTGATCAAGGGATAGCTTATGTGCTTATGCTTGTTGCTCTCCTCATCACCTACTTTGTTCATTAATTGTTCATTTCATAGGATTTATATAAGTTTATTGTGAAGCCCCATGTATTGTGTTTGGAGTCATCATGCTATTCATTGTTTTCTTTTTTTTGGTAATTTTAATATTCATGTAGTCATTTAATATTCACCCCTTTCCCTTTCTCTCAAGTGCATCTCATCTAAAGAAGAGACATGAACATAACTAAGGTCCACCATAACTAAGGTATGCAGCGTCGGCAACAATTGCAAGAAACTACCACAAAACACGCATTGATAGTTTCCCGTAAAGAGAAATTGATAGTTTCTCATAGCGCAGACAAAGAATTTGATATATTTTTGCAATTAAGCTTTTAAAAATTAAGGTACATAGTTGATTTGGATGTGTACACCTCAGCAAAACTATATATCACAAGATGGGTACATCCTCAGTATGCATTGCATTGCATGAATCTTCCATTCAAATTTTGATGTAAACTTTTTTAATTAATCGAGATTTTCGGTAACCATCAAATATCATCCATTTTATTCTCAAAACATTTCATCATTTCGACATCGAATTGCACATATTTGCAACCTACAGCCAAGGAGAATTGTAGATTGGAGTGGCAACAGATTTGACTTGCATATACTTCTCGATTGCATGCATTCCCGAATCCCTCCCGAATCCACTCATCTTGAAGACACCAAATGGGCAGTCTGGGAAGGACGCAAAGTAACAATTGATCCAAATGGTGCCGGCTCGCACAGATCGTGAGACCCTGTTGGCTATGTTCAGGTCGTTGGTCATGATCCTGGCTGCAGGTCCATATCTTGTGTTGTTGGCTCGCTCAATCGCCTCCTCGACCGTCCTATAATTTAATAATCGAAAGAAAATGAGACAAAAAGGGTTATAAACCTATAGATGTTTGAAATTTCACAGCTTGCTAAATTTCAACTTATCAAAATCTTGATGTAGATTTCATATATATATACCATGGTTTTTCAGCATTTCTGGTAAGAAAGTAAATGAGGCTTATGGCAGGATGTATCCTTCAACAGATGAATATACAATGAGAATGAAAACCTTGAACAAAAGTTGATGATAATTAGGATGAAAACTTACTTGAACTTCATGAGAGACATCACTGGCCCAAATATTTCATCCTTGCATATCGACATATCCTCCTGTTTAAATGTAATATTAATACACAAATCAATATCTAGAGGCATATATACTTGTATTTTTATTTTAATTTTGAGGAATTTTTTTTATAAATCTTTAATATCTTACTTTTACATCAGTGAAGATTGTTGGTTCGATGTAGTAGCCTTTGTTGCCGCAAGGCTTTCCTCCTGTTAACAGCGTAGCTCCCTCTCTTTTACCAAGCTCAATGTATTTGAGAACTTTCTCGAATTGCTTCTTATCGACCTACAAGGATTAAGAACAAAAACTCATAATAAAAGGAGCTAAACTCTTGCGAACCTGTTTGGCTTTGAGTTTAAAAAAAATTATATTTAGATAGTTTCCATTAACTATATCTCCAGTTAAAATATAGTTCTAGTAATAACTCCAATAACTATAGTAATATTATCAGGGTTCTAAAAGTTGTATGTCAGATTTATGTCAGCTGGAAAAATTTCAGGTCGGATAGCAAATGCCGAGACATACCGTGAACATTCAGTATACATCAGTTGGCATAAGGAGAAATACATAAAACTTGAAGAAAAACCAAAATTCTAACAAGAAAATAAAATTTTGAAATAAAAAAACTAATAAGAAATATTTAAATTCATGTTAAGAATTCAAGTCAGGAGATATGTCGGGAAATATATAAGCCTATAAGGCCAGATATGACATAAATTTAGAAATTATAATTATAAACAATAAGACTCTCAAAGCCAAACGACCGAAGCCCATAAGCGCAAAAGACTGAAAGAGATACCTGAGGTCCTTGTTGAACTTTTGGATCGAAAGGATCTCCGACTACCCAGCTCTTTGCACTCACCGCTACCCTCTTCACAAACTCATCGTAGATCCCTTCTTGCACGTAAACACGAGACCCCGCAGCACAAATTTCTACCTGCAAAAGATCGTTCAGCAATCAATTCTATGTTCCTTCCACCTATTACATATCTTAAACTATCCCTACTGTTATAAAAATGTAAACTCCTTTCGGGGTTCTACAATCAAGAATTTGTCTACGTATATATAATTTTAAAGCCATGCGATCATCCTTTTGGATGCCATATGACTCCTTTTACAGAATTCTTCCTCTAGTTTTCTGTTATTCCATTAATAATACTATTATAAGATCAATGAAATAAACTCACATGGAATTAAGGTTTACAATTTTTTTTCAATATCATGTCTTCCATCATGCACGTGCTTTGCACGTGTCAGAAGATAGTGCTTGTGTGCGTGCACACGCACGCGTGTATATGCGTGCGTGCGTGTGTGTTTTTTTTTGGGGAGGGAGAGAGAGATCAATATACCTTGTTACAGAAAGTGGCATTGGTAGCCAGAGAAACAGCCATGTCTAAATCAGCGTCATCAAATATGATTAGCAGGCTCTTTCCTCTGAATTCAAGCAACACCGGCTTTAGATTGCTTTTTGCCGCAGCCTCCATCACAAGCCGACCAGTCTCTGTAGACCCGGTAAAACTAACCTGAAACCAGTCGCCACACATGTATCAGTCTTTAAACAATTTAATTGTCGTTTTATTAAAATAAAACTAAGTACAAAACTCGGCATTATGGGTTCAAAAGTCACCGTGTCGACGTCCATGTGCGAACAAATGGCAGCACCAGCAGTTTTTCCAAAACCAGTGACAACATTCAGAACTCCATCAGGAATGCCTGCCTGTGATTTCATTTAACTGCACGGTTAATGACCGTTCCCTAAAGTTCCCAATACATCAGAATACAATTTCAGCTTAATTACTAGTGGGCATAACATGATTGGATCCATAACAAGCAAATCAAAACCAAGAGAGATAGCAAATTCTCACCTCCTTAGCTAAATGTGCAAAGTAAAGAGCCGAGAGTGGAGTTTGCTCTGCTGGCTTAACAACCATTGTACACCCCGCAGCCAATGCAGGCGAAACTTTAAGAAAGAACATGATGGTCGGACAATTCCATGGCACGATGTGTCCAACAACCCCAATAGGCTCACGCAATGTGTATCCTTGCATTTGTCCCGAAAGCTTCAGTGTTTCGCCATGGATTTTATCAGCAGCTCCAGCATAGTACCGAAGCATAGCCACAGCGCTCGGTATGACCCCAAATTTAACATGGGTGAACAATTTTCCTGCATCTAAACTCTCGAACATTGCGAGTTCTTCCACATGTTGTTCAATCAAGCCCGCAAATTCCATCATGATCCTGCCCCTCTCCTAATCATGATTGATAAACGAGAAGAAAAAAATGAATATTACAACTAAAACCATTATTTATTTATTTTTTAGGAAAAAGGTAAGCTAATTAATCCCCCGGTATTAAGATTTTGAAATACAAACAGACTACAACAAAAATAAACGCTAGAAATTTTTCGGCCGAAAGACAACCAAGATACTAAGACAGAAACGACAAAATAGAAAAGGTTCCTAGGGCGCAAGCGAACCAAGATACAGTAACAGGAAAACATAATTTCCTATCTAACACATGATTTCGCCTCACATGAGACGGAATATGAACAGAGACAGCATGACTTTAGCCAGATAAGTGGTATTGATTATCTGAGCCAAGAACTACAACATGCTTTCGCTTGAAAAAGTGGTAGAAATTGAGTATCTTACCAAGCCGGACATCCGAGGCCATTTGCCGTGATCGAAAGCTTCTCTAGCCGCTTTCACTGCCAAATCCACATCCTCCTTATCACCTTCCGCAATGTTAGCTATCATATCTCCTGTACGAGGATCCCTCGTCTCAAACGTTTTTCCTGTAAAAGTTTATGCCATTGGATAAAATCTAGAGAGAAAATGAACTTTTGAAATTTCGACACAACCTATAGAAGTATCCTCCACAGAGAATTTAAACAAAGTCTTCAATGTAGTTTACACATACATTAGTAAGATACCATATAGAAAATGTACAAGGGCAATGCATTATATTATGCAAATACTTCTTATATGGAATAGGGTCCTAAATACTTTTGGTCGGATACAGATACGTAATAACGTTCATGATACCGATGCTTTTAGCAAATAACCATATACCAAGATTTTAGCACTTTCCATTTCAAATTGGTGTGAGAATTTAGGAGCCATACTCATTTCTAAAGGGTAAAATAATTTTATACATTTAGCTATATTGTCAACATGTTCCGACAAACTTGTATTAAATTCTCTTTCTAGGATGCAACTCGATTACGAGTCATTGACACATCTATCTTCTCATATAACAGTCAGTGCATAGAAAAACAAGGATAAATTTGCATATAAAATTCTACAAATCACAAAGATTTGATTCGGAGCCCGATATCGACCTTCGAAGTTGATGGGGGAAAAGGTTAATTGCACTCCCATAAAAAAACCTATAGTTACCTCATATATATAGCACTTATACCTTCTCAAGTGATTTATTATTAGCCCAGTCACTTCCTCTGCTTGTCGAACAAAACTCACGAAACCACTTAAATTATACTCTAAATAACTCTTGACTCTTTTTTTTAAAAAAATTGTATTGTATAGAGAGAATTTGAGTGCTTTTTTAGGGTTTTGGTTTATGCGAGGGGTTGAGGGGCATAAGTGCTAGGGGTGATAAAACTAGAGGGAGGTTTTGTGCAATAAACCAGAAAAAAATACTAAGGAAAAAGATTGGGGGACCATAACTTCCACATAATTTATACCAACAACCAACCCAAATCAAAATTTGATTTCAGACCACATCAAGGATTGATTTACAAATCAGAACTAAACAACAAAACTGTGGCTTACCCATTCTAACAAACACCTCGTATGCCCTCCAAATTCACTAATTTTAATTGGCAACACGGTTTCGAAAACCAGTTATGTTAAAATGAAACCGTGATTTGCAAGATGCAAACCACGATTTCGTAAAAATATGGTTTCACGAATTTTAGGGCCGCTTGGCAACGTAGTTTTTGAAACCAAGGTTTCATATAGCTAATTAATTAAAAGAAAGATACTAGGACCAATTTTTAATTAACACCGTCTTTTATTACTATTAGAGAGAGAAGATTATGAGAGAGATTATTAAAGAAAAATGTAATAGATTGATTGACCAAAGCCTAATTCTCCTCTTTATATAGACAAACCCATTTTGCTATTATACCTTAATTATATATAATAAATCCGTATACACTACGGGTATTCTAACACTCTCTCTCAAGCTGGAGCATACATATCGAATATACCCAGCTTTTTATAAATAAATTGCACTCTATTCCTTCCTAAGGGCTTTGTGAGTAAATCTGCTGACCGATGAGCAGATTGAATATAGTAAGTATCGATGATCCCATCTTCAACTTTCTTCCTCACAAAGTGGCTATCCACCTCAATGTGCTATATTCGCTCATGGAACACAGGATTAGAGGCAATATAGATTACATCCATATTATCACAATATAGTTGCATAGAGGAAGTGGGCTCAAAACTAAGCTCTCTCAGCGGAAAGCGAACCCATACAAGCTCACAAGTGTTCGCTATAGCCCGGTACTCTGACTCGGCGCTGGAGCGGGACACTACGCTTTACTTCTTACTTTTCCAAGAGACCAAGTTATCTCCTACAAACATGCAATATCCTATAGTAGATCTGCGATCGAATGGAAACCCGGCCCAATCTGCATCAGTGAAGCCTGTTATTCGAGAATGTTCATGATCTGAGTACAGTAGACCCTTCCCTGGAGTATTCTTCAAATAGTGAAGTATTCGAATCACCGCATCCTAATGAGACACTCGAGGATCGGCCATGAATTGGCTTACAACACTAACTGGGAATAAGATATCAGGTTGAGTGACGGTGAGTTAATTCAACTTACTGACGAATCGTTGGTATCTTCCAAGATATTCAACTGAGTCACCTTATCCCGCAAGCATTTTAGTATTATGATCCATTAGAGTCTTTATGGGTTTGCACCTTAACAACCCCGCTTCAGTCGGTATATCAAGTACATACTTCCGCTGTGAGATATAAATGTCATCCTTCGACCGAGCAATTTCGATACCCAAAAAGTATTTAAGGCTCCCAAGGTCCTTTGTCTGAAGCTTTGTTTGAAGGTGGTACTTAAGCTGTGCAATACCAGCCACATCATCGCTAGTAATCACTATGGCATCAATATATACCACCAAAAGAAAATGAAGGCCATTGGTGTTATTACGATAGAACACCGAATGGTCGGGTGCACACCGTCTGAGACCAAACGAAATAACCATCTCAGTAAATTTCTCAAACCACGCTCGAGGAGACTGTTTCAAGCCATACAATGACTTCTTTAATCGGCAAACTAGACCAGACTCCCCATGAGCAATAAAATCAGGTGGTTGCTCCATATAGACCTCCTCGACCAAAGATCCATGAAGAATCACATTCTTCACATCAAGCTGATGCAGTGCCCAATGATGGTTAGCCGCAAGAGACATAAGTAGACGAACAGAAGTCATCTTGACCACCGGAGAAAAGATCTCCTCATAATCAATGCCATAAGTCTGCGAATACCCTTTAGCAACTAAACATTCTTTCAAGCGTAAAAGGGTCCCATCAGGATGAAACTTTACAGTGTATACCTAGCGGCACCCTACAACCTTCTTCCCAGCCAGAAGAGGAACCAGATCCCATGTCTGATTCAGTTTGAGGGCAAGCATCTCATCAATCATAGTCTCGATCCACCCTTTATGAGACAAAGCATCAGAAAGGGACCTAAGTAGAACATGAGAGCGAGGGAGGAGATAAATGCTCGATATGCCGAAGATAAGTGAGAAGTGGCCATATGATGAGCTATAGGGTGAGAAGTGCAGCTCCTGATGCATTTCCGTAAAGCAATAGGAGATCAATTTCAGCCTCCGGCAGAGCTTGAGACTCTGGGAGATCAATAGCAGGAGGCTGAGGGTCAGAAGTTGTACGGGCTCGACGAGCATACACCCTTGTAACCAGTGGTGTGGGACCCAATAGTGGGGAATCAGGGATGGAAGGTGGGTCAATAGGAACGGTACGAATGATTTCCAACATAGGAGGTGGAGAATCTACCGACTCGGAAAAGATGTCACGTGACGAAAAATATGAGAAATCTAAAAGAAAGTCACTGTTCATGTCTACAGCAATGTGGGGTGTAGAAAAGTATAGGGTGGACTCATAAAAAGTCGCGTCAGCCGAGATAAATCGATGAAGTAATCCAGGACTATAGCAACAATATCTCTTTTGAGTCCAAGAATACCCAAAAAAAATGCATATAATGGTCTTGGAATCTAGTTCAGAACCCTTGGTTGTAAATCATGGACAAAACAAACATATCCAAATACCCACGGAGAGATAGAAAATGGGACCACCGATAGGAAGAATATGGAATGAGGAATCTTTCTATCTAAGACAGAAGAGGGCATACAATTGATCAAGTAATTAGCAGCAATGTTGAAAAAAAAACGGTCTACCCGGCCGATTAATCGGCCGTATAATTGTAAATGGTGCTTAACCGCATAGAAATTGCATTAATTGCTCCATCCATTAACCGGTCAAAAATGATTAAACACCGTATAATGGGTTTAAAATGGTTAATCAGGCGTTTAATTTCTAAACGGTTGTGAAAAAATATAAACCCGCTTTGGAAAAAACCGTACCCGCTTCTATCTATTTACTGAAGTAATCGAGACCTTTCATTTTTTCTCACCCAGATTTCTTTCTCGATTCTTGATCTCGATTCTCCACCTTGACCTCAACGAGATTTCGACCTCGATCCTCTAGCCTCGATCTTCGATCCTCCAGCCTTCAACCTCCATCCTCCAGCCTCGACGTCTCCAGCCTTCGACCATGATTGCAGCCTCCAGGTTCACCTCCATCCTCAATCACAGCCTCCGGCGGTAATTTTTAGGGTTTCCTAAAAAAAAATTATTTTTTTATTTACTCTTAGCATGCCATTTATTGATGATTTTTTAGGAAAAAATTTGTTTTTATCTATTTCCATAGACTGTAGCATGCAAGAAATTATTGGTTATGGAGAACAAAAAACCTGCTTTATTTTTCAATCTCTGTTAATAATGGCATGCCAAATGTCAATTTATGAAGAGGAGCTGGATGATACAGAAGAGTATTATGAAGATGATGAGTACGATCAGTAGAATATTTGTTTATGATATTTTGTGGCAATTTATGATATTTTGTTGCTTTTAAAGTTATTTGTAGACCATATGGTATTGCTTTTTCGCGAGACTTATTTTTATGTCATATTATGTGGTGTTATGGTTTAGACGTATTATACTATCAATATTTTGATTTGATATTTTTTGTGTGGTTTGTTGTGTGTTTATATGGTAATTTATAATTGTCTGATGTGTGTGAGATATTGCATATGCCCCCTTAGATTGTTTGTACGCAAATTATATAATATATATCGTACAAAATATATCGTATGTCCGGTGGGACTCGAACACACAGTCTTCCTCATTTAATTTTATTCAGATGTATTACCATTAGGCCACGGAGATATTTAATATTTAATAGTTGCAAGCAAGGATAAATTTTTCTTATAAATATTTTTGTGTGCGCGTATATTTTTTATGGCCGCATAATCCTTATAAAACGATTAATCACCGTATAATCCGATTATACGCTGCCCGCTAGCCGAACGAATAGAAAACGAATACATGTTTTACAACATTGATTAGCAGTAAGGACTGCATCCCCCAAAAGAATTTAGGCACTCGCATATGAAACAAAATAGTTCGAGTGATCTCTAACAAATGTCTATTCTTCTTTTCTACCACCCATTCTGTTGGGGTATAAGGACAAGAAGATTCATGAATAATGCCAAGTTGCTCTTATATATCCGAAAGGGTGTACTAAAATACTCCTTGGTATTATCACTCCTCAAGGTACCCACAGTGACTCCAAATTAAGTTTTAATTTCAGAACAAAAGGTCTAGAAATGAAAAAATATTCATTTCTAGATTTCATCAAATATGATCATGAGACTCAAGAGAAATCATCAATAAAGGTCATAAAGTAGAGAAAATCTCCTTGGGCAACAACAAGGCATGTCCCCTAAACATCATAATGAACTAAACCAAAAAGTTTTTCAACTCTCTTATTAATACGTGATGGGTAGCTAGCGCGATGATGCTTACCGAACTCATATGATTCACACTATAGAGTAAACAAAAAACCAAGAGATAGAACTATCATCTGCAACGTTTGTAAGAAAGGGTGACCAAAACGGCAATGAGCATCAAAGGCTGATGTATGGCTCGATATTGGACATGCTATAAGGCATGGGTGCTCATCAAGATGGTATAACTCATCAACCTCTGTCTCGGTGCCAATCGTTCTCTTCGTCTCAAGCTCCTGAAACACACATCCTCTAAGGAAAAAGATGGCGCTATAATTCAATTGTCGAGTCAGTTAGCTGATAGCAAGTTGAAAAGGAACCGAGGCAATTATTGAACACAAGTCAGAGGTAATTATGATGTACCCAGAACTGAACCCACTCCCTCTATATCAGTTGTAGTACCATTTGCTAAAGCTACTTGGGTGGTTACATGTCTCGTCTTACAGGAAGACAATATATTTTGCTTTCCTGTCATGTGATAAGTAATTCCATAATCAATAACCCAAAGACGCGGAGCATGTGTCGGCGAAAGGCATTATATATGATCGCCTCTTGCCTTGATCAAATTTGAAGTGAGTGAGGACAAAAGAAGATGAAGTCTCTATATTTCGTTACTTATCGATGCTCCTTCTAAAATAAGAGAAGATGTAGCTGACGTCGTCATCATAGATCTCCTAAGATCCAACAACCAAATAACAAGAAACAGATCTTCAAAGATCCAACCCAAAGAATCATAGTTGATCTCCTAAGAGCCAACTATTGATCTAATAATAATCTCCAACCTTCTCAAGCTATAAGTTCGAAATCAATCACGATCTCCAATAGCAAAATAATGAGAAGGAACAGCGAGGTCATCACAAATAAAGATGATAATAAAGGGATAAATGGTATCATAGACAAGAAAAATTCGAATGGAATAACTACTTGAGGCAACAGATCTCGGAATCGAGGCAACTCTCAAAATAATGTTCGTATCTTCAAACGAACACCGACCAACACTGACCAAACGAGCAATCAACTCAATCGGAACCGATCACGGACTCCGAGAGTACAAACTCCTCAATACCACAATCGATGCACCAAAACATAGGAAAAATAAACATAAGTGATGGAGGCTCTGGATCTCCTTCAGATGTTGTCTTCTACGATCTGTCGATGGCGTGGATGAACGGCTGAGATCGGGTTTGAGGGCGGTCGCTTGAGGCATGTGGATCTCAATAGGCTTTGTTTGGTGTGAAGCCGAGCTACCTGCAAAGAAAGCCCCGGGAGGTTGTACCACTGTGGACCCTCCGATGATCAAGTTAGTCGGGGTATTTGGGCAGAGTAGCGGCCTATCGGATAAGAATTGCCTTACATGAGTCGTCTGAGAGAGGGGTTTATATAGAGGTAGCCATGGGCTAGCGGGTGCGAGATTCTCGTCGGCCGTTACGACCCTGGCGTTGCGCCCGCGAGAATGGCGGGATCCCTTATTAATGACGAGATACGCTCGTTAATGGGGGATGCGATGGCGTTGAACACGGGATCATGGGGAGGCGGATATCTCGCATCTGGCGAGATTCGCGAAGCCGTGGCGGAGACGCGGCAGAGACGCCTGTGATCTGTGCTCTGGGTCGATCGGTAGAATCGATGAAGCTGAGCTCGGCGGGAGGCTCGGAGGCGAGCGGGAGGCCGAGGAAGCTTGGTTCTGTGATAGCTCGGGGGCGAGCTGGGAGGGCTGAGGAAGCTCAGCGTGCAGGAAGGCTCGGAGGTGAGCCAATGGTTATTTGTAAGACGAGCATAGGAGTCTTCTGGGAGGCCATCGAAGGTCGAGACAATCCTCGGGGCGAAGGCCCGAGGTACGCCTTCAATGTACCGTTCTTGCTCCTTTCCCGTAAGTCCCGGGACATGTCATCTGCCACGTGTCATGATCTGGGGAGTTCTCAGTACTGAGCATCATCATTAGCCCCCACTCCCGTCCCGATCTATTTATGGGTCGGGTCGAGAGTGGTTTGATCGGTCATCCGGGCTAAGTTCTTAGTTGAAGACCTCGTCGGCACAGATTCTCGGAGTAGTTAGTCGTATCTTTTGATGACGTCAGTGGATCACAGAGGAGATCGTGCATTAAAGAGGGAGCGCCGATTCGATCGTACGTTCGTTGAGGCGCCAGGCCACGTGTCCGACGCCGGTTGGCAGACGTGATGGGTCGCCGGTGTCCTCTGAGCTTGAAGGGACGCGTTCAATGGTCGTGCGACACGTGGAACGTCGGACACTTCGCTATCATGCTATAAATAGAGGTGGGTGTATTTGCCAAATGCTATAAATAGAGGTGGGATCCCCTCAGGGTCCACACTTCGCTATCATTTCTCCATCGCTGCGTGAGTTAGCTTGGCGCTCTTCCCTTTAGGTCGGATCTCTCATGCTCTCCTCCTTAGGTCGGATTTCTCGCGCTCTTTCCTCGGAAGATTCCTTCTTTTGCTTAGGTTAGATGTCTTCCTCTGGAGAGTCTGTTGAGATAGTTCAGGTAAAGTCTAGGGAGTCTTCTGCTGCTTATTCCTCTGCCCCATTCGAGTCGGATTCCCCCCAAAGAGTTAGGGTTGCATGTGCTTCCCGTAGACGTGCGACGGGGATGGTCCCCAAAGCGCGTATCAGGAATGCTCGCGACGCGCCCTCCCTCCTGAGGAATGTGGACGAGCTCACCACAATCCGGGCTCGCTTCCACATTCCTCCTAGCTACTCGCTTCGCTTGGCTGGGGAGGGAAAGAGGACAGACTAGGTGCGGGGCAAGGAGATCGCCTTGTACCTGGATGCCTTTTGGGCTGGAATGCGTCGGCCCTTCTCCTCCGAGGTGAGCGCGGCGCTGCATTGTTTTCAACTAGCTCCGGGCCAGCTAGTGCCGAACTCGTGGAGGATTCTCCTCAGGTTCCTGGTCCGGTTGAGACTACAAGAAATCCCCTTTAGCTTGACCCTTCTCCTTTCCTCCCTTTGCTATAAAAATCATCCCGGCACCCGTAACGACGAGCCGAGTTGGGTGTACGTTTCCTTTAGAAAACATAGGGGAGGGGCAGCCGGGTCGAGGGTCATAGTAGTTCCTTCTTCCATCCATGAATGGAAGGAGAAGTTCATATTTGTCGGGCCACCCAAGAGTGAGGATTGGCATATGCCCGTACAGTGGCACAGGGCCGACTGCCCACGGGTGAAGCGGTTGTCCTCTCCCAAAGCGAGGGCAGTGTCGGCGTGGGAGCCCGTCCAACGGGCCGATGTGCTGCTTTCCTAGCAGGCCCTCAGTTGGGCCGGGCTCAGCCCCGCTCAGTTCATGGGTAAGTTAGGAGCCTAGGTGGCATGTCTAGACTTGCATACTCTTCTTCTATTCTTTCTGGAATCGCTAACTCCCTTTGTGTATTTTCCATTTTTTGCAGAACCGATGGACCGATCTAAATTTCTGGCTGCCATGGCCGAGAAGAAGGAGAGGAAGGCCAGAGGCGCCGGCTCGTCACGCCCCGCTTCGAGCCCGGCCCCGTCGGCGGCTGCATCGGCTAGGCGTTCCAGTATGCCCCGAGCTCTGGAGACCAGCCGCGAGGAGAGCCATAAACATGCTCAGGAGTTGGAGCCCCGGGTTTTGGAGGTGGCGGATGAGGCCGACCCCCCCTCCGAGGCCCCCCTCAAGAGGCACAAAAGGACGGTATCCCGACCTCCGTCTTTCCCGGTCTTCGTGCAGGAGGGGGACGTTTGCTTCAAGGTGCCCTCGGGGCTTTCTGTCACCGATAGCTTGCTTTCGGAGATGGAACGATCGGCCGGGAGCAAAATCCCCCAGGGGACCTTCAAGGCCCAAATCGCGGCCATAGCTCAGGAGGCTGTGCAGGCCAGTGTCCACCTCCAGTTCGGGTTTTCATTGAGCCTCTTTTGTTTCTCGGGTCGGATACTTTTTAACCCCTCCTTTTGTTTTCCTCAGGTCCTCCAGCACTGCGCCCTCGTCGCCAACATGGAGCATGAGGAAATTGCCCCGCGATGCAGATAGTGGACGAGTCTTCCTCGCGGGAGGAAAGCCTGATCCGGGAGCTGCGTCAGGCGAGGGAGAGGATCGTCGTCCTCGAAGATCGGGTGGCCGCCGAGGAGGGGGTGAACTCCAACTGCAGGGAGTCCATCCGAATTCTGAGGGAGTCCAACATGGTCGCCGAAGCTAAGTTGGAGGAGGCCAGGGTGTTCAACGCCACTCTAAAGAAGACGCAGGACACCCTGAAGAGGGAAAACGAGGCCTTGAAAGAAGGGATGAAGCGCGCCGACCTCCGGGCCGCAAAGGCGGTGGAGAGCTACAAGACGTCGGATCAATTCTACACCGACCTTGCTGACGCCTCGGCCCTCGTCTAGCATCAGACCCTTGATGCCATCAAGGCGTTGATGCCGGAGTTTCTCGACGGTGGGCTCCGGCTCGAGTACACCCTCGAGGATGAGACGCAAGAGGATGCCGCTGGAAGTGCCGCCGGAAGGAAGGCTCCCGGTGGGAGCATCGGGGATAAGGCGATCACCACGGCTCCCAGTGCCGAAGCTTCTGTTGGGGGCACCGACCCTAAAGCCGCCACCCCGGCTACCGATGCTGGCGCGGAGCATATCGAGGTCCTCCCTGGTCTTGAGGCCTGAGCCTTTTTGCCTTCTTTCTCTCTCTTTTTGTTTAAGAATTTTGTAAGCCTTCGGGAATTTTTATGAGGCTGGGGAGCCTACAATACCTTTGTAAAGACTCCCGAGTTGTGAATAAAGCCATTTTGCGAATTTTTGTGTGGCAATGTTTTCATTTGTGTGAGCCTGTTAGCGTTTTCCTCGCCTGACGAGCCACACGCTAGGTTAGCGAACGGTCCTTTAGTTGGCGATTGCGCGTCGAGTGAAATCCAATTATTTGTCAAGTGTACAAAGGCCGGTGTAAGGTCGGTGTCCTTATGGCCTCAGAGTCGAGGTGGCGATTGCTCACTTAAGGTATGTCAGTTGGCTCCTTCGAGTAGAAAGGCGTCGATTTGCCCATTCCCTCGAGTTGGACCGGCGACCACGGTAGGGTGTTTTTCGTCATCCCATTAAAATGGGAATACACGCGCGCTTGTCAGGCGTACTACAGATTCCCCCTGCCTAGGATAGGCGGGGGTTTATTGATTGTGGAAATCTGAATCTCCGGCATCTGCGGACTAAGCTGCCGTTAATTACCCCTCGCCTTTGGAGTGAAGGAATCTCCGATTGATGGGTCAAACAGGTCATGCGAAGTCAATGCGCAGTATTATGTTTTGAAGGGGTTTTGGATATATCGGGTGCCTCGCAGAGTTTACGGGGGGCCCGCTACCCGGATAGCGGGCTGGTGATCAAGAGGGCTAGCAGCCCCCTTGCGTGGTGCGGTGCAGCGCCCCGTTAGAAAAAAATTTCCAACGGGGGACATGTTTTGGGTGTGGAGTGCGTAGAAAATGAGGGGTGAAGAGCGTCTTAAAGACGCGTGCCTGGCATGTGGGCGCTAGGCGCCCGCGGGTCACGTGTCTGGCGCGTGGGCACTTGGCGCCCGCGGGTCACGTGCCTGGAGCGTGGGCGCCCGTGGGTCGCTGTGCGCGGCACATGCCCAGTGGTTCCTTGCGCGGCACGCGACCACTGGGCTCCCGCAGGTCACGTGCCCTGCATGCGACCGCTGAGCGCGGAGCGCCCGTGGATCCCGTGAGGCGCACGTGGGCGCTGGGCACCCACGGGTCACGTGTGTGGCACGCGACCGCTGGAAACACCGGCGGAAAAGGGGCTTAGCCCCTGAGCTGGGAGTTGAACTCCCAAGGGGCTTTGGAGTTGAAATCCTAATAAGGATTGTGTATGGATTTGGAGTTAAACTCCTAAAAGGATTTTGTTTATGGAGTTAAACTCCAACAGATCTTGAATGGAGTTAAACTCATAGAAATATTTGGAGATGATCAGAGGGGACCCATTTCTTCTCCCTTTTAGCCCCAGATCTTTTTTCAGCCTTGGATCTTTCCGAAATGGGATTTTTAGAAAAGGGTCTCATTCTTCCTCCTCTCCGTCAGCTGGATCTTGAAAAAGAAGAGGGGTGAAACTCAAAAATCTCCTTTTTAGGGATTTAATGAAAGATCCGATTACCCCTTTAATGGTTTTATGGTGAAAAATAGTTTCTTTTTGGAAAAAGATGGATTGAACTCTTGATTTAATTCAAAAGAAAGAAGGCTGAGAACCTTGAGGAAGGAGGCACAAACCCTAAATTTTGAAGGGAATGGAAAATTATATTTTATTTCATTATCATATTGTCTTATATAGGTTTACAAATTTACATATAGCCCCTTGGGCTTTACAAAATGGTATTTTACCCATCTCATGCCTCATGTGCTCATTTCTTTTGCACATGAGCCATGGGCTTTACAAAATTTGGCTTTATGCCCATTTTTCTTACATTCATGCATAAAAAATTACATCAAAATTATTTATTACATGATTTAATTTTGGCATGAGAGAGGCCGGCCGCGGGGCTCGACTTGGGCATGAGCCCACTTGATCTGGGCTTGGGCCCGCTTACTTGGGGTTGACTTTGACTTTGACTTGGTCAACCGGGGTGTAATTTTTTATCCCAACAAAGTACCCCCCATCAATAAATGCATACCGCGTATATGAAATTGATGGATCTTGGAGTTAGACTTCGAAGTGGAACATCATTCCGGGGGTGGAGCATCATTTCAGGAGCATAATTCCGGGGATCGGAGCATAATTCCAACGAGCGGAGCATAATTCCTGGGATCGGAGGATAATTCCAGGGATCGAAGGATAATTCCAGGGATCGAAGGTTAATTCCAGGATTTGAGCATCATTCCGACGAGCGGCAGACATTCTGACCGAAGCATAATTTCGATGCAGAGGTTGATTCCCAGGCGAAACATAATTCCGACACAGAAGGCAGATACTCCGAGGTGAAGCATGATTTCGACACGGGATACATTCTGAGACGAATCATGATTTCGTCGCAAAGCTTATTGGTTGACGTGATTCCGAGTTGGAGCATAATTCCAACGGGGAGGTCATTAGTTGACTTGATTCCGAGTCGAAGCATAATTCCGATAGGGAAGGCAGATACACCGAGGCGAAGTATGATTTCGACACGGGGTACATTCTAAGACGAAGCATGATTCCGACGCAGAGCTTATTAGTTGACGTGATTTCGAGTCGGAGAATAATTCCAATGGGGAGGTCATTAGTTGACTTGATTCCGAGTCGAAGCATAATTCCGACAGGGAAGGCAAATACACCGAGGCGAAGCATGATTTCGACAAGGGGTACACTCAGAGACGAAGCATGATTCCGATGCAGAGCTTGTTGGCTGACTTGATTCCGAGTCGGAGCATAATTCCAACAGGAAGGTCATTAGTTGACTTGATTCCGAGTCGCAGCATAATTCCGACAGGGAAGGCAGATACACCGAGGCGAAGCATGATTTCGACACGGGGTACACTCTGAGACGAAGTATGATTCCGACACAGAGCTTGTTGGTTAATGTGATTCCGAGTCGGAGCATAATTCCAACGGGGATGTCATTAGTTGATTTGATTCCGAGTCGAAGCATAATTCCGACAGGGAAGGCAGATACACCGAGGCGATGCATGATTTCGACACGGGGTACACTCTGAAACAAAGCATGATTCCGACGCAGAGCTTGTTGGTTGACTTGATTCCTAGGCGGAGCTTAATTCCGACGAGGGGGTCGTTGGTTGACTTGATTCCGAGACGGAGCATAATTCCGACGGGGAGGTCATTGGTTGGCTTGATTCCGAGTCGGAGCATAATTCCGACAGGGAGGTCGTTGGTCGTCTTGCTGACTTAATTTGATTTGGGTTGATATCAGCATCGCTACACTGGAATATGGTACCAGGAGCGAATCATCATTTTCCATGAGAGGATTTGGGGATTTTGGTTTTGGTCTGGCATCAGCACCGCTTATACTGGAATATGGTACCATGAGCGAATCATCATTTGCCATGAGGGGATTTCCCTCGTTCCCAGTTTAACGACTTAAGGGTCATCTGTTCCCAGTTTAACGACTTAGAGGTCATCTGTCCCCAGTTTAAAGACTTAGGGGTCTTCTGTTCCCAGTTTAACGACTTAGAGGTCATCTGTTCCCAGTTTAAAGACTTAGGGGTCTATTGGATCGAAAATTTAGAATTTTGGGGTTATGGTCGGCATCAGCGTTAGTAACACTGAAGCACAAGTGCCAGGAGCAATTCATCATTTGCCTTTGCCTGCTGGGGAAGCGATGGCTTAGAAGACAGGTTTAGGTCCCTATCACCTAAGGCTTTTCAATTTTATGAGCCGTAAGGGTCTTATAAAAGCATTTTCTCCCTACGAGTTGAAAGGATCTCGTAGGTGCGTTTTCTCCTTAGGAGTCGTGGGGATACCCAAGTGTGTTTTTCCTTGGTGAGTTGTAAAGATCCCACGAAGGTGTTTTCTTACGAGTCGTGAGGATCACGTAAGTTTTGTTCTCCTCATGCATCATGAGGACACATGAGTGGGTCCTCCTAAATGGAGCATAATTCCAAGGGCGGAGACCGGCTGCTGGACTGGTGATTGTGGTGGGGCATGGGTGTGATGAGAATTATTTGAGCCCGTGGATTGTATACGGTAGTCAGTTCGGGGACCAACCGTAGGGCTGGGAGAATTTTGGGATTTTGCTAGCGTCTACATCGCTGCACTGGAATATGGTATCAGGAGCGACTCATCATTCGCCGTTGGGACATTCAGAGATTTGAAATTTTGGTTGGCGTCTACATCGTTGCACTGGAATATGGTATCAGGAGCGACTCATCATTCGCCATTTGGGAACTTGGATTTTGGTTGGCGTCTGCATCGCTGCACTGGAATATGGTACCAGGAGAGACTCAACATTCGCCATTTGGGAACTTGGATTTTGGTTGGCGTCTGCATCGCTGCACTGAAATATAGTACCAGGAGCGACTCATCATTCGCCATTCGAAGTTTTTTTTACCGCGATTGCTTTATCATTTCAGCTTTCCTTATCACGAAGATCACGATTCGTGATTGCCCCATCATTTCGGCTTTATTTTTCATCTTTATTGTACTCGCTGATTTTTATTACGAGTTGCCCCATCATTTCGGCTTTTTTTTCTTTTTTTTTCTTTTATTTACACTTTTTTTAATCTACACACATTTTCTTTTACATTCTCAGTTTAACGACTTAAGGGTCGTTTGTTCCCAGTTTAACGACGTGGTGGTCAACTTTTGGAGCCTAGGCTCGATTCTGCAAGAACCATGGGCTCCTTTGGCTTAATTGCATAAGCGAGTTCTTCGTCATCTAGACCGAGCCGATGTTGGGTAGCAACAGCTACGTCATTGTCATGGATACAAGGCGTAGGAGGACTTGTTCCTATGAGCTCCATTATATAGACCGCATGGGTTGTGTACCCGTCTATTGCTTCTTCATTGGCAATGTTGCTCGTTTGGTTTTTAGCTTGTTGCCTTGGTCGGCTCTTTTCAGAGAAAGGCAGATGTCTGAGAGAATCAGGTTCACGAAAGACTTCGGTCTCCGTTTGTATGAAATTGGCGGTCGCAGCTTGATTGTTTGTTAACACGCCTTTAGACAGTTCTATCTCTCCTGTCTTATGTTCCTTTTCGACCCAATCTTTCAAGACTAAGCAGTCCTCAATGGCATGACCTATCACTCTGTGATAGGGACAGTATTTAGGGTCATTGGTCATATTCGCTTCTTGCGGTCTTTTTGATTATGGCAATTGTAGACCATTTTTAGGGCGTTTTTGAATATTTTACGGACTTTGTCCCTTCTGAAGGAATAGACCTTATCCAGCTTTTCTTTCAGTGGAGCTTCTCCTCCCTCTACGAACACTGGCTTCTGAGGCTGGTTGGCATTAGGCCCGCTCATCCCTCGCTTATTTCGGTTAGCCGAAGTGTTGAAAAATTCAGTATCGTCGGAACTTTCGCCTTTGCGGTTATCGTCCTTTCAGTTTCTCCAGGATCTATTGTTATTTTGGGAATCAGAGAAGGACTCCTGCTTTGAGCACTCCAACATTTGGACTTTCCTGGTCAGCTCTTGGAATGTTTTGAGACCCGCGGTGCATAGAAACGGGGCCATCTAATTGTTGAGATTTCCGACAAGGAGCTGAAAGATTGGTCTTGCTCTATCGGCGGTTCACATTTGACGGAGAGATTGCGCCATCGGGTTATAAAATCCGTGCTGCTTTCGTTGTTCTTTGGCTTGGTCCTTACGAGGTCGGCAATGGTGATCTTATCGCTGACACTCATGAACCTTTGTCGAAACAGAGATTCCATTTGGACGAAAGTTGTAACGGAACCATCCGGTATGCTCGCGTACCAGTTGAAGGTGAAATCGGTTAAGCTATTAACGAACTGGCAGAGGAGAAGCGCATCATTGCCTCCAGTATTCCCGCATGTGGCTTTAAAGTGGGCGATGTGCTGATTCGCATTTCCCGTCCCATCAAATCTTCCGAATTTGGGGATGACATAGCCGCTAGGAAATTCTACCAGATCATACTGAGCTGGATATGGTCTCCCACTACTGCTAACATATTTTTGTGCTTCGGCTACCAATGTTTTGACTTTGTTGGCAACCAAATCCATGATTTGATCTTGAGTTAGCGGGCTACTGTCATCGGTAGCCAAGACATTTCCCAAGGCAGGATGCGACTGACTTTCATGCGGTCCCCCACCTTTGGATTTGAGGGAATAGGCGTCGGCTGCCTCGGGACACCTTTTCCCGGTTCATGAGCAGAGCCCTGCGCTTGATTGGGCGGCCGAGAGGCAACTTGGGCCTTGAGCTGCATCACGACATTCGTCAAGTCGTCAATTTTGGAGTAAAATTTAGCCATCTCCTTGTCTTTACTTCTAAGCTGTTTTCGAAGCTCTTGGAGAAGTTGCTGCTCGGCGTTCTTAGGACGGAAGATTGGCTCATCTTCGCTTTCTGAGCCCGACTCCTCATGAACTAAAGGATTTCTCTGCTTATTAGCCTCACTAGAAGGGTTTTCATTACCTTCCAGAGGATACTGGTCTTGGGAAGTGGCAGCCACATTCACCCCAGATTGGATTTGAGATGTGGTGGCCCCATCCTTGCTCTTGCTGCGCGTACCCACCATGTAGACAATGTGGACCACATATCCAGCCATCTCTTTATCTTTGGCGAGGTAACCCTGTTCTTGGAACCCCATGAAGTTCAGCCTAGCATGAGCCCTAGCCCTCTTGTTGGCTCTATATCTGAGCCTCTTCTGTCTTAGCTTCTCGATTTTGAGGGCTTGACAGGCATCCGTCATCCAGGAAACCATCGTGAGTCGATTGACGGGGAGCTTAGAGAAGATACCTGATTGAGCAGTTGTCAGGGGCACCGCTGGAGCTTATCCGAGATGCCTTGTTGCTCTATTGGTGTTGATGGCCTTGCCCCCAGCTGAGGCCAAGGAAAGTCTTTCAAACACCGACTTACATTTGGACAGTGGTGCCCTCGAGATCACCATATTTGGCCTTCTGCCTTTCGAGGCCGATCTATCTGTTACTGGAGATTGAGGAGCTGGGATGACGCTAGCTGGAACGAACAGAATAGAGCCAAATGGTAGCAACGGCTCCTCCCACTATCGCCCGTGACTGGCCGAGAGGACCGTCCTGGCGTCCGTCTTCATCGTATAGGAGATGGGAGCTGTGTCGAGAGCTAAGCTTATCTTTGGAGACATATTTGCTGCGTCCGAAGATTGCAATTGGAAATTGTTAACCTGCAAATAGAAACATGATTTCAGTATAGGCAATCGATATGTATATGGATTGAGTTTGCATGAAAGTTTAACCCGAAATATGGAAGGAGAGAAAAAGTCCCACCGAGCGTGCCAAAATCTGTAGGCTGTTTTTCGTCACCCCATTGAGATAGGAATACGCACGCGCTTGTCAGGCGTACTACAGATTCCCCCTGTCTAGGGTAGGCGGGGGTTTATTGATTGTGGGAATCCGAATCTCCGGTAGCCGCGGACTAAGCTGCCGTTAATTACCCCTCACCTTTGGAGCGAAGGAACCTCCGATTGATGGGTCAAACAGTTCATGCGAACTCAATGCGCAGTGTTGTGTTTTGAAGAGGTTTTGGATATATCGGGGGTCTCGCAGAGTTTACGGGGGTCCCGCTACCCGGATAGCGGGCTGAGGGTCAAGGGGGCAAGCACCCCCCTTGCGGGGTGCGGGACGGTGCCCCGTTAGAAAAAAATTTCCAACGGGGGACGTGTTTTGGGTGTGGAGTGCGTGGAAAATGAGGGGTGAGGAGCATATTAAAGACGCGTGCATGGCACGTGGGAGCTAGGCGCCCACGGGTCATGTACCTGGCGCGTGGGAGCTTGGCGCCAGCGGGTCATGTGCCAGGCGCGTGGGCGCCCGTAGGTCACGTGCGCGGCACGCGCCTTCTGGATGCCAGCGGGTCGCGTGCGCGGCACGCGACCACTGGGCTCCCGCAGGTTACGTGCCCTGCACGGGACCGCTGAGCGCCTGCGGATCCCGTGAGGCGCATGTGGGTGCCGAGCATCTGCGGGTCACGTGCCCTGCACGCGGCCGCTGAGAGCCCGTGGGTCACGTGCGCGGCACGCGACCGCTGGGCGCCCGCGGGTCACATGCGCGGCACGCGACCGCTGGTAACACCAGCGGAAAAGGGGCTTATCCCCTAGGCTGGGAGTTGAACTCCTAAGGGGTTTTGGAGTTGAACTCCTAACAAGGATTATGTATGGATTTGGAGTTAAACTCCTTATAGGATTTTGTTTATGGAGTTAAACTCCAACAGATCTTGAATGGAGTTAAACTCCTAGAAATCTTTGGAGATGATCAGAGGGGACCTCTTTCTTCTCCCCTTTAGCCCTAGATCTTTTTTTGAGCCTTGGATCTTTCCGAAATTGGATATTTAGAAAAGGGTCTCCTTCTTCCTCCTCTCCGTCGGCTGGATCTTGAATAAGAAGAGGGGTGAAACTCAAAAATCTCCCTTTTGGGGATTTGATGAAAGATCCGAGTTCCCCTTTAATGGTTTTATGGTGAAAAACAGTTTCTTCTTGGAAAAAGAGGGATTGAACTCTTAATTTAATTCAAAAGAAAGAAGGTTGAGAACCTTGAAGAAGGAGGCACAAACCCTAAATTTTGAGAAAAATGAAAAATTATATTTTATTTCATTATCATGTTACCTTATATAGGCTTACAAATTTACATATAACCCCTTGGGCTTTACAAAATGGCATTTTGCCCATCCCATGCCTCATGTGCTCATTTTTTTTGCACATGAGCCATGGGCTTTAATAAAATTTGGCTTTATGCCCATTTTTCTTACATTCATGCATAAAAAATTACATCAAAATTATTTATTACATGATTTTATTTTGGCATGGGAGAGGCCGACCGTGAGGCTCTACTTGGGCATGGGCCCACTTGATCTGGGCTTGGGCCCACTTACTTGGGGTTAACTTTGACTTTGACTTAGTCAACCGGGGTGTAATTTTTGACCCCAACAACCACCTCTTTTAAGATGAATTAGACAAGAACCGAGTTCGGATTGGTCGGCGTTTGCCGAGATTGAGGGCTTTTGATCCTTAGTACAGATGGGTAGGAAGTTGCCCACTAAGGATGGACCGAGCAGGGGAGGTGCTCGGTGGCCTCTTGATGAGGTCTTTGATCCTTGGCGTCGGTGGATAGAAAACTACCAGCCATGGATTGACTGAGCAGGGAAGCTGCTCGGTGGCCTCTTGAGGAGGGCTTTGGATCCTTAGTGTAGATGGGTAAGAAGTTATCCACTAAGGATGGACCGGGCAGGGGAGCTGCTCGGTGGCCTCTTGATGAGTGCTTTGATCCTTGGTATCGCTGAGGAGTAAACTACCAGCCATGGATTGACCGAGTAAGGAAGCTGCTCGGTGGCATCTTGAGGAAGGCTTTGGATCCTTAGCGTAGATGGGTAAGAAGTTACCCACTAAGGATGGACCGAGCAAGGGAGCTGCTCAGTGGCCACTTGATGAGGGCTTTGATCCTTGGCGTCGGTGGGTAGTAAACTACCAGCCATGGATTGACCGAGTAGGGAAGCTGCTCGGTGGCCTCTTGAGGAGGGCTTTGGATCCTTAGCGTAGATGGGTAAGAAGCTACCCACTAAGGATGGACCGAGCAGGGGAGCTGCTCGGTGGCCACTTGATGAGGGCTTTGATCCTTGGCGTCGGTGGGTAGTAAACTACCAGCCATGGATTGACCGAGTAGGGAAGCTGCTCGGTGGCCTTTTAGGGAGGGCTTTGGATCCTTAGCGTAGATGGGTAAGAAGTACCCACTAAGGATGGACCGAGCAGGGGAGCTGCTCGGTGGCCTCTTGATGAGGGCTTTGATCCTTGGCGTCGGTGGGTAGTAAACTACCAGCCATGGATTGACCGAGCAGGGAAGCTGCTCGGTGGCCTTTTAGGGAGGGCTTTGATCCTTTGCGTAGATGGGTAAGAAGTTACCCACTAAGGATGGACTGAGCGGGAGAGCTGCTCGGTGGCCTCTTGTTGAGGGCTTTGATCCTTGGTGTCGGTGGGTAGTAGACTACCCGCCATGGACGGACTGAGCAGGGAAGCTGCTCGATTTTGCGAGGTGTCGACCGACCTCCCTTGACGTGTGAAAATCTAGAAAAGTGACCGTCGCGGGCGGTACGTGGCAGAAACGCATAGGTGAGGCGAGGCATTCTAAGATCCGCATCGTTCCGACTTCGGTTCGCCGAGAAATACTAGATGTCCACCACGTGGCGGTACGGTATTGGAAGAATTGAGAAAATCCCAGGATTCGCTCCCACACGCGCGCAAATTTGGGCCCTTGGGGATTCTATTGAGGCTATAAATAGAGAAGGAGATGAGTTTCTTTCAACATTGCTTTTCTGAGATGTCCGGGCGTATCTTCACGATTGAAGAGATCGTCACTTCTGATGACGTCTACCTGTAAGACCAGTCCCTTTCCGGGGAGACATACCGGGGCGTGGTCCAGCGCATCGAGAACCACTTCGGCCGTCTACTTCCTCGTCGGTCGTCCCTTCTCCAATTGCTGATGTAAACAATTTGGAGGAGGTCCCGGGGGTTGTACAACCCCCTCTCCAAGGAGCTGCTGGACAAGACGCTCGATAAGATGCGTACGATCTATGTACTCGGCCTCATCTCGAAGAACAGGCACGACCGATCTGTGGCCCTTATTTTCGAGTGCTTCCAAAGAGGCAGATCTCGGGTCCTTGCCCGGCGTATGGAGGGCCCGGTGTTTCCGTGGCGTCCCGGGTTCATGGGCAGCATCAGCGGGAGTGGGCTGAAGAGGCCAAAGCTCGGTTGGCGGAGATCTCCACGGAGTATCACCAGCAGTGCTTCCTTGAACCGGTTCCCCTTCTGTTGTAATCTTAATTTTTATGTAAGGCTGAGGAGCCCACAATACCTTTTGATCAATAAATAAAGCTCTCTTTTTGTGACGTTCTATTGTTTCCTTTTTGTCCTTTGGGTGCGTTTGAGTATTTTCACGAAACGAAATCTGTGACCTTAGAACCGAGGAAGAGGGAAACACATAGGAGGAATTTCTTCTAATTCAAAAGACTTAGAAAAATTACATCGCTTTGTCAAAGAAGAAATTTATATTCATAGATACAATTTTCAAATGTACAACTTGAGCTTCTCGGCGTTGTAGGGCCGTGGAAATTTGCGACCCGCCGCATCTTGCAAGCGATAGACCCCGCCGGACAATACTTCAGAGACGAGGAATGGGCCGTCCCACTTCGGGGAAAACTTGTGCAACTTGCCCTGGTCAATGAACTCGTTCCGTCTTAGGACCAAATCTCCAGTCTTGAGGACGCGATGCTTGACTCGTGCGTTGTAGTAGCGGGCAGTTTTCTGTTGATAGGTGGCAGCTTTGATCTGTGCCCGGCCCGCTTCTCCAATAAGATGTCCAAATTAGTCCGGAGGGCCGAGGTGTTTTCTTCGTCGTCGAAGTTCTCGACCCTGTAACTGGGCAGCCCGATCTCTGCTGGGACCATTGCCTCGGTGCCATAGCAGAGGCTGAAGGGGGTCTCCCCAGTGGGGGTCTTCTTCGATGTACGCAAGGCACATAAAACCCAGGGTAATTCGTCGACCCATTTGCCCTGCCGTCCTTCCAGGCGAGTTCGAAGACCTCGAATGACGTCTCGGTTAGCGACCTCGGACTGCCCGTTGCATTGGGGATGCGCAGCCGTGGCAAACTTCATCAGTATGTGATATTCGCTGCAGAATCCTTTGACTTTGTCATTTTCGAAGTTCGTCCCATGGTCGGTAACGATACACCTCGGGATCCCGAACCGGAATATTACGTTGTTCTGCAGGAACTTGATGGTCATGGTGGCGTCCGGTTTCCTGATGGGGACGGCCTCGATCCACTTTGTAAAGCAGTCCACCCCGACGAGGATGTATTTGTGCCCGCCCGTACCAGTAGGGAGCTGGCCTACCATATCCATTCCCCACTGGGCAAACGGCCAGGGGGAGGTCAGGGCCGTTAGCTCGGTAGTCGGAAGGTGGGGTATGCTGCCATGGAGTTGGCAGCTCTTACACCTTCTGACGAGCTTCTGAGCGTCCTGATGAATGGTCGGCCAATAGTATCCTTGGAGTAGCGTCTTCTGGACTAAGGTGCAGGTCCTTTGATGTGCTCCGCCGACCCCTTCGTGAACCTCACGGAGGATGTAGTCGGCTTCGTGGGGGTCGACGCACCGAAGCAGGGGTTGAGTGAAGGATTTCTTGCAGAGGTTTCCACTACTCCAGATGAAATGGCGGGCATTGGCTCGGAGGCGGCAGGCTTCCCCTCAATCTTCTAAAAGCGTACCCTCCTTCAGGAATTCTATGAGGGGCTTCCTCCAATCCCGGTCTTCTTCCCGGGCAGCGTAAACTTGAAGTGACGTCGCTCTGTCTTCCACGCTGGGCCGTGGCAAGACCTCGAAGAGGATATTTCTCTTGTTGTTGGCCGTATAGGAGGAAGCTAGCTTGCTCAGGGTGTCGGCCTGGACGTTTAGGTGCCAGGGGATCTGCTCCACTTGAACTTCGTCGAAGTCCTTTCGTAGTCTTCTTACCTCGGCTAAATATTTCACCATCAGAGGCTCCCGTGCCTCAAAACGGCCGGTCACCTGGCCTACGACCAGGGCGGATTCGGATCGTCTTCAGCCCTACTCCAGAGGCGACTTGCAGTCCAGCTAGCAAGGCCTCGTACTCCGCGGCATTGTTTGAGACTTTGAACCCGAGCTTCAAAGAATACTCTATCTCTGCCTCGTTCGGGCCTTGAATGATTAGGCCGGCACCACAGCCCTCCTCGGTTGATGACCCATTGACGTAAAGGACCCAATCGAGGACGGAGTCGGGCCTCTCTTCGATCGAGGATTGAGATCCGGGGGCCGGCACGGACACTGCCACTTTGTTGGGGATAGTCCATTCGACAATAAAATCGGTCAGGGCTTGTGCCTTGATAGCCTGCCTCGGGCGGTATTTGATGTCGAATTGAGATAACTCCCACCTCCACTTCTCCAAACGGCCAGAAGACCCGGGGGAGGCGAGAATAGCCCCTAAAGGGCGCTCGGTGTGATCGGGGATGGTATGTGCCTGGAAGTAGTACCGTAGTTTCCTTGAGGCCACGATAAGTGCTAAGACAATATTTTCTATGGCCGGGTACCTTGTTTTCGCGTCCTTAAAGACGTGGCTTACGTAGTAGACCGGCTTCTGGACTCGTTTGACTTCTCGGACGAGCACCGATCCTGCAGCTTGATCGGACACCGCTAGATACAGTGATAGCTCGTCTCCTTTAATTGGCCGGGTGAGTAGTGGGGGGGTCACCAGGTGCATTTTCAATTGCTCGAAAGCGATCTGACACTCCTCCGACCATTCGAACCTTGGGATCTTTCTCGGGGCTTTGAAGAATTGGAGGCACTTTTCTCTGGACCTTGACATGAAACGACTCAAAGCGGCTACCCTCCCCGTGAGCCGCATGATTTCGACGTTGGTCTTTGGCGCGGCCATGTTGAGGATGGTGCTGATTTTCTTCGGGTTAGCCTCGATTCCTCGGTGGGTAACCATGAATCCGAGGAATTTTCCCTTAGTGACCCCAAATGCGCACTTGGCGGGATTCAGTTTCATTTTGTACTTGCGGAGGACGTCGAAAGTCTCGCCCAGATCTTTGGCATGCTCATATGACGAGGTCGATTTAAAGAGCATGTCATCAACGTAAACCTCCATGTTCCTCCTGTAGGGTGTTTTTCGTCACCCTATTGAGATGGGAATACGTGCGCGCTTGTCAGGCGCATTACAGATTCCCCCTGCCTAGGGTAGGCTGGGGTTTATTGATTGTGGAGATCCAAATCTCTGGCAGCCGCGGACTAAGCTGCCGTTAATTACCCCTCGCCTTTGAGGCGAGAGAACCTCCGATTGACGGGTTAAACTGGTCATGCGAACTCAACGTGCAGTTTTGTGTTTTGAAGGGGTTTTGGATATATCGGGGGCCCCGCAGAGTTTTTACGGGGCTCCCGCTACCCGGATAGCGGGCTGGGGGTCAAGAGGGCTAGCAGCCCCCTTACGGGGTGCGGGGCAACGCCCCGTTAGAATTTTTTTTCTAACAGGGACAGTGTCGTGGAGTATGTGTATGTGTGTGTATGTGTGTGTGTGTATAAAGGGAAAGGGCATCCAAAGGATGCGTGGGGGCTAGCGCCTCGCGTGCATAGCACGCAGGCGCTGGGCACTAGCGCTAGCGCTCTGGGCGTTAGCGCACTAGGCGCTGGGCACAAGCGCTCTGGGCGCTGGGCGCACCACGTGCTCGGCACGTGGGTGCGAGCGCTCTGGGCGCTGGACGCACCACATGCTCGGCACGTGGGCGCTGGGCGCACCACATGCTCGGCACATGGGCGCTGGACGCTGGGCATCAAACAGAAAGGGGACTTTGGTCTCTGCACTGCGAGCTGTGCTCCCGATTTGTGGAGTTAAACTCCTAAAAAGTTTAGAAATGATGAAAGGGGGCTACTTTGTTTCTCCCTTTGGCTCTGGATCTTCCCAAGATGGGATTTTTGGAGATCGATCTCCTCCTTCCTCCTCTGTTGGCTGGGTCTTGAAGAACAAGAAGTATGAGATTTTAAAAATCTCTTATTTTTAAGATCTGATGGAAGATCTAAGTTCCCCTTTGTGGGTTTTGTGGTGAAAAACTATTTAGTTTTGGAAAAGGAAGAGTAAAACTCTTGATTTAATTGAAAAGGGGGAAGAAGGTTTAGAACCTTGATGAAGGAGCAGGGGGCACAAAGAACCCTAGTTTTTTGGGGAATGAAAATTGTCTAGATATTTTCATCATGTTGCCTTATATAGGCTTACATATTTACATATAGCCCCTTGGGCTTTGCAAAATGCCATTTTGCCCATCCCATGGCTCATGTGCCATTTCTTTTTGCACATAAGCCTTGGGCTTACAAAAAATTGGCTTTATGCCCATTTTGCATACATTCATGCACAAAAAATTACATCAAAATTATTTGTTACATGATTTTTTTTATTTCAGCATGGGGGCGGCCGGCCGCTTCATGTTCGGACTCGACCTGGGTATGGGCCCACTTAATCTGGGCTTGGGCCCACCTGGCTTGGGTTGACTTTGACTTTGACTTGGTCAACCGGGATGCAATTTTCGACTCTAACACCTCCTGATCTGTGGTTTGAACATCCTGTTGACCAAGCGTTGGTACATAGCCCCGGCGTTTTTGAAGCCGAAGGGCATTACTTTATAGCAGTATACCCCCCGGTCCGTTGTGAATGCGGTGAGCTCTTCGTCTGCCGGGTTCATACGGATCTGGTTGTAGCCGGAGAAGGAATCCATAAAGCTGGGTAACTCGTGGCATGCCGAACAATTGACGAGCTGATCTATCCGAGGGAGGGGATAGTTTTCTTTCGGGCAGGCCTTGTTGAGATCTGTGAAGTCGCTGCACATGCGCCATTTCCCGCTTTCCTTTCTAACCATGACCACATTCGCCAGCTGTTCAGTCGAAAATATTGTGCATTTGATATGACATTTTCCTTACTATTTTTATATAATAAAAGGGGTTTATTAAAAATATAATACATATGAGGGTTTATCTGTAAAAATACTATTTTCATGTGTTTATATATTATAATTAACATTATGAAGGAAAATGTAAGCATATAATATCTATATAATATTTAGTCCATTTAAATATGCTTACCTTATCAAATATCTTTGACCAATTCTCCTAAAACTATAATATCATGTCAAATGGTTAAGATAATATCTCAATAAAAACAAATTCTACTAACATTATTTATTGAGATAATTGTGCAGAAATTATATTAGGACTGGAATCAAGGAAATCCGAGTTATCAAGATCAAATCTGCCGAAATCTTAAAGTAAACCGAAGAAATCAATTCTGGCAGAGACTCAGAGAAGATTTTCAGATTCCAGATATCAAAATAGTCTACATATGTCACCAGAAGAGGCCACAAGATTTTTGAAGCGACGAACCCCCTAACCCACCGCGGATCTGCGGCCAAACCCACCAGATGGCCGCGATTCCGCCGCAATATTGAGGAGTTAGGGCTCTGGATTTTCTGGTTGGGATCCTAACAAATAGTTACCATATTAGGAAACTAGGGTTCTGGCTCTGTGACTATGAATAAGGACCGAGAGCCTCTTGGAAAAATTATCAAGCCGACGAGATCACGAAGTCCAAGACGGCTCACGCATCCAGGCTGATCATCAACTGTTCATCTACCTCCTTCAGAAGAGATCGAGAAGCAAACTAGGTTTTTGTAATCATTTTCTAAAGGAAACAAAGTGTATTTGATCAAGTTGATTAATAAAGATAATTGTTTTCTTATATCATTTTATTTTCTATAGTTTTAAATATGATTTCCCTTTCTATCTTTTCTTTTCCCAACATGTGCGAATAATTCTCCGCTTGTTAGGGTTCGTAGGATTAGGGTAGATTAATGGATGATGAAGATCCTTAAACTCTTTTTACGTCCTATAAAGTTTATAAACTTTACCAGAAGAATCATTAACATTCTAATCGGGCACGCTACCAATTTATTGCTAGCTTCGACCGCGATTAGAGATTAGATTAACGATTGTTTTGGTAAAGGCTAGACATGAACGGAGATCCATGTCAAGAAAGGGGTTAAGAGTGGGAACCCTTTTTCCCTCTAGAAACCCTAATCTGCATGCATCACTGTCGATCTAGTTTTAAATTTATTAAAGAATAAAAGGAGTTATCTTTAATTAATCATCCATGACTACTAAATCTTAACGAACCCTACAAGCCCCCTTCTAATATTAAACCTACATCCGTAGTTAATCTAGATCTATATTCTGCATCCGTGTTTGACGTAGATCTAGAACCTACAATCATTCTTCACCATTCTTTATTCTCCCTCCTTTCTTTCTCAACACGCCTAAAGTAAGATTAAAAGATTCAACGTTTCTCAGAGGACGACCCGTACTCATCTCGGTCTAGCTACACGCGACACCGTTATTGATTGCGGTTAACTACTACACATAAAACAGATCAATCACCGGCCATTTCGAGTAGGCCACGTTTTGAATGAAGTTTGCAACCTGTCAACCTCGTCCTCGATCGCCTTTTGTTTGATCAGACGAAGCTTCGTTTCTTCTGCCTGACGGGTCGAACCGTCGAGTCGACCCCAAGCTTATGTGATATCACTTTGAGGTCGATCCCGGGAAAGTCGGCGGGCGCCCAAGCGAACACGTCCGAGTTCCCTCTGAAGAAGTGGACCAGGTCATCGCGTCGGGCCCCCGTTAAGAGTGACCCGATTTGGACGGTTCGTTCATTGTCCCCTTTAACGAGGGGGGCCTCTGTTAGCGGCTCCACCGGGGCCCTCCGGATTTCTTTTTGTTCGTTCCAAGTATCCAAGGACCCCCGGAAATCATCCGTGCTTTCAAGGTCATCGCTTCGTTCCTCAGCCATAGATGTCGCTGTGAAGAAAATCTTTGCGGTTTGCTGGTTCCCGAAGGCCTGGCCTATTCCGCCTTGGTCAAGTGGGAACTTGATCACGAGGTGGTATGTCGATATCTGGACCCGAAGGGAGTTTAGCGTCGGGCGTCCCAGGAGGATATTGTACGCCGATGGAATTCTAGCGACGATGAACTCCACAGGTACGGTACGCGTACGGTCTGCCTCCCCGATGTTAAGTAGGAGGGTGACCACTCCTTCTGCCGCAATAGAGTGGTTTGTAAACCCCGACAGGATGCGGGCGGTCGGCCTCAGGTCCGACGGGCCAAGCCCCATATGTAGAAAGCATTCGTAGAAGAGGTTGTCTGTCGAGCTCCCAGAGTCGACCAGTATCCTTTGAACCTCGTAGTGGTGAACCCGTGCTGTAATCACCAAGGGGTCATTGTGAGGCAAGGATATCCCGTAGAGATCCTCATCGGTAAAGGTGATGGGCTCGGCTGCTTTGCTCTTCTTCCTGGGCTGGTTGCTAGTCCCCTCGACCGGCAGGAGGCGTCGAATCTCGCCGGCTCCAGGCACCCCCCCGCCGATACGACCATGATTTGACCGATCGTCAACTCGCTGGGAGGGGGATGGTTCTCTTGCTCTCGGTCTGCTTGTCGTTTTTCCCGCAAGTACTTTGTCAGGTGTTCCGAGCGAATCAACTCCTTGATGTAGTCGTGGAGTTGTTTGCAGTTCTCGGTGGGGTGTCCCTGTGACCTGTGGAAGACGCAGTAAAGGCCCCGTGTCCTTTTTGCCGCCCTATTGGTGACCGGAAGGAGTTTGAAGAATCGATCGCCCTTTGCCTCCTCCAACAGCTCTGTCTAGGAGATGTTGAGCGGGGTATGCTCCTGGAACTTCGGGGAGTATGGTTTTGGCCGGTCAATCTTCTTCTTCTCCTCTCTACCTCTCTTCGTTTGATCAGCCTAGTCGCTCCGAGGTAGGTTTGCATTTACTTCGTACTCGAGATGGATTTCTCGCTCAGTCCAGGCTTTTACCTCGGCCATGGTCTTAGGTTGCGCTAATGCAAAGGAGCAGAGCCACTCCTAGTGCCTAAGACCTGATCTAAGGGCCATGATGACAGTCTCATCCCGGTGCTCTGGGACCTCAAGGAGAGCGTTGTAGAAACGGGTGACGTATCCCTTGAAGGATTCCTTGTCCCCGCTCTTTATAGTGAAGAGGTAATCGACGGTCCGCTTCTGCCGTCTGTTCCTGATGAAATGGCCGAGGAATTGGTCGGCCAGCTCATCGAAGGTAGAGATGGAGCGTGGCGTGAGTCCTCGGAACCAATCTCGTCTGGCGCGGACGAGAGTGGCGGGGAACACTCGGCACTGGGCAGCGTCAAAGTTGTCCTGGAATCTCATCCCCGCCGTGAAAGCGTCCAGGTGGTCTTTCGGGTCGGACTTTCCGTCGAAGAGGGCCACCTTTGGAGGCTTGTTTCTGGAGGAGACGCGGACAGCGAGCAGTTCTTCAGTGAAGGGCTTCGTAAGCGAGTCAGCGGCATACCTGGCCCCCTCGCTTGAAGGACGACTCTCCTGATGTATACCTTCGATCTTCTTTTCGAGGGCATCGAGGCGGTCGTGGTATCCCGAGGATTCGGCGTACTCGGAGTTATGGCCCCTCCCGTTGGCGGCCTGCGCCTGGCCGCGGTTCTGGTTCCGTTCTATGAGGTTCCTCAGGTCCCCTGGCGAGGTCGTCCTCGAGCTACCGTGGTGAGTGCTGCGCGTGTGACCCTGTCGAGGGAGAGGGTGCCGGCTATGCCTGGGAGCAGGCGAGCTGACCGACACCTCCTCGGGAGGGACAAGAGCGCGATGGGCCTCAGGGCGGGGTGCTCTTTCATGAGACCTCGGCGTGGAGCTGTGAGGTGCCTAGCGGGTCATTGAATTGGTCGCCACGGGGGATCTGCGGCCGCTGGAAATAGCGAGGCGCTGTTCAGTCGTGCCAGCGTGGGCAGTGTCTTCTCCCCCTCTGCGGAGGTCACGGTCCCGAGGTGGGGGAACAACGACCTGGGGGGCTTGTCCAGCCGTTTGGACACGGACAAGGACGTCTACAATGGACGTGAGCCTGTCGATCCGTGCAGCCAGGGCGTGAACGGTGTTCGGGGGAGGAGACGATCCGTCCGTGCCTCCATTGTGGGGAGGACGACGGCTAGTGCTGGGATCGTCGCGATGATCACTCGCCATCAGCTTGAGATCGGAAGATCAAATTTCGATGAGTGGAACTTTTACGTTCCCACAGACGGCGCCAACTGATGGAGGCTCTGGATCTCCTTCAGATGTTGTCTTTTACGATCTGTCGACGGCGTGGGCGAATGGCCGAGATTGGGTTTGAGTGCGGTCACTTGAGGCATGTGGATCTCAATGGGCTTGGTTTGGTGTGAAGCCGAGCTACCCGCAAAAAAGTCCCAGGGTGGTTGTACCACCGTGGACCCTCCGACGATCAAGTTAGTCGGGGTATTTGGGCAGAGTAGCGGCCTATCGGATAAGAATTGCCTTATCTGAGTCATCTGAGAGAGGGGTTTATATAGCGGTAGCCATGGGCTAGCGGGTGCGAGATTCTCGCCGGCCGTTACGCCCCTGGCATTGCGCCCGCGAGAATGGCGGGATCCCCCATTAGTGACGAGATACGCTCGTTAATGGGGATGCGACGGTGTCGAACGCGGGATCGTGGGGCGGCGAATATCTCGCGTCTGACAAGATTCATGGAGCCGTGGCGGAGATGCCTGTGATCTGTGCTCTGGGTCGATTGGTAGAACCGAGGAAGCTGAGCTCGGCGGGAGGCTCGGAGGCGAGCGGGAGGCCGAGGAAGCTTGGTTCTGTGATAGCTCGGGGCGAGCTGGGAGGGCTGAGGAAGCTCAGCGTGCAGAAGGGCTCGGAGGTGAGCCAATGGTTATTTATAAGACGAGCATAGGAGTCTTCTGGGAGGCCATCGAAGGTCGAGACAATCCTCGGGACGAAGGCTCGGGGTACGCATTCAGTGTACCGTTCTTGCACCTTTCCCAAAAATCCCGAGACACATCATCTGCCACATGTCATGATCTGGGGAGTTCTCAGTACTGAGCATCATCAATAAGAAACATTCAAGAAACCAAAGAAATCACCTAATACTTGCTGATTTCTGTAGAAATAAGCCCCAAATCCATCAAACACGGCCCCAAATCTCCTCAAATCGTTCAAAAACAGTGAAGAACATCAAGAATCTTCAAGTACCAAATAGTCGAGACTTCCAACTTGCTCAAAAGGCTAAATCGATCTCAGAATCACCAAGTTGAGGTCAAAGAACAGCGAATCGATATCGTGGAAGGGGGTCGATCGGCCAAATCAAAGTCGTGGAGGGGTCGATTGAAGATGAAAGGTGTTTTCCAAAGTCGATTTAGGGTTCTAGAGGGAAATCGAAGCCGAGGCCAACACGTCAAGAAATCGAAGAAAGAACTGCAACCGAGGCTAAACTTCCAGATCTGAGAGAATAGAAAACTCTAAGAAAACACTAAAGAATCTCCGAAAACTGAGGATAAAACACGAAATCGAGCCTTTGAGCTCAGATCCGCGAAGAACCCATTGAATCGAGCTCGGATCTTCAATCTATGGCAAAGCCGAGGTCAGATCTTCAATCTATGGCAAAGCCGAGGTCAGATCTTGAGGCCATGACGAAGTCGAGCTTGGAACTTGATGCAATGGTGAGGTCGAGGGTCGACGAAGGGGGATTTAGGTCGTAATCGAGGTCGACGATGAAGTTGAGGTCGGTGGAGACTTGAGGTAGCAGTAGATCGAGGTAGCGAAGTCGAGGGGAACGATCGAGGGTCGACGAACCTTCGGCGATCCTCTGGTGAGGTAGCAACGGTGGCGACGAAGTGGCAATGGCGGCAACAGCAGTAGATTCGGTTTTTTTTTTGTTAGGAAATTGGGTGGATGAGATTAGATCTTAGAAAGAATCAATGGCTTTTGATACCATATTAGAGTGAAAAAGAAGATTATGAGAGAGATTATTTAGGGGAAATATAATAGATATATTAGCCTAAGACTGATCATCCTTTTTATATAGGCAAAATCATTTTGCTATTACATCCCTATTAAGTATCTAAGTATATATAATAAACGCGTGTACACTACTATGAGTATTCTAACAATTACGAATAAAATCATAGTAGATAAATAACAAATTTATATTATTACTTTCATTCATATCCTCATCTTAATGAAATTGAGACAACAAAGCAGAATATATGAATAAAAATTATTTCTTTGTAGGATCGTTTGGCATGTCGAGACAATAAAATCGTTGATATAACTTTTTCGGTCTAAATAAAAGAAAAAACTACCAGAAAAGAGATCATAGATAATAAAAGAAAAAACTACCAGAAAAGAGATCATAGATATGAGTAAGATATCATAGTAAATAAATAACAAATTTATATATTATTACTTTCATTCGTATCCTCATCTTGATGAGATTGAGACAACAAAGCAGAATATATGAATAAAAATTATTCCTTTGTAGGATCATTTGGCAGGTCGAGACAAAAAAATCATTGATATAACTTTTTCGGTCTAAATAAAAGAAAAAAACTACCAAAAAAGATATCATAGATATGAGTTAAAGACGGAGAGGGAGAAAAGAATCTGCAAGAGATGAAAAGAGTTTAAAGTTATATAGACACACACAGAGAGAAGGGGGGAGGGTATTTGCAGAGGGAAAGGGCCGGAGAGAGTGGGAAAGAGAGAGAAAGGGTGCAAAAGGAAATAGAAATAGAAAAAAGCACTAATTTTTTTAAGAACGAGGAAGCGGCTCGGAACTTTTCAATACCCTAGTCTTTTTGAAGTTTAGAAAAATGGGGTTTCGAGCATTCGAAACTTTTTGAAACCATGGTGTGGGAAACTTCATTTTGGTTGTCAAACAAGTGTCGGTTGCAATTTTTGGAGTGTAGCCTCGAAACCAGTTTCAGAAACCGTAAATTTTTCGTGAAGTCTCCGCTTCCTGCCTAACTACCAATTAACTTTTACCATGTAAAACACAACATTTACATTTAAAACCCCATAAAAAAATTTAAATGAAAGAAAGAACTTACCAGAGATGGCGTCGATGAATTGGCCATTGATGAAGAGCTTGTTGATCTCTGGGATCTTGTTCTCCATTGATACAAAACAGAGAGTCTCTCTTCCTATTTCTCTTATATGAGAAGGGCTAATTTAATTTTTATTGCGTTTTTTTTTATGTCGAGGATTTGGTGAATGATTCTATTTTTGTATATACATACAATGTATATAATATATATCTGAGTTTCCTTTTGTTCCTTTTGATTGAGGTAAGGAGAATGTGATAGACTACAATTGGTAAATAATTAACTGAGAATGATTATTTTATTTCTGGAGCTAATTGAAAATATGTCTCAGGGATTGGAATCATCCTTGGGATCATGCAATGTACATTGCATTGCGTATTACGTGGCACGATGTGATTGGTGGGAGATTGCACTGCCAATTTTGAGTGCTGTGCAATTAATGAATTTTGAGGAGAGAAGCTTATCATCATTATAGAAAATTCCATATTGGTAACTGAATATGAGGGTTCAATGGATGAAAATTGAGGATCATGAATTTAGTGAAAATTATGTGGTGGATGTTCATGAAAGTTAATTGGATTTCCTAACTGCATTTCCATCACCCTCCGATTAAAGAATGTTGAATTTTAATTTACAAAGTAACTTTTATATCATTCGGCCTCACAAAAACTCATCAATTTATTCATGACGTATTTTTCACCGTCCGTATATGTTCTTTTTCTTTTACGGCTATTCTCTTTCCAAATACCGAAGAGCATATCCTTGCAGTAAAACTTTTCTCTTTAAATCCATAAATTTGTAATACAACAGCACTGTGAAAAATCAAATTATAATTGCAATTCATAATACTTGATTTAATAAATTTTCAGAAATAGTAGGGCTACCGCTCATGTCAACAATTTGGGTACCAAGTTTATGGCTTAATAAGCACATCTAATGCACGGTGCTAAGAAGGATTAGATGAAAATTATACAAGCGTGCATACATATAGGTTACTTGGGAAAAAGAAACATCATACACCAGATTTATCATCTTTACATCAACTCTCTTAAATCCCATGGCTCCATTTCTAACCTAATACAAACAAGATTTGAACCACGTATTCTGTCTTCTGGTGCGGATACTGAGACTAGGACGGCATAATCATATCCACTATATATATATATATATATATATATAGTTGACAGCCGACAACTCCACCATAACACATTTGCCTCCAGGCCAAGCTGGGTCAAGATGAGGCAGCCAAGTTAGCTGGATCAAGAGTTGCGTATTCCAAGTTTATATTTGAGATGATGTATATGTAAAATTATTTTCTTTGTCTTGCCTAAATATATATATAGTATTAGCTTTTGGGTGTCTGCCTTCAGGAATCCTTGAAATGTGGAGGTGAAAGGCATAAAAGAGAGACTTATCTAATCATAAAAAGTCAATTCATCAACCTTTTATGACAGACACTATTAAGCTTGATCAGTAGATTCAAGGGCAGCGCGCACACAAAATTTTATATGTTTTCGGTATTATTTGAACTTGTATCGGAAGATTGATTTACTTTTAATAATCAAATAAACCGTCAAAAAGAGTGGCAAAGAAGTATATAACAACATAAAAAGGATTAAATGTTTTTTGCACAGTGCAGTCGCCATAAGTGCATTCTACAATGGAGATTACGGATTCTTTGTCATCTTTCCTTTGAGACAGGATTGACAAGTGGCATACGATTGATATTCGAACGGATCCAAATATCCTTCTGTATGTAACTTCGTCAACCTTCTCTCATTGATGTGACCCAGTCTACAATGCCATAAGAAAGTCTGATTTATTTCCGGAGACTTTCTTTTGTGTGTATTCTGGACATTGAAAATATGTGGTTGGTTTAGTACGTATATACCATTGCTTAATATACCTGACCCAATCAGAACTTGATTAAGATGAATGTTTACAACATTACTTACAAACGCAAATTCATAACCTTCTTTAGAAATCAAAGATACAGAAATGATATTACAAGTTGCGTTGGGTACAAAAAAGCAATTACGTAAAACCAAAATATGTCCATCTGATATTCCCATGTGATAGTCCCCCACGGCCTTAGCATCCATGCTAGCTCCGTTTGCAACTTTGCGAGTCATGTCACCTGCCTTCAAAAACCTACGATTTCTCAACGCCTGCAAAGGATTACAGATATGAGATCCTGATCCGGTATCCAATACCCAGGAAGTAGAGTTTATTGATAGACAGTTTTCAATAGCATACACACCTGAAGCCGAAGCCGCAACTTGCTTCAGTTCCTGTATTCTGGCTTTCCAAGCCCTGCAATCTTTCTTCCAGTGCCCACTCTTATGACAGTAAAAGCACTCTTCCTTCTCCACAAGTTTCCCCACTATCTTTGTTGCTTTTGCCTTTCCCTTCGTATCCACTTTACTAACACTGCCTCTTAGTTTGGCGGGGGTTTTCTTTTTCTTTCCTTTGGCTTTCGCCTTGGACCTAGAAGAGGAAGATCCTCCTACAAACAAAGTGGATGTTTCCCTAGCTTTTTGTAGGGTGCCCTCTGCACTCCTCAGCATGTTGAGGGGCTCTGAAAGTTCAACTTTCTTTTCTTGCAAGTTGAAATTCAGGATGAACTGGGCGTAAGTGGAAGGAAGGGACTGAAGAATCAAGTCCGTATAGAGCTCATTCTCCAACGTGGTCCCAAGGTCCGCGAGCTCCTCTATGAAGCCAATCATCTTAAGCATGTGTTCCGCTACCGATGATCCGACGGCCAACCTTGCCGAAAATAACTTTTTTGACACTTCGTATCTTGCGATACGAGATTGCTCTCCATACAGTTCTTTTGTATGGAGAAATATGGATTCGAGGTCCATATTCTCGTGCCTCCTCTGATATTCGTTGTCCATAGAGGCAAGCACGAGACACTTGGCCTTCGCGCAATCGATTTCCCAGGTCTTACGGATTTCCCTATCCGCGACGCTGGTTTTGGGACCTGGGACAGGGGGAGCTTTGGTGGTAAGGAGATACCCCAACTTGTCATAAGTGATTGCCATTTTGACATTCCTGAGCCAATCTTTGTAGTTTGGCCCTGTCAGTATGTTTTTATCTAGTAGTAACTTAAGTCCGGTCATGATGTTTGGTCGCTGCAATTAGGAGAGAGAGAAGAAACACTTTAGCATGATGCTCTTGCAAGTTTAGAGTGGTTTTTAGTTTGTCTAAACATGATGGCTCCCACTGTATCTTGAATCCCTCCTCAAACCATAAAGGAAGAATTAGTCAGGATCAATCTCACCGTACAATACTTGCTTAACCGTTCAGCCAAGCCAGTGTCGGTACTTCGAGGGAGGTTTTCCAACGCTTTCGCGAAGTTCCTTAATTAAATAACCTCTTTTCCCTGGGGGCATAGCCCCGCTAACACCTTTCTAGACACCTACTAGGTTTATAGCATTGATCGTTAAGTGAGAAATTTTCCGAGGAGTAGCATATACTCACAGTAGGATCGGGATCCAAATATCATTGCGTGACAAAACTGAAGGAATCCTACCAGAATCATCACACTCCAAATGGTATGCAACACTAGCAAGTTTCAGTTCTTTTGAAACTCCCGATGTGGATTTTTGCCCCATGCTCTTATGACCTTGACTTTGGCCAAAATATCATAAGTCACATGTCAAGTTCTACCCGTCATTCTCCAGGTTAATTTGAACCCACCCGTACATACCCTTGACTTTGGCCAACATGGCAGTACGACTGTCCCAAACCAACGCATTTATATATGCTGCACATGAATACCCAATAGCTACCAATCACTATGCCTTGACTTTAGCCAACATACATAGCTTGAATACTATTGACTATTCATGTGAAACGACGGAGGGCTACGAATGGTTTTGGCGAAACCGTGAACGTAGTGAACTTGATATAATCGATGGAACGAGATAGCTTTTAAAAGGAGTGGCTTAAGCTCCGCGTTTAAAAGTTATTTTTGAAAAGAAACCGAGTGGTTTTGAAAGTGTTCCAACGACTTTTACTTGGTTTATTTTTTTCTTGCATTAATTCCAATGCGTCACATCATTTAATCCTACCATTGCAGAAAACAACCAAAACATGACGTACGCTTATACCATCCGCATTTGCCACGGGGTCCCGTCATTACCCGTTAGGTTACTTAACTAACGACAGAGCGGGGGCTGGACTAGCGCGGATGCAAAACATAAACAATGCCTAAATAATATCATATATAGATATATTGCAATGATAGCCATTTCAGATCACAGATGAACACATTGGATATACTAGGAATCCGCAATTCGTACAAGCCTGTAACGAAAAGCGGATTACACGGTCGCGATGAATAGCCAATACCCCACCCTAGACCCCTACGGGTGCGGCAAACTACCCGCCAAATATCCGAAGCGGAGCAACCTCCCTCAACGACGTGAGTAGGCCACTCGGCACTTCGAGATACCCGGTAGTTTGTGCACCCCACCTTGGGTCTATCTTAGGAGCAAAAACAGTAAAAAGAAATTATACAATGACGGCTACAACCCCGACCCGGTTGTGCGGCCATACAAATAATATTACATCAATTTACATATTACATGAATTGAAAGATAAAAGGAAAAACTCTCATCTCACAACCCCCGGTTATTCATCTGTGACAATCCAATGAATTCATATATACATACCATCAACATTACAGATCACAGATATGTATAACCCTCACTAATCGACGTATAGCGATTAGCGGACGTTCAATACATATAACACATCACAGATATGTACCCGTCAGCTTAAGTCTTTAGAAGTTCGATCAAAATACGGATTTTTAGGCCCCAAACACAAATTTTTCTTTCTGTAAAATCTGGGCAGAAAATACATATCCCAAAAATCCCAAAACAGCCCCAGAAACACTCTGCAAGAAACATTTTCCTCGACCGAGTCAACTCGGCCGCGGAACCGCGGCGCTTTGATCGATTCGATGGACCAAATTTCTTGGGTGTTTAAAAAAAAGCCTGAGCCAATTTTTAAGATAAGATTTATCATTTTTTGGACAGAAAAAAAATTCGGCAGAAACTTGATTTTCCGGGTTCGTTTCGCGACTTTTTCTTTGATCGAACTTCTAGTTACTTTCCTAACATGTTAGATAGTGTTTAACTAGGCTCCGATACCACTGTAAGTCCATGCTAGCTCTTTCGGTACTTACGGGCTTGCGAAAATGATGAAAAAAACGATTTTCAAGAGGTGGTAACATGGACTCAAAATACGGATCTTTGTTAAACAACTAACTAACAAACCTAACAAGAGTTTTACCTACTCGGTTAGGGGGTTATACCTTTCTTGAACTCCTTCGTCTTCAACTCTTTTCGGTGTACGGATCGGCCTCACCTCGTCGTCTCCTTGCGCCGAAGATGGATCCACCTGAAAGCTTCTACCTTTGGCTTCTTCTTCGAACTTGAAGAAACTAGAACACTCGGTTTGCTAAACCTTATGAACTAGGATGAGTAGAGAAGTGATATGGGTTTTTATTTATCTCTAAGGCAATGTTTCTCAACTCATGAGAGGGTGTTGCCTTGAGCTAGAGAGAGCAAGAGGAAGAACAAGAGGGAGAGCTCAAGCAAGAGAGAGAAATGAAATGAGAGAATGAGTAATTCTTTTGCCATCCAAGCTCTCATAATCCAAAACCATCATAACAAAAATAGTAATCAAGTATTGTGTGATGGTTTAAGTCAAAATGGCTATATCATTTCATGCATTCATTTTGCAAAAACAAACAAGCAAGCAAAAGTCTTTGCCATGAAATGATAGCCATTGTCATGATGATGGTCAACTAGTCCAACCTAGTCAACCGGTCAACAAAGTCAACAAGTCAACAAAGTCAACCCCTCAACAACCCTGTCACCATAATACTTAATTAATATTATTATTAATTATATTTCTTATTCTCATTAGGGTTTAGCCAAAAGTCAATAGTCAACAGTCAACAGTCAACAACCCCAATGAGAATCCTCTGCCTCTGTCTCTCTGTCAACTGTGCATACACACTCGCATCCGCGTTCCGAGGAACACGAATACAAACGAGATAAAACCAGTCCCAAAATGTACACTAGGATCTGGCTTAAACCAAAGCCCGCTAATGTTAACTGTCCAGACACCAAACGTGCACAAGTGCACTGATGTGGCCGAACCCTGTCGCAAAACCATGGGATCTGTCGCAAAACCATGCGACCTCTACTCTTTTGCCTAAAGGCGAATAGCTTTCTGTGTGGGACTCTAAAAACTCGACACTACGCTGGCAGTGGGTTTAACCACAGACCGCAAGCGGCACTAGCTGTGCGTAACGGTCCCCAGGTAGATGCCGACAAGAAGACTGACGAGGTGAAACCCATCTGAACTCCTACTGAGCCTGAATGTGACAATCTTCGTACAGTCCGGTCTGTTCGTCTGATGCATCGCATGGCGGGCCTAGGGGCGGTAAACGTCAGTCCCCTAATAGCGGTACAAGTCGTGTCGGAGTGAAGCCCAGAACACCCTGAGATAGCACTGGAAACCTACCAGTATATCTCGCTTGCCCTGGCCAGGGACTACTCGTGTAATGGCTCTCCTAGACACAGCGCGATGTCAACCCCCAATACCGGGAGAGACGAATCCTGTCTAACCGTCACTGCCTCCAAGTGCTTCGGGACTGCACCCAAAAACTACCTGTTTGCACGACTTCTTTGAGCCGTGGTAGGGTAGTAATCAAAGTACAGTAAGAACACACTCGAGGCGAAGTGACAGTGTCAAGTCAGCGGACTAAGCTGTACTCATGTCACCTGGAAACTGATAACTGACGATAGGTATAGTACCAACCAACAGTTCCCGACGAGTCCTGTCCAGTGTACTCGTAACCCAACGAGCACCCGCATACTATCTCAAGTACAACGTACTGACGGCTGTGGGACAGACCGTCTCCTACACTGGGATGAGAAGCGCAAACGCTAGTCTACTCCGGAGTATCGATGCCTTGTCTCGATAGTCCTGCGACTAGGGATCTGCATAAGGATGTGCTTATAGATTATCCAGCCCCCACGAGTGTGACTGCCATCACAACGCTGGTAATCAAGCAAAGATCCTAAGGGCTCCACTAATGTGTATAGGTGATATACTAAAATAAACACATGTACACATTAAAGTAGAAACAAACCAAGTAGCATACTACTATATTGAGCAAGATTGTCTATACAAGGTGAATATCCCAAGCTTCCATTAAGTAATATACAAACTAGTATGATACAGTAATGGCCTCTAGGGCATATACACTAACAGCAAGGACATCCGACCGAGGATTGTAAACAGCTGCGCGATTACATCGAGGAGCTGATCCGCTCCGGTCACTTGGCAAAGTACCTGTGATATAAACGTCAAGCAGATAGGAGCAAGGGTCAAATTAAAGATGGGAAGCTGATGATCGGACAGATCATGGTCATCGCCGACTGACCCAAGTCCAAGCAACAGGGACTGCCGCCGAATCCGGTCATTCAACACAGAAAAGTTTAAACTATATCAATGAATCTATATTTTGTTTAATAATAAAGATTCTTACTTCCCTGCGATCTAAAGCGCTTCTTTTTGTTTCCATGCTAAAAACATCCCGCAAGGCTGGTGGGTAGCTTTTTGCCCGTCAAGCAAGAGCATGCCCTTCACTCAAGTAAAGGAAGCTCGGATGCGCATATAAGTAGCAGATCTAAAGCCCTCCTCGCGAGGCGACCGAGTAGCTTCCTGCTCGGTCATCCCTAGCGAGTAGCTTCCTACCCAACAACTCTAAGGATCAAAAGCCCTCCTTTTGAGGCCGCCGAGCAGCTCCCTACTCAGTCCATCCGCAGTGGGTAGCTTCCTGCCCAACTACGTTGTGGATCGAAGCCCTTCTCGCGAAGCGACCGAGTAGCTTCCTGCTTGGTCATCCCTAACGAGTAGCTTCCTACCCAACAACGCTAAGGATCAAAAGCCCTCTTTTCGAGGCCACCGAGCAGCTTCCCTGTCCGGTCTATCCCTAGCGGGTAGCTTCCTATCCATCTACGCTAAGGATCTAAAGCCCTCCTCTCGAGACTACCGAGCAGCTTTCCTGCCTAGTCCATCCCTAGCGGGTAGCTTCCTACCCATATACGCTAGGGATCTAAAACCCTCCTCTTGAGGCCACCGAGCAGCTTCCTTACCTGGTCCATCTCTAGCGGGTAGCTTCCTCCCCATCAACGCTAAGGATCTAAAGCCCTCCTCTCGAGACCACCGAGCAGCTTCCCTGCCCGGTCCATCCCAACCGGGTAGCTTCCTACCCATCTACGTTAAGGATCTAAAGCCCTCCTCTCGAGGCCACCGAGCAGCTTCCCTGCCCGGTCCATCCCTAGCGGGTAGCTTCCTACGCATCTACACTAAGGATCTAAAGCCCTCCTCTCGAGGCCACCGAGCAACTTCCCTGCCCGGTCCATCCCTAGCGGGTAGCTTCCTACTCATCAACGCTAAGGATCTAAAGCTCTCTTAACGAGACCACCGAGCAGCTTCCCTGCCCGGTCCATCCCTAGCGGGTAGCTTCCTACCCATCAACGCTAAGGATCTAAAGCACTCTTAACGTGGCCACCGAGCAGTTTCCCTGCCCGGTCCATCCCTAGCGGGCAGCTTCCTACCCATCAACGCTAAAGATCTAAAGCCCTCCTACAGAGGCCACTGTGCAGATTCCTTCTCGGCTAATCTCCGAGGGGTAGATTCCTACCTTATGAAGACGCGGATTTAGGACCCACATCAAGAAGGAATCAGTCAATGTCGACCTATTTAGCTTGGCTGTTTTTCAACTCATGCTAAGACACGTGGTCGTCACCTCAACTCTAAGTTATGGACTGATACCGACCTTCCTACTCGGGTATTTTTTGACTCACGCTAAATGAGCGACTGCCACCTCGACTCCAGGGAGCGGGAGGGCTTGCACTTGGCTATTGTTCGACTTACACTCGGCGCGCGATCGTCATCTAAAAAGCCGGGCAACGACCTACGACCTAACACTTGCTGTAGAATGAAAATTCAAACAAGAAGAAGACTAACGAGCTAAAGTACTCACGCAGAAAGCAGACAGTCATGCAGAGGAAAATAAGCTCAACTTTATTTATATTCCAAAATTTTACAAGGTATTCTGGGCTCCTCAACCTTACAAAAAATGCCCGGAGGCTTACAAAATTTTGGAAAGAAAAACAAAAGCTCCCAAGGGAAGAAAGCTCAGGCCATGGGCTTCGCCGGGATCTCGCCCTGCTCGACTCCGCCCTCGGGGGCCGGAGCTTCGATCTCTTGGACAGCTTCGCCCTCTGCGGCCACCTCGGCGCCCGCCCCCTGCGGCACATCCTCGGAGAGTGGGTACTTAGCGCGGAGCTCACCGTCGGCAAACTCCGGCATTGACACATTGAAGGCGTCGAGAGCCTCATGCCAAACGGTGGCTGAGGCTTCGGTGAAGTCGGCGTAGAACTGGTCCGACGCCATATACCTCTCCACGGACTTCACCGCTCGGACCTCGGCGAGCTTCACAGCCTCGAACGCCACCCGGACGTCCTTCCTGCTGACGTCCTGATTGATAGAGGGTTTTTTATGCGCTTTCGCTTTTAAAAGATGAATCAAAGAATATTAACCGCAATCAAGAACGGCGTCGCTTGGTAGCTAGCCGGTTGAGTACGGGTCGGTCCACAGGGATTTTGTGTATTTTCTATTTGTTCTAACGAGTTAATTCCAATTGGGGTTGGATTGATTATCACTAAAAACTGAAATGGGTTTGATTAGGATTAAAATCTTGCTAGGGTTAGGTTTAGGTTAACTTTGGAAACTCAATATTTCTCACCGCTTTCTATGCCCTAATTAAGATCTACTTAGGTGTTAAGGTAATAATTAACAAAGTGGATTAGTACCATCGGGAAGAAACTAGGTTTCTTCCTCTAGGTCCTTGTCCGTCCTTTCTTAACTCTTACCCTAACCTCTATGAAAAACATACACAACCGGTCTTTAACTATGGTATCACCGCTACCTCGTGGGATAGGGTGCTGTAGTGAGCGGTGTGTGTATGTATCCATAGAGTTCTATTAAAATGTATGACGGGCAAGAAAGGGATGAGAGATTTTCATCTCTCAAACCTTTCCTATTCCTAACCCTAACAAGTGAGGAACTACTCACTCATTAGGGAATTGATAAAAAGAGACATTTTTAGTTTGTTTTTAATAACCTAATTATCTAATCAACGGCGGGTAAATAAAATTGCTAAACTACGGCAGATAAATAAAATTAACTAGGGCAGAAAAGAAAATTAATTAAGGCAAGAAAAGAAAGACTTACTTTATTTTTATTTGATGCACTCTTCAAACATTACAGGAATTGAAATTCTGAAATTGATCATTAAAAAGAGGTATAGAAAGAGGCATGCTCCAAAAAGAATTTTAGGGTTTCTATTTATAGATTATAAAAACCCTAGGGTTTACATCTGATCCCTATCTGCATTTACAAAACTACCCTAAAAAGCCTAGTCAACGCACCGCCACCCACCGACAAAAAATGCACCGATACGTGCTTATCATGGCCGTGGAACCGCGGCCAAAAGCCCTATTTGGCCGCGGATCCGCGGCCATCTTGGAGGCTTTTGGGCTTCTGTTTCTCTGGTAATTCGCATGTTGCTTTTTACTTGACTTTTCTTTCCTTGGTTTTTCAGAATGTCTTCTAGTCTCTTCCAGATTTCCACAGTGCAGAATGTAGTGGACTTTTAGTAGAAAGGCTTTTTTCAGTGGTTCGCGAAGCTCTCTTCATCCTTTCTTTTACCGTTCGCTTGAAGTCTTGAATCTTTGCGCTGCCTTTATATTTTGTGAAATTGTTCATTGATCTTCGTTTGTTTTTCATACTGTAGGCATGATAAAGATTCTCTATTTGTTGGTCGAAATCTCACTTTTATAGCGTATTTTCATCATTTTCACTGTTTTATTCCGAGAACCTGTAACCTGTAACTATGTAGCAGCATGGATCAAAAGCACCTATTTATTTGTAAAATGAATAAAAATGGGGAATATAATAATGCAAAATTATGATATGAACAAATACCCCCAAACTTATCTTTTGCTCGTCCCGGGCAAAACTAGTTTATTCTCGAAAAAGCCTAACCTCACTTTCGCAGGGAAACGCGATTGTATTGAGCTCGTGCAACAAGCCGTTAAACCTCTAGGTGTCCCTAGTAGAAGGAATGTTGTCTCCTGAGGGTTTTCAGCGGATACTACCCGCAAAATCCTATCAATTCGGCCTATTGACTTTTATTCTCCAGTTCGGTTTTTTAACAAGAAATTCTATTATCTTTGACTCAGAAATTATCCACCCATATTTTTCACACTTCTTTATCATTTAACTTAAGATTATATATGTTCTGTAAATTTATTTAGCTTTTAGTATCTTTTGAGTTTTCCTTCTAAGGTTCCATCTCAATTTAGGAATTTTTATCATCTCTACTAAAGATATAAGTCCTATATTTCATTCCTATCTCTCATCTAAACCCCAATCACATACCCCTACGTGTGTGTATGTATCACCCCTACACTTGGAAATTCAATTCAAGCTATCATACTCTTGTCCATCGTCCAAAATACTTTTAGTTGGTGAATTTTTAGATGAAATTGCTCACACATTCTTCATGCGACCGTTAATACTTCTTAATGTACCAACGACCGATTACAAAATGTGTTTGCATATTAAGGCGTAATTCCTAGTCTTGTAATACCTAAGGGTTTTAGCAGTGACTCCCAAACCAGTTGGTCTAAGGCACTAGGTGATAAAGCACCCTCGCTATATATTTTTTATTTTACGCAGCCTTAAGTAATTACAAAATCAGTGTTCATTTTTTTTATCTCTTTATTCACACTTGTATTTTTATTTTATTTTCTTTCATACTAAGGACTTTAGACAAGAGCATTTCAAGGTCTTCTCTACTATTCCAAGTTTCAAGGTTCGTGTTTGTGCAAGTTGTAGGGTATATATTTTCAGAATTTAGACTTAAACTTAGAAATTATTTTTCAGACTTATACTTTAATAAAAATATCAATACTCTTTCTTTATTTTGACTTAGCCCAAGAAGTGAACTCAAAATTTGCCTATTTCTAAGTAAACTACAAAGGCATATATTTTTCTACCGTTAAATTTTAAGAAAGGTTATTTTTAGGGTTTTTAATTTACTAAGTCTAGGATCTAGTTTTTTCCTAGCTAGTTAACCGTCTTGTCAAACTCAAGTCAATTATGGCCAAAATTGAATTTTTTTTTTAATTTTTATAATTTTTAAAAATTTTCAGTTTTTATTTGATTTTTTTTATTTTTATATTTTTTTTTCATTTTTTAAATTTTTATGATTTTTTTATATAGATGCAATGCAGAATTTATACATGCAAAAGAAAAAGAAAAATATATACAAAAATTTCAAAAAAAGTATGCAATGCAAAAGATAACTATTTACAACCATCATCGCCCCCAAACTTGTCAAAAGCAGTGCCCTCACTGCTCGGCCCCACGCCGCGCCCTAGAGCGTGAACGGGAACGCTCCTCCCTACCCAGCAGGGTTCGGATCCCCTGCTTTATTTCAGTCAACCGCCGATCATGTTCCCTATCTATCCCCCTCAACTCATCTATCCCCCTAACAGCTTTTCGCATTAAATTTGCATGTTCTAAAAAGGTAAGTTCTCCTTCGCTCGCGGTCGAGCTGGAGCTAGGTGTGCGGGCGGGCACGTGCTCATCCGGTTCAGTTCTTGACCATACATCCGTCAATCGTGTATAGGACGTAGAAACGCCCTCAATGAGAGGCCTGACGGGTATGTCTCCAAGCATGTAAAATTCGAACTCCTCCACGGGGAGAAAATAGCGACACAGTTGTGTCACAAGCATAGGGCAAGGATAGTTTGCGGCTCTTTTGCCCGCACCAATAGAGTTCAGTAAAATCGTGCACATGTCGAAACGAGGGTTTCTTGTCATGAGTGTATGCATGATATGCAGTGAGGGTGTAAAAAATGTGGTGTTGTGGGAACTACCAAAAATATTGTTTTGTGCCCACCGGCACACAGTTAAAACATTGGCGAAAAGGGTTCTCGCTTGGATCCCCTTCCGTGGTTCCTTCGAGCAATCATTGCCCATTAAGGGCATGTAATCCTCAAACTGTAACGGTTGATCATGAGCGGGTATCCGAGGGATTAATGTGACTTCATGTATAAAGTCTCTATCAATGATAAACTCCTTATCACCCCACTGTAATTTTATAAACCCGTATTGGGCGAGACACCCATCTTCCATGCACTCGTAAAAACGAGTGACTAATTCCGGAAGAGCATAGGCGTTTGGGTGATTATATATCAAAAAGTTCCAGCCCCTACGTGCTATCTCATTCGCAAAATAACTTACATACTGAAAAAATTTGTCAAAAGTCACGCTCTACTTGCATATTGGGTGCCATCAGATAGCTACAGATCTAAAAATTTAAAAACAGAAGGGATTTTCAGAGAACGAACCTCCCCTGAAAAAATCAGGGGGTGAAGACACAGGAGTGCGGCGAAAGAGCGGTGGAATGCTGGTTCCTGTGGCGGATGCGCGGCGCTATGGCGAGATCGCTCTGCAGAAAAGGAGGCGGCGACTGGGGTTTCTGAAAGGATTTGTTTTTAGGGTTGTGATCACAGAGAGGGGTCGGGGTTATTTATATAGGGGGAAAGTGATGGATATTTGCAAATAAACCCCTCTAAAAAGAGGGAATTATTTGCAAATAAAAATTTTATTTTTAAAATCTGGAAATTAACCCAAATTTTTTTTATTTTATTTTAATTTATTATTATTATTATTATTTTTTATGTTATTTTCGAAAGCCAAATTATACCCCCCCCCCAAACAATGCTAAACTTTTAAAGAGAGGGTTCAAAGTTATTGATACGAAGCTTTGCCTAGACCAAAAGTCAACACCAACCATTTGAAGAATTTATCAGTGTAACGTATAGGTCGGTGGAAGAACATGTTATAAAGAGCCAAGAAGAAATGGGGAAGAGATAAGTGGTGTGGACAGGGTTTGCGTGAATATGAATGTGAGGAGATAAGAGATGGTGATAAATAAAAACGAGAATGTGAATGATCAAAAATGAGTGGAATATTGGCATTCTCGTATTTTATGAGAAGAAAAGGTGGTGGTTCAACTTCTATAGGTGGAGGTTGATTAACCACAAAATTCTCGAGGTGTTTCTGTGAATCCTTTACTGGCTTGGCATCATCCATCATATGTATATGATGTTCAACTATGAGGGGACTAATCCCCTTGATGTCCGCCATAGCCCAGCCAAAAGCTTGCCGATTAGTTTGTAAGACCATAAAAAGGGCTTTCTCTTGCTCGAAAGCTAGAGATGCAGAGATGATAACAGGAAGGGTCTCACTCTCACTTAAGTAAGCGCATTTAGAGTGAAACGGCAACAGCTTGAGTTCGAGTTTTGGAGGTGGTAAAATTGGTGAAACTGTCTCGAACTCGAAGGATTCTATCAATGGTTCGAAATGACTGTAAGCAACTGAGTCGGATGGTTCAACTAACTCATCCGAAAATTCAAAGGACTCAAGCTCGGGTAGTGAGTCTTCGAAATCGTCCGAAAAAATGAAACACTCGTAATCGTTATCGGTTGTGCAAACTGTGTCAGATTCAAGGAGGAACGCACTAGTGGCGTCAAAACTGCCGTGATCGAACAGAAATTTTTCAAGCTCACAGTCCTCCTGCATGATTTCGTGGATCGAGCAAACATCAAGTATACTAGTTTTAGGCTCGGAGGGCAGACTTCCTATCTTGTAAATATTGAACTCACTTGATATCTTCCCGAAAGATAGAGTCATAGAGCCGTTGCGACAGTTGATTACAGCATTGGAAGTGGCCAAAAATGGTCGACCGAGGATCACTGGAATTTGGTTCCGTGGGTTAGCCACAGACTGTGTGTCCATAACAATAAAATCAACAGGGAATATGAAGTCCCCTACTTTGATCAACACATCTCTAACTCACCCCTAGGATGAGTGATGGATCGATCGGCCATTTGGAGAGTACAATGAGTGGGTTTCAACTCTCCAACACCTAATTGCTCATAAACGGAATAGGGAAGCAGGTTAACACTGGAACCAAGATCTAAAAGTGCTCGATTGATGTTCTTATCCCCAATTGTTATTGAAATTGTAGGACAGCCAGGGTCCTTTCGTTTTTGGGGCAAAGGTTGAGGTTGGGTAATAGCATTGCTCACGGCACTAGCTACGAGCACTTTCTTGGGCACCTGAGACTTTCTCTTCGTGGTGCATAAGCCTTTTAAGATTTTCGCGTAAGAAGGGACTTGTTGGATTGCATCCAAAAGAGGTATGTTAATACTGACCTGCTTGAATAACTCCACAATCTTCTCTATTTGGGGAGTTGGTTTATTGGATCTCAACCTGTTTGGAAATGGAATATTTTGAAAATTTGTTGAGTCCAATATTTGTGGAGTAGATTGCGGAGTTGGAACGGATCCCAGTATTGGTGTGTTCGTGAAGTGAGATGTGGGTCCGTTCGAATTAGAAGAAGTAGAGCCTTGTGAAGAATGAAGAACAGGCTCTAACGAAGAAGATGAAGAAGAAGAAGATGGAGAAGAAGATGATATGGAAGAAGAAGAAGAGGCGGCGGCCGGGGTTTCATCACTAATACCCACATTATTGTGCAACACTCGTCCAGATCTCAACGTGGTCACAGCATTTACATTATGATTTTGTTGTTCATAATCAACATGTGCGTTGTGTGTGTGGCCGGGATTTGGCAATGGTTGAGACGGAAGCTTTTCCTTTTCTCGCTCGCTTAACGCAGCATTTAGTTGTGTAATTTGGGCCTCAATTGATTTGATGCTCTGATCATGTGAAGCACTGTTTTGCACCAAAAACTGAATGGAAGTCTCCAACCTTGCTGCGGATTGTGTAGATTGTTTTAAAAACGTATCCAAACTTCGTTCTAGCGAGGAAACCTTATCGTTATTCGGCTGAATAAAATTGTTTTGAAGATAAGAGTTGTTGGGTACAAAATTGTTCATTTGGTTTGGGTAAGGTTGAGATTGGAAAGGTTGCTGATATTGAATTTGTTGAGGAGCTTGTTGTTGTGGAGGAGGCCTTTGAAAGTTGTTGTTGCCTTGGAATTGTTGTTGATTTTGATTCCAAGCAAAATTTGGGTGGCTCCTCCAACCAGGATTATAAGTCGAAGAGTATGGATCATTTCTTTGTCCTTCCTGAAAGGCAGCATTGACTTGACCTTGTCCTTGAACAGGTGGATTGTAAGGACACTCTTCAGTAAGATGGGACGGATCCGAACAACAAGCGCAAACTGTGCGTGGGGGTAAAGCAGGGGCAGGAGAAAGCGATGAGAATTTGCTCTCAATTGCTTCTAGCTTTTTCGTGAGTGCAGCCATTTCGGCCTTCATTGCAATCGATATATCAAGTTGATGTATGCCTGCCCTAGACCGACCTGATGAAGTAGATGAAGTAGTCTTAGTGCTTTCCCACTGAAGTGTTTGTTCAGCAAGATCGTCGAGAAATTGCCAAGCTTCCTCGCTTGATTTTGTAAGAAAGTGACCTTGAAAAATGGTTTCCAACAACTGCTTAGTTGCTGGGTTCAGTCCTTCATATAAAATTTGGCAAAGTTGTCAATTCTCGATACCATGGTGAGGGCACTGAACAAGGAGGTCCTTAAATCTTTCAAAACACTTCCAAAAAGGTTCGGAAGGAAGCTGGGAAAATTGAATAATTTCGTTGCGAATTCTCGCGGTCTTGTGGCGTGGGTAAAACTTTTTTAGAAAAGCCTTAATAAACTCTTCCCAATTTTTTATGGAGTGTGATGCTGTGCTATATAACCATTTTTCAGTTAGGTCACAAAAAGTGAATGGAATAACACGTAGTCTTATAACATCATCAGAAAGTTGTGTAGTTTTCATCATTGCGCAAACATTCTGGAATTTGTTAATGAAGATGTAGGCATCTTCGGATTCCAGCCCGTGAAATTTGGGCAACATATTGATGAAATGGGGTTTAATTTCAAAGTTATCCCCATTAGCCGGTGGAAGTGAAAGACAAGTGGGAAGTGCGGTGCGGATAGGATAGAAAAGATCCTGGAGCGCGATTCGTTGGGGCGCTTTGACGGAAGGGTGTGGTGGGTTATTCGCACCCAGTGGAGGTGGAATCAGTCCCGCGGGTAAGGGGTTGTTAGGATTGAATTCCGACATCTCCTTAGAGGATGAAGAATATGATGATGAAGGTAAAGAAGTGGAGGGAATTTCGACTTCGGAGTCGAAAGCGTCGTCAATCGGTACTAACGAGACACGGACTAAATGGGCGCTAGTGTCCCTAGTCCAACTGGACATACACTAAAGAGGTGTAATGTAGTCGAAAAGTAAAAACAGAAGGTGAAGGTAAGAAAACGTCAATGAGAGGAAAGTGGGTGCAAGTGGGGTGCAAGTGGGTTTCTAGCGACAAAAGTTGGCAATTTTTTTTTTGTAAATTTTTTCTATTTTGTGTTTATTTTATAAGGAGCTTTTTGCAAAAAGATTTTTATAAGAAACTTAGTCACACGTTCAAGCAATCACAATATGCACAATCAAGCCTAGATCTAGGGTCTCCTAGGTCAACTAGACTGCTACTAACTGTTCCAAAGGGCAAATTGTGAGGACCTCAAATCGGCTCTTCACCGCCAATTATGGCCAGGTAAGCACAAGTAGAGAAAGGAGGGATCCGCTCACGAATCACCGTGAGACGGGCCTTTTAAACTTACCTTTCCCCACTTGTCTAGTTTAGGCACCACAAAGTCTGGTTTAGATAAACGATCGATACCTACAACTATTCCTTTATCCTATTGAGCATGACAGTCCTTAAGGCTGAGTCTAATATTTTTTAATTAACTCGATGGTCAATGCAATATGCTTTTTGTAATTTTTGGGGTCCTAGGAAGGGTAATGAAATCCCCATCCAATCTGGATTGGTGTTCAAACCCCTTAAAGTCAATTTTAAAGATGCAAAGCAGTAAACATACAAACACTTGCAAAAATTTTTTTTTTATTGCGGCGCAAAGAATCCTGCACAAGATCAAGTTATTGGAGAAGGGAAGAAGTTTTTTGCGCAAAGAATCCTGCAGGAAAATTTTTCAGAGGAGATCAGGGGGTTACAGAGAAGAAAAGAGTGCCTACAGAGGAATTTTGCCTTGCTGAAGTCAGCAAGGCGCTGCGGTTCCGCGGCCAAATGGTGCTATCTGCGGCGGTTCTGCGGTACAAAAGTCGGTTCAGTTCCTAAAATTTCTTCTGTTTCTCTGTTCTGATTATTCTCTGTTTGTTCAGATCTGCTGTTTGCTGTTTTGCTCACTGGAATTTTCCAGATCTGAATCTGTTCGTCGATCCTGCACAATTCAAACGAAAACCCTTCAAAAAATAACAAGATGATAATTTTTATAATTTTTATTTTTCAGTTTTTTTAATGATTTTTTTCAATTTTTATATTAACCCGAAATTACAAAAAGAAAATAACTACGCCATCCCCGGCAACGGCGCCATTTGATTGATAGAGGGTTTTTTATGCGCTTTCGCTTTTAAAAGATGAATCAAAGAATATTAACCGCAATCAAGAACGGCGTCGCTTGGTAGCTAGCCGGTTGAGTACGGGTCGGTCCACAGGGATTTTGTGTATTTTCTATTTGTTCTAACGAGTTAATTCCAATTGGGGTTGGATTGATTATCACTAAAAACTGAAATGAGTTTGATTAGGATTAAAATCTTGCTAGGGTTAGGTTTAGGTTAACTTTGGAAACTCAATATTTCTCACCGCTTTCTATACCCTAATTAAGATCTATTTAGGTGTTAAGGTAATAATTAACAAAGTGGATTAGTACCATCGGGAAGAAACTATGTTTCTTCCTCTAGGTCCTTATCCGTCCTTTCTTAACTCTTACCCTAACCTCCATGGAAAACATACACAACCGGTCTTTAACTACGGTATCACCGCTACCTTGTGGGATAGGGTGCCGTAGTGAGCGGTGTGTGTATGTATGCATAGAGTCCTATTAAAATGTATGACGGGCAAGAAAGGGGTGAGAGATTTTCATCTCTCAAATATTTCCTATTCCTAACCCTAACAAGTGAGGAACTACTCATTTATTAGGGAATTGATAAAAAGAGACATTTTTTAGTTTGTTTTTAATAACCTAATTATCTAATCTACGGCGGGTAAATAAAATTGCTAAACTACGACAGATAAATAAAATTAACTAGGGCAGAAAGGAAAATTAACTAAGGTAAGAAAAGAAAGACTTACTTTATTTTTTATTTGATGTACTCTTCAAACATTACAGGAATTAAAATTCTGAAATTGATCATTACTAAGAGGTATGCTCCAAAAAGAGTTTTAGGGTTTCTATTTATAGATTATAGAAACTCTAGGGTTTACATCTGATCCCTATCTGCATTTACAAAACTACCCTAAAAAGCCTAGTCAACGCACCACCACCCACCGACAAAAAATGCACCGACACGTGCTTATCATGGCCGTGGAACCGCGGCCAAAAACCCTGTTTGGCCGCGGATCCGCGGCCATCTTGGAGGCTTTTGGGCTTCTGTTTCTCTAGTAATTCTCATGTTGCTTTTTACTTGACTTTTCTTCCCTTGGTTTTTCAGAATGTCTTCTAGTCTCTTTCAGATTTTCACAGCGTAGAATGTGGTGGACTTTTACCGTTCGCTTGAAGTCTTGAATTTTTACGCTGCCTTTGTACTTTGTGAAATTGTTCATTGATCTTCATTTGTTCTTCAAACTGTAGGCATGATAAAGATTCTCTATTTGTTGGTCGAAATCTCACTTTTATAGCGTCTTTTCATCATTTTCACTGTTTTGTTCCGAGAACCTGTAACCTGCAACTATGTAGCAGATATGGATCAAAAGCACCTATTTATTTGTAAAATGAATAAAAATGGGGAATATAATAATGCAAAATTATGATATGAACACGTCCCTCGACTTCTTCATTGTGTTATAAAGATTACCAACCTCCTCTAACTTGGCCTAGATAGCCCGGTTGGATTCACTCAGAAGTCGGTGAGATTCCTTGTACTTGGAGTTCGTCAGCTCCTCGGCGACCACCCGGGTTTCGAGGGCGGCTATCTTCTCCTCTGCCTGTTGCAGCCGAAGGCGCAGATCCTCCTCCCGTGAGGACAATTCGCCAGCCTTCTTCATGACCGGGGCAATCTCCTCGGATTCCATATTGACAATGAGGGCGCAGTGGTGGAGGACCTGAGGAAAGCAGCAAAAGGAGTTAGAAAAGTTCAAACCGAAAAAAATACTCAAGAAGATTCTTAAAGGAAAACGGATACCGACCTGAACTGCCTCCTGAGCGATGCGGCCACTTGGGCCTTCAGGGTCTCGCGGGGAATCTTTCCCCCGGCTGCTTGCTCCACGTCGGAGAGCAAGCTGTCGGCAATGGAGAACCCCGAGGGCATCTCGAAGCAGAAGTCCCCCTCTTACACTGGGATCCCGATAGAAGGCGCCCGAGAAATCGTCCTTTTGTGCCTTTTTAGGGGGACGTCGGAGGGCTCGGCCTCCTACTCCTCCCTCGTCCGGGGCGCCGGATCCCGTGCATGCTTCTGCCCCCTTCTCCACGGCGCTCTTCAGGGACTCGGGGTGACGCAGCTGAAGGCTTGCTCAACAAGGTAGGCCTCGGGCCCGAACTCGGACCAGGTCGGGACGAACTTCCACCCCAGGTCTTCTTTTAGGCCTTCGCGGCCATGGCAACTAAGAACTTGGATCGTCCATTCGCTCTGCAAAAAGCAAAATACACAAAAGAGAGTTAGTGACGCTAAAATGGGCAAAGAAAATTTATCAAAGTCTAAATAGGTCGTCTACGGCCCTAACTTACCCAGAAAGCGCGCAAGGTTGAGCCCAACCCAGCTCAGAGCCTGCTCAGAAAGCAGGACGTTGGCCCGCTGGATCGGCTCCCACAACGACACCACCCTTGCCTCGGGTGAAGATGACGGTTTCGCCCTCAGGCAGTCGGCCCTGTGCCACTGTGTAGGCACAGGCCAATCCTCGCCCTCAGGTAGCCCAACGAATATGAAGTTCTCCTTCCATTCATGGATGGAAGAAGGGATGGCTACCATACCCGACCCGGCCATCCCGCCCTTACGTTTTTTGAAGGAAAAATATACCCAGTTCGGCTCATCCTTGCTGGTGCCAGAGTGATTCTTATAACAGATGAAGGAAATGAGGAAGGTCAAACTGAAGGGGATGTTTTCAGGTTTTAATTGGACCAGAAACCCGAGGAGGATTCTCAACGAGTTCGGCGCTAACTGGCCCGGGGCAAGATAGAAGCAACGAAGCACCCCACATATCTCGGTTGAGAAGGGCAGACGCATTCCGGCCCGGAATGCTTCCAAATACAGGGCGATCTCTTTGCCCTGCACCTGGTCCGCCCTCTCACCCTATCTAGCTAAGCGAAGCGAATAGTTTGAGGGAATATAGAATCGAGCCCGAATCTCGGTAAGCTCGTCCACATTCCTCAAGACGGAGGGCGCATCACGGACATTCCCGATGCGCACCTTAGAGGCCCTTGTCGCCGCCCGTCGGCGAACGACATGGGCAGCTCTGGCTCTAGGGCGAACCCGACACAGATGACGCAACAGAAGAACCCTCTCAGCTATCTAAAACCGGGAGGGAGGAAGGCCCGCTAGACTCGGCTCCAACAATTGGAGCCTCATCGTCCGACTCCACCCTAACTATTTCTACAGGCTCCTCAGATGAAGGCATCTAACCTGATTCAAAGGAATGGGCTCATCGAGGAAAAAGCACGGGTAATCCGATCTAAAAAGAAGGAGCGTCGAGCAATCTTTGACAACGAAAGTAAATTATGGTGGAAGTGTTGGTCTTAGGGGGGCCCTCCTATTTATACACTCCAAAGAAAGTATCCGACGGCCCAGATCGATTCCCGTCAAAACGAAACGTCGCGTCTGCCAGCCGTCAGAGCTCCACGTGGCGATTGGCCATTGGGGACGTCCTTTCGGTTGCAGGTGACAGCCTATCGCGTCCGCCAACCTATGTCGGACACGTGGCCTGCAGTCCAACAGACGAACGAGCGAAACGGCGCACCCTCTTTAATGCGCAATTATTTCACTGATCCGCTGATATCATCGGAGATACGCGCAAAGATCCAAGCTCTGGGGCAGGTGCCATGTGGGTTCAATGATCGAAACGACGCAACTGCCCCACGCCACATCGTCCCGGAAAATCCGCACTAATGATTCTCGGCATCAGACTGGGTCGAGAAAAACCAAGCAGGCCATTCTCGACCCGACCCATAAATAGATCGGAACGAGAGTGGGAGGCTAATGATGATGCTCATAAGTGGGAAGTTCTCATATCACGACATATGGCAAATGACGTGTCACCCGCGACAGCCCACTAAACTGCTGGGGGCTACCGAGGTAAGATCAGTGTGGGCACTCCACTTCTTGCCCACGAGCAATCTGGCAGCCGAACTTGCACCCTTCCTCTTTTGCTTGCCTCCGAGCCATCCGCCGAGCTGAGTTTCCTCGGCCTCCCGGCCCGTCTCCGAGCCATCCGCCGAGCTAAGCCTCCTCAGCTCTCCCGATCAAACGAGAACGCAAACCCCTAGCACTTTCGTAACGGCTCCGCGTATCTCACCAAAACGAGATAATCGCCGCCCCACGTCCCATGCTGGCGCATCCCCCATTAATAAGCGTATCCCGTCATTAATGGAGAGATCCCATCATTCATGCAGGCGTAACGTCAGGGGCGTAACTGACGGCGAAAATCTCGCACCTGCTCGCTCTATGCGACCACTATAAAAGCCTCTCTCTCAGACGACTCAGGTAACGCAATTTTGATTCCAATAAACCACTGCTCTGCCAATATTTCTTGGCTTTTACTTGATTGTCGGAAGGTCTACGGTGGTCACCCACCCCAGGACTTACTTGCAGGTAGCTCGGCTTCCATCTCAAACTCAACCCATTGAGATCCACACACTCTAGAAGACAACTTTCAACTCAAATCTCAGCCGTCAAAGATCGCCATCACAGCATCAACGGACATCTGAAGGAAATCCTAAGCTCCATCACCTCCTAAAAGAAAGGTCGACGTTTCGAATAAGTTGTGATTAAATCGCAAAAATGACAGCGATACTGCAAGTCCGTTTTTGTAAGTGGGATAATGGGTAGTTTGCATTACCTATATGTCGACCTTTTGCAACCTATCTATATGACTCCATTTACAAAATTCTTCCACTAATCATTTTGATTTTTATTAATAATCAATAATAGATGATGACCAATTCCAAACCACAAGAAGTGAAACTAATGCTTACTCATTAATAATTCCAAAACTCACCCAAGAAATAAATAGAATCTAAGAACTTTGTCATGTACCACCAAACGCACAAACATATGAATGGAGATTCAAATATTTCAACACACACACACACTTTAAATTAAAATTATATTTCACAGAATTTGGGAAATAGCGGGCTTGCAATTAGAATAGACTACCAGTGATTAGATATAAGTACCTAAAATTACTAGCATTTATGTAGATTCCTGAAAGGATGCAACTCATACACTGAAGATTTATCATAATAACATTAGCGCTCATTCTAATGTGATCCCAAATTAAATGTCGAATCCTTCAATGTATATTACCTTCATTCTTTTCTCTTTTTGGTTATAACACGCAGCAGCTGAGTAAATTTCAACCTGAAGCTCTACAGCAACAAGCTTTACCGCCATGCTGCTGCAAGCCGCTTGCTCAGTGCGGATACTGAGGCTGAGCAGGCGCAGTGTGTGGAGCCCGAGTCATATCCACTATAGCTGACCCTGATGACCCACCATAATACGGTTGTCGCATCGTGCTAGGGCTCACACCATATGCAGGTGGGGCCGACACATCATAGGCCCCACCGCCTTGAGCTGGATAGTTATAACAAATTAGCTGATATTGGTGTGAGGCCGCATACGCTGCGTTCGGAGTTCTAACAGCTTTTGAAGGACAGAAGCTGCTGCCACCTGCTGCTCGAGCTCGCTTGGTCGGAGATTTGGTGGCTGCAGCGCTCTTCTTCCTATCAGCCTTGGCTTTCTCTATCGCGGCGAGACGCCTCTTTAGGCCTTCGACGTTGAACTTTGCCTCAAGTTTGTAGTATTCGACGCACTTGATGATTGCACGTGTGGCGGTTGTTTGTACATTGCTAGACTCTTCCTGGTATAGGAAAATAAAAAATTAGGGTCATGCAGTTATGTGGATTATCAAACTAGGTATGGTAAATTTGGCTGAGGTCGACACTTGGTTTATCTTGTTTACTCAAATAATGAAATGGAGCAAGGAGACATGTTAAAAAGATGAGTCCGCAATGCAGTCAATAAATACTAGGGGTTAAATCACAAAATTAGAATACAATATATTCCTCAACCCTCACCGTAACTTTGGAATTTTGGGGCAGGACTTCAAGGTGAGAACTAAAGTACAAATCTCACCATCTCAACCTGTGGGGCGTGTTAGAATAATGAATAATAGATCCCTCGACCCTCCACACAAATTCTTGCTATGGTAGGAATTTAAAGACAAAAAAACCGCCTCATTTTTGCCCCATGCCTTCTTTGTTTATGCAACTTTTTTTCTTCCTAAAGGCATGCTTCACTGACATTGAATATTTACTCATTTGCAACAGAGATTTGGGAACAAAAAATAGAGTTAGAGAAAGAAAATAGCATTAAAGTTGGAAGTCAAGTGAAGTTTCCTTGGAAGTTAAGTTGATATGCAGTCATATGCGTAAAAGTGTCGGATTCCTGCAATTAAAGTATATCGAGTATCGGGTTGAATGATTATAAGCAAAAGATACTTACGATCAAAATGGAAAATCATAGATAATTATATAAGCCAAAAACATGGAATCAAAAAGTGTGACAGAGCTCAGTACTATAATATAATGCATTTTAAGAAAGCATCCCCAAGAATTGTAATATTATCATCAAAATCTGAACAACAAATAGTGTATTGCCACAGACAGTCGTAGTGTCCAGACTCTTCTTTATTTTTTTCGTATGCAGAACTGCTCGAGTCAAGAACACAGCTACTAAAATTTGATCGCATAGGTTTTGTGCACAGGAGATAATACGTCTTGGCTAACAGTGGCAGACCATTACCAAACCATGAGACCAGTGTACACCTGACTCCACAACAACCTGGTAGTTCTCTTATAGAGGCCTAGAAAACTCAACACTAATGCACAAAAGTGTTCAAAGTCACAAGAAACAAAAACTGATACACAAAATAACGAAGACTATGTTGTCTGCAGTCTACTATAGACATGTACTACCCATGCAACACACAAAATGAAAACCCTAGCTTCCTAAAGTTAACATAGGCTACTGATGTTTTGATGCTATTCAAAAAATAAATCATCTACATGTAATTTCAAGATGGTAATGGAGTTCTAACTTAAAATTGTTTGTTACTTTCATGCATCATTCTTGATAAAATGATGTGAATCAATCTAATGTAACTTCAACAGGCTATAGTGCAGTCCTATAGATACATTAAATAAACCACAGTATAGAAACAGGAAATATCTAGACTAGTCTGTACAATTAGACAGAGAATAAAGCTAAAAGCTTTAGTATGATTAAATAAAATTAGACATTCGGGGGCGGCGGCAGAATGATTAAATAAAATTAGACATACGGTAGCAGCAGCAGAATGATTCCCATTCTTTAATATGAGATGTGATTTTCTCCTCGAGCTGTGGAGATAGTTCTTGAGGAGAGATGTAGGAGCAAACTTTTCAATTAAGCCAGACTCGCAAGCAAAATATAGAGCTTCAAGCTCCTTTCCGCTCTTCACCAACTCATTAATAATATCTGTAAGAAAGCACATAAAGCTTTATGAGAACTTTTTATATGGAACAGATGTAGAAAAGATAAAAGAACCATTGAAAATTTCAAGTTGCATTTACAGCATAGCATTTATATACATAATGTAAAAGTATAGAAGGGTGAAAGATTTTCTCTATTTCCCAAATTGCCCCTGCTCAATTATTTGGTTCAGCAAATGCAATTATGAGCATGCATCAACACATATTTTTTCTGCAATAATTCAATCAATATATGCTCCTTTTCATGTTTCAAACACCATAATCATGAATAAGGACAATAATTTACATTAAACTATGCGTAGTGAAGTGAAGAACATGGAAAACAAACAAATGAATTTAATATGTGCAGTGAAGCAAGCATAGAATTTCAACAAGCATACTATTTGTTGATGTAAAAAAGACATTCAATTTCATGTTTCAACCACTATAGTCATCAATAAGGACAATAATTTTTGTCAAGCTATTTGTAGTGAAGTGAAAGAACATTGCAAACAAACAAACAAATTTAAAATGTGCAATGAAGTAAAGATAGAATTTCAACAAGCATACTATTTGTTGATGTAAAAATGACATTCAATTTCATGTTTCAACCACCAAAGTCATCAATAAAGACAATAATTTATGTCAAGCTATGTGTAGTGAAGTGAAAGAACATCGCAAACAAACAAATGAATTTAATGTGCAGTGAAGCAAGCATAGAATTTCAACAAGCATACTATTTGTTGATGTAAAAATGACCTTCACAGCAACATGTAATTCCGGTATGTCATGTGCTGTATTTAAGATATTGGGTGACTTTACTCAGCCTCCTACAACAACTACTACCTTTTCATCCTTATAAATAGCTTGTGGATCCTTGCATCGACCACAACAATCTGTCTAAGAAGATGTCAGTTAACGGAGAGATTGTATGTTATTATTCTTATCATGTACATTTATTTGTATATTAACAAAATTACATTGCTTATGTTTTCAAGTTCTAACAATGCTTTAAAATCTCAACAATTACAGAATGATCTATCATTTTTCTTGCCATTGTGGATTGGTGTATTCCACCAGTCTCGCCAGTGTGGATGGATGGCGAAATACAACCAACGGGTAGTATGCCTACGGACGAGCGAAAGACGGCAAAGTGGGAGGTCGACATCAGATGGCCGATGAGCATGGGGCGGTGAGGCGACAACTAGGTTGAGATAAGCAGGCGGAGATGGTTGTGGCAAATTGTGTTAGGTGAGAATAATTGGTGATAATTTTATGATATGCAATGCCTGGGTGGGAATAAGATTCTCATAATTTGGGGCACTAGATTACCATGCTAATCTTATATTCCCGGAAATATTTTTTGCATCAAAACAAACTTGGTAATATTTCATGGGAATTTAAGACTACCACTTACCAAGCGTATCCTAAAGGGGTTATTAACCACTACTTTACATGACTTCTCTATTCAAACTAACGATAAGATTCTTAAATCTTGTTTAGAATAGAAATATATTTTATAATCTCTTCAACTGTTTTGAATGATTAAGTATGATTTATCTGGCTTTGGAATTAGAGCATAAAGTACAAATAGAATTCAAATTCACTTTGAAGTAGTTTTCATCATCCCATAACCCTTAATTTATTCTTTTCCGCGCGTAGCGCGGGTGCATTGCTAGTTAATATCAAAGCTGAAAACCTTTGTCTGGACTTATTGATACTTCTTCACCAATCATCTCTATTATAGATATTATCAGTAATATATGTATTTGTTGATAACTAGTCACAAAAACAACATGCATGCAGGCACTCATATGAAAACATTGTAATCCATAAAGAAGTGCCGGCCTATAGTTGCCCTATAGAATTTTTCTTAAAATTTCAAAAGTATTGTATAATCACATAGAATCCCTGAAGCACTTCTCCAGTTCTCCACTTCAACCATCTCATTTTGATTCTATGATCTACATTTTCCTCAACTTTCCCATCACCATTACTAGTAGATCCTAAGTAACGGAAATGGTTATTTTGTGATATTTCTTGGCTATCAATTGACACCGTACGCCTATCTCTTCGTATTGTTTTGCTAAAATTACATTTCATATATTCTGTTTTTATTCTGTTAGTTCTAAATCTTTTAGATTCTAAGGCATCTCTCCATTTTCTGCTTTAGAAATTATAGTCATGCAAAGCCATTGTAGGAATTTCCAATAGTTGTGGGACACATTGCAACATGCTACACATTGATCTGTATTTTTACATTTTTCATTCTAATATAATTAATGCTTGTATGTAGTTGGAAAATAAACATGCATATGTATCAAAGAATGGTGTCTTGCTATATAACTCGCCAATGTAGGAAATTCCTATAATGGTATTGTAATTTCCATTTCTATATCCTCAGCAGGACCAAACTTCACACGGTTGTCGTTGTGCCCCGAACCCAAAACCATCCCAAATGGTTGATGAAATGCAAGACGGTTGGAAAAAATGCTCATAAAGAGTAGTTGATCATATAATTTTTTCTATCTTTGAGCTGTTTTCCCCCGACTGATGAACCTTTTTTGTTTTATCTACCTTGGAGATAGATGCGTATGATCCAGGCTCTTTTAAGCCACGAAATAAATGGTACCTTTCGCTCTTCTCAAGATCGGATGATATCTTATATACGTAATCATGCTTTATCATTCTGATGAGAGACTTCACCCCTTATAACGGGCCAAGGGGACTTCATAAAGACGTTTTTTTCTCAATGGATTTCTACATGCCATTCATATTCATAGCCGAGGTAAATGTTGTCAATGGGACTATAAAGAACTTCTCCCATCTGCGCTTCAAAGTTAAAAAAGAAAGGAATTTGCACATAACAAGACTAGGAGGGAACTACAGTCGCTGCTCTCTTTACTATCTTAGGGCACTACGGGGCAAAGACCTGTGGGCGGGAAGGGTGCGCGCACTAGGACCCCACACGCCTCAACTTGGCATTCGAGTGTGTACCATCTTCTTTCTTATTTCACGGAAAAAGGGCAGTGTCAAACGGGTCTGGTCATAATCGGACTGGGTCACGTTTGACCCAGCCAAAGTCGGGGTTGGGTCGACCCGACCAGTTTAACAGTCGGATTGGTTTCCTAAGACCCATGTCTGACCCATTTAATATTCGGGTCGAGTCTTCCGACCTGACCTAAGTTGATTCGTTATTCTTTTTTTTTATGTATGAACAATATAAATTAGCTATTACAAATTTGATCTTTATGAAGAAATTTGAAAATATTCAAAATATAGAACCCAAAAATACTACAGAATATGGAACAAGAGAGAAATGAACGTTTTGAGAATAATGTATTTGGGTTAAACGGTCAAAGCCAGCAATGATACATGACCCATATCCGACCCGTTTATTAAACGGATTGGGTTAACCTGTTTAAAAACTTTGCGAGTTCGGGTCACTATTTTTGGGTCGGGTCGGGTTATCGAGTTCGGGTATTTTTGACATCCTAGCATCAATCTTCCACGGATAAAAGCATGAAGGATGCAGAAGGATAGCGGAAGGTGCAAATTAAACATTGAAACATAGACAAATCCACTAGGAATGGAGAGACAAACCACAAGAACAAAGACATGGGAGAAAACACATGACAGAGACAATAGCGTATCTCAAAACCACAAGCAATATATATATGAGAAAAGGGTGCTGCACAACTCAAAAGTTGTGGAGCGCCTACGCAATAAAGAGAATAGGGGGTAGGACCAACCTCCCCACCACCTATTTACCTTGTTTGCTGTAATGCTAAGTTGCGGAGCGCCACCACACACACCACATACTTATAGTGTCTTCGGAAAATATTTCTTTCCTATCTATGCATGTAAGTCTATTATAGTCCTATTTTCAACATCCCATGAATCTAGTTCGTTAGTTTTCTAACAAGATTTCACCGCCACTTATTCATTGTTTATCAGGTTCTAAAAGAAGTTTTGCCAACAAAAACAAGTAGATACAAGAAAGAAAAAGGATAGAGTTTTAAGATTTGTTTCCTTTAAGAATAAAATCTTTCAAGAGTGCTTAGTATAACGTTAACGAGTTTTGCAACACCAATGTTTTTGTTTTCGTTTGTCTTGATCTATTTGCAACGAAAAGAAACTACTTAGACGTTTAGGTGAAACCGTGAAACTGTGGAACCTTTCTAAATTTAGACAACAAATTAGGATTAGTTTTATTATTGTATTAGTACTTATTATTTTCATGAGAAGGGATGATGTTTTAAAATTGATATACTGATTTTAATTCCAATCTAATAAAGTGGCACAAGTTTCTCTTTTCACCTAGCCAAAAAAAAGATGGTGTTGCGGTTTAAGTCCAAAAACAACCCCATCTATAAAACTAATCATTAACTTGGCTGCTTAGTTAAAACTAATCTAATTGGTATAAGTATACTGATATTAAAAATTAAAAAGGATAATTTTATTCGTATAAACACATGCATTCGACATGCTTAGATGTAGCATGATTAGATGCTAGGCATCTAATAAGTTGTTTGCCTAATATTTCTACTCAAACGGCCTAGGATAACTTGTGAACATCGCCATGTATAACCTAATTCTTCATGTTCTTCTTTTTTGTTACTTATGTTCTTCCTCGTCTTAATTTATTCAGGTCGCACCTAAACAATTAGGTGATATGTGACCACCAAGTCGTCTCTAATAAATATCATTTTTTGGGCATTGATCTTAGAGATTAGCAAATTTTCGAAAGTCTTAAATAATCTCAAATCATCTAAATTTATTATAGGAGACGATCTTAATTAATAAACATTTGGAACGATCAATGTTATGGGATGCGATATGCGTTTTCAAGCGCCCAAGGACCATATATCACATAAGCAATTATATGTCGCATATGTGATTTATATTATTTAAATTAAAAATCCAAAAATATATATTAATGATAAAAATGAAAAAAATATTTAAAAATACAAAACATGTGTTTAAAATATAGTGTCCATAATTTTAATGCAATGAATATTATTGAATTATTAAGTAACCAACTTTCTATTGAGAAAAAGGACAAAATACATGAAGTTTTAGGGTTTCTAAAAATTAAAAATCAAAATTGAAGAGAAAACATACCTTTTTGTTGGAAGAAACTAAAAGGCTTTCTTAAATTTCTTGCCTAAAAAGGTTTTTGCCGGAATTTTCATCCGAGAGCAAAGTCGAAGAGGATGAAGGCAAGTTAAGGCCGAATTTGACATGGGAGAGGAGAAATTGGTAGAAATAATTTATGTCTTTTGGAAAGGTTTTACAGATGTACTTAAGTTATTAGGTTTGGATTTGAGCTTTGGATACGGGTAGAATAAAACCCCCATACTCGTTACATAACCCAACTCAACCTTGAATTTCTATGCGCTTTATGCCGCCGCATAATAATTTATAAGCATCAAGGCAAACTTTTTCACCGCATATACCAAGAAAACCACTCGTTTTCATGTGCCGAGGGGGCACAATAGCATATGCGGCCGTATAGAACGCATTTTCCAACACTGAGAACCATAATTTAAAACATGGTGTGTTGTTAAACCATGTTACATGATTCTCCTTTAAAACTTTAAGGCAAGTTTTGAAAAAGAAATTATTTGGATTTCTCCTATTATCATAATCTTTGGTGGTTTTGTGTCAATGTTTTAGGTTTCAATCTTAATATATAATAAATTTCTTTGAATAATAACTCTCTGCTCCATTCTTGTTCTCCATAGCTTACTATTGTTATATTGGAAGCAATATGTGGTTTGAATGTTCTAAATTTCGGATGCCATGTTGTGTCGGCCCGAAAATTTTAATGTCGGATGTCAAATATTGTGAAATGTTTGGTAGTATTATCAAATATCAGGTTCTACATTTTTATAATATAAACGTCATTTATAAAACTCGGTTTTTGAAATAAATATTAACTTATTCAGAATTTTAGTTTTATTAAATTTATATCTTTCTTAATAACTTAGTGGTAAAGCGGTCACCTGGTAAGTGAACGGTTGTAGAAACCTACTTGAAACGAGGGTTAGAGTGGAGATAAAATGAGGGAGATGAAACGAGATTCCTGCAGAGTAAGTTGTTCCAAATGGACCGGATTATTTACAAAGCCCAAAACCCAAAAATGAAAATTACCTCCAAATTTTTTTCCTCGTAACGGTAAATGTCGGCCTAAACACCGATTTCACGACATTTTGGCCAAAATTAGGACATGTCGACCGACATTCACCAAATATCTTATCGAAAAATTTTGCATGTCTGTATCGTTTTTTCTCAAAACCGACATTTCAGTGATGTCGGCCGACATTTAGAACACTGTCGGTTTCAAACAAATAACGTACAAAATATGTGTGAATTGATAGTAAGATATAAGAAAAACAATAACAAAGCGAATTTCTAGTAATTTTTAGCATAATAAAGCTTGAGAATATCATATATGGGATTGGTGTAAATTGATTATGTAACATTCCAGTTAACAATGAGAGCGTAATGGAGTAGTTTTAATCATATTATAATATGAGGATATCATATACGATAAAGAAAAGATAAGTCTTGTAAAGAAAAATGATTTTTTATTTGGCACCCCAAAACTCCGTATTTTTAAAAATCACACCCCAAAGCTTCATCATTCTATAAACACACCTAATTCTTCATGTTAAACTATATTGGTCCCCCAATTAACTTCCATCCAATTAACTTTCAAATTGTATTAATTAGTTGTTAATTAAGGCCATTATAATAATCATATTTTGTGGTTATTTCCTATTTGTTTCCTTCCAGCCAGCAAGGACAATTGTGGAGGGAGGAGCGAAGGTAAGGAGATGATGGCAGAGAAGAGGGGTGGAACATGAGAATGGTGATGGTTAATGTGAGGAGATGGTTGAGTTTACTATGATAAGGATCGATTGGGTGCTAGGTTTTTCAATCAAAGATGGAGGAGAGAGTAGGAGGTGATAGCGAAGGAGGCGAATGGCAGCGGTGCAGTAGAAGATGGAGGTGGGGCTAATGAGGAACAAGGCGACGACAGATCTACTGGCGACCTCTACAGAAGTGATAATTTGGTGAGAAAAATATAAGATGGATGTGATTACGAGAAGATGAGGAAGAAAAAGGGATGAGGAAAGGTATTTTTTATTCTCTCGTTTAGTGATGTCTAGTGGAGAGGAGAGGGAAAAGAAGATGCAAATGGTAGATGAAGTAATTAATACTTTAATCTAACTATAGCTAAATTAAACTAATATGAGACTAACCTGAAACTGACAGAATGGTGTTTTTTATTAATGAAGAAGAATTGGACCTGTCTCTTAGAAAGTTTTGGGTGCGTACTTAAGAATACCAGTTTCAGAGGGTGCAAAATAAAAAAAACTTTAAAATAATCAAACCAATGTTACCTAGAACACGGAACAAAAACGGAAATGCGGAACGCCACTTATTGTGGAACCCAGTACGATAAGGATAGTTTTCTTTCATATGCTTAAGACGGAAAACATACCTCTAGAAAGTGAAGTATTTGTGGATCGTTTATGTGTTTGTGTGTATTGATCTCTAATGGACATGTATATAATTCAATTTATTAAAACATACATATTTTTAGTTTAATCTAACATAAACCCAATTATATGCTGCATTTAACATAAGTTTTTAATGGGTTCGATTGGAACGGTGATTCTTCTGATCCGGAATGCTAGTGTTCCCGAATTGGAAACGATAGTTCCAATTTGCAACTCGCTGGTAGTATAGCGATTTATGGTAATATAGAATCAAACACTAGACTACTATACAAAGTACTCGGAAAGACTCATAATTGGATGGGTCAAATGCAATTGGAGTCATAGTACAAAAAATATTGGTTTGAATTTGAAGTGTATCTACATAGCTAATTAAGTGGAATAGGTGCGTAATCAATAGAATTTTTGCTTTTGGATCTCTTGCTCTCTCCCTTTCAACTTGCTACCTCCACTGCCTTGTCTGTTTGTGTTTGGGCTAATGAAAAAGGACTCAAAGCAGACCCGACCGGCTTTTGCCAGATAGGAGTCTTCTCTTTCCTTTAGCGAAAGAAAGTTCTTGACTGAGGCATCAAAGGCCTTTCATTGGAAATGGTCCGAACCCGAATTGTCAATGTTCAATACCTAGTATATAGGCTAGTGATCGACCCCTATACGAGTAGGTCCGATCAAGAAGAGAGTGCATCCCGTAAATCCCTACGGCTGGATCGCCTACGTGCTACAGATAGAGCCAAGTGATACTAGAAGCACGAGTATCGACTTAGTCTAACAAAATTCATTCGAACCAATTGTGTCTCAGGTTCTAAAGTATACTCAAAACTCACTCTAATCAAATTCAATATCTAACAAATCACGAGGTCGGGTTCGATATATAAACCAACCTTGAAGTTTGGACCAGTGAGTTGTATTGTAAGACTTCTCACACCTCTATAACCTTATTGATTCAAAAATCCAAGTATTCAACTACAATAGAGTGGTGGTCTCTAATCAAATTCAATATCTAACAAATTACAAGGCCAGGTTTGATATATAAACCAACCTTGATGTTTGGACCAATGACTTAAATTGTAAGGCTTCTCACACCTCTATAACCATATTGATCCAAAAATCTAAGTATTCAACTACAATAGAGTGGTGATAACCAAGAGTAAAGGGGCGTTGTAATTGACCGCTACAGCATTCTCTACCATTTCTCCCTCTTTCTTCTCCTCTTCCACCTTCTCTTCTCGCTTCGCTTCGCTGGCATCTTAGGCCTAAAATGAAAACTTAATGCTTTCCATATTTTCAAATTCAAATTTGTACTTTCATGTAAGAAGATAGAACTATAATAACAATTAAAGAAATTCAACATAAAAATTATGTAATACACTTTAGAATAAAAAAAGATAAAATAAATAAATAGAAAGAACCGATAAAGAGAAGAAAAAACATGCCTCTTCCTTTTTGTAATGTTCCATTTACTCGTCACCGGTGTTAAAAAACGGAATATTCGGCCGAATAATAGGATTCGATGACAAAACGAACAGAAACTGCAATATTCGGTCAAATATGCGGTCAAACCAAATATTCGGCCGAACAACGTGAATATTCGGTCAATTTAGCCCACTAGGCCCAAAACAAAAAAAAAACTAAAAACCAAGTGTGATATCCACAACCTAATAAAAAAGTAAATGGGACCCACACTTATTATTTTACAAACAATCTCTCCTCATTTCTACATCTTATTAGTTCGGACGTCTGACCATTAGGCCATGCGATATTAATTTTCTATATCTTCACATATAATATTTGTACAAATGTATTGATAGCCGCATAATCCGAATAAACCGAATATTTGTCGAATAAACCGGATATTTTTTATTCGGCGGCCAACCGAACAAACTCTGAATCCATTTTTTACAACACTGCTCATCACTATATTGTCTTCTGGATAGAGGTGTTGAATAATATGAACCAAGCCAAATAAACTTCACCATGCCACAACACACAGAGAAACACACATCCACACCGTCACACAACTAGATGTTAACAAAAGGTGTTAAAGACTAAAACTAAGTCAACGTCAAGATCTCATAAGGTTTTCATCTACTAGTCCATGAAATCTGTGTTAGCTCGCCCAAAAGCCACTATTCTCTTTTGTTTTTCCATTTTTCAACCCTCCATACAGCAAATCACCTCCTCTATCCATATGACTCCTTCCTCCTCCATCTCCAATAAAAACATCAGGCCACCCTATTTTGTTCTCATTGTTAACCTCACTTATCTCCTCACTCACGAATTGAGAATGCTGCAACAGATCCTTGATCAATAAACATCAATCTTAAATTCAATTGGTTATCATCAACATTTTGATTGATTACTAGATTTGATATGTCCTGCTAATGTTTTTGGATAAGTTGGATATGTTTGATTCTTTGCTTATATATGTGAAGTTTAGGCTTCGTTGTTACCTATAGTGTGTGGAAGACAATGATTTTTGTAACTTTTTCTTCAGCTTTATAAACTAAGTTGATTAAGGTTGGAGCTCCTTTTGTTGCTCCCATTGTTTTTGAATGCCAATTTCCATTTTGCAACATGCATGCTTATGTAAGAATCAGAAAGTTAATGCCGAAACAGAGAGTAAACTAAATTTTGTGAAGCTATTTTCTGTCATCAGTTATGAAGTTATACAAAGCAAGAACCAGAAAGTTATGGGATTCATGGGTCATACCAATATCCAGCATGACCCTGAGGCCGCGACTGTGAGCTAACTTTGTTTCAATGGTCCTCACTTCTCAATAACCAAAATGGCATCCATCTACCAGTAAGAGTTGACTTTGTCTTTACTTCTAAAATTTAACTATTTAAGGTCACAAGATCATTCCCATACCTTGCTACATAAGAGAACGATTCTTGTGACACTCATTACCGTCACTTCAGCATTGAACTTATAGGACTTTCATAGACAACCAGATGCAGACCATCTTTCTATAGCACCGTAATATACTTCAATACTCCGCAAAGCGGTACATTCTATACAAGAATACAACAAACCTAATTTAACGGAACAAATTTCCTAACAGTAATATATTGCATAAACAAACACGAACATGCAATCTTCAAAACCGAACATCTACCAATAGTGGGACAATGATTATTGCACAAACCTTCTATAGCATCCATTAGACAATTTTAGTGTTGGGTGATGGGTACTATTGATATGCCAGTCTAGACGTTATATTTGCTGGATTAAGGTATAGCCGAAGGGTGTGATATGCAATAAACCATTAAAAACAATTTCAGTGCCAAGATAAGGATAACATGCCTTCCATGTTCTCCTTGAACCCCAGCGTTGCAGCAAGCTTAGACGTCTCCTTCCTCGACGTGTGCTCCAACACCAACTTCCTCAGCTCCTCCTCCAGCTCAAACCAAAAGCCACCACGATCTGAATAAATATTTGTGCCTCCGCTCCTCCCATTCTTCTGCTTCCACTTCCTCTTCTCCTTCTTCTCCTTCACCTTTCCCACCAATCCTCTTCTTCCACTCAACCGCAACCACCGCCGCTCTCTCCCTAATCCTGGTCGAAACCTCAGGTCCTTTTCTCCCTTCCGAATCAAACAAAGCCCTAAGCAGCATCCCAATCGCCCAGCACCTATCACCTCCACTCTCAACACTCCCCCTCATTCAAGAAATCATCAACGGCATCGATGACCAATCTACAAGGATCCACCGCCTCCACGGTCCGTGATCTCCTTCCTCAGAACCGTAAGATCCTTTCGGTGAGCGATCATGTACCTCCACAGGTTGCTTGAATCCATTCTCCGGCAGTACAACTGCAAGAACTCGCCTTTCGTTGACAGAGACTTCGGCTCAGGATCCTCCATCTCTTTGACGGCGGATTCCTTCTTGGATTCAATCAAGGCGGCGATGGTCGATTCGCGATTGGGGATCTCGGCCTCGCGGAGGTCGAGAGAGGCTAGGGTTTGTTCGGTCTTCGAGTCTAAGGCCTGGATTTGGGCGTCGAGGGCCTGCCAGCGGTCGGCTAGGGTTTTGGAAAGGGAGGCGAAGCGGTCGGAGAGGGACTTCCATTGGCGGCTTCAGGCGGTGATTAGGGTTTCCTCGGATTCGAGGTCGTCGAAGGTCTCCTGGATTCGGTCGCCTAGGGTTAGGGTTTCGGTCGCCATTGATGAAGGCGGGAACGAGGAGACAGCGCGCTGAGGGGGGAATGAGTGAGGGATTGTGGAGCTCAAAGAGATCGGGGGCCTGGGCAGATGTTGCGCTCGTTTTTTGGGTTTTAAAATTGGGTTTACATGCAGCCCCAAAAACATAGCAAATTACTTTCAGGCCCCAAAACCTTGATATTTACTATTTACCCAAAACTAATAAGATACATCATTTTACCTCCTCTTTACAATTTCCGTCAACTTTTAACGGTATAACTTCAGGTTTTTCTTTAAAATAGCATAACCTCTCTTTTTCTTTGGAAATACTCAATTTCTTCGCCAAATTGATATTAGAGTTTGGGTTTTTGATGCACCTTTCTCAAAATCGGTCATAAAATCAGGAGCATTTTCAACATCCTTCTCTAGCTATGAAGAGGTTGAATAATTTTGCGCACTTACTTGTTGCTTTCGGATAAATAGTAAACCTAAATTATATGGAGAAAAATTAAACTTAAAGTTAATGGGTTTTTTCTAACAGAAATCGTAAAGAGGGTAAAATGATATATCTAATTAGTTTTGGGGGGATAAAAAGTAAATACCAAGTTTTGAGGGGTTAGAAAGGAATTTGCTGTGTTTTGGGGGATACAAGTGAAAACCCCTTTAAAATTATATTATGATCAAGTAAATTAACGAGTTGGGTTTTAGAATACCCGATAACCCCATCAATGTTGTGCGTAGGCCTGGCTAATGAAGCGAATATAAGTCGATGTACAACACCCCACGACTTGCGGGGAGGCGGAATAATGAAAAACAATCTTGTTTAAAGCGTAAACATCGACTAACCGAGAATCTTTGCATAAACAATAACTAACAACAAACATAGGAGTTAACAACTACTATGAAAAGTGATTATACCTAAAGATCTGAGTCCTTCGTCTTGTCGTTCTCCACGTCCTCTCCGGCCTTCTCTAAATAGTAGAAGATCCACCCGAGAGCTTTACTACAAGCTTCACCTCAAACTAGAGGTAACTAGGTTTCTTAAATCGCTAATCTAAGCAACCTAGGTGATATAGAGAATGGTTAAGGATTAAGTAGTCTAATCTAATCCTTATACTCAACACATGAGAGGGGAGGATTAGGATTTGAAGAGGGAGAGCTTGAGGAGAGAGAAAATGAACAAAAGAATGAGATGAGATAATGAGCTATCATAATATATATCAAGCATATTATATTATCCAACAAAAGAAAATGAAGGATGAATAATCATGCTTCATAAATATCTAATGGGTGATTCATCTCCATGAGTCATTAAGCATTTATGATGCATTAATGACATGGATGAATCACTCATATGACTCACTAATCCCATTTAATGCATATTCCACCTTAACCCCCAAGTCACCATCTTCTAGAAGCTTCTCGCGCAATTACGAGAACGCCCCTCCTATCCGTGAAAACACGGAAAAACTTTAAACTGTATAAATCCAATAACCGGATACTAGAAACTGGCTTAAACCAAAGCCGACTAGTAAAAACTGTCCGGATGTCGTACGTGCGTAAACACACGTATGCGTCCGAACCCTTGTCGTAAAACCATACGGCCTCTATATCGTTTCGCCTGGAGTAGGGAAACTCTCTGTGTGGGACTCTAGAGACTCGACTACTACGCTGGCAGTGGGTTTAACCACAGACCGCAAGCGGCACTAGCTGTACGTAACGGTCCCCAGGTAGATGTCGATAAGAAGGCCGATGAGGAAACCCATCCGAACTCCTACTGAGTCTGATGTGACAATCTCCATACAGCCCGGTTCGTTCGTCTAAGACTATCGCATATCGGGCTTAGGGGGGCGGCAAGCGTCAGTCCCCTAATAGCGGTATAAGTCGTTTCTGAGCGAAGCCCATTACACCCTGAGAAACTACTAGAACTTACCAGCAAATCTCGCTTGCCCTGGCCAGGGACTTTGCGTAATGGCTCTCTGACACAGCGCGATATCAACCCCTAATACCGGGAGAGACGAATCCTGTCTAACCGCCACTGCCTCCAACTGCTCGGGACTGCACCCAACTGCTACCTGTTTGCACGACTCCTTTGAGCCGTGGTAGGGTAGTAATCTAAGAACAGTGGGACACACTCGAGGCGAAGTAGCAGTGTCAAGTCTGCGGATTATGCTGTACTCATGTCACCTGGGAACTGTTAACTGACGACTGGTATAAAACCAACCAACAGTTCCCTGTGAATCCTGTTCGGTGTACCCATAACCCAACGAGCACCTGCATACTATCTCCAGTACGACGTACTGACGGCTGTGGGACAGACCATCTCCCCAACTGGGATGAGAAGCGTACATACTAGTCTACTCCGGAGTATCGATGCCCTGTCTCAATAATCCAACGACTAGGGACCTGAATAAGGATGTGCTTGTAGACTACCCAGCCCCCACTAGTGTGACTGCCATCACAACGCTGGTAGTCAAGCAAGATCCTAAGAGCTCTATCAATACGTATACTCACATATTAAGATAGAAAAAATCAAGTAGCATACTACCTTGTTTAGCAAGACTGTTATATACATGTGAATATCCCAAGCTTCCATTAAGTAATATACAAACTAGTATGATACAATAATGGCCCCTAGGGCATATACACTAACAATCTCCCACTTGCGCTAGGGCCATGTACTGGCATATCGAAGACCGATGATCTCGAGTAGCCTCTCGAACTGAATTTGAGGTAGGGCCTTTGTGAATGGATCAGCAATGTTCTCTTCAGTAGCAACTCTCCGAACCTCGATCTCCTGACGATCAATGATCTCCCTGATCAGGTGATACCGCCTTAAGATGTGTCTGGACTTCTGATGGGACCTTGGTTCCTTCGCTAAACCTATAGCTCCGTTGTTGTCGCAATACAGAGGTATTGGATCAACAATGGTAGGAACCACCTGAAGTTCTGTTAGGAACTTCTTCATCCAGACTGCTTCTTTTGCGGCATCGCAAGCAGCTATATACTCCGCTTCCATCGTCGAGTCAGCAACGGTGTCCTGCTTGGAGCTCTTCCAGCACACCGCCCCTCCATTGAGGGTGAAGACATAACCTGACATGGACTTGGAATCGTCCTTATCACTCTGGAAGCCGGAATCAGCATAGGCCTCCAACCTGAGGTTTTTTGTGCCGTAAACCAAGAACATCTCCTTAGTCCTCCTCAGATACTTGAGAATGTTCTTTAATACTATCCAGTGCTTCTCTCCTGGGTCTGACTGATACCGGCTTACCACACTCAGTGTGTAAGCTATATCTGGTCTGGTGCACAACATCGCATACATTATAGAGCCTACCGCAAAAGCGTAGGGTATAATAGACATGCGTTCCCTTTCTAAATCAGTCTTGGGAGACATCTCTTTGGATATGGTGATTCCGTGACAAGCCGGTAGATTACCGCGCTTGGAATCTTCCATACTGAATCTTTTCAGTACAGTGTCGATATACCTGGACTGCGAAAGTCCCAACATCCTCTTGGATCTATCACGATAGATCCGGATCCCCAGAATGTAAGAGGCATCACCCAGGTCTTTCATGGAGAACCTGTGTGACAAGAATCCTTTGACAGATTGTAGTATATGAATGTCATTTTCTATCAATAGAATGTCATCCACGTACAAGACGAGGAATACGACACTTCTAGCTACAACTTTACTATATATACATGGTTCATCTGGATTTTTGATAAAGTCATATTCTTTGACTGTCTCATCAAAACAGATGTTCCAACTCCGCGATGCCTGCTTTAGTCCATAAATGGACTTAAGCAACTTGCATACTTTCCCGCTGCTCCCACTCTGATTGAAACCCTCTGGCTGATCCATATAGACGCACTCTTCTAAATTACCATTCAGAAAAGCCGTCTTTACGTCCATCTGCCAGATTTCATAATCATGGAAGGCAGCAATAGCAAGAAGGACCCGAATGGATTTGAGCATAGCCACTGGAGAAAAAGTTTCGTCATAGTCCAAACCAGGTCTTTGACGAAAACCCTTTGCAACAAGTCTAGCCTTATAGGTTTCCACCTGTCCATCTACACCAATCTTTTTCTTGAAGATCCATTTGCATCCTATGGGTTTTACCCCATCTGGAGCAAAGTCCAAAGTCCATACTTTGTTGGTGTACATGGACTCCATTTCGGTCCGCATTGCATCTAGCTATCGTACCGAGTCGCCGCTCTGGATGGCCTGCTGGAAGCTAGTAGGTTCATCATCATCTATGATGCAATCCTCTCTATCCCCATCTATGAGAAAACCGTAGTATCTCTCAGGCGGATGAGACGGCCTACTACTTCGGCGGAGGGGTGCGGGAATGTCCTGTTCTTCTTGAACTACTTGTTCTACCAAACTTTCAGTATTAGTTTGTGGTTCTGGAATTTCTTCCAGTTCTATTTCGCTCCCACTTATTTCCTTTTCTAAAAACTGCTGTTCCAGAAAATGGGCATTACGAGAAACAAAAACCTTTTGTTTCTCTGCGTAATAGAAATAATATCCCTTGGAGTTCTTTGGATATCCCATAAACTTACATTTTACTGATCGTGCCTCGAGCTTGTCCACATGCTGCTTTTTAACAAAAACTGGACATCCCTAAATCTTCATATGCTGAAGATGGGGTTTCTTCCCACTCCACATCTGATATGGGGTGGTAGGCACAGTCTTGGTAGGAGCCCTGTTTAGAAGATATGCCGCTGAATCTAGCGCATAACCCTAAAAAGATCGCGGTAACTCAGCATTACTCATCATGGATCGTACCATATCCAATAGGGTTCGATTCCGTCTCTCCGATACACCGTTATGCTGTGGAGTGTATGGAGGAGTAAGCTGAGAGAGAATTCCTTTCTCTTTTAGGTAACCTAGGAACTCGGCACTCAAGTATTCACCACCACGATCAGATCTTAGTGTCTTGATACTTTTGCCGGTTTGGTTTTCTACTTCATTCTTATACTCTTGGAATTTCTCAAAAGCCTCAGATTTATGTTTCATCAGATAAATGAATCCGTATCTTGAGTAATCATCCGTGAAAGTAATGAAATAGGAAAAACCACCTCTTGCATGTGTAGACATTGGACCACATACATCGCTGTGTATGAGTCCTAAGAGCTCGCTCGCTCTTACTCCATGTCCAGTAAATGGAGTCTTTGTCATCTTTCCTTTGAGACAAGATTGACAAGTGTCATAAGATTAATATTCGAACGAGTCCAAATATCCTTCTCTATACAACTTAGTCAACCTTCTCTCATTGATGTGACCCAGTCTACAATGCCATAAGAAAGCTTTATTTAAATTTGGAGACTTTCTTTTTAGTGTGTTCTGGACATTGAAAATTTGGAGTTGGTTTAACACATATATACCGTTTTCCAGTGTACCGGACCCAATCAAACTATGATTAAGGTGGATGTTAACAACACCACTTCCAAACGTAAAATCATAACCTTTATTTGATAACAAGGAAACAGATATGATATTACACGTTAAGCTGGGTACACAAAAACAGCTATGTAAAACCAAAATGTGTCCACTCGTCAATCCCAGGTGATAATCCCCTACGGACACAGCTCCCACGCTAGCTCCGTTAGCAACCATCAGGGTCATATCACCTTCCTTCAGCACTCTACGGTTTCTCAGTGCCTGCAATGAATTGCAAATATGAGATCCTGATCCGGTATCTAATACCCAGGAAGTAGAGTTGATTGACAGACAATTCTCAATTACAAACACACCTGAAGTCGAAGCCACAGCTTGCTTCGGTTCCTGGTTCTTGGCGTTCCACGCCTTGCAATCCTTTTTCCAGTGCCCTTTCCTGTGACAATGGAAGCATTCATCCTGGCCCACTACCGGTACCGCAAACTTTTTCTTTCCCTTCCCTCCCACCTTACTTACACCTCCTCTAGGTCTGGGGGCAGCCTTCTTTTTCCTTCCTTTGGCCCTAGCCTTGGACCCGGAAGAAGAAACACCGCTAACAAACATAGCGGGTGTTTCCCTTGCTTTCTGCAAGGTGCCCTCTGCACTCCTTAACATGTTCAGGAGTTCCGGAAGTTCAACTTGTTTTCTTTGAATGTTGAAGTTCAGGATAAACTGGGCGTAGGTGGAAGGAAGGGACTGGAGAATAAGGTCTGTATAGAGCTCATTATCCAAAGTCATCCCAAGGTCTGCGAGCTCTTCTATATAGCCGATCATCTTTAGGACATGTTCTCCTACCGATGACCCGGCAGCCAACCTCGCTCGAAACAAGTTCTTAGAGGTCTCGTATCTTGCTATACGAGATTGCTCTCCATAAAGATCCTTTGTATAGAGAAATATGGCATCTAGTTCCATATCCTCGTGTCTCCTCTGATGTTCATTGTTCATCGAGGCAAGCACGATGCACTTGGCTTTCGCGCAATCGAAATCCCAGGTTTTGCGGATTTCCTTATCCGCATTACTGGATTTGGGACCAGGGACAGCAGGTGCCGTAGCGGTGAGGACGTACCCCAATTTGTCATAGGTCAAAACCATTTTGATATTCCGCAGCCAATCTTTATAGTTTGGCCCTGTCAGTATATTTTTCTCTAAAAGTAACTTAAGTCCAGTCATTTTCAGGGTCGCTGCAATTAGGGGAGAGAGAAGAAAACTCTTTTAGCATGATACTCTTGCAAGTTTAGAGTGGTTTTTAGTTTATCTAAACTGGATGGCTCCCACTGTTTCTCAAATCCTTCCCCAAACCATAAAAGAAGAATTAGCCAGGATTATTCTCACCGTACGATACTTGCTTAACCGTTCAGCCAGGCTAGTGTCGATACTTCGAGGGAGGTTTTCCAACGCTTTCGCGAAGTTCCTTAATTAAATAACCTCTTTTCTCTGGGGGCGTAACCCCGCTGACACCTTTCTTGACACCTACTTGGTTTATAGCATTGATCGTTAAGTGACGAATATCCTGATGAGTAGCATATACTCACAGTAGGATCGGGATCTAAATATCATCGTATGATAATGTTGAAGGAATGCTACCAACATTCATCAAACTCCAAATGGTATGCATCTCTTTGCAAATTTCAGTTTCTTTAGAAATTCCCGATATAAGTTTTTGCCCCATGCTCTTATGACCTTGGCTTTGGTCAAAATGTCATAAGTCACATGTCAAGTTCTACCCGTCATTATCTTGTCAATTTAAACCCATCCGTATATACCCCTGACTTTGGTCAAATGATAATACGACTGTCCCAAACCAACTCATCTATCTTATGCAACAAATGAAAACCCAGCAGCTACCAAACACTATGCCTTGACTTTGGCCAAAATGCATAGCTTGAATATTACTGAATACCCAAATGAAATAACGGAGGGCTACGAATGGTTTTGGCGAAACCGTGAACGTAGTGAACTTGATATAACCGAAGGAACCTGATAGCTTTTAAAAGGAGTGGTTAAAGCTCCGCATTTAAAAAAATATCTGTTTTAAAATTAACCGAGTGGTTTCTTTTAAATTGTTCCAACGATTAAACTTTTGGTTTATTTTCTTTGCATTATAAATAATGCGTCCCATCATTAACCTATCATTGCAGAAAACAACGAAAATACAACGTCCTCTTATACCATCCGCATTCGCCACTGGGTCCCATCATCACCCGTTAGGTTACTTAACTAACGACAGAGCGGGGGCTGGGCTAGCGCGGGTGTAAAACATAAGTGACGTCTAAATAACTATCATATATAGATATTGTACATTCGTCAGACGCAATAATAGGCATTCCAGATCTCATATGAGCTTTATTGGATTTGCAAGCAATCCGCGTTTGTTTAGAGCCTGCAACAAAAGACGGATTACACAGTTGTGATGAATAGCCATTACCCCACCCTAGACCCCTACGGGTACGGCAAACTACCCGCCAAATATCCGAAGTGAAGCGGTCTCCCTCAACAAAGTGAGTAGGCCACTAAACACTTCAAAGTACCCGGTAGTTTGTGCACCCCACCTTGGGTCTATCCTAGAAGAAAAAACAGTAAAATGAAATAATACAACGGTGGCTACAACCGCAACCTGGATGTGCCCCGCAAAAATAATATTACAACATATTACAATTATATCGAATGAATTAAAATAATAACCCATCACAAACCCCGGTTAATCATCACAACAGTCCAATACAGTTCACATCCACAAACAGTAAAAACCATTACAGAAATGTGCAACCCCCTGCCAACCGTCATACTACCAGTTAGGGGAGGTTTACGAACACATTATACAAACACAGATATAATCAAATTAGCAAACATCGTAAAATTTCGATCGAGCAAAACACTTTAGATTTTACTGCAAAACTTCTATGTGCACCTGAGATCTTAGCAGAAAATAAAATATCCAGAAATATCACTGTTAACACCAGAAGGTTACTGAAGAAATTTGGGCCGACTCGGCCTTAACTCGGCCGCGGTTCCGCGGCGGATCGCATGGATCCGCCGCGGTTCCGCAGCAAGTTAGCCGAGTTACGCGACCAAATTTCTGCAGTACCCTATTATTTCCTTCTTGTTATTCTGCAGGTCCCTAAAAAATTTTTAGGGCCTGTTTTAATTTCGACAGAAACTGTGTAAAACGATGATCTTTCCGGTTCTTTTTGCGTTCGAAATACTTACGACTTTGCTAATGAGTTAATTATTGTTTAGCGAGGCTCTGATACCACTGTAAGTCGATGTACAACACCTCACGACTTGCGGGGAGGCGGAATAATGAAAAACAATCTTGTTTAAAACGTAAACATCGACTAACCGAGAATCTTTGCATAAACAATAACTAACAACAAACATAGAAGTTAACAACTACTATGAAAAGTGATTATACCTAAAGATCCGAGTCCTTCGTCCTGTCGTTCTCCACGTCCTCTCCGGCCTTCTCTAAGTAGTAGAAGATCCACCCGAGAGCTTTACTACAAGCTTCACCTCAAACTAGAGGTAACTAGGTTTCTTAAATCGCTAATCTAAGCAACCTAGGTGATATAGAGAATGGTTAAGGATTAAGTAGTCTAATCTAATCCTTGTACTCAACACATGAGAGGGGAGGATTAGGGTTTGAAGAGGGAGAGCTTGAGGAGAGAGAAAGTGAACAAAAGAATGAGATGAGATAATGAGCTATCATAATATATATCAAGCATAATATATTATCCAACAAAAGAAAATGAAGGATGAATAATCATGCTTCATAAATATCTAATGGGTGATTCATCTCCATGATTCATTAAGCATTTATGATGCATTAATGACATAGATGAATTACTCATATGACTCACTAATCCCATTTAATGCATATGCCACCTTAACCCCCAAGTCACCATCTTCTAGAAGCTTCTCGCGCAATTACGAGAACGCCCCTCCTATCCATAAAAACACGGAAAAACTTTAGACTGTATAAATCCAATAACCGGATACTAGAAACTGGCTTAAACCAAAGCTGACTAGTAAAAACTGTCCGGATGTCGTACGTGCGTAAACACACGTATGCGTCCGAACCCTTGTCGTAAAACCATACGGCCTCTATATCGTTTCGCCTGGAGTAGGAAAACTCTCTGTGTGGGACTCTAGAGACTCGACTACTACGCTGGCAGTGGGTTTAACTACAGACCGCAAGCGGCACTAGCTGTACGTAACGGTCCCCAGGTAGATGTTGATAAGAAGGCCGATGAGGAAACCCATCCGAACTCCTACTGAGTCTGATGTGATAATCTCCATACAGTCCGGTCCGTTCGTCTAAGACTATCGCATATCGGGCTTAGGGGAGCGGCAAGCGTCAGTCCCCTAATTGCAGTATAAGTCGTGTCGGAGCGAAGCCCATTACACCCTGAGAAACTACTAGAACCTACCAGCAAATCTCGCTTGCCCTGGCCAGGGACTTTGCGTAATGGCTCTCTGACACAGCGTGATATCAACCCCCAATACCGAGAGAGACGAATCCTGTCTAACCGCCACTGCCTCCAAGTGCTCGGGACTGCACCCAACTGCTACCTGTTTGCACGACTCCTTTGAGCCGTGGTAGGGTAGCAATCTAAGAACAGTGGGACACACTCGAAGCAAAGTAGCAGTGTCAAGTCTGGGGACTATGCTGTACTCATATCACCTGGGAACTGTTAACTGACGACTGGTATAAAACCAACCAACAGTTCCCTGTGAGTCCTGTCCGGTGTACCCGTAACCCAACAAGCACCTGCATACTATCTCCAGTACGACGTACTGACAGCTGTGGGATAGACCATCTCCCCAACTGGGATGAGAAGCGTACACACTAGTCTACTCCGGAGTATCGATGCCCTGTCTCGATAATCCAACGACTAGGGACCTGAATAAGGATGCGCTTGTAGACTATCCAGCCCCCACTAGTGTGACTGCCATCACAACGCTGGTAGTCAAGCAAGATCCTAAGAGCTCTATCAATACGTATACTCACATATTAAGATAGAAAAAACCAAGTAGCATACTACCATGTTTAGCAAGACTGTTATATACATGTGAATATCCCAAGCTTCCATTAAGTAATATACAAACTAGTATGATACAATAATGGCCCCTAGGGCATATACACTAACAGCGAATGCTTCACGAGCCGCCTCGTTTCACTTCGCCACAAGGCGAAAAAATTCGTCTCGTGATGACGTGGCCAAGTTAGGCGAATTGCCTCGCTTCGTTGCGGTGAGTCAAGCGAAGCGAGTGGGTTCCTCAAATCCGCGATGTTGCCTCATCGATGTTCGCATCGTCCAACTCCCCGACTTGCATCACCTCGCTTCGGGAATCGTCTTGATTCGCAACAATTCGCCGCTTCGGTTCACCTCGTTGATCGATTTGTTCGAAGTCGGCGTCCAACGGTCAGCAACGGCTAGGTGCACACCGAGTCGCCTCGCCTCTTCTTGGAAACCCCATCTAATGGCTAGATACAGGCAAATCAAGACGAGACAAGGTGAATCAACAAGGATATTCGCTTCGCCTCGCATTGATTTCCCCATCCAATGGCTAGAAACAGGCAAATAGAGGCGAGGAGAGGTCAATCGGCGAGGTGATTCGCTTCGCCTCGCCTTAATTTCTACATCCAGCGGCTAGAAACAGGAAAATAGAGGCGAGGCGAATCACGAGGCGATTCGCCTCGCCTCGTAACGGCTATAAACGACCAAATAATTCAAAAAATCCCCAAAAACTATAAATACCAAATTAAGGAATTGGTTGATGATTTTTACGATGCGTTGAGAAATGGTGAGCCGGTGCGGGATACGTAGAATTTTGCTTTCGATGAAGAAGAAGGATTTTTCAACCCGATACCATCTCGAGAGTAACTAACATCCCGATAAGGCCAGGAAATCAGCAACCACAAGAACTTGCGGTGTATCGATCTTTATTTGGAGACTTTGTTGAGCTAAAAGATGCGAGGATAAACTCTGCACAAATGTATAGAAATGTGCTAGCGGTTTGCCGATGGGTAAAGCGCAATATCAAAGGTATTAACCGCGTGTTTTCATTCCCGGCTGGTGTGGAACATATCATCCATTGCTTAATAGAAAAGGACCATCATTTTTGTGCTGTAACGCAATTGTTTAGTACGATAATGGAAGGGGTTGCTCAGAAGAAACCCCTGCTTTTGATCCTAATTACCCAGATTTGCAAATACTACATGGTTAGGGAAGAGTTCGATAGGTTTACTTCCTCTTATCCACATTGGCCAGTTGAGAGAGAGAAGATCTCATAGGGATACACGAGCAGCCACTACGAGCAGCAAAATTGGACAAGAGAAGACCCCAGTAAGCATCCAAGGCCGGAAGACTCAACGGAGGCTGATTGATGCGAAAAAATATTTGTGTATGTGTGTTGTAAATAACCGCAATCAAGAAGGTATCACAAATAGTTAGCCGCGATGAGTACGGGTCGTCTACAGGGAAACGGTGAATTTCTTATCTTGCTTTAGACGAGTTGATAAAGGAGATGAGGGATTGTTGTCGTTTATATTAAGAAGAGATGAAAAGTTTATAATAGAAGGGCTTGTAGGGTTTATAAGACTTAGTAGTTAATGGATGAAGTAAAAAAATATAATTATTTTTTATCTTTTAATTGTTTAATACTAGAGAGATAGCGATGAATGTGGATTATGGTTCTTGGAGGGAATTAGGGTTTCCCACTACTGCCTCTTGTCCTTCCATTGATCTCTATTTATCTCAAGCCCTTAACAAAACGATTATTAACGAATTTCAAATCGTGGTCGTGACTATCATGAATTGATAGCGCCGAGGGTTAACATTTATTTTGATAAAGTTTATAATTATTAAAACTTTTAAAAAGAATTTAAGTTATAGTTTTCATCCATTATTCTACCCTATCCTACAAACCCTAGCAAGCAAGAATTTACTCGCTCATGGATATTAGCGCAGTAAAATAGAGGTGGAAGATGAATGTGTAAGTAGATGTCGCACCCCCCACGCACTTGTGGGGAGGCGGAATTTACAAAAAAATATTTTTTATAGTATGCAACACCGACTTTAACTCGAGGATCATTACGGAAACCTTAACTAGCTATTCTACTTGGAGGTTTAGTTACTCGGTAAGAGTTTTGTACCTCCTTGTTACTTTCCTTCGGGTCTTCTTCTCCTCCTCTCTTTGAGCTCCTCGAAGATCCGGATCGTGCTTGATCGTCGGCCTCCTCGTGTCGAAAATGATCCACCCGAGAGTCTATACTTCAAGCTCCAACCTCTAAACCGAAGTAACTAAGATACCTAGTTCGCTAAGCTAGGAAGCTTAAAAGTTGTAGAGTGTATAAAGGAGTATTTTATCTCATATAACCCTCTGGCTTACAACACATGTGAAGGTTATGGTTTTTGAGGAAGAAGGAGAGGAAAATTGGAGAAAGAAACATAATGAGCAAACGAACTAGGTCAAAGGCAAGTGAAGAATAGCTCACTCATTATCTCACATGAAGTATGGATTATTTTCCCATTGAAAATAGCAACCATACTTCAATAGTAACCACAAACCAATAAACAAATGCAATGAGCCATGCTTCACCCCATGCCATGAATATCTCCAATTTCCACCTCATTAATCTATTTCTAAAAATAGATAAACCAAATAATAAGGTGTCCGCTTCTAGAATTATCTCTTGTGAAATTACAAGAATACTTTCACCGTATATACATACCCGTATTCGTATTCCGTTAAATACAAATACAATGAGATAATAATAATCCAATAATATAATATTAGAATCCGGCTTAAATCAAAGCCCACTAGTATTATCCATCCGAACAACATCCATATAGTCAGTATACGTATGTGATCGGAACCCTATTGTAAAACCATACAGCCTCTACATCATTTTGCCCGAATCAGGGAAACCCTCTGTGTGGGACTCTAAAGACTCGACAGTATGCTGGAAGTGGGTTTAACTATAAGTCCGTCAGTGGTGCTAGTTGCACGTAATGGCTACTCAGGTATCTGTCGATAAGAAGGCCGATGAGCAAACTCATCCGAACTCCTACTGAGCTTATCTGTGATAATCTCTATACAGTCCGGTATGTTCGTCTAAGATACTCGTATATCGGGCCTAGGGGAATGGTAATCGTCAGACCCCTAATAGCGTAATAAGTCGTGCCGGGGTAGAGCCCAATACACCTTGAGAAACTATTGGAGTACCTACCAGTAAATCTCGCTTACCCTGGTCAGGGACTTTGTGTAATGGCTTTCCGAACACAGCGCGATATCAACCCCCAATACCAGGAGAGACGAATCCTATCTAACCACTACTGCCTCCAAGTGTTTCGAGACTGCACCCAACTACTACCTGTTTGCACGACTCCTTGAGCTGTGATAGGGTAGTAATCTAAGTACAGTGGGAACACACTCAAGACGAATAGTGATGTCAAGTCAACGGACTAATCTGTACTCATGCCATCCGGGAACTGCTACCTGACGATAAGTATAATACTAACCAACAGTTCCTAACGAGTCCGTCTAGTGTAACTCATAACCCAATGAGCACCTGTATACTATCTCCGGTACGACATACCAATGGCTGTGGGACAGACCATCTCCCATGTTGGGATGAGAAGCGTATACACTAGTCTACTCTGGAGTATCGATACACCGTCTCGATAATTCTACGACTAGAGATCTGTATAAGGATGTGCTTATAGACTACCCAGCCCCCACTAGTATGACTTGATTAGTATAAAATATTGCACATTTGAATGATTATTTTCCCCACTATTGTTAAGTTCTAAAAGGTGTTTATTGTAATTATAGAACATATGAGAGTTTATGTGTAAAAAATTTATTATCATATGTTTCTACATTATAATTAACATAATGAGGGAAAATACATGCATATAATATGCCTATCATATCAAATTTTCCTAATCAACATTCTTAAAGATTTAATATCATATAAAATGGTTAGGATGATATCTCAAATATAACAAATACTACTAACACTATGAATTGAGATATTATGCAGATATGAGCTCAGGGTTAGAATCCTCGAGATCCGAGATGTCGAAATAAAATCTGCCGATCAATTGAAGCAAATCATAAACGGCAGAGACTCGGAGTAAGATTTTCAAAATCCAGACATCGAAGAGATCTACACATGTCAACAGAAGAGTCCATAAGAAATCTCATGACCTGATACCACTATAACGCCGCCGTTGGATGGCCAAACCCCATGATATGCGGCGGATCCGCGGGCTCCTTATAGCCGTAGGATTTGGGATTTTTTTTGGTGTGATGTTATCAGCATATCCTAACATCTGGCAACTAGGGTTCCAAGTTTTGGGACTATATAAGGGACTGAAGCTTCATATCAAAAAAGTATCAACCGAAAAGATTAAGAGGTCCAAGATGATCCACGCATCCGAGTTGATCATCAGTTGTTCATCTACTTCCAACAAAATAGAGATCGAGAGCAAAACCTAGGGTTCTTGTACTCTACTTTAAAAGGATTTGTACATGATATAGTTAATTAATAAAGATAGAGTTTTTATTAGCCTTTTCGTAATTAATTTCTGCACTTAATTTCTGTATCTTACATTATGATCTCATTCTTCGTCCTTTCTTCTCCAACCATGCATGAGTAATTCCTAGCTTGATAGGGTTCGTAGGCTAGAGTAGATCAATGGATGATAAAATATTTTAACTTCTTTTATACATTTTAAAGTTCATAAACTTTAGCAAAATAAATGTTAACATCCTTATCGAGAGCGCTACTAATTTATTGATAGTCTCGAGCACAATTTGAGATTAGATTAACACTTATTTTGTTAAGGGGTTAGACATGAATAGAGATCAATGCAATGACAAGGGTTAAGAGTGGGGAAACCCTAGTTTCTTCCAAAAGAACCATAATCTACATTCATCATTATTGATCTATTTTAAACTATTAAAAGATAAGATGAGTCATTTTTAATTAGTCATCCATTACTACTAAGTCATATGAACCATACAAGGATTTTTTTTTTATAAAATCTACACCCGTATTAAAATAGATCTACAACCAATCAACCCATCTTTCAATCAACTCGTCTAAAGCAAGAAAAAGATTCACGTTTCTCTGCGGACGACCCGTACTCATCGCGGCTAGCTACTAGCGACACCGTCCTGATTGCGGTTACTTTATTTACAACACTCTTTTTCACATCAATCATGACTGCCATCACAACGCTGGTAGTCAAGCAAAGATCCTAAGGGCTCTACCAATATATATTAGCGATATGCTAAAAGAAACATATACACATATTGAGGTAGAATCAAACCAAGTAGTATACTACCATTTTAAGCAAGACTGTTATTATATCTGTGTATATCCCAAGCTCCCAAAATGTAATATACAAACCAGTACTATACAATAATGGCCTCTAGGGCATATATCACTAACAATATCCCACTTGCACTAAGGCCATATATTGGCATATCGCAGACCTATCATCTCGAATAGCCTCTCGAACTGCGTCTGAGGGATGGCCTTTGTGAGTGGACCTGCAGTGTTGTTCTCCGTGTCTACTCTCCTCACCTCGATCTCCCGGTGATCAACGATCTCCCTGATCAGGTGGTACCACCTCAATATATGTCTGGACTTCTGATGGGACCTTGGTTCCTTCACTAAAGCTATAGCCCCGTTGTTGTCACAATACAAAGGTATTGGATCAATAATGGACGGAACTACCTGAAGTTATGTTATGAACTTCCTCATCCAGACTGCTTCTTTCGCGGCGTCACATGCAGCGATATACTCTGCTTCCATCGTCGAGTCAGTAATGGTGTCCTGCTTGGAGCTCTTCCAACAGACCGCCCCTCCATTGAGGGTAAAGACATAACCCGACATAGACTTTGAGTCATCCTTGTCACTCTGAAAGCTGGAGTCGGCGAAGGCCTCGATCTGGAGGTCTTCACTGCCTTACACCAAGAACATCTCCTTAGTCCTTCTCAGGTACTTGAGAATGTTCTTAACTGCTGTCCAATACTTCTCCCCTGGGTTTGACTGATACATGCTTACAACGCTCAGTGCGTAAGCTATATCTGGTGTGGTACACAATATCGCATACATTATAGAGCCTACCGCAGAAGCGTAGGTATAATAGTCATGCGATCTCTTTCCAAATCAGTCTTGGGAGACATCTCTTTGGAGAGGGTGATTCCATAACAAGCCGGTAGATTACTATTAGTTATGTATATGCCCTAGAGGCCATTATTGTACATATGATGTATATTATAATGGATGCTTGGATATATATAGAGAGGACTTTCTTGCTCGACATGATATTATGCTATCTGGTTTCACTTTGTCTTAACATGTTGACTTGTATTGTATTACTGTCTTACTCTCACATGTTGATAAAGCCCTTAGGATATGTACTTGACTACTAGGACTATGATGCAGATCATACTAGTGGGGCTAGGGTAGTCCATGAGTACATCCTATAATTGTTCCTAGTCGAGGGTGTATCGAGACAGGGCATCGATACTCCAGAGTAGACTAGCGTATACGCATCTTGACCCATATAATGGGCGATGGATGATCCCACATCCATTGGTGTTTGACATTAAAGATGGTGTACGTGTGCTCAGTGGAGACTGGGTACACTGAATGGATTCGCTGAGAACTCCTAGATGGTATTATACCCATCGTCAGATAGCAGTTCTCTGGTGACATTGGTACAGGTTAGTCTGTAGACCCGAGATCGTCATAGAGTCTTGTGTGATTCCCATTGTGCTTTGATTTCTACCTTACTACAGTCATGAGAACGTGCAAAATGGTGGCTTTTGGGTACAGTCCCGAATCACATGGAGGCAATGAGCGATAGGAGGGGTTTCGTCTTTCCCGGTATTGGGGGTTGATGTTGCGCTGGTGTTCGATTGGCTATAACTGGAAGTCCCTGGCCAAGGCTGATATGGAGATCTACTGGTAAGTGTTATCAGTAGTTTCTCGACCCGTTGTGAGCCTCACATCGACACGACTTATCAGTTACTGGGGTCTGACGTTTACCACCTCTAGACTGGATATGCGACATATTATACGAAGAGACCGGACTGTACGATAGTGTTACTGATTGGATTCATAGGAGTGTGAGCAGGCTTGCTTATTGATCTTCTGATCGCTCAATACCCGGGTGGCCGTTACGTTTAGCTGACCGCTTGCGGCTTTGTGGGTGTTTGATATGATCATCACCTACTGCCGGCGTATTGACGAGTCTTTAGAGTCCTACACAGTGGTTTCCGGGCTCAGGCGAAACGGAGTAGGAGCACATATGTAATATGTGCGGGACCGAGATTGATACGAGTATGTGATACCGTATTATATTCTCGCGATATGTGATATCGGCCGGTTATATGTGATATAGCCAGGTCATCGGATCAAGTGTTGATTCGATGAGATGATACATTTTATATTAGTCGGTTATATGTGATATAGCCGGATTATCGGATCAAGTGTTGATTCGATAATTTAATGTATAAATATATATTTGATATATTAAATTACATTAACTAATATATGCTCACTTAAGTATTTCATTTTCTCACTTTGGATACATTTAATATATATGTGATATATGTTTATTGTATTCTTTTCTTTGTTATATTAAATATTATATATGTGATATATAATATTGTAACATGCTGGGTTATAAATGCAACTAGGGTTTATGAGATTAATACCATGGCTAGATTTATGGTTAGGTTTTTAATTATCTTAGTGGATTAATCTTGAGATATTTTCTTGTGTTGACTTAGTCCACCTTTCTTGATATTTCTAAGATATTTATTAACCTAATCTTTAATCCTAACCCATAGTTTATTCTCTACATGAGTTAGCCATGACACATTTAACCCATGGTTGTATTTCTAACCTTATCACAATTTCATTCTTACTTGAGCTAGAATTTCTTCTTCTTCTTCATTTTTGATATTCTAGCTCTCTTAATTTGTTGATGTGATGAAAAATAGTGAGAAATAAATTTCTAAAATGAGCAAAATTCCTACTTCATCATCCTCTTCTATACTAACCATATAGATTAATGTGTTAGCTTCACTAGTTCCTAATTAGTGAAGCAATAGCTTGGGTTTGTGACTCCTCAAGGTAGATCATCTTAGATTGTGAAGACTTCAAACTAGCATGGATCATTTACCTCATGAAGCCTCTCTAGAGTCCAGGAGCTTGATGATCGCAATGAAGGGACCACAACTTGGAGCTTATGAAGCGAAGGAACGGACTACAAAGGTTGTAATCCCTATCACTTAGAAGTAAAGTAGTTTACTTGTTGTTTCTAACCCTAATTCTCTAGTAAAGATCCTTGCTTAGGTTGTTTGGCACTTGAAAATTTTAAATGCGGCATGTTTGATATCTTTTAGAACCTTATTCTGGTGCCTATGAACCTTACAATTACCGCGCTTTGAATCTTCCATACTAAATCTTTTTAGTATGATGTCGATGTACCTGGACTGTGAAAGTCCCTAACATCCTCTTAGATCTATCACGGTAGATCTGGATCCCCAGAATGTAGGAGGCATCACCCAGGTCCTTCATGGAGAACCTTTGTGACAAGAATCCTTTGACTGATTGTAGCATAGGAATGTCATTTTCTATCAGGAGAATGTCATCTACGTAGAAGACGAGAAATACCACAGTTCTCGCTATAATTTTACTATAAATGCATGGTTCATATGGATTTTTGATAAAGTCAAATTCCTTGACCGTCTCATCAAAACAGATGTTCCAACTCCGTGATACCTGCTTTAATCCATAAATGGATTTAAGTAACTTGCACACTCTTCCGCTGCTCCCACTCTCTATGAAACCCTCCAGCTGATCCATATAAACAACTCTTCCAAATTTCCATTCAGAAAAGCGGTCTTTACATCCATTTGCCAAATTTCATAATTGTGGAAGGCAGCAATAACAAGAAGGATCCGAATGGATTTGAGCATAGCCATTGGAGAAAAGGTTTCATCATAGTCCAAACCAGGTCTTTGACGAAAACTTTTTGCAACAAGTCTAGCCTTATAGGTTTCAACCTGTCCATCTACACCAATTTTCTTTCTGAAGATCAATTTGCAGCCTACGGGTTTTACCCCTTCTGGAGCAATATCCAAAGTCCATACTTTATTGGTGTACATGGACTCCATTTCGGTCCGCATTGCATCTAGACATTTTACTGAGTCTCTGCTCCTAATGGCTTGCTGGAAACTAGTTGGCTCATCATCGTCGATGATGCAATCCTCTCTATCCCCGTCTATGAGAAAACTGTAGTATCTTTCGGGCAGATGAGACTGCCTATTAGTCTTGCGGAGTGGCGTGGGGATGTTCGATTCTTTCGAAACTTCTGGTTCCACCATACTTTCAGTAATTGCTTGTGGTTCTGGAATTTCTTCCAGTTCTATTGCGCTCCCACTTATTTCTTTTTCAAGAAATTGGGTTTCCAAAAAGTGGGCATGCCGAGAAACAAAGACATTTTGTTCTTCCGCGTAATAGAAAAGATACCCCCTGGAGTTCTTTGGATATCCCACAAACTTACACAGTACTGAGCATGCCTCGAGCTTGTCCGTATGCTGCTTTTTTACAAAAGCTGGACATCCCATATCTTTAGATACTTAAGATAGGGTTTCTTCCCACTCCACATCTGATATAGTGTGGTAGGCACTGACTTAGTAGGAACCTTGTTCAAAATATATGCAGCTGATTCTAGTGCATAACCCCAGAAAGATCACGGTAACTCAGCGTTACTCATCATGGAACGCACCATATCCAATAAGGTTCGGTTCTGCCTTTCCGATACACCGTTTGTGTTGAGCTATGTATGGAGGAGTAAGCTGAGAGAGAATTCCATTCTCTTTTAAGTAATCCAGGAACTCGGCACTTAAGTATTCACCATCTCGATCAGATCTAAATGTCTTGATATTTTTGCCGGTTTGTTTTTCCACTTCATTCTTGTATTCCCGGAATTTTTCAAAGGTCTCAGATTTATATTTCATCAAGAATACATGTCCATACCTTGAGAAATCATCCGTAAATGTAATGAAGTTGTAACAACTCTGTTTTAGTGTACAGAAAACTATTTAAAAATTATTGTACAAATGGAGTATTTGCAATCCTGTGTATGCTATAAGTATTTGATTTGCTTTTGAACAGCAAGAAAGAACTTGTAGCTCATTAGTAAAGCTTTGCACTGCTGTGACGTAGCCCCTGTGTTCGAATCTCTCCAGCCACATATATATTTTTTGTTGATTTTCTTTTAAACTTTTAGAAGCTCAAAAGTTTACACGTGCAAAACACATAAAATGAAAAGTCACAAAGTAAACAAACATGTGGGAAATAATATACCAACAGACAGGGACATGTGGCAGGAATCCTAACTCCAACCCATCAATTTTAGCCAGCGAGATGTGAAGGGGGGCCGGCACCGCCGGACTTGTCCGCAGGGAATGCCTCCATATTTTAACCCTAGCACCCCTTGGCCTACCTCACTACCCCCATATTGTTTGTTTACTCTGCAATTATCCAGAGAATTAAAAATCACTATTAAACCAAATTTTAATGCACATTTTTTATTCTCAACGCATTACCCGAAACCCTAATTTTCACTATAAATACCACACTACATTTCACCCCTCCTCATTCAGAAATCCCATATAAAAACTCTCTAAAATTTCCAAGTCAAAAGTTATACAAAAGGAGTTAGCAAAGGTTGAAGTTCCGGCGATATTTCGGGAAGAATCTGGCGACGAAACGACTTCCCGACGCCTTCCTAAGTTCACCCTACCTCTTCCTTTTCTTTCTAATATGTAAGTCCCATCTTCCTTCATTCCAGTCTAAAACATCCTCAATTCAAAACTCGTCGGAAGCGGAGTTATTCCGACTTCCGATTCTAATTTCATCAAAAATGCAAAATTTTCTTAATAACGAATTTACCATCTTTTTATATATTGTTTATTAACAATTAAATAACACATTAGAATAAGTTTCATCTCAAAATAATATGTATAGTAACATCTATTCCATCTTTACGATAAAATACCATCATGTTTACATACGACGTTGCTTATTCATTTTACCCATAATACCTTTAGAAAACTCACGAGATAATGACCTACCTCATCACAACACACATTTTTGACATAGCACGATAACTTTTGGAACATTAGTTTGTGGGAAAATTCGAGTTTACATTTAAATACCATAAACATTCAAAATCCGTTTTCTTTAAAAGTGTATTATTTAATTTCTTACAAATGCGCCTCTACAACCCATTTTGAGGAACCCCGATCGGGATGATGCGGGTTATCGCACATTCTCAGGCCTAATAGAGCGAGATGCAGATCTCCTCACGGAGCATCCGATCTCGATGGAATTTTTAATGCAATTTTTAAGAAAAACGTGATTTCTATTTAATAAATAAGTTCTATTATATATATATATATTATCAAAATATCTACTTTAAATATACAATATATATATTTCATGTTTTCTAAATCAAAGGAATCGCAAATTTCATGAAACTACCATTACAAATCAATACAATTCCAATATTATATTAAAATACCATATATAATGTAATCTAGGTTCTATTCACTAGAAAACATTATATTTTAAAATATACATCCATGTATACCCTAAAGACGATAATTAAATACTTGAGATGTATTTTGAAAATATATCAAAACTATTTTTCATAAAACCCCCTCAAGTTATATTAAATTACAATAAGAATCCTAATAAACATAGGTTTAAGCGGGACCAGTTCTCTTGAGACTCAGGGAGCCGGAGAATATGGGTGCTTGCCTATTTAAGGTAGACGACCTAAAAACGGTGTTATCAATACGGTAATTGTCTTGGAAAAAGACAAATCCTGCCGTCCATGTGCAGCAGTTACCGATAACATCAAAACTAACTCAGGACTTCAATTTGTTTACTCAGATAGAGTCTCAGTCTAATATGAAATCAATCTGACTTGAATTCAATTCAAGTATAACTACAATACAACATGAATCCATTTATACCAGAACTCAATCTATATCAACATGACTCGACTGAACCGAACCATGGATATACTCTATATGATTATCCATTTATATCCATTCCATTTACATGATATCATGGTTTTGGAAAGTCATCCATCTATAAAAAAAAACAATGCAAAAAATATTACGGGGGTTTAAAGGGGTAGACTGATACGGAATGTGTTAGAAGTGGCACGGGACGGTCGCTTTAATACACCTAACCTGAATATCCATTGCTGTTGTACCGTGGCATAACGGTTCCTTGTGCTCTGTATACCTTAGTCTCCGGAATAGTGGGACTCCTCTCGTATACACTGGCATATTCTGTACCAACCTACAAACAACTGCGTTAACATAACAAACTCACCAGTTAAATTCTCATATCTGTCTATTCTTACCTATCTTTGGGACTTACCGAGCGATTGTTTACTGACGACATTCCTTTTATTTTTCTTTGGAATGTTGTCAGGTGGATCGGACTCTTTGGAGGTTGAGCCCAGTACTGAAGACTTGGAGTAGTTCGCCATTGACCCAGAGCTCTAGATACTTGTATATATTTTCTTTTCAGTTCATGCCATTGTTAGGCATTGCTTTCTATTCCTGTATTTACATTTTCAGTTATACTTGTATAGAAATATTAATAAATAAAAGTTGATGTTCATTTACATTCACATCTCTTGTGTATATTTTACATTATATTGGTTAGATATGCTTAGCGTGTTTACTTCTGAGTAAATACGTAGCAGGCCTCGTCACGTTTCCTTACCGTTCACTGGGAAGCGGGGCGTGACAGGTTTTGTTGGCGGCCCATGCAGGTCAGTTCTGCATGGACATGCAGGTCAATTCTGCATGAAGTCCTAAGCAATATAACACAAGAATCAGCAACTAAAAACATCCTTTACATTTTATATTCCTTAAATCTTACAATTTCATATACTTTGAATCCATCCTAACCCTATTTTTCTTTTAAGGTTATGGATTCTCCAAACAATACCGGCACCAACTTCAACAACACACCACCACCTGTACCGCTTACTCCTACCGTTGTTGCTCCGATCAATGAGCATACGGCAGACTGCTATATTACTGAACCGTCCAGAAGCGGAAACGTCCGGAATAAAGCAATTCCGGGCATTGCACCCAAAGCAATTTTCGGGGAAAGAGAGCCCTTTAGAAGCGGAAGAATGGGCTCAGAGCATTAAGGATGATTTGGCAGCAGCACAAGTGCAAGAAATCGCTTGGGTACAGGTTGCGAAGCTGCAACTCACCGACAATGCCCGAGTTTGGTGGAAGGCGGAAGAAAGCCGTCTTGACCAGCCGATCGAATAGAAAACTTTTCGCGACATGTTCGACGCAAAGTACTTTCCAGAGACTTCCCGATTTGACATTGAGCAGCAATTCATCCACCTACAACAGGGTTCGATGTGGACCAAATCTGTGGATGAGTATGATGCTGAGTTTACCATACTCAGTATGTAAGATATGTCTCAATATTCGATTTTGTAATATCACATACTATACAGCTAACACAAGACCTTAACAGGTTCGCAGCATACTTGATACCGACTGCTGAGATCAGGTCCAGACGATTTCAGTAAGGGTTAGATCCGAAGATCCAAGCTGCTTTAGCTACAGGGGATTTCCTAACCCACGAACTGGCCCCGAAAGCTGCCCGTCGATATGAGGCAGTAGTGAAGATGAAAGGCAGATCCCAATTTGCCGGAGTGAAGCGCCCTACCACTCAGATGGCAGGAGGAGCCTCTTCAAGGCCACCTTTTGTGCCCAGGAGACCGGGATTACCAATCAACCGGCCCAGCCCAGCCTTTTGCACCTACTGCGGGAGGGATGGACACCTGGCAAAGGACTGCCGGAGTGAAAATTGCCTTTGTTTGGTTTGTGGTTCACCCACACATGATATTGGGTCTTGTACTCGAAGACTCAATCCAAATGCTGCACCTAGACCAGCAATTACCTATCCACAGCGACCAGCCATCCAGGCCCCTGCTCCGTGACTAGCTCTCCTAGCTCCACCACCTCGTGGACCGGCCGCACATCCTCCTCGTCAGTTCCACCAAGCTCAAAGGAACTTACCTCAAGGACAACAGAACGAACAGAGGAATGCTCCTCCAGCCAGGAGGAATGTATCGAAGCGACAGGCTTTCACAATGACTGTGGAAGAAGCTAAAGCCACTGGCCAAGTCATTACTGGTAACCTTTCAATCTTTCAAAACTGTTCAATACTTGTTATATCCATATATCTTTATCTTATACCTAAAACCGATCATACATAACTTAGGTACGATCTTAATAGCCTCACTTACTGCACTAGCACTCTTCGATACTAGAGCATCTCATTGCTTTATGTCACAACGGTTCGTCTGAACTCATGCGATTCCAGTCAAACCTCTCGTATCCAGCTGGAATGTTAGTTCAAGAAACGACGTTCTGAAGGCAATAATAGGATACGACCTGTGTTTAGTGGTTGTCTGCAGCAGGGAATTCTATGCTGACTTCAAGGTACTGGACATACCGAATTTCGATGCCGTTTTGGGTATGGATTGGCTCGGAACTTTTTACGCTACCATCAACTGTCGTCAAAGGAGGGTGGTGTTTGAGATTCCAGACCATCCAGTATTTTATTTCAAAAGTGGAGACCGTACCCTGGATCCAAGCATATACAAATCAAAACCGAAGAAGGCAGTGACTGCGACACTTCAAGCAGAGGAAGGATCGAAGCCAGAGGTAGTTCGAGAGTTCGATGATGTATTTCCTGAAGCCATATCAGGTTTGCCTCCCAATCGAGCTCTTGAATTCAGCATTGATTTAGTACCTGGAGCACAACCGGTGATCGAAGCACCATATCGGTTAAGCCTCGAAGGTTTGAAAGAGATCCGTACTCAGTTGGACGAATTATTGAAGAAAGGACGTATTCGTCCCACCACTTCAAGTTGGGGATCGCCAGTTCTACTTGTGAAGAAGAAGGAAGGTTCATATTGATGTGCATTGATTATAGAGCTCTAAACGAAGTAACTATAAAGAACAAGTATTCACTTCCACGCATCGACGATCTGTTCGATCAGCTAAATGGGTCCTGCATTTTCTCCAAGTTAGATCTTCGTTCGGGTTACATCAGGTGAAGGTCAAAAAGTCTGATATTCCGAAGACGGCATTCAGGACTCGCTATGGAAATTATGAGTTTCTTGTGATGCCATTTGGAGTGACCAACGCACCAGCTATATTCATGAACCTAATGAATCAAGTTTTCCGAGAGTACCTAGACAGGTTTGTTGTCATCTTCATCGACGACATCCTGGTGTATTCTAAGAGTCGGAAAGAACGAGCATCTACGAATTGTCCTGGAGACCTTGCGACAGCATCAACTCTATGCCAAATATAGCAAATGCGTGTTTTGGCTAGATCAAGTCAGTTTTCTCGGACATATTGTATAAGGAGAAGGAATTTCTGTAGATCTAGCTAAAGTATCAGCAGTAAGCGAATGGCCGACACCGAAGTCAGTGAAGGACATTCGAAGTTTCTTGGGTTTAGCAGGATATTACAGAAGATTCATTGAAGGATTTTCAAAGATTGTAACACCTCTGATCAAGCTCACACATAAAGATGAAAAATTCGTGTGGTCAGAAGTATGCGAACGAGCTTTCATAGAACTCAAGTGAAGATTGACGATAGCACATATTCTCGTTATATCGGACCAATCTGGAGGTTTTGAAGTGCATTGCAATGCATCCGGTAAGAGATTAGGATGTGTTCTACATTAGCACGGTAAGGTTGTAACTTATGCATCAAGACAGCTGAAGATTCATGAGCGCAACTACCCGACGCATGATTTGGAATTGGCAGCCGTTATCTTTGCTCTTAAGATTTGGCGCCATTATCTTCTTAGAGAACGAGTGGACATATACACAGACCACAAAAGTCTGAAATATGTGTTTACTCAGAAAGAGTAGAATATGCGGCAGAGAAGATGGTTAGAACTTATGGCAGATTTCGACATCAACCAACAATATCATCCAGGGAAGGTGAATGTAGTACCTAATGCACTAAGTTGCAAACCATTAGAATTGAATCTCACCGCACAGTGGAAGCTCCAACAAGATTTGCATCAAATGGAGATTTATGTGGTCATGCCAGGTAGCGCTTCAAGTTTGATGAACTTACAACTTCAGTCTACTATTGTCAATCGGATCAAAGCAGCTCAAGCAAGTGATATCAAGTTGCAAAAGATCAGAGAACAAGTAGAAAGTGGACTTAGAATAGACTTCATCATACATAACGATGGGTCTTTGAGATACAGAAGTATGGTGTGTGTACCCAAAGGTTCTGTGCGGGAAGAGTTGATGAAAGAAGCTCACAGCTCTCCTTATTCAGTACACCCTGGAGGCACAAAGATGTACAAAGATCTGCGTCAAAATTACCGGTGGCATGGAATGAAGCGTGAAGTAGCCAAAAGCGTCGCTAAATGCTTGGTGTGTCAGCAAGTAAAGGCTGAACATTACAGGACAGCTTCACGCCCAGCTTCCCGGTGTACGGGAAGGGGACGCGGCGATGCCCGCTACATATTTACTCAGAAGTAAACACTCTAAGCGTATCTAAGCAATATAAAGTAAAATGTACACAAGAGACATGAATATAAATGAACAGCAACTTTTATTTATTTAACAATTCCTTACAAGTACAACTGGAAATGTAAATACATGAATCGAAAGCAATGCCTAAACAATGGCATAACTGAAATGAAAAGTATATACATGTGCCTACAGCTCTGGGTCGATGGCAAACTGCTCCAAGTCCTCAGTACTGGGCTCGATCTCTAGTGCGTTCGATCCATCTGACAACATTCCAAAGAAAGAAGAAAATGAATATCGTCAGCGAACAATCGCTCGATAAGTCCTAAAGGAAGAGAGAAGTAGAATAGACAGGAAAGAGAATATAACTAGTAAGGTTTGATTATAATTTTAACGCAGTTGTTTGTAGCTTGGTACAGAATATACCAGTGTATATGAGAGGAGTCCCACTATTCCGGAGACTAAGGTATACGGAGCACAAGGAACCGTTCAGCCACGGTACAACGGCAATGGATATTCAGGTTAGGCGTATTAAAGTGACCGTCTCGTGCCACTTTTAACTCATTCCGTACCAATCTACCCCTTTAAACCCCGTAATGTATTTTGTATTGAATTGTATTATTTTGTGTAATAGATTGTACGACTTGCCGAAACCATGATATCATGTAAATGGAATAGATATAAATGGATAGGCATGTAAACAGAGTATATCCATGTTTCGGTTCAGTCGAGACAGATTGTTATAGATTGAATTCTGGTACAGACGGATTTATTTTGAATTGCAGTTTATACTTGAATCATATTCAAGTCATATTGATTTCATATTTGACCGTGACTCGAATTGAGTCAGACTTTTAAACAAAATTGAAATCCTAAATTAATTTTTGATGTTATCGGTAACTGCTGCATATGGACGGCAGGATTTGTGTATTTTTCCAAGACAATTACCGTGTTGATAACACCGTTGTTAGGTTATCTGCCTTAGATAGGCAAGCACCCACATTCTCCGGCTCCCTGAGGTTCAAGAGAACTGGCCCCGCTTTAACCTATGTTTACTAGGGTCCTTATTGTAATTTAGTATAACTTGAGGGGGTTTTATGTAAAAATAGTTTTGATATATTTTCAAAATACACCTCAAGTATTTCATTATCGTGTTTAGGGTTTTCATAGATGTATATTTTATAAAAGTGAAATTTTCTAGTGAGCAGAACCTAGTTTTCATTGTATATGGTATTTTAATGAAATATTGGAATTTGTATTGAATTGTAATGGTAGTTTCATGAAATTGTGATTCCTTTGATTTAGAAAATATGGAATATATATATATATATATATTTAATAAAAATAAATTTTATTTATATTGTAGAAATCTCATTTTCTTAAAAATTGCATCAAAAATTCCAACGAGATTGAATGCTCCTTGCGGAGGTCTGCATCTCGCTCTACTAGGCCTGAGGATGTGCGATAACCCGCACCATCCCGATCGGGGTTCCCCAAAATGGGTTGTAGAGGCGTAATTGCAAGAAATTGATTAACACTCTTTTTAAAGAAAACGGTTTTGAAGGTTTAAGATATTTATTCATAATTTCGTATTTTCCTATAAACTAGATTTTCAAAATTCATCGTGCTATGTCAAAGATATGTGTAATGATGAGGTAGGTCATTACCTTGTGAGTTATCTAAAGGTAATATAAAGAAATATGTTGAATTGTGTTGAAAGTAAAGTATATGGTATTTTACCGTAAAAATACGATAAAAGTTGCATAATAAATTCTTTTGAGATGAAACTTGTTCTAATGTGTTTTTTAATGATTACTAAATAATCTATTAAAAATTTGTCGGTTTGTTATTAAGAAAAATTAGATTTTTAAAGAAAAGAGAATCGGAAGTCGGAATAACTCCGCTTCCGATGAGTTTTGAAAAGGAGAAGTTTTAGACTAGCAAAAGAGGAGGAGAGAGGTGACTTACTGGCTATAAAGAAAGATGTGAGAAGGAGGAAGCTCTCGGAACCGTCGGGGCGTTGTTTCGTCGCCGGAATCTCCCGAAACGTCGTCGGAATTTTGCCTCTTTCTAACTCCATTTGTACAATTTGGGACTTGGAATTTTTAGAGAGTTTTTGCAATGAAATTCTAAATGAGGAGAGGTAAAATGTGGTGTGGTATTTATAGGGAAAATTAGGGTTTAGGGTAATGAAAAATAGAATTAAAATTTGCATTAAAAATTTGGTTTAATGCCTTTTTAAAATTCTTTGTTTATTTTTAATAAAAACAAACGGTACAGGGGTTAAGGGGGGAGGCCAAGAGGTGTGGAGTTAAAATTTGGGGAGCATCCCCTATGAGGGGCCCGACGGTGCCGGCTGTAGGCGCCATCTCGCCGGCCAAAAACCGGTGAGGGATGGTGGGATCTTCGCCACGTGTTCGTGTCGTTTGGTATAACTCAGTGCACATGTTTGTTTTATCTGTGACTTTTCATTTTACGTGTAGTACATATGTAAACCTTTGGGCTTCTAAAAGATTAAAGTAAAAATCAATTAAAAATATATGTGGCTGGGGGATTCGGACACAGGGGCTATATCATAGCAATGTAAGGCTTTACCAATGAGCTACAAGTGCTTTCTTGCCGTTCAAAAGCAATTCAAATACTTATAGCATACACAGGATTGCAAATACTCCATTTATACATTAAATTTTAAACAATTTTTTGTACATTGAAAACAGAGATGTTACAACAGCTGGTTTACTTCAACCGTTACCTATCCCAGAATGGAAGTGGCAACACATCACTATGGATTTCGTGACTGCACTTCTTTGCAGCATGAAAGGTAACGATGTTTTATGGGTTATTGTGGATCGACTCATAAACTCGGCTTACTTCATCCCATTTTGAGTTGGCCATTCTACTGAGACACTAGCAAAGAAGTACATGGAAGTAAGTATGAATCTAAGTAAGATTTAACTCTTAATAGTGTACTAGTTCTGATACCCATGAACTCATACAGGAAATCGTAAGATTACATGGAGTACCGGTTTGCATTGTCTCCGATCGCGACACCAGATTCCGATCGCAATTTTGGCAGAGTCTGCAAGCTAGCTTGTGAACAAGTCTGAACTTCAGCACAGCTTACCATCTACAAACAGATGGACGGTCTGAGCGAGCTATTCAGATACTTGAAGATATGCTAAGAGCGTGTATGCTAGACTTCGGAGAATCGTGGGATGATCACCCACATCTTGTAGAGTTTTCATACAACAACAGCTACCAAGCAAGTATAGGAATGGCACCCTTTGTAGCTCTTTATGGAAGGAAGTGTCGATCACCATTAAGTTGGGATGATATCGGATATAGAGAATTTCTTGGACCTGAGATGATAGTGACAACTGTCGATATAGTTCGCACTATCAGGGAAGGAATGCGCATAGCCCAAGACCGACAGAAGCTCTGTGCTGATGCAAAATGCCGTCACTTGGAGTTCCAACCGGGAGATCATGTCTTTTTGAAGATTTCTCCAAACCGTGGAGTGATTCGCTTTGGAAGGCAGGGTAAGCTCAGTCCGAGGTATATTGGACCGTTCGACATACTCGAACGAGTCAGAGAAGTGGCTTATCGCTTGGCACTTCCACCTTCATTGGAAGGAGTGCATAATGTATTCTACATATCCCAACTCCGAAGGTGTGTGAGTGACGCCGGTCATATTCTTGATCACACCGAGCTTACTGTACACCCAGACTTATCCCGTGAGCAACAACCTGTTGAAATCCTGGATAAAAAGGTGAAGTCATTTTGGAACAAGGAAGTAAATTTGGTTCAAGTGATGTGGAGAAAAAACTCACTAGGAGAATCAACATGGGAACGTGAGGACGATATGCGGGCAAGATACCCTTAATTGTATATAGATTAGTCCTTAAAATAAATATAAATTTCGAGGACGAAATTTTTGTAAGGAGGGTAAAATGAAACATCTCTGTTTCAGTGTACGGAAAATTGTTTAAAAGTTAATGTATAAATAGAGTATTTGCAATCCTGTGTATGCTATAAGTATTTGATTTGCTTTTGAACAACAAGAAAACACTTGTAGCTCATTGGTAAAGCCTTGCACTGCTGTGACGTAGCTCCTGTGTTCGAATCCCCCCAGCCACATTTATATTTTTTGTTGATTTTATTTTAAACTTTTAGAAGCTCAAAAGTTTACACGTACAAAACACGTAAAATGAAAATTCACAAAGTAAACAAACATTTAGGAAATAATATACCAACAGACAGGAACAAGTGGCAGAAATCCCAACCCCAACCCATCGGTTTTGGCCGGCGAGATGTGAAGGGGGCCCGGCACCGCCGGACTTGTCTGTAGGGAATGCCTCCATATTTTAACCCTAGCACCTCTTGACCTACCCCACTCCCCCCATATTGTTTGTTTACTTTGCAATTATCCAGAGAATCAAAAATCACTATTAAACCAAATTTTAATGCACATTTTTAATTCTCAATTCATTACCCTAAACCCTAATTTTCCCTATAAATACCACACTACATTTCACCCCTCCTCATTCAGAAATTCCATACAAAAACTCTCTAAAATTTCCAAGTCCAAAGTTATACAATAGGAGTTAGCAAAGGTTGAAGTTCCAGCGACGTTTCGGAAAGAATCCGGCGACGAAATGACTCCCTGACGCCTTCCTAAGTTCACCCTACCTCTTACTTTTCTTTCTAATCTGTAAGTACCCTCTCCCCTCCTCTCATTCTAGTCTAAAACATCCTCAATTCAAAACTCGTCGGAAGCGGGGTTATTCCGACTTCCGATTCTAATTTCATCAAAAATGCAAATTTTTCTTAATAACAAATTTACCATCTTTTTATATACTATTTATTAATTATTAAATAATACATTAGAATAAGTTTCATCTCAAAATAATATGTATAGCAACTTCTATTCCATCTTTACGGTAAAATACCATCATGTTTACATACGACATTGCTTATTCATTTTACCCATAATACCTTTAGAAAACTCACAAAGTAATGACCTACCTCATCACAACACACATTTTTGACATAGAATGATGACTTTTGGAACATTAGTTTGTAGGAAAATACGAGTTTACATTTAAATACCATAAACATTCAAAAACCGTTTTCTTTAAAAGTGTATTATTTAATTCCTTGCAAATGCGCCTCTGCAACCCATTTTGAGGAACCTCGATCGGGATGGTGCAGGTTATCGCACATCCTCTGGCCTAGTAGAGCAAGATGTAGACCTCCTCACGGAGCATCCGATCTCGATAGAATTTTAATGCAATTTTTAAGAAAAATGTGATTTCTATTTAATAAATAAGTTATATTTAAATATATATATATATATATATATATATATATATATATATATAATCAAAATATCTACTTTAAATATACAATATATATATTCCATATTTTCTAAATCAAAGGAATCGCAAATATCATGAAACTACCATTACAAATCAATACAATTCCAATATTACGTTAAAATACCATATACAATGTAATCTACGTTCTATTCACTAGAAAATGTTATATTTTAAAATATACATCCATGTAAACCCTAAAGACGATAATTAAATACTTGAGACAAATTTTGAAAATATATCAAAACTATTTTTCATAAAACCCCCTCAAGTTATTTTAATTTACAATAAGGACCCTAGTAAACATAGGTTTAAACAGGACCGGTTCTCTTGAGCCTCAGGGAGCCGGAGAATATGGGTGCTTGCCTATCTAAGGTATACAACCTAAAAACGGTGTTATCAATACGGTAATTGTCTTGGAAAAAGACACAAATTCTGCCGTCCATGTGCAGCAGTTACCGATAATATCAAAACTAACTCAGGACTTCAATCTGTTTTAAAGTGTCTGACTCAGACAGAGTCTCAGTCTAATATGAAATCAATCTGACTTGAATTCAATTCAAGTATAACTACAATACAACATGAATCCATTTATATCAGAACTCAATCTATATCAACATGACTTGACCGAACCGAACCATGGATCGAATGGGGTTCCCTTGCTCAAGGGCTTCCCTCATGAAAGCCACTACTTACCCTGTTTACATGATTATCCATTAATATCCATTCCGTTTACATGATATCATGGTTTCGGTAAGTCATCCATCTATAAAACAAAATAATACAAACAATATAAAAGACATTACGGGGTTTTAAAGGGGTAGACTGGTACGGAATGTGTTAGAAGTGACACGAAACAGTCACTTTAATACACCTAACCTGAATATCCATTGCTATTGTACCGTGGCTTTGTTAGTTATATATATGCCCTAGAGGCCATTACTGTACATGTGATGTATATTGTAGTGGATGCTTAGAATATATATGGAGGACTTTCTTGCCCGACATGATAATATGCTATCTGGTTGCACTTTATCTTAACATGTACACTTGTTGTCTCTTTATTACATGTTGATAAAACCCTTATGATGAGTACTTGACTACTAGGATTATGATGCAGATCATACTAGTGGGGACAGGGTAGTCGGTAAGTACATCCTTCAAATGTTCCTAGTCGTGGGAGTATCGAGACAGGGCATCGATACTCTAGAGTAGACTAGCGTATACGTTTCTCGACCCATATGATGGAAGATGGATGATCCCACATCCATTGATGTTTGACATAAGAGAAGGTATACGGGTGCTCGGTGGAGACTGGGTACACTGGACGAACTCGTCGAGAACTCCTAGATGGTATTATACCTATCGTCGGATAGCAGTTCTCTTGTGACACTGGTACAGGTTAGTCTGTAGACCCGAGATCGTCATAGAGACTTGTGTGATTCCCACTGTACTTTGATTTCCACCATACCACGGTCAAAAGATCGTGCAAAAAGGTGGTTTTTGGGTACATTCTCGAGTCACATGGAGGTAATGAGCGTAGGAGGGGTTTCGTCTCTCCCGGTATTGGGAGTTGATGTTGCGCTATGCTCGATTGGCCATAACAGGAAATCCCTGGTCAGGATTGCTGAGATTTACTGGTAAGTGTTACCAGTAGTTTCTCGAACCGTTATGGACCTTGTATCGGCATGACTTATCAGGCTATTTGGGTCTGACGTTATACCACCCCCAGGATATGATATGCGACATATCTGACGAAGAGACCGGACTGTACGGTAATGTTACTGTTTGGATTCGCAGGAGTATGAGTAGGCTTGCTTGTTGATCTTCTTATCGCTCAATACCCGGGTGGCCGTTACGTTTAGCAGACCGCTTGCGGCTTGTGGATGTTTCATATGATCATCACCTACTGCCGGCGTATTGGCGAGTCTTTAGAGTCCTACACAGAGATTTCCTGGTTCATGCGAAATGGAGTAGGAGCACATATGTGATATGTGCGGGACCGAGATTAATGCGAGTATGTGATACCGCATTCTATTCTCGCGACTGGTGACATTGGTCGGTTATATGTGATATAGCCGGGTTATCGGATTAAGTGTTGATTCGATAAGTTGTTGCATTTGATATTAGTCGGTTATATGTGATATAGCCGGATTATTAAATCAAGAGTTGATTTAATAATTTAATGTATAATTATATATTTGATATATTATATTACATTAACAATTATTAGCTCACTTAAGTAATTCTTTTTCTCACATTTGATACACTTTACATATATGTGATATATGTATTGTTTTCTTTTTACACATAAAAATATATGTGTGTGTGTGTGTGTGTGTGTCTGTGATATATATTCATATGTCCTGCTAGGTTACATATGCAACAAGGGTGTATGAGACTTATACCATGCTAGGGTTTATGTTATGGTTAATATTTATCATTAAGTTATTATAAATTAGTGGATAATGTTTCAAGCTTGGATGAAGCTTGTAGAATATTGACCAAGTCAACTTGTTTGTCTTGTTTAAAATATTTGTTAACCCAACCTTAACCACAAGCCATGGTTTATTCTCTACATGAGTTAGGCATGACATTAACTCACCATGGTTGCATTTCTAACCTCATAATGAATTCACACTCTCTTCTTCATTTCTTCATCTTCTTCATGAGCTCAAAAAAGCTTTCTAGGGTTTTAAGATGTGGAGAAATATTGTGAGAAAATTAAAACTAAAGTGAGCCCACTACCTACTTCATCATCCTCTACTATTAGCCATTTAGTTTAGGGTATTTGCTTCACAAATCTCACAATTAGTGAAGATGTAGCATGAGCTCGAGTCTCCTCGACGTAGATCATCTTCGGCCTCGAAGACATTGAGCAAGCTTGTTTGTTTCTTCATGTGAACCCTTATTAGAGTCCGGGTCTTCACAACTTGCAGCGAAGGGACTACAACATGGAGCTTTAGAAGTGAAGGACCGGTCTCCAAAGGTTGTATTCCATATTCACTTTGTATGTAAATTGTTTACATTTAGTATCGTTGGATTTTCTAGTAACGATTCTAGGGTTAGGGTTAGCTAGAACGGCAAATTTTTGAAATTGGCATGGACGATACCTCCCGAAACCTTGCTGCCGTGCTAAACAACCCTGCAGTGGTATCAGAGCCATGCTAGAAAATTAGATGATGTTTGCTAGGATTACGAAACCGAAATTACTTCGAAACACCCGATACGATGACCTAGTTTCTGTCGAAATTTCTAAGGGCTCTAAAATTTTTTAAACCTAAAATTTTTTTAAACAACTACAGAATGTTGTATGTGATATAACATGAACACAGTACAAAACTCACCCCCTCTCCGGAATTTGGCCTGCCAGACACCCCATAAAACCGGCCTGCTCGGCCCAATGATGAGGAAAAAGGTTGAATTTTGTAGTGTGTTCCAGTCTCTTGGTTTTGGTATTTTAGGTGTTGTTTATTTTTGCTAAATTTGCATGTGATTTTAACTTTCTGCAAAAGCAATTCGGATTGTTTCATAATCGTAATTCTAATATGTATTCGGGTTATTTAGACGATGTTAAAAGTTTGAATGGATATCAATAACCCATATTTTCCCTCGCTGGAAATTTTCAAGAGTTGTATTTTTTCCGAGTTTAAAATCTTCAGAAAATCATGCAAACGATTCTGTGGATCCTCTAGAAGAATGAAACCCTAACTCGATTCTGTGACCGTCAGAACCGCCATCAAACCCTAGGGTTTGTGGTAGTTCAGCGGTGCCACAGGTGAGGTATTGGTTGACCCTTCTACGGTTGGTTCATAGGAGCTGTGGCATGTTCTGGGTACTTTTTGAACTCCGCTCAAGTGTTGAGCTTGTTGGGAAATTTTGGGTCCTTACTTATTCGATCGAAAAGTTTAACATCGTTTAGTTATCTATGATTATGATACAATATTTGGAATCCATATAATTAGTTATGAGATAACTAGTTTGAATTTTATAAATCCAGCAGTTTAGTCTCATTTGATCGGGGGATTTTGATGTTGATCAAAAGTCCGTCGCAATTACGTAGTGTACGCGGATACTCGCTGGGTAACCTTACTAGATAGCCACGTCCCATAGCCCCGACCAAGTGACTGTAGGAGAACCCCGTCGTCCAAAGCATCCGTTAGGGTGCTCACGGCTGCGGTGTTCCGCCTTAGTGTACTTCGTCGACAGCATCGGGGGTGCGGTCGTCTACTAAAGTTTCCAACGAGCATTCGATCAGGATATCGGGAATCTTGTTGAATCACCCGACAGGTTATTGGAAAGTGTTTTCAATATCGAGACTAAAAAGTGGGGTTTATAATTGTTAGGCATGTGATATCTAAGAAATTCATTTGGTTGGGTATGAAATCCAAAGTATGTGATACGTTGGGTTTATGATGTCTAAGGTGGTTGCGGATTCCAATTGTTGTAGTTTTTCACTTTTTTTCTGTGACCGTAAGTGTAATATGTGGTGTATCGCCGGTTTCGTTGCTATATGTCAACGACAATTGGGATACACATATTTACTTACGTTGATAACATATGATGTTATGTGTTGCTGTGATATGTTATATTGGATCGTCGTGTTCTGAATAGCCGGGTTTTTTTATGTGAGATGAGAGTTTTTCATTTTCATTCATGTAAAAGCTTGTATGTAATATTCTTTTATTGGGGCACTTCCGGGTTGAGGATGATGTCACCATTGATGTATATTATTTACTTTTCCGCATTAGGATAGACCCAAGGTGGGGAATACAAGTAACCGGGTTCTAGAGTCCAGTGGGAGACCATCTCGAGGAGTCGAGACCGGGTCTCCTAACTCTAGAATTGGTAGGGTTGCTTGCCGCTCTCGTAGGGGTCTAGGGATGTGGGTTTGGCTATTCATCGCGACCATGGAATCCATGTTTTATACAGGCTTAATTTAAAACACGGAATTCCTAGTATATCCAATATTTCATATGTGTTCTTCTGCTGCTGATATTCTGTGATGTGATCACTTGATATGTTCTGAGACGAATGCCTATATTATATATATGAGATATAATTAATATTGCTGCTTTCATTTCTTCTATGATGCTCAGGAAGCATAATTTGATGAGACTTCATTATGAGATTAATGAAAGAAAAAGAAAGCTAAACATGTTGTAGAAACTTGTTTAAAAACTGGTAGCTCTAGTTCTTGCTTTGCATAACGGTATTCCTTATAGAATATCCAGCATCTTATTCGATAAGGAAAGAGCCGAGATCCCTTCACCGGGAGTGACCTCTTTAGCGAAACTAGCAGATGCTACAATCTATTCGGTTTGTCTTTTGATTGCTTCTATAGTTTTTGCTTTGCATAGTGGTATTTATGAAATATCCTGCACCTTATTCGATAAGGAAAGAGCCGAGATCTCTTCACCGAGAGTGGCCTCTTTAGCAAAACTAGTAAAAGCCTAAAAAACACTCCTTTCCAAAACTACTCGATTCTACAACGATATCAAGTTCATTACGTAAAGGGTTTTCTTAAAAACCTGTCACAGCCCTCCGTCATTTCAGATAAGTACTACTTAGTATTCGTGCTACGTTTGCTGGACTTCGTCAAGGCGTAGTGTGCGGTAGCCAACTAGTGCTTATCTGCTAAAGCATGAGATGCGATTGGATTAGGATAGTCATGCGACTTTGTTGCCCTTCGTCAAGGGTCTTGCGGGTGGGTTTAATTCAATCATAAAATGTACGGGTTGAACTTGACTAGCGGCCTATAGTTTGTTGGCCTTCGTCAAGGTCATAGAAAGCTAGGGGTAAAATATTATCGGGAATTTCAAGTGTTGAAATTTGCAATGAGATTGCATACCTTCTATGAGATAGTTGGATCACGATACCCACCGCTAGTAAGAGTTACTCCTGGGAGAGTTTTGCACATTACAATTAGCCGATCAAGTAGGTGTCTAGAAAGGTGTTAACGGGGTTACGCCCCTGGGAAAATGAGGTTTATTTTAATTAGGTCCGTGCGAAAGAACGGGGAACCTTCCTCAAAGTACCGACACTGGCCTGGCCGAAAGATTGACGAGCTTGTAGGGTGTAATTAATCCCGGCTAGTCTTACTTTTTAAGGTTTGAAGGAAGATTTGATAAAAACAGTGGGAGCCATCCTGATTAGATAAACTAATAATCAATCTAGTCCTGCAAGAGCGCACGCAGAATGTTTTCTTCTCTTTCTCTCCTGGTAGCGACCATGTCACGCCTTAATCAAGATAAAAATATGGATGCATTGACCGAACCTGCTTATTATACTGAGGTAGGGAACGTTGGTTCCTCTCTATCTTATAATTATTATAAGTCTGAATAAGAAATAAGGGAATATCCGGATTCCCATGCCACCCAATCGAAGAAAGTGCATATTGATGCATCTTCTTCGGGTGTGTTCATTACCGAGAACTATTTCTCAGTATCCTCTACGTCCTGGGTATATGATACCGGATCAGGATCTCGCATATGTAATATGTTACATGGGCTACAGACATGTAGAGAACTAAAAATAGGTGATAAATCTCTAAGTGTTAAAGAATGGCGCAATTGTTGCAGCCAAGTCAGTTGGCAGATATCACTGTGTATTAATACATTGATTCTGAACGAATGTTATTACATACCGAACCTGATATACAACATTACATCGGTTTCTTTAAAGAGTTAAAGAAGAATATAATTCTGTATTGGAAGATAATGTTGTGAACATTTTCCTAAATCAAGAGTTGATTGGATCAGACACATTATATAATAGCATATACGCTTTAAATCAAACCATAGTTCGGAGTATGTAGAACACACACAAGTGGAATAGTTCAGAAATGAACGAATCCTTCTTGTGGCATTGTAGACTAGGTCATATCAATGCGACACGACCAGCTAAGTTACATAAGGATGAATATGAGAATCTGTTCGAATTTTCATCTTATGATACTTGCCAGTCTTGTCTCAAAGGTACAATGACCAATACTTTGTTTACTGGAAACAGAGAAAGAGTTATTGAACTCTTGGGATGGATACATGATGATGTATACGGTCCTACGTCTACAAATGCCAAGGTTGGTTCTTCATATTTCATTATATTCACCGATCATCTCTCAAAATTCGGACATATGTTCCTGTTGAAACACGAGTCTGAAACTTTTGAGAAATTCAAAGAATATAAGCTTGAAGTTAAGAACCAGACGGGTAGAAGTATTAAGTCATTCGATGTGATCGAGGAGGAGAATACTTGCTCATGGAGTTCCTGGAATTTCTAAAAGGAGAATGTGATTCTCTTTCAGCTTACTCTTTCGAGTACACCACAGCACAATGGTGTATCGGGGCGGAGGTATCGCACCCTATGCAATATGGTGCGCTCTATGATAAGTACTGCTGAGTTGCCTGTTTTCTTTTGGTGTTATGCACTTGAGAAGCTGCATATCTATTGAATGGGGTTCCATCCAAATCAGTGCCTACCACTCCATATGAGATATGGAATGGGAAAAGACCATCTCTTAAACGAGTTAAGATATAGAGTTGTCCGGTCTATGTTGAAAAGAAAAATCCGGACAAGCTCGAGGCAAGATCAGTTCTGTATAAGTTGTTGGGTTACTAAGCATGACAGCAAGATTTCGGATGGCATCATCTATGCCAAATTAAAATTTTGCCATGCTTTAAGAACCATAACCCTAGATCTTCAACTAGAGAATCGTACATAAACGAAATGTAAACAACTTTACTTCTAAGTGATTAGGGATTACAACCTTTGTAGTCCTCTCCTTCACTTCTATAGCTCCAAGTTGTGGTCCCTTCGCTGCGTTCATCGAGCTACCGGACTCTTGAGAGGCTCCACACGGTGTATGATGCATCCTTACTTGAAGTCTTCACAATCCAAGATGATCTACGTCGAGGCAACACGAACTCAAGCTTTCACTTCGCTTAATATGGAATTAGTGAAGCCAACACACTAAACTATATGGCTAGTATAGAAGAGGATAATGAACTAGGAAGTGGGCTCTCTTTAGTTTTCTTTTTCTCACTTTATTTCATCACATGAAAAAAAGCTAGCAAGCTTTTGTGAGGAAGAAGAAGATGAAGTGATGAAAGAATAAAACTTGTAAGGTTAGAAATGCAACCATGGGGAGTTATATCATGCCTTAACCCTTGTAGAGAATAAACCATGGCTAAGTGATTAGGGTTAGATCAATAAATATCTTAGGTTAAAACAAAACACTTGGACTTAGCCAATGGTTCTACAAACTTCATGAAAGCTCAACCATGACTAATTCCAAGATATTTGAATTAACTAAAATAAATAAAAACCTAACCCTAATTACAAGTATGGTATCATTCTCATACACCCAAGTTTGCATGTGTAACCAAGTATGTCACAATTATATATCACATATACAATTTTGTGAATAAAAGAAAATAATACAATTAACATATATCACATATATATCAATATATCATCAAGTGAGAAAAAGTAATTCTTAAGTGAGCTAATATTAGTTAATGTAATTTAATATATCAAATATAAAATTATACATTAAATTATTAAATCAACACTTGATTTAATAATCCGGCTATATCACATACAACCGACTAATATAATATGTATCATTTTATCGAATCAACACTTGATCCGATAACCCGGTTATATCACATACAACCGGCCAATATCATATATCGTGAGAATAGAATTCGGTATCTCATATGTGTATCAATCTCAGTCCCGCACATATCACATATGTGCTCCTACGACAACGGTGCCATTTGATTGTTATGCTTTTTGCGTGCTTAATTTTAATTACCGCAATCAAGATGGTTTCGCTTGGTAGCTAACCAGTTGAGTACGGGTCGAACCACAGGGAGATGGAATCTTTTTCTTTATGTTTTAACGAGTTAAATCCAAATATGTCCAGATTTGTTTTAAGATCAACTAATGAGATAACGAATGATAAATGAACTTGCTAGGGTTTGGATTAGGTTAGTTTGAGTTAGGAATTTCTCACTTCTTTCATTGCCATTCTTAATATCGGTGTTACGATAATCGGCAATAACGGGGATTAGCACGACTAAGAAGGAACTTGCAAGTATAAGCTAGGCTTTCCATGCTTAGTTCTTCCTTTTGGTTCTTGTCCGTCCGTTCTTGGCTCTTAGCCCTAACCTCCAGTTAATTCAACCACAACCGGTCTAACTATTGAATCGCCGCTATCATGTAGGATAGGGTGCCGTAGTGAGCGGATTGCGGTTCAATTAACGGGAGTCTGAATCAAGATATTGGGCAAAAAAAAGAGTGAGAGAGATTTCCTTCTCTCAAACTTCCCTTATCCTGCCCTAACAAGTGAGAAACTACTCACCCATTAAAAAGATAAAAAAGAAAACAAAAAAGAAGGTAGAAAGAAATGAGATTAAGAAAAATTACAACTAGCTATTTGAGACCTCATTTTGGCAAGGATCATACTCAAGCATCATGGTTGTAAAGGATAAAGAAAAATAGAAGAGAGAAAAAGAAAAAGAAAAACAACAATAAAATAATACGACTAGATTAGCAATTAAAAAATTGCAAACAATAAATAAATAATTGAAAGACAAGCAAGATAATAAAAGAACTTTCCTTTTTTATTTATCACCACTCAAAAACTCATTACAATTTTTAATGGAAGAAAATAACAAGGAAGAAGAACTACCGAATTTAATCCTAGATCTAATAAAGAAAAGCACACTTGGTTTGGCTTTGAGATCAGCTATTTATAGGCAGGAAAGTAAAACCCTAGGTATATAATCTGAGCCAATTACGAGATTACAAAACTACCCCAAAAGAGCCGAGTCAATGCTGATCTGACGCGGCCGCGGTTCCGCAGCAGATGTGCCATTTTGGCCGCGGTTCCGCAGCCATTTGGTTGAATTATGGGACCATCAGGATTCTCCATATTACTGTTCTCTTCTATTTGGTATATTTGGTTTCTCAGAAACTCTTCATTTTTCTTCCAGAATCCGCAGATCAAAAAGGTGAATTGATGTGGACTTTTTGCCTTGATTTTCTTGAGCTCCGCGTAGAAGTCTTGGATCTTGTGCTGCCCTTATGCTTTGTGCATGAAAATGACCAATGATTTGTCATTTTGTCCCTTGAACTGGTAGGCGGCATTATACGGATAGTGCGCGGAAACCCGTATATATCTGTGGTTGGAGGAAGTCCTGAATTTGTTGTGCTTTTTCATGAATTTCACTGCTTAGAGCTGAGAACCTGTAACCTGCAATTATTTAGCAAATACGGATCAAGAGTACCTACCTATATGCAATGTGATCAAGAATGGGCAGTATAAAAATGCAAAAATCTGATATGAACAAGTACTCCCAAACTGATCTTTTGCTCGTCCCGAGCAAAGCCTATTTATTCAAAAATTCCTAACCTCACTTTCGCAGGGAACACGATTACACTGAGCTCGTGCAACAAGCCGTTAAATCTCTAGGTGTCCCTAGTAGGAGGAGTGTTATCTCCTGAGGGTTTTCAGCGGATTACACCCACAAAATCCCGTCATGTTAGTGTTATAAGTTAACATTGATTCTACTCCTACAGTTTAGTATCTACATTAGAAACTCTATTATCCTAACTTAGAAATATTCAACCCTTATGTTTCACACCTCCTATCTATTTAACCTTAGATCCTATACGTTCCAAAAAAGTTTAGAAAGATATTGGTATTTCTTGAGTTTTCCTTCTAAAGTGCGGTATTAAATTATGGATTTTTATCAACTTTACAGAAAACATAAGTCTTATTCTTTATTTCTATCTTTTATCCAAATATCGATTGTATATCCCTACATATATGTATTATTTCACCCCTACACTTGAAAATTCAATTCAAGCTATAGTACCCCTGCCCTAATACCTAATACTACTTCTTTTCATTTATGATGAACGGTGTTGCTCACACACCTTTTATGCAACTATTAATGCTTCTTGAGACACTAACGGCCGATTACTGAATGTGTGAGTTTAAAGCGTAAATAGCAGTTTCCAGGTCTTGATTTTATTTATTTTTCTTTTATTTATTTTTCTTTTTCAAGACCGGATATATTTTTCAATATGCTCTTTTGGTGTTTAGCTTCAAATACTGTTTTTTTCTTTCATACTAGGTTTTCAGGCAAGAGTATTTCTAGGTATCCTCTACTATCCCAAGTTTCAAGGTGCGTGTAAGTGCAGTTTGTAGGGTATATACTTTCTAAATTTGGATTCAAGAATAGAAACTATTTTTCAGACTTATCCTTCAGTAAAACTTCAATACTTTCCTTTCATCTTGACTTAACTCAAGAACTGAACTCAAGATTACCAATTTCTCAAAAAAAACTGCAAGGACGTATAATTACCAAGTTTAAACAGAATGAGGGTTATTTTTAGGGTTTTCAATTCCTAAGCCTAGGATTTAGTTATTTCTGACGTATCAACTAAGTTTTCGGAATAAAAATCTAAGTTACCCTATTAGCTAACTTGACTATAAAGTTTTTATATTTTTGTAAAATTTTCGATTTTTATAGGTTTTTAAATAAGTATGCCAATGCAAAATATACACATGAATACGAAGGAAGAAAACTTACCGAGCACACCTCCAAACTTAAACTTGATAGTGCCCTCACTGTCAGGCTACACCAAGAGGGTCAAAATTGTCGGCGCTCCCTAAAAGAAAATTTTATACAAAACAAAAATCTAACCCAAAAATATATACACAAAAAGGTCCCCTCAAACTTAAGTGATACAGTGTTTCCACTGTTTAAGCGTTAAAGTTCAGAATTAGGGGGAGAGAACAGTATCAAGCTATACAACGCCTTACACAGGCCAAAAGTTAGCACCAACCATTCAAAATTTTTATCGTTATAATGGTGTGGTTGGTGAAAGAATAGAGTGTAGAGAAAAGAAATGAAAAACATGCAAGACCGTGTGGGGATAGAAGCGGCGTACGGTCTCGGTGGAGGAGAAGAACGACGAAAGGGAAAAAGAAGTGGAATACGAACTTGAGGGTGAAAATGAATTGAATAAATCAGTACAATCTGTAATGATCGATATGAAAAGATGGATTGTACTAATCTATCAATATGGCGAAAAATTAGGTCAAATCCCTCAAGATTCGTGAGAAACCATGGGTAAGCCGAACTTGGTAAACCAGACACTGGAAATGAAAGTGATGCGGTTTCTTACAAGGTCAGAACGATGGAAAGGATGGAGGGTACTGATTGAGGAAGGGTATCAGGTAAAGGTTTAGGAGGGTGTACATAGTCAATGAAAGGGATAGGGTAAATTGAAAAATCCGACTCAACAAGCAAAACTAGTTCATCCTAAAAAATATCCTCAATATTCTTCTCAAAATTCAGCTTATCCATGCAATTATCATTAATATCTAGATGCATATGAAGTTCTGGAAAAACAGTTAATGACTCGGGATGATGAATTGGAGAGAAAAACTCAGCCAAATCTGCGGATTCATCTTCCAAAATATTCCCAGTGTCAATATCCTCAATCAAGTGAAAATAAATTTTTTTAGACACCTCATCAAAAGCATGGATATTAATCAATTCAGGTTCTAGAGTGGAGGTGTAGAGGTCAAAAGGGTTAGGTGCGGTTTCACTCGAAAGGGACCCTTCATAATCGGGTAAATCAAACACTACAAAGTCGCACAACTCATTAAACATTCTATCTTCAATCGGTAAATCATTTGCGACACTTGATAGAAATTTAAAACCGGAGTTGTGGGATTCAATTTGGGATGGGTAGGTTTGATTTGGAAGGGTGTACAGCTCACTCCCACTGGGTGTACAGCTCACTCCCAGTAATCAAATTCTCAGCCTGTCCTACCGCCTCATCATACATTGGAAAATGTGGAGCTGGTTGGAAACTAGCTACCTGGTCAGTAGGTTATATGAGGGCGGTCATTGACGCATTCAAATCCATCATCTGTTGGTACGACGCTACCCGGAAGTCTTCTAACGACTGTTCCAGACTAGACATGGGTTGTGACGGGGTTTCAGTAAAAGATTCAAAGTTGTTTGGATACGTGAAACTCCCAAAAGGCTGTTCAGAAGCAATGTCTAGGGAAGGTGTAAAAGTCGGGTAGGAGGGATAGGAATTGAATGGTTGGACAGTAGTAGGATCAATATTTGGATAAGAAGGTGAATGGAATTTTTGATCCAAAAAATTCGCAGTGGTGAAAGAAGTGAAAGATCGGTTACTAGATTGTTCAATACATTCAGCCAGAGACATAGGTCATGGGGTTACAACTGGACTCTCAAAAGGGGTATCAATGTAAGAAGGTGGTGAAGGTTGAAATAGTTGATACGAGGTGATTGCGGAGTCCACTTGGTTGTCCTAGACGTGTCTATCTGATCTTTCAAAGAAATTTTTGGCATGGATGGATCGTTCGACGTTCGGCCAAAGCAAGAACCGTAGGAAGTTATGTCTGATTATGGGTACCAAAGTTCGGCAAGAGTTTTGTGAGGTGGGGTACCCATGTTGGAAGAGTGAAAAGGTAGGAAGTGAGAGAAGTGGTATATATATATATTTATTTTTTACAAAAAAATTGTTTGTTTTTGGAGTTAAAAAAATTGTTTGTTTGAAAGAATAGGGAATTATGGGACTAAACTTTTTACAAGCACAATCACAATCACAATATGCACAAACACACCTAGAGTTAGGGTCTTTAAAGTCCAACTAGAGTGCTCCTAGACTGCCAAGCGACAAATTGCAGGATAACCCTCGAATCGCCTCTTCACTGCCAATTGTGGCCAGGTGAGCACAAGGGAGGGAAGGAGGGTTCCGCTCACGATTCACCATGAGACGGGCCTTTTAAAATTACCTCCTCACTTGTCTAGCCTAGGCATCACAAAGTCAAGTTTAGATAAACGACCGATTCCCCGCAACTTTCACTTGTCCTAAATGAGCGCGACAAGTCCTTAAGGTTTGGTCTAGATATTTTTTATTAGCTCAAGGTAATGCGTATGCAATTAGTGATTTGTGGGGTCTTAGGAAGGGTGATGAAATCCCCACCCAATCTGAATTGGTGTTATAGCCCCTTAAAGTCCGTATTATATATGCAAAACAGTAACAAACAAAAATCTTAAAACACTTGCAAAAATTTATTTGGCGGCGGCGCAAAGAATCCTGCACAAAAACAGTTTATTGGAGAGGGGAAGAGAGTTTGTGCAAAGAATGCTGCAGAAAGAATAGTTCATCGGAGTTCAGAGGAGGGGAGAAGAGAAATGGAATACTCACAGAGGATTTTTGGCTGCTGATGTCAGCAGTTGACCGTGGTTCCGCGGTTAAACAAGCACTTGTGCCGCGGTTCCGCAGCTCTATAGTGGAGTTGTACCTTCAAACTTCTTCACTGTGCTGAGTTGGTTATCCTCTTCCTCTTTAGAGCCCCTGAATCTTGATTTGCTCACTGAATGTGCTCCAGAATTTTACAGCAAAGCCGTGGTTCCGTCTTGATCTGCCGCGGTGTAGCCGCGAGAGATGGGTTGAACTCCCTACGACTTTGGCACTGAACTTGACCTTCTTCCTATTCTGCACACTTGCACAAAAACTAATAAAAAATAACAAGATGACTTTTTTTTATATATATTTTTTTGTTTTTGGTTTTAGATCTATTCACAAATTAACCCGAAATTACATAAAGAAATAAACTATCGTCTCCCCGGCAACGGCGCCATTTGATTGTTATGCTTTTTGCGTGCTTAATTTTAATTACCGCAATCAAGACGGTTTCGCTTGGTAGCTAGCCGGTTGAGTACGGGTCGAACCACAGGGAGATGGAATCTTTTTCTTTATTTTTTAACGAGTTAAATCCAAATATGTCCAGATTTGTTTTAAGATCAACTAATGAGATAACGAATGATAAATGAACTTGCTAGGGTTGGGATTAGATTAGTTTGAGTTAGGAATTTCTCACTTCTTTCATTGCCATTCTTAATATCGGTGTTACGGTAATCGGTAACAACGGGGATTAGCACGACTAGGAAGGAACTTGCAAGTATAACCTAGGCTTTCCATACTTAGTTTCTTCCTTTTTGTCCTTGTCCGTCCGTTCTTGGCTCTTAGCCCTAAGCTTCGGTTAATTCAACCACAACCGGTCTAACTATAGAATCAACGCTATCATGTAGGATAAGGTGCCGTAGTGAGCGAATTGCGGTTCAATTAACGGGAGTTCGAATCAAAATGTTAGGCAAAGAAAAGAGAGAGAGATTTCCTTCTCTCAAACTTCCCTTATCCTGCTCTAACAAGTGAGAAACCACTCACCCATTAAAAAGATAAAAAGAAAACAAAAAGGAAGATAGAAAGAAATGAGGTTAAGAAAAATTACAACTAGCTATTTGAGACCTCACTTTGGCAAGAATCATACTCAAGCATCATGGTTGTAAAGGATAAAGAAAAATAGAAGAGAGAAAAAGAAAAAGAAAAAGAAAAACAACAATAAAATAATACGACTAGATTAGCAATTAAAAAATTGCAAACAATAAAAATATAATTGAAAGACAAGCAAGATAATAAAAGAACTCTCCTTTTTTATTTATCACCACTCAAAAACTCACTACAATTTTTAATGGAAGAAAATAACAAGGAAGAAGAACTTCAGAATTTAATCCTAGATCTAATAAAGAAAAGCACACTTGGTTTGGCTTTGAGCTCAACTATTTATAGGCAGGAAAGTGAAACCCTAGGTATACAATCTGAGCCAATTACGAGATTACAAAACTACCCCAAAAGAGCCGAGTCAACGCTGATCTGACTCGGCCGCGGTTCCGCGACAGAAGTGCCATTTTGGCCGCGGTTCCGCGGCCATTTGGTTGAATTATAGGACCATCTTCTCAGGGCTTCTCCATGTTATTGTTCTCTTCTGTTTGGTATACTTGGTTTCTCAGAAACTCTTCATTTTTCTTTCAGATTTTCAGCAGATCAAAAAGGTGAATTGATGTTGACGTTTTGCCTTGATTTTCTTGAGCTCCGCGTAGAAGTCTTGGATCTTGTGCTGCCCTTGTGCTTTGTGCATGAAAATGACCAATGATTTACCATTTTGTCCCTTGAACTGGTAGGTGGCATTATACGGATAGTGCGCAGAAACCCGTATTTATCTGTGGTTGGCGGAAGTCCTGAATTTGTTGTGCTTTTTCATGAATTTCACTGCTTAGAGCTGAGAACCTGTAATCTGCAATTATTTAGTAAACACGGATCAAGAGTACCTACCTATATGTAATGTGATCAAGAATGGGCAGTATAAAAATGCAAAAATCTGATATGAACAGTGTTCCTACTCCGTTTCGCCTGAGCCAGGAAACCTCTGTGTAGGACTCTAAAGACTCGTCAATACGCCGGCAGTAGGGGATGATCATATCAAACACTCACAAGTTGCAAGCGGCCAGCTAAACGTAACAGCCACCCGGGTATTGAGCGATCAGAAGATCAACAAGCAAGCCTGTACATACTTCTGCGAATCCAATCAGTAACACTACCGTACAGTCCGGTCTCTTCGTCTGATATGTCGCATATCCAATCTAGGGGTGGTAAACGTCAGACCCCAGTAACCGATAAGTCATGTCGATGTGAGGCTCATAACAGGTCTAGAAACTACTGATAACACTTACCAGTAGATCTCCATATCATCCCTGGTCAGGGACTTCCAGTTATAGCCAATCGAGCACAGCGCAACATCAACCCCCAATACCGGGAGAGACGAAACCTCTCCTATCGCTCATTGCCTCCATGTAATTCAGGACTGTACCCAAAAGCCACCGTTTTGCACGTTCTCATGAACGTGGTAAGGTGGAAATCAAAGCACAGTGGGAATCACACAAGACTCTATGATGATCTCGGGTCTACAGACTAACCTGTACCAGTGTCACCAGAGAACTGCTATCTGACGATAGGTATAATACCATCTAGGAGTTCTCGGCGAGTCCATTCAGTGTACCCAGTCTCCACTGAGCACCCGTATACCATCTTTGATGTCAAACACCAATGGATGTGGGATCATCCATCGCCCATCATATGGGTCAAGATGCGTATACGCTAGTCTACTCTGGAGTATCGATACCCTGTTTCGATACACCCTCGACTAGGAACAATTATAGGATGTACTTTTGGACTGCCCTGGCTCCCACTAGTATAATCTACATCATAGTCCTAGTAGTCAAGTACACATCATAAGGGGTTTATCAACATGTGAGAGCAAGACAACATATGAGAGCAGGACAGTATCACAATACAAGTCAACATGTTAAGAAAAAGAGTATCCAGATAGCATACTATCATATCGAGCAAGAAAGTCCTCTCTATATATATCCAAGCATCCACTATAATGTACATCATATGTACAACAATGGCCTCTAGGGCATATACATAACTAATAATCTCCCACTTGCACTAAGGCCAGCTGTTGTAGTATCTCATACCCAACATCCTGAAGAGTCTCTCAAATTGTATCTAGGGTATGGCCTTCGTGAGTGGATCCGCAGTGTTGTCCTTTGTGTCAACTCTCCTGACCTCGATTTCTCGGCGATCAACTATCTCCCGGATCAAGTGATACCGCCTCAGAATATGCCTGGATCTCTGATGGGACCTGGGTTTCTTGGCCAAAGCCATAGCTCTATTGTTATCACAATACAAAGGTATTAGATGCTCAATGGACGGAACCACCCCAAGTTCAGTTATGAACTTCTTCATCCAGACAGCCTCTTTGGCAGCATCGTTGGCAGCGATGTATTCAGCCTCCATCGTCGAGTCTGCCACGGTTTCCTGTTTGGAACTCTTCCAACAAACCGCCCCTCTATTGAGGGTAAAGACAAATCCTGAGTGCGACTTAGAGTCGTCCTTATCACTCTGGTAGCTCGAATCGGTTAAGGACTGCACCTGAAGTTCTCTGTCACCATACACCAAGAACATCTCTTTACTCCTTCTCAAGTACTTGAGAATGTTCTTCATAGCTGTTCAGTGACTCTCTCCAGGATCTGCTTGATACCTACTCACTACACTTAGTGAGTATACTACATCGGGTCTGGTACATAGCATCGCGTACATGATAGAGCCTACTGCCGAAGTATAGGGTATCCTTTGCATGCGAGCTCTCTCCAAATCAGTGTTGGGAGATATCTCTTTGGAGAGAGTAAGTCCAGAGATCGTGGGTAGATTCCCACGCTTGGATTCTTCCATACTAAACATCTTTAGTATGGTGTCAATGTACCTGGATTGGGACAATCCCAGTATCCGTTTAGATCTATCTCTATAGATCTTAATCCCCAAAATGCAGGAGGCATCACCTACATCTTTCATTGAGAATCTTTGTGACAAGAAGAGCTTGACCGAGTGCAGCATAGGAACATCATTTCCTATCAAGAGTATGTCATCCACGTACAATACGAGGAAGACAACCTTACTCTTTGCCACCTTCTTGTATATATAAGGTTCATCTACGTTTTTGATGAAGTCAAACTCCTTGACTACTACATCAAAACAGATGTTCCAATTCCGCGATGCATGTTTTAACCCATAGATGGATTTAAGCAGCTTACACACCTTCCCGGTGCTCCTACTGTCTGCGAAGCCCTCTGGCTGAGTCATGTACACGCACTCTTCTAAATCGCCATTTAGAAAGGCGGTCTTAACATCCATTTGCCAGATTTCATAGTCATGGTATGCAGCAATGGCAAGTAGGATCCGGATGGACTTAAGAATAGCCACTGGAGAAAAGGTTTCATCATAATCCACACCTGGTCGTTAACGAAAACCGTTTGCAACAAGTCTAGCTTTGAAAGTCTCAACTTTTCCATCTAAACCAAGTTTCTTCTTAAAGATACATTTGCTCCCAATGGGTTTTACCCCTTCCAAAATCCATACTTTGTTGGTGTACATGGATTCCATCTAGATCGCATTGCATCCAGCCATTTCACAGAGTCGCCACTCATGATGGCCTGCTCGAAACTAGTTGGGTCATCATCTTCCATGATGCAATCCTCGCTCCCACCATCAATGAGAAAACCGTAGTATCTCTCAGATGGATGAGGAACCCTACTAGATCGGCGGAGAGGCTGGGGTTCGTTGGGAACTATCGAATCCTCTGGTTCTACCAAATCATCTGTCGTAGTTTGTATTGCTGGAACTTCTTCCAGTTCTACCTCCTCGCCACTAAGTTCCTTTGCAAGAAATTTCTTTTCTAAAATGGTGGCATGCTGAGCAACAAACACCTTTTGTTCCTCAGGGTGGTAGAAGATATGTCCTCGCGAATGCTTGGGATATCCTACAAACTTGCACAGAACAGACCTTGCCTCGAGCTTTTCTGGATTTTGCTTTTTAATATAGGCCGGACAACCCCATATCTTAACAAAATTAAGACACGGTCTCTTCCCCTCCCATATCTCATATGGAGTGGTAGGCACTGATTTGGTTGGAACTCTATTCAATAGGTATATGTCTGTCTCAAGCGCATACCCCTAAAAGGAAATAGGCAACTCAGCAGTGCTCATCATAGAGCGCACCATATCTAATAGAGTGCGATTCCTCCACTCCGATACACTGTTGTGCTGTGGTGTATATGGAGGAGTAAGCTGAGAGAGAATCCCATTCTCTTTTAAGTAGTCCAGGAACTCATTGCTCAAGTATTCTCCTCCTCGATCAGATCAAAAGATTTTTATAATTTTACCCGTTTGGTTCTCGACTTCGTGCTTATATTCTTTAAATTTCTCAAAAGCTTCAGAGTTGTGTTTCAACAGGAACACATATCCGTATATTGAGAGATCGTCAGTGAATGTAATGAAGTACGAAGAACCATTCCTGGCATGTGTAGACATGGGACCGCATACATCACTATGTATCAGTCCCAAGAGTTCCGTAACTCTTTCTCCGTGTCCACTAAATGGAGTTTTGGTCATTTTGCCTTTGAGACATGAATGACAAGTTTCATAAGATGATAATTCGAACGGATTCAAATATCCATCCTTATGTAACTTAGCTAGTCGTGTCGAATTGATATGACCTAGTCTACAATACCACAAGAAAGATTCGTTCATTTCTGAACTCTTCCTCTTGTGTGTGTTTTGTACATTAAGAACTGTAGTTTGATTTAGAACGTATATGCCATTATTTAACGAGCCTGATCCAATCAACTTTTGATTCAGGAAGATGTTCATAATATTATCCTGTACTATAAAATTATATCCTTTTTTACTTAATAAAGAAACTGATATAAGATTGCATATCAGGGTCGGATTGTAATAGCATTCGTTCAGAATCAATGTATTACCATTTGGTAATACTATATGATATTCACCAACTGCTTTGGCTGCAATATTTGCACCATTCCCTACTCTTATGGAATGATCACCCATTCCCAGTTCTCTACCTTTCCGTAGCCCATGTAACATATTACATATGTGGGATTCCGATCCGGTATCTAATACCCAGGACGTAGAGTGAACTGAGAAGCAGTTCTCGATAACAAACATATCTGAAGAAGATGCATCAACATACTTATTCTTCGTTTGGACGGCGTGAGAATCCGGATATGTCCTTATTCCCTGCTCAGTCTTATAACAATTATAAGAAAGAACGGAACCAACGTTTCCCTCCTCAGTATAACAAGCGGGTTCGGTCAATACATCCATATTATTATCTTGATTAAGACCTGACATGGTCGCTACCTGGAGAGAGAGAGAAGAAAACACTTTAGCGTATACTCTTACAAGATTAGATTGGTTATTATTTTATCTAATCAGGATGGCTCCCACTGGTTTTATAAAATCTTCCTTCAAACCCTAAAATGTAAGACTAGCCGGGATTAATTATACCTTACAAGTTCGCCAATCTTTCAGCCAGGCCGGTGTTGGTACTTTGAGGGAGGTTCCCCGTGCTTTCGCACGGACCTAATTAAAATAAATCTCATTTTCCCATAGGCATAACCCCGTTAATACCTTTCTAGACACTTACTTGATCGGCTAATTATGATGTGTAAAAACTCTCCCAGGAGTAACTCTTACTCGCAATGGGTATCGGGATCCAACTATCTTATAGAAGGTATGAAATCTTATTGCAAATTTCAACACTTGAAATTCCCGATAATATTCTGCCCCTAGCGTCTTATGACCTTGACGGAGGTCAATAAACCATAGGCTACTAGTCAAGTTCAACCCGTCATTTCCTGATTGAATTAAACCCACCCGCACGACCCTTGACGGAGGTCAACAAGGTCGTACGACTATCCTAAAACAATCGAATCATATGCAGTAGATAAATACTAGTTAGCTACCGCACACTACGCCTTAACGGAGGTCAACAAACGTAGCACGAATACTAAGTAGGACTTATCTGAAATGACGGAGAGCTACGATAGGTTTTTATGAAAACCTTTTGCGTAATGAACTTGATATCGTTGTAGAAACAAGTGATTTTTGAAATAGGAGTGTTTTTTAGGTTTTTACTAGTTTCGCTAAAGAGGTCACTCCCGGTGAAAGGATCTCGGCTCTTTCCTTATTAAATAAGGTGCAGGATATTTCACAAATACCACTATGCAAAGCAAGAACTATAGAAGTAATCAAAAACAAAACCGAGTGAGTTGTAGCATATGCTAGTTTCGCTAAAGAGGTCACTCCCGGTGAAGGGATCTTGGCTCTTTCCTTATTGAATAAGGTGCTGCATATTCATAAAGGAATACCGCTATGTAAAGCAAAAACTAGAGCTACCATTTTTGAAAATTTGATTCTACAACATCTTTTAGATTACTTTTGTTTCATTAATCTCATTAATGACGTCACATCAATTATGCTTCCTAAGCATCACAAAAGAAACGAAAATATAACGTACGCTTATGCCATCCGCATTCGCCACAGTGTCCCGTTATGCACCGTTAGGTTACTTAACTAACGGCATAGCGGGGCGGGACTAGCGTGGGTGCAAAACATAAGCAATGTTTATTATATATCATATATATAATAATAAAGCATTCGTCTCACGCATATAAAGTGATCACATCACAGAATATCAGCAGCAGAAGATAACATATGAAATATTGGATATATTAGGAGGTCCGTGTTTTATTTTGAGCCTGTATAAAACACGGATTACACGGTCATGATGAATAGCCAAACCCACATCCCTAGACCCCTACGATAGCGGCAAGAAACCCTCCCAATTCTAGGGTTAGGAGACCCGGTCTCGACTCCTCGAGATGGCCTCCCACTGGACCTTAGAACCTGATTACTTGTGCTCCCCACGTTGGGTCTATCCTAATGCGGAAAAGTAAATAATATACAATGGTGACATCATCCTCAACCCGGAAGTGCCCCAATAAAAGAATATTACATACAATGAATTTTACATGAATGAAAATAAAAACTCTCATCTCACATAAAACCCCTAGCTATTCAAAAGTGACGATCTAATATAACATATCACAGCAATACATAACATCACATGTCATCAACGTAAGTAAATATGCGTATCCCTATTGCCGTTGACATATAGCAACGAAACCGGCGATACACCACATATTACACTTACGGTCGCAGAAAAAAAATATCAAAGTACAACATTTGGAATCCACAATCACCTCAGACATTATAAACCCGAAATATTACATATCTCGGATTTCATGCCTAACAATGAATTCCACATATTGTATCACATTCCAGAAAAAGTTAGACGACGTTAAACATTCCGATCGAATCAACAAACACCCAAAATTTCCCTAAATGCTCAACACTTGAGTGTAGTTTAAAAATACTCAGTACATGCCACAGTACCAATGAACCAGCCGTAGAAGGGTCAACCAATGCCTCACCTGTGGCACCGCGGAACTACCGCACACCCTAGGCTTTAGCGGCGGTTCTTACGGTCACAGAATCGAGTTAGAGTTTCGTTCTTCTAGAGGGTCCACCGCATTACTTGCATGATATTGAATGTTCTTTAACTATGAAAAAGATCCAACTCTTGAAAAATTTCCACCAAGGGTTAAAGTGAGTATTTGATATCCGATCGAACTTTTTAACACCGTCTAAATAACCCGAAAACAAACTAGAATTATGAACACGAAACACTCCGAATTGCCTCTGTAAAAGGATAACATCACATGCAAATTTAGCAAAAACAAACAACACCTGAAATACCAAATCCCAGAGACTGGAACACTGTAAAAAATTCATCCCAGATATCCCCAAGATGGCCGAGCAGGCCGGTTCTAATGCATGTATGGCCGGCCAAAAACAGGTGGGGTGGGGTGAATTTTACACAGTGTTCATATTGTATCTCATACAACATTCTGCAGTTGTTTAAAAAAAATTTTGACTTTCAGAAAATTTCGACAGAAACTAGGGTTTGTTGGATTTATATGCCCTAGAGGCCAGTATTGTATATGTATACATATGGATACTAGGGATATGTATGTACAGAACAATCTTGCTCAGTTTTATAGTATATTATTTGACTTGTCTTTGTCGGGATATGTGTATTTATTTGTATTGTTGTTATATCTGGTTTGCACATATTGATGAAGCGGTAGTATACTATTATGGTTTGTCTTTATCTTAACATGGCATATGTCATACTCGTTATTACATATTGCGGTTACATGTTGATAAAGCCCCTAGGATCTTGCTTGACTACCTGCGTTGTGATGGCGATCATACTTGTGGGAGCAGGGTAGTCCATAAGCACATCCTTAAATGGTCCCTAGTCGCGTGAGTATCGAGACTGGGCACTGATACTCCAGAGTAGACTAGTGTGTACGTTTCTAGCCCCGTCGGGGGATGGTTGGTCCCGCAGCCATTGGTCTGATGCACCTAAGATCGTACACAGGTGCTCACTGGGTGTGAGTACACTGGACGGACTCGCCGAGAACTTCCATGTGGTACTATACCTATCGTCAGATGGAAGTTCTCAGGTGACATGTGTACAGGTTGGTCTTTGAACCCGAGATTGGCATTTGTCTTGTATGGGTTCCCACTGAACTTTGATCACTACCCTACCACGGCTCTACCGAGTCATGCAAACAGGTTTTGGTTGGGTTCAGTCCCGAGCCACATGGAGGCAGTGAGCGATTGTCGGGGATTCGTCTCTCCCGGTATAGGGAGTCGATATCGCACTGTGATTCGATTGGTCAGGACCATAAGACCTTGACTAAGGCACTTGGGATTTACTGATTGGTTGATCAGTAGTTTTCCCGGATTGGTCCTGAGTCACATCGGCACGACTTACCAGGTTGTTAGGGTCTGACGTTCACCATCCCCTAGACCCGGTATGCGATACTCTTTGACGAAGAGACCGGACTGTGCGGATATTGTCACGGATAGGCTCAGTAGGAGATCCGGATGAGTTTACTCATCGGCCTTCTTTTCGACAGGTACCTGGATAGCCGTTACGTACAACTAGTGCCGCTGACGTGCTTGTGGTTAAACCCACTGCGAGAGTACTGTCGGGTCTTTAGAGTCCCACACAGAGGGTTTCCCTGATTCAGGTGAAATGATGTAGTAGCCATATTGGATACGTGCAGGGTTCGATCGATTGATGTACTTGGTACTCGGATTTTCGATCGGGCAGTTTGTAATACTAGCCGGCTCGAGTTTGAGCCGGATTATTAAATCAGGTATTGATTTAATAATTTACGTATATGTATTTCGATATATATATTCTAGTATTACGTTCTTCGTGTTATTCTATCTCTTTTGGGCGTTCGGATTTTTATCTGATTGCCGGTATATTTATACAGTAGACTGAAATCCGTATTTACTACAGATTTCCTTCTAGAAGGTGGCCACCTCATTATGCATTTTCCATTTATTCAATAAATGGAAATGAGGTGTAAAGTGTAAGGAATGGGAGGAATGGGCATGACCATGCTTTAATAATCAACAAATGAATTTTCAATTCATTTGTGGTTACTATTGAAGCATGGTTGTCATTTGTTTATTGAAAGAATTCATACACAAAACCAAGGTGTGTGATTTTCTCTTTCATACTTCATTCATTTTCTCTTGAGCTATCATTCCTCTCCTTCCTCACTAGCTTCCTCCACCTTCATCTTCTTCCTCTTCACTACCTTCTCATGTGTTGAGAATCAAGTGAAGAGGCAAGAAAGAGATAGCTTTACACTTAGAAATCCAAACTACATCTTAGACTACTTGGTTTAGCAAACCAAGTTCTCTAGTTGCTCCTTTAGTTACATAGTTAGGAGCTAGATCCATGGATCATACTCCCCGGGTGCATAGTCTACGACAAAAGGAGGCCGGAGAACAAGCTCGGTCCCGGAGGACCGATGGAGCCGGAGTTGGAGTTCAAACATGTTCAAGGTGGATGCAAGGAGCTAAGGATGAAGAACGAAGACCGAAGGACTCGATTCTTTTGGTATACCATCTTTTATAGTAGTTAGCATCTCTTTGTTTGCTAGTTGGTTTTATGGTAAAGATCCGGATTTTGAGTTATCTTTGCACCCCTTTTAAAGCTCTAGAAAAATTTTGTTCTGCAAACCGCCTCGTTTGGAGACTCGGGCGTGAATATAACCCAACATGGTATCAGAGCCATCCCATAAAACATACACTAGCTTGTTTAAACATGTTTAGAATAACGATCGACCGAAAATTTCAAAAACTGCATTTCAAATCATGAGTTTTCTGTCGATTTTTAAACGTGCTCGAAAAATCAATTTTATGGTCCCAGAAAATCATGCAGGCTTTTGTAAGAACCCTGAAGAAATTTGGTCACGTGTTCCCTCCAAACCGCCGCGGATCCACCGCGCAAACCCCCAATTGGCGGCGGTTCCGCGGCCGTTTTGAGGTCCATGTGAACAAAATTTCTTCTGGGCCTCTTATTTTTGGAAATTGTAGTTTCTGGAATAATTACTTTTTGGGCCCAGATTTGTTACAGTGTTGGTTTAATACTTGGGGCCCACTCGGAAAGTTTAGTCGATCGTAATTTTAAAATACGTATTTTATTTTCAGTACATTCACTTTTATCTGCGACCGGGAATGTCACTCGATCGGTAAAACTCGTCTGATTGCTATATGTTCCTTTACACGGGTTTCGCGAACGTGACATTCGCGTTGATGTTGTGTGCTTGTGCTGTGATTGTGGTTGGATTGTCGTAGTGGATAGCGTGTGGTGCAATGTTAGAAATACAGTTTATAATTCATTTGTATATTTGTTATTGCGGGACGAGCGTCCGACATGTGGACTGCCGTCTTTGCCGTTTGTATATTATTTTGAGGCACGACCGGGCTGAGGTCGATGTCACCGGTTGTATATATTATTTTCTTATTCAGTACTAGGATTACCCCGCGGTGGAGTGCATGAATAGCCGGATTCTAGAAGGCAACAAGCCCGCATCTCATAGCATAAAGACTGAGGGGGTTTCATTCTCATGGCGTCGAGACGGAGGGGACTTCATTCTAGAATTAGCAGGGCTATTCGCCGCACTCGTAGGGGGTACAGGTTTATATTGCACAGGATATCCACACGACAGGGAACGTCGGGTTTTATTTGCGGCTCAAATGAAACCCGGGGCTCCAAGATTATCCACCATTCTGTATTGTTATCTGTGATGTTGTTTATTATCATGCCTGGGACGAATGTTATATATACTTATATATATACTAGTAGATGTTGTATATGTTTTGCACCCGCGCTAGTCCAGCCCTCGCTCTGTCGTTAGTTAAGTAACCTAATGGGTGATGACGGGGCCCCGTGGCGAATGCGGATGGCAAATACGTACATTTTATTTTCGTTCTTTTCTGGTGTGATAGGTTACAAATTGATGGGACCGCATTAATTTTGATTAATGCAAGATAATAAACCTAAAAGATGTTGTTGGAACCAAGCTTTAAAAACTGACATTACAGACGTTCTCTTTTGCTTTGCACAGTGGTATTCGGTTTGGAATATCCAGCACCTCATTCGACGAGGCAAGGGCCGAGATCCCTTCCCTGGGAGTGACCCCTTGAGCAAAAGTTTGCGTCAGGGTAATAACTTCATTATAGTCGATTATTTTTGCTTTGCACAGTGGTATTCAGTTTGGAATATCCTGCACCTCATTCGACGAGGAAAGAGCCGAGATCCCTTCACAGGGAGTGACCTCTTTAGCAAAGGTTTTCGCCACTATATATTTATAAAACCACTCAGGTTCCTTCAACAATATCAAGTTCATTACGTTAACGGGTTTTTCGCCAAAAACCCAGCCGTAGCCCTCCGTCATTTCGGATTGGTATTGCTTAGTATTCGTGCTACGCATTTCGATCTTTAGTCGAGGCATAGTGTTCGGTAGCTATGTAATGCTTTTCCGTTGCTTATGCGATTGGTTAGGACAGTCGTGCGATCATTTTGATCTTTAGTCAAGGCTCGTACGGGTGGGTCTAATGCAATCCAGATAATGACGGGTAGAACTTGACTAAGGCTCTTTGACATTTTGATCTTTAGTCAAGGTCACTTGGGTCCTAGGGGCAGAAACCACATCGAGAGTTTTAAATATACAGGAAACTTGCAGATTTAGCGTACCTTCTGGAGTGTGGTGACTAGAGTGAATTCCATCTAGTGCATCACACAATGATAGTTGGATCCCGATCCCACTGATGAGTAGGATTACTCTCGGGAGATTATCATACTTAACAATCAATGCTATAAACCAAATAGGTGTCTAGAAAGGTGTTGGTGGGGCTACGCCTCCAGGGAAAAGAGATTATGTAATTAAGGAACTTCGCGAAAGCGTTGGAAAACCTCCCTCGAAGTACCAACACCGGCCTGGCTGAAAGGTTAAGCAAGTATTGTGATGTGCGATTAATCCTGACTAATTCTTCTTTTAGGGTTTGAAGAAGAATTTGAGGAAACAGTGGGAGCCATCCTAATTAGATAAATTAATAAACCAATCTAATCTTGCAAGAGCGCACGCTGAGTGTTTTCCCTCTCTCTCTCCAGGTAGCAACCATTTCACGCCCTAATAAAGATAATAAAATGTATCGCTTGACCGATCCGAATTCTTATTCGGGGCTGGGGAACGTCGGTTCGGCTCTAACTTACGACAACTGTCATAAGTATGAGCAAGGGAAAGAGGAAATTTTGAATTCCTTGATAAACCCATCGAAGAAGAAACATACTGTTGCGTCTTCTTCAGGTGTTCTTGTTATTGAGAACTGCTTTTCGGTCAGTCCTACCTCCTGGGTACTCGATACCGGATCAGGATCTCATATCTGTAATTTATTACAGGGACTGAGAAAAGTAGGATAGTTGGACCTGGTGATATGTCCCTCAGAGTAGGGAACGGAGCACAAGTTAATGCCGCGGCCGTCAGTGAATATCACCTAGTATTGCCAAATGGCAATACTACGATTTTGAACAATTGCTACTATATGCCTTCCATGCTTTGCAACATCATATCAGTTTCTTTACTTGATAAAGATAGATATAACTTTGTTCTTGATAGAAATATCATGAACATTTACCTTGATAAGGTACTGGTTGCAGAAGGTACACTGTGTAATGGTATCTATGTTCTAAATCAGAACACAGTTCTCAATGTACAAAACACACGCAAGTGGAAGAGTTCAGATACGAACGAATCCTACTTGTGGCATTGTAGACTTGGTCATATCGGAGAGAAAAGACTAAGTAAGTTGCAAAAAGATGGACTCTTGAATACGTTCAAATTTTCATCTTATAAAACTTGTTAGTCTTGTCTCAAAGGAAAGATGACCAAATCTCCGTTCACTGGACATGGAGAAAGAGCAGCAGAGCTCTTAGGACTCATACACAGTGATGTGTGTGGTCCGATGTCTATACATGCAAGGGGTGGGTTCTCGTACTTCATCACATTCACCGACGATCTTTCTAGGTTCGGATATGTGTATCTCATGAAACACAAATCTGAAGCTTTTGAGAAATTCAAAGAATTCAGAAAGGAAGTAGAGAACCAGATTGGCAGAAGTATTAAGATCCTCCGATCTGATAAAGGGGGAGTACTTAAGTACGGAATTCAGGGACTTTCTAAAAGAGAATGGTATTCTCTCTCAGCTTACTCCTCCATATACTCCACAGCACAACGGTGTATCGGAGCGGAGGAATCGTACCCTATTAGATATGGTTCGCTCCATGATGAGTAGTGCTGAGTTGCCTCTTTCATTTTGGGGATTTGCGCTTGAAACGGCAGCTTACTTATCGAATCAGGTTCCGTCTAAATCTGTGCCAAAGACTCCATATGAAGTATGGAGTGGAAAGAAACCATGTCTTAAATTCATTAAGATATGGGGTTGTCCGGCCTACGTGAAAACACAGAAGCCAGACAAACTAGAGGCACGATCAGTTTTATGTAAGTTTATAGGATATCCAAAACATTCAAAAGGATATATGTTCTACCACACCGAGGAACAGAAGGTGTTAGTCACTCGCCACGCCACTTTTTTAGAATGGCAATTTCTTGCAAAAGAAACAAGTGGGAGCACGGTAGAACTGGAAGAAATTCTAGAGGAACAAACTATAACTGAAGATTTAGTTGAACCTCAGGATTCAATAATCCCGGACTAACCTCAGCCACTCCGCAGATCTAGTAGGATTTCTCATCCGCCCGAGAGATACTACGGTTTTCTCATAGACGGAGATCGAGAGGATTGCATCTTGGAAGAAGATGATATTACTAGATTTAGACAGGCCATTATCAGTAGGGACTCTGATAAGTGGCTGGATGCTATGCAATCTGAAATGGAGTCCATGTACACCAATAAAGTGTGGACCCTGGAAGTTGCTCCACCTGGGGTAAAACCCATTGGATGCAAATGGATCTACAAGAAGAAACTTGGTGCAGATGGGCAGGTGGAAACCTATAAGGCTAGACTCATTGCAAAAGGTTTTCGTCAAAGACCAGGAGTGGACTATGACAAAACCTTTTCTCCAGTGGCTATGCTCAAATCCATTAGGATCCTGCTTGCCATTGCTGCCTTCCATGACTATGAGATCTGGCAGATGGACGTAAAAACGGCTTTTCTAAACGGAAGTTTAGAAGAGTGGGTTTACATGGATCAGCCAGAAGGTTTTGTAGACAGTGGGAGCAGCGGAAAGGTGTGCAATCTGCTCAAATCCATTTATGGATTGAAGCAAGCATCGCGGAGCTGGAACATCTGTTTTGATGAGATAGTCAAGGACTTTGACTTCATCAAGAACGAAGATGAGCCATGTATTTATAAGAAGATTGTAGAACGAACTGTCGTATTCCTAGTCTTATACGTGGACGCCATTCTTTTGATAGGAAATGACATTCCTATGCTACAATCGGTCAAGCTATTCTTATCACAAAAGTTCTCTATGAAAGACCTAGGTGATGCCTCGTACATTCTGGGGATCAAGATCTACAGAGATAGATCCAAGAGACTACTGGGACTTTCACAGTCCAGGTACATAGAGACCGTACTAAAGAGATTTAGTATGGAAGATTCCAAGCGCGGTAACATACCCGCATTGCACGGAATCACCCTCTCCAAGGAGATGTCTCCTAAGACTGACGAGGAGAGGGTTCGCATGAGCACTATACCCTACGCTTCGGCGGTAGGATCTATAATATATGCGATGCTATATACAAGATCAGATGTAGCTTACGCGCTAAGCGTGGTGAGCCGGTATCAGTCCGACCCAGGTGAGACCACTGGACAGCAGTAAAGAACATTCTCAAGTCCCTGAGAAGGACTAAGGAGATGTTCCTGATTTACGGTAATGGAGACCTCAGGGTCGAGTCTTTTACCGAATCAAGCTTCCAGAGTAACAAGGATGACAGCAAGTCTGTCTCGGGTTTTGTGTTTACCCTCAACAGAGGGGCGGTATGTTGGAAGAGTTCCAAACAGGATACTGTCGCAGACTCGACGATGGAGGCTGAATACATTGCTGCAAGCGATGCCGCAAAAGAAGCGGTCTGGATGAAGAAGTTAATAGCTGAACTTCAGGTAGTTCCGTCCATTGTTGACCTATACCTGTGTATTGCGATAACAATGGGGCTATAGCTTTAGCGAAGGAATCACGGTCCCATCAGAAATCCAGGCACATCTTAAGGCGGTATCACCTGATCAGGGAGATCATAAATCGCCAGGAGATCGAGGTTCGGAGAGTGGATACGAAGGACAACACGGCGGATCCATTTACGAAGGCCTTCCCTCAAGCACAGTTCGAGCGACTTTTTGGGATGTTGGGTATGCGGTATGCCAGCAGCTGGCCTTAGAGCAGACGTTGGGTATTCGGTACGCCAATCACTGGCCTTTAGTTCATGTGGGAGATTGTTGGATGTATATGCCCTAGAGGCCAGTATTGTATATGTATACATATGGATACTAGGGATATGTATGTACAGAACAATCTTGCTCAGTTTTATAGTATATTATTTGACTTGTCTTTGTCGGGATATGTGTATTTATTTGTATTGTTGTTATATCTGGTTTGCACATATTGATGAAGACTCGATACGGTAGTATACTATTGTGGTTTGTCTTTATCTTAACATGGCATATGTCATACTCGTTATTACATATTGCGGTTACATGTTGATAAAGCCCCTAGGATCTTGCTTGATTACCTGCGTTGTGATGGCGATCATACTTATGGGAGCAGGGTAGTCCATAAGCACATCCTTTAATGGTCCCTAGTCGCGTGAGTATCGAGACTGGGCACTGATACTCCAGAGTAGACTAGTGTGTATGTTTATAGCCCCGTCGGGGGATGGTTGGTCCCGCAGCCATTGGTCTGATGCACCTAAGATCGTGCACAGGTGCTCACTGGGTGTGAGTACACTGGACGGACTCGCCGAGAACTTCCATGTGGTACTATACCTATCGTCAGATGGAAGTTCTCAGGTGACATGTGTACAGGTTAGTCTTTGAACCCGAGATCGGCATTTGTCTCGTATGGGTTCCCACTGAACTTTGATCACTACCCTACCACGGCTCTACCGAGTCATGCAAACAGGTTTTGGTTGGGTTCAGTCCCGAGCCACATGGAGGCAGTGAGCGATTGTCGGGGATTCGTCTCTCCCGGTATAGGGAGTCGATATCGCACTGTGATTCTATTGGTCAGGACCATAAGACCTTGACTAAGGCACTTGGGATTTACTGATAGGTTGATCAGTAGTTTTCCCGAATTGGTCCTGAGCCACATCGGCACGACTTATCAGGTTGTTAGGTTTTAACGTTCACCATCCTCTAGACCCGGTATGCGATACTCTTTGACGAAGAGACCGGACTGTGTGGATATTGTCACGAATAGGCTCAGTAGAAGATCCGGATGAGTTTGCTTATCGGCCTTCTTTTCGACAGGTATCTGGGTAGCCGTTACGTACAGCTAGTGCCGCTGACGTGCTTGTGGTTAAACCCACTGCGAGAGTACTGTCGGGTCTTTAGAGTCCCACACAGAGGGTTTCCCTGATTCAGGTGAAATGATGTAGTAGCAGTATTGGATACGTGTAGGGTTCGATCGATTGATGTACTTGGTACTCGGATTTTCGATCGGACAGTTTGTAATACTAGCCGGCTCGGGTTTGAGCCGGATTATTAAATCAGGTATTGATTTAATAATTTACGTATATGTATTTCGATATATATATTCTAGTATTACGTTCTTCGTGTTTTTCTATCTCTTTTGGGTGTTCGGATTTTTATCTGATTGCCGGTATATTTGTACAGTAGACTGAAATCCGTATTTACTACAGATTTTCTTCTAGAAGGTGGCCACCTCATTATGCATTTTCCATTTATTCAATAAATGAAAATGAGGTGTAAAGTGTAAAGAATGGGAGGAATGGGCATGGCCATGCTTTAATAATCAACAAATGAATTTTCAATTCATTTGTGGTTACTATTGAAGTATGGTTGTCATTTGTTTATTGAAAGAATTCGTACACAAAACTAAGGTGTGTGATTTTCTCTTTCATGCTTCATTCATTTTCTCTTGAGCTCTCATTCCTCTCCTTCCTCACTAGCTTCCTCCACCTTCATCTTCTTCCTTTTCACTACCTTCTTATGTGTTGAGAATCAAGTGAAGAGATAAGAAAGAGATAGCTTTACACTTAGAAATCCAAACTATATCCTAGACTACTTGGTTTAGCAAACCAAGTTCTCTAGTTGCTCCTTTAGTTACATAGTTAGGAGCTAGAGCCATGGATCATACTCCCCGGGTGGATCGTCTATGACAAAAGGAAGCCGAAGAACAAGCTCGGTCCCGGAGGACCGATGGAGCCGGAGTTGGAGTTCAAACATGTTCAAGGTGGATGCAAGGAGCTAAGGATGAAGAACGAAGACCGAAGGACTCGATTCTTTTGGTATACCATCTTTCATAGTAGTTAGCATCTCTTTGTTTGCTAGTTGGTTTTATGGTAAAGATCCGGATTTTGAGTTATCTTTGCGCCCCTTTTAAAGCTCTAGAAAAATTTTTTTCCGCAAACCGCCTCGTTTGGAGGCTCGGGCGTGAATATAACCCAATAGGGTTCATATTCAGATGTTTCGGAGTTGTTTCGGTTTCTTAATCCTACACAATCTGTCTAATTCTCTAGCTAGGCTCTGATACCACTGTTTGGTTACTAAGCACGACAGCAAGGTTTCGGGTTGCATCATCCATGCCAAATTAAAATTTTGCCATGCTTTAAGAGCCCTAACCCTAGATCTTTAACTAGAGAATCGTACAGAAACGAAATGTAAACAACTTTACCTCTAAGTGATTAGGGATTACAACCTTTGTAGTCCTCTCCTTCACTTCTATAGTTCCAAGTTGTGGTCCCTTCCCTGCGGTCATCGAGTTTCCAGACTCTTGAGAGGCTCCACACGGTGTATATGCATGCTTGTTTGAAGTCTTCACAATCCAAGACGATCTACGTCGAGGCAACACGAACTCAAGCTTTCACTTCTCTTAATATGGAATTAGTGAAGGCAACACACTAAACTATATGGCTAGTATAGAAGAGGATGATGAAGTAGGAAGTGGGCTCTCTTTAGTTTTCTTTTTCTCACTTTATTTCGTCACATGAAAAAAAGCTAGCAAGCTTTTATGAGGAAGAAGAAGATGAAGTGATGAAAGAATAAAACTTGTGAGGTTAGAAATGCAACCATGGTGTGTTATGTCATGCCTTAACCCTTGTAGAGAATAAATCATGGCTAAATGATTAGGGTTAGGTCAATAAATATCTTAGGTTAAAATAAAACACTTGGACTAGTCAATGGTTCTACAAGCTTCATGAAAGCTCAACCATGACTAATTCCAAGATATTTGAATTAACTAAAATAAATAAAAACCTAACCCTAATTACAAGAATGGTATCATTCTCATACACCCAAGTTTGCATGTGTAACCAAGCATGTCACAATTATATATCACATATATAATTTTGTGAACAAAAGAAAATAATACAATTAACATATATCACATATATATCAATATATCATCAAGTGAGAAAAAGTAATTCTTAAATGAGCTAATATTAGTTAATGTAATTTAATATATCAAATATATAATTATACATTAAATTATTAAATCAACACTTAATTTAATAATCCGGTTATATCACATACAACCGACTAATATAATATGTATCATTTTATCGAATCAACTCTTGATCCGATAATCCGGCTATATCACATACTACCGGCCGATATCATATATCGTGAGAATAGAATTCGGTATCTCATACGCGTATCAATCTCAGTCCCGCACATATCACATATGTGCTCCTACTCCGTTTTGCCTGAGCCAGGAAACTTCTGTGTATGACTCTGAAGACTTGTCAATACGCCGGCAGTAGGTGATGATCATATCAAATACCTACAAGCTGCAAGCAGTCAGCTAAACGTAACAGCCGCCCGGGTATTGAGTGATCAGAAGATCAACAACCAAGCCTGTACATACTTCTGCGAATCCAATCAGTAACACTATCGTACAGTCCGGTCTCTTCGTCTGATATATCGTATATCCAGTCTAGGAGTGGTAAACGTCAGACCCCAGTAACCGATAAGTCGTGTCAATGTGAGACTCATAAAGGGTCGAGAAACTACTGATAACACTTAACAGTAGATTTCCATATCAGCCCTGTCTAGGGACTTCCAGTTATAGCTAATCGAGCACAACGCAACATCAACCCCTAATACCGGGAGAGACAAAACCACTCCTATCGTTCTTTGCCTCCATGAGATTCGGGACTGTACCCAAAAGACACCATTTTGCATGTTCTCATGAACATGGTAAGGTGGAAATCAAAGCACAGTGGGAATTACACAAGACTCTATGACTATCTCGGGTCTACAGACTAACCTGTACCAGTGTCACCAGAGAACTGCTATCTGACGATAGGTATAATACCATCTAGGAGTTCTCGGCGAGTCCATTCAGTGTACCCAGTCTCCACTGAGCACCTGTATACCATCTTTGATGTCAAACACCAATGGATGTGGGATCATCCATCACCCATCATGTGGGTCAAGATGCATATACGCTAGTCTACTCTGGAGTATCGATGCCCTGTATCGATACACCCTCGACTAGGAACAATTACAGGATGTACTTTTGGACTATCCTGGCCCCTACTAGTATGATCTACATCATAGTCTTAGTAGTCAAGTACACATCCTAAGGGCTTTATCAACATGTGAGAGCAAGATAGTAACACAATACAAGTCAACATGTTAAGACAAAGAGTAACCAGATAGCATACTATCATATCGAGCAAGAAAGTCCTCTCTATATATATCCAAGCATCCACTATAATATATATCATATGTACAACAATGGCCTCTAGGGCATATACATAACTAACACAAGTTTGTTGGATATCCCGAACATTCGTGAGGGTATATCTTCTACCACACTGAGGAGCAAAATGTGTTTTGTTTCTCAGCATGTCGCCTTTTTAGAAAAGGAATTTCTTATGAAGAAATTTGTGGACATGAGGTAGAACTCGAAGGAGTTCCAGCTAGACAAACTAACAGCTGATGATTTGGTGAAACCAAAGTATTCAATAGTCTCCAACGAACCTCAGCCTCTCCGCGAATCTGGTAGGGTTCCACATCCACTTGAGAGATACTACGGTCTTCTCGGTGACAGTGGGAGCGAGGATTGCATCATGAGATGATGGCCCAACCAGGTTCAGGCAGGTCATCACGAGTAGGGACTCTGTGAAATGGCTGGATGCTATGCGATCAAAGATGGAATCCATGTACACCAACAAAGTATGACTTTGCATGTTGCACTTAAAAGGGTAAAACCCATTGGGAGCAAATGGATCTTGAGAAGATTATTGGTGTAAATGGAAAAGCTGAGACTTTCAAAGCTATGTTTAAGTCCATTAGGATCAATGCAAGCATCGCGGAGTTGGAACATCTATTTTGATATGGCAGTCAAAGAGTTTGACTTCATCAAAATGGTAGATGAATCTTGTATATACAAGAAGGTTGTAGAGAGTAAGGTTGTCTTACACGTATTGTACGTAGATGACATACTCTTGATAGGAAATGGTTTCCTATGCTACACTCGGTCAAGATCCTCTTATCATGAGGATTCTCCATGGAAGATCTGGATGATACCTATTACATCTTGTGGATTATGTTCTATGGTGATAGATCTAAGTGGATGTTGGGAGTGTCCCAAATCCAGGTGCATTAACACCATACTAAAGGGGTTTAGTATGGAGGATTCTAAGCATGGTGGTTCGCCAACATACTCAGGAATCACTCTCTCCAAAAGGATGTCTTCCGAGACTGATTTGGAGAGAGCTTGCATGCAAGAGATACCCTATGCTTCGGCAGTAGGCTCTATCATGTATGCGATGTTATGTACCAGACCGGATGTAGATGACTCACTAGGTGTAGTGATAAGGAATTAATCGGATCTTGGGAGAATCACTGGACAGCTGTGGAGGACATTCTTAAGTACTTGAGAAGCACTAAAAGAAAGTTCTTAGTTCCAGCTTCCAGAGTGATAAGTTCGACTGAGAGTCAGTCACAGGCATTGTCTTTACCCTTAGTGGAGGGACGGTATGTTGGAAGAGTTCCAAGCTATATACCGAGGCATACTAGACGATAAAGGCCGAATACATTGCTACCAATGATGCTGCCAAAGTGGCTGTCTGGGCATTACTTGTTCATGAGATGAACAATGTTCCTACCATTGAGCGTCCAATAACTGTTATTGTGACAACAACGGAGTTGTGGTTTTAGCCTAGGAACGCAGGTCCCATCAGTGCTCCAGACATATTCTGAGGACAGTATCACCTGATCAGGGAGATGGATGATCTCCAAGGGGTCAAGGATAGGAGAGTAGACATGAAGGATAACACAGCGGATCCACTCACAAAGGCCTTACCCCTAGAGAGACTTATATGGGATGGTTGAGTATGGGATACTATAACCATTGCTATATTGTTGGGTGTTGGATACTACAATAGATGCCCTTAGTGCAAGTGGGAGATTGTTAGTTATATGTATGCCCTAGAGGCCATTACTGTATATGTGATGTATATTGTAGTGGATGCTTGGACATATATAGGGAGGACTTTCTCGCTCGACATGATAGTATGTTATCTGGTTGCACTTTATCTTAACATATACACTTATTGTCTCTCTATTACATGTTGATAAAGCCCTTAGGATGAGTACTTGACTACCAGGATTATGATGCAGATCATACTAGTGGGGACAGGGTAGTCGGTAAGTACATCCTTCAAATGTTTCTAGTCGTGGGAGTATCGAGACATGGCATCGATACTCTAGAGTAGACTAGCGTATATGCTTCTCGACCCATATGATGGGTGATGGATGATCCCACATCCATTGGTGTTTGACATCAGAGAAGGTATACGGGTGCTCATTAGAGACTGGGTATACTGGACGAACTCGCCGAGAACTCCTAGATGGTATTATACCTATCGTCGGATAGCAGTTCTCGGGTGACACTGGTACAGGTTAGTCTGTAGACCTGAGATCATCATAGAGTCTTGTGTGATTTCCACTGTGCTTTGATTTCCACCATACCACGGTCAAGAGATCGTGCAAAAAGGTGGTTTTTGGGTACATTACCGAGTCACATGGAGGCAATGAGCGATAGGAGGGGTTTCGTCTCTCCCAGTATTGGGAGTTATGTTGTGCTATGCTCGATTGGCCATAACAGGAAACCCTGGTCAGGGTTGTTGAGATTTACTGGTAAGTGTTACCAGTAGTTTCTTGAACCGTTATGGACCTTATATCGGCATGAATTATCAGGCTATTGGGGTCAGACGTTATACCAACCCCAGACTGTGATATGCAACATATCTGACAAAGATACCGGACAGTACGGTAATGTTACTGATTGGATTCACAGGAGTATAAGCAGGCTTGCTTGTTGATCTTCTGATCGCTCAATACCCGGATGGCCGTTACGTTTAGCAGACCATTTATGGCTTGTGGGTGTTTGATATGATCATCACCTACTGCTGGCGTATTGAAGAGTCTTTAGAGTCCTACACAGAGATTTTCTGGTTCATGCGAAACGGAGTAGGAGCACATATGTGATATGTGCGGAACCGAGATTAATGCGAGTATGTGATACCGCATTCTATTCTTACGACTTGTGACATTGGTCGGTTATATGTGATATAACGGGTTATCGGATCAAGTGTTGATTCGATAAGTTGTTGCATTTGATATTAGTCAGTTATATGTGATATAACCGGATTATTAAATCAAGAGTTGATTTAATAATTTAATGTATAATTATATATTTGATATATTACATTACATTAATTAATATTAGCTCACTTAAGTAATTCTTTTTCTCACATTTGATACACTTTACATATATGTGATATATGTATTGTTTTCTTTTTACACATAAATATATATGTGTGTGTGTGTGTGTGTGTGTGTGTGTGTGTGTGTGTGTGTGTGTGTGAGTGATATATTCATGTGTCATGCTAAGTTACATATGCAACAAGGGTGTATGAGACTTATACCATACTAGGGTTTATGTTATGGTTAATATTTATCATTAAGTTATTACAAATTAGTGGATAATGTTTCAAACTTAGATGAAGTTTGTAGAACATTGACCAAGTCCACTTGTTTGTCTTGCTTAAGATATTTGTTAACCCAACTTTAACCACAAGCCATGGTTTATTCTCTACATGAGTTAGGCATAACATTAACTCACCATGGTTGCATTTCTAACCTCATTATAAGTTCACACTCTCTTCTTTATTTCTTCACCTTCTTCATGAGCTCAAAAAAGCTTTATAGGGTTTTAATATGTGGAGAAATACCGTGAGAAAAATAAAACTAAACTGAGCCCACTTCCTACTTCATCATTCTCTACTATTAGCCATTTAGTTTAGGGTGTTTGCTTCACTAATCTCACCATTAGTGAAAAGGTAGCATGAGCTTGAGTCTCCTCGACGTAGATCATCTTCGGTCTCGAAGACATTGAGCAAGCTTGTTCGTTTCTTCATGTGAACCCTTACTAGAGTCCGGGTTTTCATAACTTGCAGCGAAGGGACTACAACATGGAGCATTAGAAGTGAAGGATTGATCTACAAAGGTTGTATTCCACATTCACTTTGTATGTAAAGCGTTTACATTTAGTATCGTCGGATTTTCTAGTAACGATTCTACGATTAGGGTTAGCTAGAACGGCAAAATTTTGAAATTGGCATGGGCGATACCTCCCGAAACTTTGCTGCCGTGCTAGACAACCCTGCAGGCTTAACATTTCCTTGTGCTCCGTATACCTTAGTCTCCGGAATAGTGGGACTCCTCTCGTATACACAGGCATATTCTGTACCAAGCTACAAACAACTGCATTAACATAACAAACTCACCAGTTATATTCTCATATCTGTCTATTCTCATCTGTCTTTGGGACTTACCGAGCAATTGTTCGCTGATGACATTCCTTCTCTTCTTCTTTGGAATATTGTTAGGTGGATCGGACTCTTTAGAGTTTGAGCCTAGTACTGAAGACTTGGAGCAGTTCGCCATTGACCCAGAGCTCTAGACACTTGTATATATTTTGTTTTCAGTTCATGCCATTATTTAGGCATTGCTTTCCATTCCTGTATTTACATTTTCAGTTGTACTTGTAAAGAAATGTTAATAAATAAAAGTTGATGTTCATTTACATTCATGTCTCTTGTGTATATTTTACATTATATTACTTAGATACGCTTAGCGTGTTTACTTCTGAGTAAATACGTAGATGGCTTCGTCATGTCTCCTTACCGTTCTCTGGGAAGCGGAGCATGACAGAAGTAGGAATTGTTGGCTTATGGTAGCGGCCCGGCCATCAATCCGTGACCAAACGCGGAACAAAAGTTTATAAAACTTGGCACTACCAAAACCCGATTACCCAGATCTACCCATAAGCCCTAGATAACAAAACATGCAAAGGAGATAGAATGGTTATAACGAGTAGATCCGTGTCCTTCGGTCTTCAACCATCATCCCAAGCTCTTATGGGCTTTCTTGATCAAGCTTGATCTCCGGTCTCCCTCCATCGAAGATGATCCACCCGAGAGTCTATGCAACGAGCTCCAACCTTATATCTGAGGCAATTAGGCCACCTAGATCGCTACTTTAGATACCGTAGATGAAGTAGAGAGTGATGAAGGATTAATTTGTCTCAAGACACCCAAGGATTCTCAACTCATGAGAGGGTTTGGGTGGAGTTAGAGGAAGAAGAAGATGCCATGAGAACGAGGTGTTGAGAGCAACTCAAGAAAGAGAAAAAGAAATGAATAATGGCTTGTGTTTTGTTTGTTGTATGTGTGTGTGATAAGAAATAATGGAGCCATCACATAAATGTCCATGTCTCCAAAATATCTTAGTCAACAAAAATATTTCAAGTCAACATAATCTCACAACAAACAAAAACCCTAAGCATGCTAGAATGGTAACCATGGGTCACTAATTAGCCATGCCACAAAAATGAAATAAACATCTCATCCTACACCTCAATAACATTTTAATCCAAAAAGGTCTAAACCATGATGAGGTGTAATCTTCTAAAAGTAATCTTATAATAAATTACAAGAATACCCTTCATCCGTATATACATACCCGTATCCGTATTCCGAAGAATACGAATACAAAGAGACAAAAATAATCCAACAATTATAATACTAGGATCCGGCTTAAACCAAAGCCCACTAGTATTATCCGTGCGAACGTCATCCATGCACAAGTACACGTCTGTGATCGAACCCTGCCGTAAAACCATACGGCCTCTACATCATTTCGCCCGAAGCAGGGAAACCCTCTGTGTGGGACTCTAAAGACTCGTCAATACGCTGGCAGTGGATTTAACCACAAGCACGTCAGCAGCACTAGCTGTACGTAACGGCTACCCAGGTATTGAGCGAAAGGGAGGCCGACGAGCAAACTCATCCTAAAACCCTTACTGAACCTGACAGTGATAATATCCGTACAGTCTGGTCCGTTCGTTTATGAGTATCGTATATCGAGTCTATGGGGTGGATAAGGTCAGACCCCTAAAACGCGACATTTAGTGTTGGTATGAAGCCCATCACCACCTGAGAAACTACCGGTCCTAGATCGATAATTCTTGACTACCTTGGCCAAGGATTTCTGGTGATGGCCACCTGTGCACAACTGCGACATCAACCCCCAATACCGGAAGAGACGAATCCCCCTACGATCCGCTCACTGTCTCCATGTGGTTCGGGACTGTACCTAACTAAAACTTGTTTGCACGACTCCTTTGAGCCGTGGTAGGGTAGTAATCAAAGCACAGTGGGAACTCACACGAGACAAATGACGATCTCGGGTCGGTAGACTAACCTGTACACATGCATGTCACCAGGGAATTGCTATATGACAATAGGTATAATACCAACTAGCATGTTCCCGGCGAGTCCGTCCGGTGTACTCATAACCCAATGAGCACCTGTATACATCTTAGGTGAACAAACTGACACCAATGGCTTGTGGGACCGGCCACCAACCCTCGTCGGGGTCTCGATCAGTATACACTAGTCTACTCTGGAGTATTGATGCCCAGTCTCGAAACTCTCTCGACTAAGGACATTTAAGGATGTACTTATAGACCACCCAGCTCCCACGTATATGATCGCCATCATACTGCTGGTAGTCAAGAAAGAATCCTATGGGCTCTATCAACATGTAATAGTGATCTATAATGCCACTTAATACTGTACATGATGATAAAGACAAACCGGGCATCCCGAAGAGTCTCTCAAACTGTATCTGGGGAATGGCCTTCGTGAGTGGATCCGCTGTGTTGTTCTTCATGTCAACCTACCTGACCTCGATCTCCCGGCGATCAACTATCTCCCGGATCAGGTGATACCGCCTCAGAATATGCCTGGATCGCTGATGGGACCTGGGTTCCTTGGCTAAAGCCACCGCTCCATTGTTATCGCAATACAAAGGTATTGGATGCTCAATGGATGGAACCACTCCAAGTTCAGTAATGAACTTCTTGATCCAGACAGCCTCTTTGGCAGCATCGTTGGCAGCGATGTATTCAGCCTCCATCGTCGAGTCTGCCACGGTTTCCTGCTTGGAACTCTTCCAGCTAATCGCCCCTCCGTAAAGGGTAAAGACAAATCCCTACTGCGACTTAGAGTCGTCCTTATCACTCTGGAAGCTCGAATCGGTAAAGGACTCTACTTGGAGTTCTCCGTTACCATACACCAAGAGCATCTCTTTAGTCCTTCGCAAGTACTTGAGAATGCTCTTCACAGCTATCCAGTGACTCTCTCCAGAATCAGCTTGATACCTGCTCACTACACTTAGTGAGTATGCTACATCGGGTCTGGTACATAGCATCGCGTATATGATAGAGCCTACAGCCGAAGCATAGGGTATCCCTTGCATGCGAGCTCTCTCCAAATCAGTCTTAGGAGACATCTCTTTGGAGAGAGTGACTCTAGAGATCGTGGGTAAGTTCCCACGCTTGGATTCTTCCATACTAAACCTCTTTAGTATGGTGTCAATGTACCTGGATTGGGACAATCCCAATATCCGTTTGGATCTATCTCTATAGATCCTGATTCCCAATATGCAGGAGGCATCACCAAGATCTTTCATTGAGAATCTTTGTGATAAGAAGAGCTTGACCGATTGCAGCATAGGAATGTCATTTCCTATCAAGAGTATATCGTCCACGTACAATACGAGGAAGACAACCTTACTCTCTGCCACCTTCTTACAGATACAAGGTCCATCTACGTTTTTGACGAAATCAAACTCTTTGATAACGACGTCAAAGCAGATGTTCCAACTCCGCGATGCTTGCTTTAATCCATAAATGGATTTAAGCAGCTTGCACACCTTCCCGCTGCTCCCACTATCTACGAACCCCTCTGGCTGAGTCATGTACATACACTCTTCTAAATCACCGTTTAGAAAGGCGGTCTTAACATCCATTTGCCAGATTTCGTAATCATGATATGCAGCGATGGCAAGCTTGATCCGGATGGATTTAAGCATAGCTACTGGAGAAAAGGTTTCGTCATAGTCCACACCTGGTCTTTGACGAAAACCCTTTGCAACAAGTCTAGCTTTGAAAGTCTCCACTTTCCCATCTACACCAAGTTTTTTCTTAAAGATCCACTTGCTCCCAATAGGTTTTACCCCTTCAGGAGCATCTTCCAAAGTCCATACTTTGTTGGTGTACATGGATTCCATCTCGGACCGCATTGCATCCAGCCATTTCACTAAGTCTCTACTCGTGATGGCCTGCTCGAAACTAGTTGGGTCATCATCCTCCATGATGCAATCCTCGCTCCCACCGTCAATGAGAAAACCGTAGTATCTCTCAGGTGGACGAGAAACTCTACTGGATCGGCGGAGAGGCTGGGATTCGTCGGGTACTACTGAATCCTCTGGTTCTACCAAGTCTTCTGTTATAGTTTGTGTCGCTAGAACCTCTTCCAGTTCTACCTCAATGCCACTTGTCTGTTTCATAAGAAAACCTTTTTCTAAGAAAGTGGCATGTCGAGAAACAAACACTTTTTGTTCCTCGGAGTGGTAGAAGATATACCCTCGCGAATGTTTGGGATATCCAACAAACTTACATAGAACAGACCTTGCCTCGAGCTTGTCCGGATTTTGTGTTTTAACATAGGCCGGACAACCCTATATCTGAATAAAATTAAGACATGGTCTCTTACCATTCCATATCTCATATGGAGTGGTAGGCACTGATTTGCTTGGAACTCTATTCAATAGGTATGCAGCTGTCTCCAGTGCATATCCCCAGAAGAAAATAGGTAACTCAGCTACACTCATCATAGAGCGCACCATATCTAATAGGGTGCGATTTCTCCGATCCGATATACCGTTGTGCTGTGGTGTATAAGGAGGAGTAAGCTGAGAGAGAATCTCATTCTCTTTTAGATAATCTCTGAATTCATTGCTTAAGTATTCTCCTTCTTGATCAGATCGAAGGATCTTAATACTTTTTCCGGTTTGGTTCTCGACTTCTTTTTTATATTCTCTAAATTTCTCAAAAGCTTCTGATTTGTGTTTCATCAGGAACACATATCCGAATCTAGAGAGATCGTCAGTGAATGTAATGAAGTACGAAGAACCATCCCTGGCATGTGTAGACATGGGACCGCATACATCACTATGTATCAGTCCCAAGAGTTCGGTAACTCTTTCTCCGTGTCCCGTAAACGGAGTTTTGGTCATCTTGCCTTTGAGATATGAATGGCAAGTATCATAAGATGATAATTTGAACGAATTCAAATATCCATCTTTATGTAACTTAGCCAGCCGTGTCGCATTGATATGACCAAGTCTACAATGCCACAAGAAGGATTCGTTCATTTCTGAACTTTTCCTCTTGTTTGTGTTTTGTATATTGAGGACTGTATTTTGATTGAGAATGAATATGCCATTATGTAACGATCCTGATGCAATCAATTTTTGATCTAGGAATATGTTCATAACATTATCCTTTACTACAAAATTATATCCTTCTTTACTTAATAAAGAAACTGATATAATGTTGCACATCATGTTCGGTATAAAATAGCACTCATTTAGAATCATTGTATCACCACTTGGTAATACTAGGTGATATTCGCCAACTGTTTTGGCTGCAATACCTGCACCATTCCCTACTTGAACGGAATGATTACCCTTTCCCAGTTCTCTACCTTTACGTAGCCCATGTAACATTTTACATATGTGGGATCCTGATCCGGTATCTAATACCCAGGACGTAGGGTGAACTGAAAAACAGTTCTCAATAACTAACACACCTGAAGAAGATGCATTAACATGCATGTTCTTTTGGGCGGCGTGAGAATCCAGATATTCTCCTATTCCCTGTTCAGTCTTATAACTCTTATAAGATAGAACGGGTCCAACGTTCCCCTGCACAGTATAACATGCGGGTTCGGTCAATACATCCATATTATTATCTTGATTAGGGCATGACATTGTCGCTTCCTGGAGAGAGAGAGAAGAACACTTTAGCGTATGCTCTTGCAAGATTAGATTGGTTATTATCTTATTTAATCAGGATGGCTCCCACTGGTTTTTATCAAATCTTCCTTCAAACCCTAAAATGAAAGATTAGCCGGGATTAATTACACCCTACAACTTCGCCGATCTTTCAGCCAGGCCAGTGTCGGTACTTTGAGGGAGGTTCCCCGTGCTTTCGCACGAACCTAATTAAAGTAAACCTCGTTTTCCCAGAGGCATAACCCCGTTGACACCTTTCTAGACACCTACTTGATCGGCTAATTGTCCTGTGTAAAACTCTCCCAGGAGTAACAATTACTCGCAGTGGGTATCGGGATCCAACTATCTCATAGAAGGTATGCAATCTCATTGCAAATTTCAACACTTGAAATTCCCGATAATGCTTTTGCCCCTAGCGTCCCATGACCTTGACGGAGGCCAAACTATCCATAGGGCGCTAGTCAAGTTCAACCCGTCATTTCTTGATTGAATTAAACCCACCCGTACGACCCTTGACGGAGGCCAAACTACGCCGTACGAATACCCTAATCCAATCGCATCATATGCTAGCAGATAAGCACTAGTTAGCTACCATACACTACGCCTTGACGGAGGCCAAACTACCGCAGCATGAATACTAAATAGTACTTATCTGAAATGACGGAGGGCTACGCAGATTTTTTTTAGAAAAACCATGAGTGTAATGAACTTGATATCGTTGTAGAATCTAGTGAATTTTGAAATGGAGTGATTTTGAGGCTTTTATTAGTTTTGCTAAAGAGGTCACTCCCGGTGAAGGGATCCCGGCTCTTTCCTCATCGAATAAGGTGCTGGACATATCATATATATCACTATGCAAAGCAAAACTCCAAAAGCAGTCAAAAGTCAAACCGAGTGTTGTAGCATCTGCCAGTTTTGCTAAAGTGGTCACTCCCGGTGAAGGGATCTCGGCTCTTTCCCCATCGAATAAGGTGCAGGGTATATCATATATACTGCTATGCAAAGCAAAACTGTAGCTACCCTTTTATTTGAAAATTTGATTCTACAACATCTTTTAGGTTTCTTTTCTTTCATTAATCACATTAATGAAGTCCCATCATTTAAGTCACCTAAACATCACAGATAAATACGACGTACACTTATGCCATCCGCATTTGCCTCGATGTCCCCTCGTGCACCGTTAGGTTAGGTAACTAACGACAGAGCATGGCAGGGCTAGTGCAGGTGCAAAACATAAGTAACGTCTATATAATATATCATATATACTATATACTGTATCCATCAGAACATATCAAATGATCACATCACAGATATCGCAGCAGAAACATAGATATAATGTGGGATATACTAGGACGTCCGTATTTAGTATTTAGCCAATAATAGAAAATACGGATTCCACAGTCGCGATGAATAGCCAAGCCCACACCCTGGACCCCTACGAGAGCGGCAAGCGACCCTACCAATTCTAGAGTTTAGGAGACCCGGTCTCAACTCCTCGAGATGGCCTCCCACTGAACCCCAGAACCCGGTCACTTATGCTCCCCTCTTTTGGTCCATCCTAATGCGGAAAAGTAAATAATATACAACACTGGTGGCATCGAACTCAACCCGGAAGCGCCCCAAATAAAAGAATATTACATTACATTTGAATATACATGAATGAAAATATAAAACTCTCATCTCACATAAAAAAACCCCGGCTATTCAATCGCGACAATCCTGCACATCATATCTCAGCAACACATAATATCACATATCATCAACGTAAGTAAGTATGCATACCCCGATTGTCGTTGACGTATAGCAACGAAACCGGCGATATCGACATACTACACTTACGGTCACATAAAAGAAAGTGTAAAACTGCAATATCTGGAATCCACATTCTCTTTAGACATCGTAAATGCGAAATATCACATACTTCGTATTTCATGTCTACTAATATGAATTCCACACATTGCATCACATTCCAGATAAATAGACAGTATTAAAGTTTTCGAACGAACGATCAAATACCCAAGATTCTCTAAAGCTCAACACTTGAGCGAAGTTCAAAAACTTGGAGTGTGACACAGTAGTAGCGGTCCAGCCGTAGAAGGGTCAAGCCAACTCCTCACATGTGGCACGCCGTACTGCCCCAAACCCTAAAGTTCAAAGGGCAGTTCAAGACGGTCACATAATCGAGTTAAGGTTTGTTGTCTTCTAGAGGGACCACCACAAAACTTGCACGAACCTCCGAAGGATTTAAACCCCGTGAAAAGTGAGCAAATGATACTTGTTCAAACACTTCAATACTTTCTAATTTACCCGGAAAAGCAACGAAATGAAAATTCCGATCGAATCGACGAGTGCAAAAACATCTCCAGAATTTACAGTACTAAATTCAGATTAAAAATACTCCAAAAAAATAAACAAGCAGAGTCATGAGTTACTGTTCAAAAACCAGACCATGAACCAACAAAATGGCCGCGGAACCGCGGCCTAAGAAGGCTTATGCCGCGGTTCCGCGCTCAAGTTTACTGTTCATGGTCTCGTTTTTTACAGTAACTCTTATATTTACCTGCTGAATTTTTTGCATATTTTTAATTCTGAAAAACAGCAGTTTTTAAAAAATGTCTAGAGAGCACTCAAAATCCGTATTTTCCGGTTCGATCGGAGTTTTAACTTCGTTAAAGTGTCGCCTAATGTTCTAGGTTGGCTCTGATACCAATGTTGGGTTAGCCTAGCACCTCATGAAGGGTTTGGAAGCATCACATGAACCAAAGATTGAATTTTTAGGGTGCCAAGTTAACGAACATAGAATCGTTCCTAGAAAAATTAGGGTTTCAAATTTTTCACATCATCTAATGAAAGAAAAGCAAGGGTTTAGAGAGTACAACCTTTGTAGTTCCCTACGCTAGACTCCTCGGCTACTTGGAGTTTGAAAAAGCTCCGCTTGAACTCCTCTAGGTCACCGATGATCAACCCGGAGTCCGCTTTGTCCAAGCTTGCAACTTCACCCGATCAAGAGAACGAAATGAAGCTAACACTCCATACAAGTGGGCTAGACTTGTGTAGAATGGTGTTGTGGTTCTCTTTCTCACTTCAAAATCCTAACTTGATGAGTATATTGCTCACTACAAAAATCTAGAGAGCAAAATGAGAGAGGAAGAAGAAGATGATGGCTATATTTTTTAACAAGAGTAAAAGAATAACTCTTGTCATAGAAAAATGAAAATATATCAATATATATTTTCTTGTTCTCATCTCAAACCATGGTTTAAACAATGAATATATTATTAAACTTGAGTTAAAATACAAAAGGAAAGTTTACCCAAGGTTAAAAGATGAGTGAGAATGGTTAGGTCAAAAGAAGAGTGTAAACAAATCAATCATAACCATTTTCTTTTTCCTTTTTGTTTTAAATCAAATGTAATAAAATCCATATTTAAAACCATGGTGTGAGTCTTATATTGCCACCATTTCCTTATATAAGCAACCATGATAGAATGATGTATGTATGCATGTGTGCATGCACATCCATATGTGCATGAAACAATAAGGAATGCATACATGCATCCATACATCCATAAAAACAAGAAAGGATTTCTAGTGAGAATCTAATGGTTAAATGATAAATCAACACTTGATTTATCAATCCGGCCATATCACATACGACCCTAACCAAAAGCAAGCCGCCCGATCAATATACGGTATCCTATACGCGTATTTTAATCGGGTCCATGCGCATATCGCATACGCGCACCACAACATTTCGCCTAGACTAGGTAACTCCATTGTGGGACTCTAAGACTCGTCAATACGCCGGCAGTGGGTGATGATCATATCAAGCACCCCCCAAGCTGCAAGCGGTCAGCTAAATGTAACGGCCATCCGGGTATTGAGCGATCAGAAGAGAACAAGCGAACCTACTACAACTCCCGTCGAGCCAACCGGCAACACTTCCCGTACAGTCCGGTCTCCTCGTCTGATATGTCGCATATCAAGTCTAGGGGGTGGTAAACGTCAGACCCCAATAACCGATAAGTCATGCCGATGTGAGGCTCATAACGGGTCGAGAAACTACTGGTAACACTTACCAGCAAATCTCTGAATTAGCCCTGGCCAGGGACTTCCCTGTTGCGGCCAATCGAGCACAGCGCAACATCAACCCCCAATACCGGGAGAGACGAAACCCCTCCTATCGCTCATTGCCTCCATGTGACTCGGGACTGTAGCCAAAAACCACCGTTTTGCACGCCCTCATGGACATGGTAAGGTGGAAATCAAAGCACAGTGGGAATCACATAAGACTCTATGATGATCTCGGATCTACAGACTAACCTGCACAAGTGTCACTTGAGAACTGCCATCTGACGTGAGGTATAATACCATCTGGGAGTTCTCGGCGAGTCCGTCCAGTGTACCCAATCTCCACTGAGCACCCGTATACCATCTCTGATGTCAAACACCAATGGATATGGGATCATCCATCGCCCATCTCATGGGTCGAGAAGTGTATACGCTAGTCTACTCTGGTATATCGATGCCCTGTCTTGATACACCCACGACTAGGGACCTTGAAGGATGTACTTATGGACTACCATGTCCCCACTAGTATGATCCTCATCATAGTCCAGGTAGTCAAGTACACATCCTAAGGGCTTTACCAACATGTAACCATAAGACAGTATAAAGAGAAAAGTATACATGTTAAGATAAAGAGCAACCAGATAGCATACTATCATATCGAGCAAGAAAATCATCTCTATATATGTCCAAGCATCCAATATAATATACATCATCTGTACAATACTGGCCTCTAGGGCATACATACAACTAACACTACCATATGTATTAGCGATATGCTAAAAGAAACATATACACATATTGAGGTAGAATCAAACCAAGTAGCATACTACCATTTTGAGTAAGACTGTTATTATATCTGTGTATATCCCAAGCTTCCAAAATGTAATATACAAACCAGCACTATACAATAATGGCCTCTAGGACATATATCACTAACAGAATGAAACCATAATTAAAATTTAAAAGTGTAGAAAGTAATGCGGAAAGTAATGCAGAAAAGTAATGAGGAAAGTAAATGCGACAAAAATTAAAAGAAAAGACTACCTTTATTGGCCAACTAGTGCAATACAAATTGCTCGCTGAAAAACTAAATCATAAAAACCTAGTTGCTTGCTAGATTTCTCTCTCGATCGATAGATAGATGAATAGATATATAGATAGCTCTCGGTCCTTTTATAGGCTCTGAAATGTGAAACCCTAGACGTCATGTTAAAGTGTGTAAAATTACGATCATGACCCTGATGTTTCAGATCCTACGGCTGCCAAATGACTGCTGAACCGTTGCCAAAAGCCTATTTTAACCGCGCTTCTGCCGCCTCTTGGTGTATTTGGGCATCCAAATTTTTCGTGCATTTTCTTCTTGATATTTGAAGATCTTTTTGATAAAAATATTCTGGAAATATTGTTCTTAGTCTCTGCCATTGCGAGATTCTTCGATTTGCTCCTAATGTTTGGCAGATTTGGTTTGATATTTCGATTTGTTGTGGATCTCCTACTTATAGTTCAAAGCTGATCTGATCTTATTATAATACCTGCACAATACCTCAAATCATCTTTTTAGTAGCACTTATTTTATTTGAGATATTATTCCAACCAATTATATGATATGATGTCACGTATCGCTTCCCAGTAGATGGAAATGGTGACGTGGCAAGTGGCAATATATTTACTATGAAATAAATACGTTAAGCGTAATTAAGCAATATATAAAAATGAACAAGAATGATAAGAGAATAAAATGAAACAGCAACTTTATTTACATTCAACTTTACATACAACTGTTTGAAATAAAAGATACAATAATCAAAAGCAAATGCCTAAACAGTGGCATACTGAAAGTAAGTGCAGAGGAACTAGTAGTCAGGCTGAGCGGTAAACTGGTCCTACTCCTTCTGGCTCGGCTCTATCTACTTAGAGTCCGGTCCTCCTAACGAACATTCCAAAGAAAGAAACAGAAAAGAATGTCGTCAGCGAACTAATGCTCGGTAAGTCCTAAAAGGAGAATGAGAAGATAGTCTATATAAAGTGAAATGAACAGGTAAATAATACGATCGAGTACTGGTATATGATAGTTTTTCTAACATGATTGTTTGTAGTTTGGTAAGGAAGGTATTCATGTATATGAGAGGAGTCCATCTTACCCCGTGAATTATGGTAACATGTAGTACAAGGCCCCATTATAACCCACGGGACAACGGCATGAGAATTCATGTAGGTGTCTTTTAAGTGACCTCTCGTGCCACGATATACGTTCCGTATCAATCTATCCCTTTATCCCCGCGTAATGTATTGTATAAATTATATTTACAAGTCTTGCCGAAACCATGGATACAAAATGTTCAGGTATTCATGTTCAGGAGGTATTCAAGTAGTCATGTCAAGTTCATGTCAAGTTATAACCATGGTTCGGTCAAGTCAAGTCAAGTATACATATTTGATATTGATGTTTGAATTCGAGTATTCATGTCCATGATCAAGTATTCGTGTTTGATTTTGGATTCAGTTTTGAGGTTAGACCCAGACTGAGTCAGACACTTGTAGATTTAACTCTTGAATTCTTAGGTTCGGGAATTATCGGCAACTGCTGCATATGGACGACAGGATTTGTGTCTTTTCCCATGGTAATTGCTATTGATAACTCTTGTTAAGTTTTCTAATCTGAATAGGCAAGCACTCGCTTTCTCCGGCTCCCTGGGGCTCAAGAGAATTGATCCCGCTTAGACCCATATTTATTAGAATCCTTAAATATTGTTTTGTATATCTGGAGGGGTTTTTATGAAAAATATTATAATATAGTTAAAAATAAAATCTCGAGGGTGATTTATATTACTTAGGGTTTTCATAAGCATGTGTTTTAAGTATTGATGTATTTTAATGATAAATACCTATCTTTTAAAAGTTTATGGTATTTTAGTAAAAACTAGTCTTTTTTAGTAACTTGATGGTATTTTATTGACATTTTTTAATCTTTCATAGTTATAAAAAATATAGTTTCATAATATAATGAAAATATGGATTTATAATTTTATATAATTTTTAATTTTTAGAAAAATTAGTTTTATTTAGAAAATTCGTTTTTCTTAAAAACCGTATTTATATCCTTTCGAGATCGAATACTCGGTAAGAAGTGCTGCATCTCGTTCTACTATCCCCAGGATATGCGATAATCTGCACCATCTATTAGCGGGTCCCCTAACGAGGGTTGTAGATGTATAACTGCAAAGGAATACAAAATACCGTTTTAAAAGAAACCCGGTTTTAAAGTATGTGGTATTTTATTGTAAAGATTTTTCTTCGAAAAAAAATACATACAAATAGGCATCGTGCAATGAAACTAAAGTGTACGTGTGGGGTAGGTCGTTATCCTGTGAAGTTTTTTCTAAAAGTATAGTTTAATGAAAACGTAAAGAGTGATATTAAAGTTCAAGGTATTTTAATGAAAAAGTTTAATTATGGTTGTATCACATGAGATTCTTGGTTAAACTTGATTCTAAATATTGGTATTTTAAGGTTACAAGTATTGTGGTAAACTTAGATTGATCAAAATATAAAGGAAAATGGAGTTCTAGGTTTTAGAAAAGAATGTATCGGTAATAACTCCACTTTTACCGATATAAGATTAAAGATGAAATTCAATGAAGAGAAAGAGAGTTTGGGAGGGACTTACGGTTTGAAAAACTCAAAAAAAAAGGGTTTGTAAGAACAGGGAGGCTTCGTGGCTTAACAGGAGCTCCGGAATTGGCTTCGATCTTCGACGGAAGAAGCTTGCTCGCTAACTCCACTTTATTCCACTTGCACTAAGGAACTTTTGAGAGAGTTTTTGCATGAATTTTCAAAATGGTGAAGAGTTAGGGCATGGGGTGGTATTTATAGTGGAGAATTAGGGTTTGAGAATTAAAAATGTGAATTAAAAAGCATTAAAATGGTATTAATTGGTGAATTGAAGGGTCTCTATTTGATTACAGGGAAATCAAACAGTGAGAGGAGTTGAAGAGACGAGTGTGCAAAGCACGGAGCATTTTGGCCCCGTCTGAACCGTCCCCGCCAGCCCTAGAGCACATTTGGCCGGTCAATCTTGATGCAAATGCCTCGAGTTTCGTGCCACCAGATCAACTCTATATTTACACTATTTTCCACATGTTTGATTTTTCTGAACTTTTCATTTCCCTGTGTATTGCACGTGCAATCTTTTGGGCTTCTAAAAAGTTTAAAAGAAAAATCAGAAAAAATAATTGTATGTGATGGGAATCGAACACATAGACTACGTCACAGCAGTGCATGGGCTTTTCTAGTGAGCTATAAGTTGTTTCTTACTTTTATTTAACAAAAGTAACTTATAACCCATACACAGGCTGTCAAACTCTTTTCTGTATTAACAGGAAAATTTCTGTATAGAAATTTCAGAGTCGTTAAATATGGCATCTTAAGAATATTGATTAGGAATATTTGATATGATATGCATATTTTAATGTAATACCTTAGAATGCGATTAGTGTTAATTAAGCGATAATGCGGATTTTTAGTAAAAAGTTTACCAAAATAGTTTTCAAATATTTTATGAAAATTAATTAATATTTTTTTTAATATTTATTTTGGGCTGCACACACATGTGAATATTAACCTAGGGTTAATTAGGGGTTAACCATACTTAAGTAGCCATGGCACCCTAACCTAATGTCATTCCATTTGTTATATTTAATTAGTTAATTAATTAGTTTTCAAAATAAAATAAAAGGGCTTTGAAAATATGTTGACTTGAGAGAGGAAGAGAGAGAGAGAATGCATGATGAGGCGTGGCAAGCATGCCATGCATTAAATGAAGAGAGAGAGGGGCATGGCTCTCTCTAAACTCACCCCTCATTCCCTCATCCCTCACCCTCACACATACACCCTCTCTCATACACTCATTCACAACTCTCTCTCATATTTTTTTTCACCTCATTATCTCCCTCACCCTCAAACTGAACCCCTTCTTTGTTCATTACAAACCCTAACCTAAATCCTCACTAATCTCCACTAAATTTCACTTAAACCCTTCACAAGTCAAGATCAAGCCATTAGGATCACTTGGAGTATGGAAAGCTAGGGTTTTGAGCAAGTGTGGATAGGTAATGACTCTGATCTGGTAATTAGGAGTTTATTATTGTAGTGTTGCATAGTAGTCGCTGTTTAGAACGATAAAGTTATAGTTTTGGCGTAATATCGCATTTTTAGTGTTGTTTTTGAGTCTCAATAACCTGCTGTTACCCCGAGTTGTTACTGTGAAAACTAGCAGTGTAGAAGTGTTGTACTAGTTTCCCTGAGTGTACACCAGAAACACGAACCTTACTTGAGCGGTTTTGGCCGGCGACATAGGGGGTAAATCCGGCGAGCTCGGCCATCTTGGTGACCGGGGTGTTGTGGTTTTTAAGGTAGCTATCTGCTGTTGTTCTGGGGTGTTTGGTACTGCTAGATTTTGATGTTTTGACAGTGGATAGAATCTAGGAGCAGTTAGCTAGTTTTTAGTGTTTCGACGACGCGCGTTACGATCGATCCGACGTAGTTTTAGTGTTTCGGGTAGCTTGCTGTCATGGGTATGTTTTAGTGATATCGACACACACGTTAGCCGCTAAGCGAACCCTTTTGTAGCTTGAGAGGACTGATTGGTTAAATTGGCATTGTGTTCGTTATTATTACGTAGTTTGCTAAATCCACGCGTTATTGTGTTTTGTGTTAATAGGATCCCAGGCGGGGACTTCGGACGCTGCGAAGAAAGGGAAGCAGGTGGTCGGATTTACTTAGCTCGAGATCACCGGTGAGTAGATTTAACATCTACGGGGAAATCGCCCGTATGGCGTTATGCGTCAGAGCTTGATAGGATATTATAGCCGCATATTTATATTCATATATGTTGATTGTGCATGAGCATCATTACATACCATTACTTGTTGTGTCTTGACCTAATACTTAGTGGACACTGCACCATTACTGACGGTCCATGTTGCACGAGCACTAAATTGTATGCTACACCCACACCGTCGGTAATTGCCATGACACGCACAACCTATACATATATGCAGTATTGTATTGTTATTGATATTGATACATTGATTCTTGTTCTATTGCGCTTATGAAATGCATCGTGCAACATATCTACATATACACCCTTATATGATGTTGCATTCGATTTTGGAGAAAATGGGAACCGCATGATATATTTTAAAACGGGATTCATTTAAAAGAGCGGTTTTCCCTTGATATGCTCATATTACGGTTTTATGTTGCATATATCATATTTCATGGATTTACACATCGAAATACGGATTTCATGTGATTTATGGATTTGAGAACGTGGTATTATTTCAAGAAAGCATGCATTGTTTTGAAAACCCGGTTTCTCTTGATATGATATTTCAGTGCGTCCACCATGCGTTTTCTCGGTTCTAAGATGTGTGATAGAAACCCGATTCGAGGAGCTGGATGATCCATTTGCGGGTTCATGGTGGACCCGGTATGGTATCCCGGGGCAAGAAAGGGATGTTGTACAGTAGACGACAAGCCTGGCAGGGGGACTACTACGTACCGGTGATTAGTTCGACCTGGTGGTTATCCGGAGGATACCGACCGGAGTCGAGAGATGGATATGGGCCGATCCGGACTGACGGAGCCCGTCGGCCGATCCGGACTGACGGAGCCCGATATATGTGGATTTGCGTGTCGATGTTGGACACGAATATTTCATAATGTTTTCGAGTGCCGATGTTGGGGACTCAGGTTCCATGAGATTTACAGATATGAGGGCCGATCAGAGTGATGGCGCCTGAGGTATTGGGATTTGGGGTGTCGTTGATGGACACTGGTTTTTCCACGATGATGATTCATTGATGATGACATGTTTTATCCCATACTCAGCATTCATTTAATATGCATTGCTTCATGTATTTGTAGTACCTGATAGATTACCTTTCATGATTGTTGCATATCCATATTAGTATATTGATACTATCAGATTGCATGTGATAAAGTATCGCAGTACGTGCATACCTGCGATTACCTGTATGATGTTACTTACTATTCACGAGTTGGCAACCTACCCCCGTTGTGCCATAGTGTTTTGCAGGTTGACCCTCAGAGTAGTCGCGGCAGGGCATCTTATTGTATCTTTTTGCAGCGGATACCGCTACGGTTGGCTGTGAGCCATTTTGCTATAGGTGGGTTTTGCGGTTATCCGTTTATATTCATTGTATACCTTATTGTATCTAGTACTCTCCATCTACCACTTCATGTATTGACTTAGAGACGAGATGTGAGGACGATATTATATATTATTTTGTGACTCTGGGTGTCGAGCTCGTGTGAGCCGGTTTTTATTATGCAGTTTTATCTTTTATACCATTTTTCACTTATATTGTCCATTTCTTCACTACGGCGTCGTATATATGGTTGTGGTGGTTGTTTCTGCCTTTGAGCGTGATTTGCTCCCGTTTGGGGATACTTTATTTATGTCATATGTTGCTTTACTTATATCTTATGTTTGTACCCGTTTCGGGGCTAGTTTTTACGAAGGAGGTGCTGCCGAAATTTTTAAGAAAATAAATTTAAACTTTAAAGATTTTTACTTGAGATTTCCAAATGTTTTTAACAATGTTTTTATCACTTACTAATTTTGATGGTTTAGATTTCTGGGTTTTCGGCTTACTTAAATTTCGTTACGCATGTTGACGTTACGTGGTTTAAGTGCCGGTCATGTGCCAAATTTTGGGTCGTGACATTTAATATGAATATTTTATTTAAATATTATATGCATATATTTTCCCTTATTATATTAATTATAAATGAAGAAACATATAATAATAATTTTTTTACAAATAAACCCATATATATTCTTTATTTACAATTAACACATTTTCGTAATTAATAATAGTAGGGAAAATGTGCATAAAAATATGCAGTAAATTTGACAAATGAAATACCCCCAAACTTACCTTTGATCGTCCCGAGCAAACTATTTATTAAAAAGAAAAAGAAAAACCTAGCACACTTTCGTAGGTAACACGATTGCACTTAGTTCATGCAACAAGATTTTAAATCACTAGGTGTCCCCAGTAGGAGGAGTACTGTCTCCTGAGAGTTTTCAGCGGATTACACCCACAAAATCCCAAAATAAAAAAAAGAAAATATGCAAAGATAAGGAACATATAAAATAAAGAACTTGACACTAGCTTTTTAGTTGTCATGAGCTCTATCTTAATGGTCTTGAAAAGATATCAGAAATCACATCATCTCTCAATAAAATATCGTCTTTATTCTTCCTCCCTACCTTTCTTCCAAATATCGATCATATACCCATACGTATGTGTAAAAAACATCCCTAAACTTGGAGAATTCAATTCAAGCTATCATACCCTTTGTCCATATGCCTTAATACTTTTTAGTTGGTGATGTTTTTAGATGGATCTTGCTCACACATTATTCATGCGATTGTTAATATTTCTTGAGGTACTAACCAGCCGATTACCGAATGTTCTCACTATTTAAGGCGTAATTAACAATATCCTAGTCTTACAGCACTTAAGTCTTAGCAGTGACGCCCAAACCAGTTGGTCTAATGTACTAGGTGATAAGGCACCCTCGCTATATTTTTTTTATGCCGTCTTAAGTAATTACAAAACCAGTGTTCATTTTTCTTTTTAATTTTTTTATGCTCCACTTATATTTTGTTAATTCTTCATACTAAGGCTTCTAGGCAAGAGTATTTCAAGGTATTCTCTACTATCCCAAGTTTCAAGATGTGTGCAAGTGCATATAGTAGGGTATCAACGTTCAGAAGTTTGGACTCAAGAATAAGGACTATTTTTCAGACTTATTTTTATCCGCAGATTAGTAATTTCTTAATTTCATTAACCTTTAGGACAACAGCTCATGACTACGTATTACTAGCTTCGTTTTAAAATATCTAATTTTCTTTCATTTTTTAAATCTCTTCCTATCTTTCATATGTATTTTTTCACTTTTTAACTTTTATTTTCAAATTCAAAATTCATGCAATGCAATATGCAATATTTACATATGATGCGTGGATATATACAAACCATCCTCCCGAATTTGTTTGCAGCAGTGTCCTCGTCGATGTTGTCCTGTAAGCTCAAAACCTGAAGATTAGGAGGAACAATTCAATAAGATGGTATAAAGAAGGGGTCAAGAGTGAATGACAGTGAAATTCTCCCCCAAACTTGTTCTTGGCTCACAATCGTGCAAAGATTTCTTTTCTTTCAAGAGCCAAAATATTTTCTCCCTCCCCCCCTCCCCCAAACTTGAGTAAAACAGTGTTTTCATTACTAAGCATTGAGATTCAACATAAGAGGGGTAAATATTATCGGTCTACATAAAGCTTTATAAAGACCAAAAGTTAAAACCAACCATTCAAATATTTTATTTAGATAACACCATAGTTGGTAGAAGAATGCGAAACGGATGTGTTGGGATTCCTCAGCACCCTACTGGGTTTTCAATGCATCACCATGCCAATTTCAAAAATTCATGGGTGCTAAAGAACCCTAACCTAGGATCTAGCTAGAGTAAATAGACAATATGAACATGTAATCTACTATTACACTAAGTGAACGAGGAATACAACCTTTGTACACCGGTCCTTCACTTCTAAAGCTCCGTGTAGTAGTCCCTTCGCTGCGAGTATCGATCTCCCGAACTCTAGTATGGGTTCCCTTGGAGAAGTGAACAAGCTTGCTCGAAGTCTTCGAGACCGAAGATGATCTACGTCGAGGAGACTCAAACCCAAGCTACCTCTTTACTAGGTGATGAACTTTGTGAAGAGAACACCCTAAACTAAATGACTAATAGTAGAGGATGGTGAAGTAGGAAATGGGCTCACTTTATATTTAATTTTCTCACTCATTTTCACCATTTTTCATGAAGCTAGAGAGCTAGAGGAAGGAGATGAAGAAAACAACTCAAGAATAAAATCAAGTGGTGAATGGCAACCATGGGTGAGCTAGTATCATATATTAACCATTGTAGAGACTAAACCATGGATAATTATAATGGTTTAGTTAATAAATATCTCAAGTAAAACAAAACAAGTGGACTTGGTCAAAGAATCTTTAAGCTTCAAGAAGCTTCAAGCCATGACCAATTTCCATGTCATATTGATTTACTTTAGATAAATAAACCTCACATTATTGTAAGCATGGTGTAAGTCACACACATACCCAAGTTGCATGTATCATCAAGCATGACACATACTAATGTACACAAATACATATCACATATATACTTTGTGCACAATCAAGTGAGAAAAGCAATCTTAAATGAGCTAATACTAGTCAATGTAAATTAATATATCAAATATATAATTATACATTAGATTATCAAATTAACACTTGATTTAATAATCCGGCTATATCACATATAACCGACTAATATCATGTGTATCAATTTATTGAATCAACACTTGATTCGATAACCCGGCTATATCATATATAACCGACAGATAACACAAATCGTGAGAATAGAATACGGTATCACATATGCGTATTAATCTCGGTCCCGCACATATCTCATATGTGCTCCTACTTTGTTTCGCCTGAGCCAGGAAACCTCTGTGTAGGACTCTAAAGACTTGTTAATACTCCGGCAGTAGGCGATGATCATATCAAACACCCACAAGCCGCAAGAGGCGTACTAAACGTAACGGCTACCCAAGTATTGAGCGATCAGAAGATCAACAAGCAAGTCTGCTCATACTCCTGCGAATCCTATCAGTAACACTACCATACAGTCCAGTCTGTTCGTCTGATATGTCGCATATCTCGCCTAGGGGTGGTAAACGTCAGACCCCAATAGCTTGATATATCATGCCGATGTAAGGTCCATAACGGGTCAAAAAACTACTAATAACACTTATCAGTAAATCTCATCTATCCTGGCCAGGGATTTCCAGTTATGGCCAATCGGGCATAGCGCAACATCAACCCCCAATACCGGGAGAGACTGTCACGCCCCGCTTCCCAAAGTACGCAAAATTGGGCACGTGACATAGCCAACCATGCTACCTGTGGGTAGGATGCATCCGTCCACAGTCACATTACGGTTGTAGAGACATCAAGAACAGTAAAAAAATAAACTAAACTAATACATGTCCAAATCCATAATAACAAGAATCAATAAACAATAAGTGCGGAAGCTAATGATCCAATACAATGAATAAATAGTACGTCCCATAATGCGGGCTCACATCTGGAAATGAGAAGAAATAAATAAACTAACCCTAAGGACTCACTGTTCAGCCTGCTGGCTGAAGTACTCCTGCTCGGTCGTCGACAAAGGTACGGAATCTGGGCCATGCAAAACCCAGACGTCAGCGCGTCATGACATCAAGTACATAGTATAAACATGGTAATGAGCAATGCAAGTATGAACATGAAAAAGCAGTAATAAGAAAATAACGAGCAGGGTAATGTGCAGTGGTGACTAAACTGTCCTATCAGGTTTTCTACTCTATAGTCTTTGAAACCAATTGATGAATCGTCGATGTAACTCAATAGTATCCCGTGCGTGCCCGGGACCACGGTCATGATCCTCGGGGCTGAATCCGAGACGTGCCGCTAAGCAGTAAAAGGTAGTAGGATAGATGAGTGATGTCAGCATCATCACTCCGGAGCTGGCCAAGCCCGTAAGACTGATCAGAACAAGTATCGAACTGTTGAGTTACAAGTCGGTTTCACCTTTGATTTCCCCATACCCCCAAGCTATGTATGTCAGGTCAGGTATTCAGTAGTCAAGGACTAATGCCAACACAAGGTCGAGTAAAAGTAGGTCTGTCTGGATAGACAGCGGGAATGGTCAGGTTTGTCGGCATTAGGCATGAGATCAGGTAACAGGTCAGGTAATGTATAAAGGTGTCATGTCATGTCAAGAGTGTACGGTACCATATCATGTCAAGTAGGAAGTGTAACAGGTCATGTCAGGAAGCACAAGATGTCATGTGGGTGCTCATAATCAAACTATCATAAACATGTGTATAAATAAACAAGCATGAGTACTATTAGAACAATAAACTGGAACATGTAATATGATAGGCAAATAGATATAATTTCAAGGATATGGATGCACAGTTATTGATTAGGGTTACATTTATAGTTCCAATATTAAATTAGGATGCAATTTATTAAACATGGAGTATTAATATCACATTATTATGTAGTAATGTGATCTATGGATGCAATTATATTTATCTTAAATGCGATGGATGCAAACGGGTATCCGAAGAGTTATAAAACTATAAAATGGTAGTGTGGGATGTACAACTAAGCAATATGTGATATAAATATTTATATAATAATATTAATATGGATAGCATATTCAAAGCGATTAGTAACTATAAAAGCTGTATTGATTAACCATGCACAAGAAGGTTCCGTTCAGAAATTCAGCGTCACCCTAATTTGTAAAATAGCTTAAAAATAACAAACGTTCTCCAAAAGGGACGTATCATATACCAAAACAAAGATAATTCAATAAGGTTTTCAGTTTTATAAGTATAAGCATCTCAGGTTATCCCTACAAAAAGTTATGAATATTCAAAGTTGAAAGTTTGCTGCTGGAATTTCCCTGGACAGCAGTTTAGAGACGTGTTCATTTGCATTTTACGTTAATTAAACAATTTATTTTGTAAGTAAATATTTCATAGAGTTATAGTATTCTGAATTAGCTTCGTAACGAACTAAAGAACGTATCCTAATAATTTTTCTATGATTTATAATGAATTTTATAAGATAGGGTGTACAGTAAATTTCAGATTTGTCATATCCGATTTTTCAACGACATTTCATATGTAAACTATAAGATTTTCAAATGTATAATATTATAAAATGAAGATTATAAAAGTATATAGCATGAAGCAAGATTAACTTGCCTCGATGGGTCGCGAATCGGGAAAACGGAACGTTAACCGTCGGCGGGGAAAACTCGCGACGGCGCACGGTTCACGGAATGAACCCAAACGACGAACAAAGGAACCACACGGGTCGGGGTATCTCGCTGGAACGTCGAGAAACGTCACCGGCACGACGGAATTCCGGTAACAAAAGAACAATTAAAAGAAATGAGAAACGAGACATGAAGCAAGAAGAGAAAAATGATAAAGAGAAGTACGAGAGAATATATAAGGGGTAGAGAGAGAGAGAAAGTGGAGAGAGAGAAAGTGGGGACCACGGGGTTAAAGGGGAGGTTGCGATTGGCTGAGAGAATAAATTGAGAAGGATATAAGAGATTGTAAAAATATTATATGGTTAACTTAAAGATTTAAAAGATAGGTAATGAACAGTAAGATATCAGATTAGTTAGAAAAATATATGCGAAGGTTTTAATAATATTAAAAATTTGGGATTTTGGCGCCAAATGAAACATTTCCAAATTGCGCCCGGGTTGGGTCCAAAAATTCGAAATTCAAATAATAGGATTTTAAGCGGGTTCCAAATTTTAAAATGAAATGTTTTATGATTAAAAAGCATACTCTCAAAACGGACACACGTGCGTGCACGTAGCCATCCAAACTTGCCCGTTTTACTGAACGGGACGAGAACACAATGCACGGACGCTACCACGAGACTAAGGGTGTCAAGTAGGCCAAGATGAATATTTTCAATTTTATTTTAGATGCTAAAATTTGTTATATGTAGAAATGACTTTGCCGGGTAAATTGTGCAATAAGAACCAAACAAGTAAGATAAATGAAATGAGCAATGCCAAACACTCAACCAGTAACAGAAATAGTATTATTGGGCTCGGGTGTTACATCATACCCAACTACAAAAAGAATTTCGTCCTCGAAATTCCAAGAATTCAAGATAGATAACTACAGGAAAAGGTGAGGAAACTTCTGCCGGATCTCGTCTTCTCGCTCCCAAGTGGATTCTCCATGCGATCGATTACCCCAAGAGACTAGCACAAGGGGGATAACCTTGTTCTTAAGAACCTTTTCTCTTCGATCCTTGATTTCAATTGGTCGCTCCTCAAAAGTCAAGTCTTCTCGTACTGTTAGCTTCGAATGATCCAAAACGTGTGTTTCATCTCGAACATACTTACGGAGTTGAGATACGTGAAACACATTGTGCACTCCTGCCAATGACTGCGGTAACGCCAACCGGTACGCTACCTCTCCAACACGCTCCAATATTTCGAAGGGTCCAACGAATCGAGGACTAAGCTTTCCCCGACTGCCAAAGCGAATCACCCCTCTAGTCGGTGATATCTTCAGGAATACCAAATCACCCACGGCGAACTCTAGAGGTCTTCTTGACGTGTCGGCCCAACTTTTCTGTCTGTCTTGAGCTGCCTTCATATGCTTTCTGATTGTATTCACCTTATCAACTGTCTGTACCACCAAATCTGGCCCTAGTAACCTTCGTTCACCCACATCATCCCAACAAACAGGCGAACGGCATTTACGACCATACAACGCTTCAAACGAAGCCATCTGAATAGTCGCTTGGAAGCTATTGTTGTACGAAAACTCCACCAGGTGTAGATGATCTTCCCAAGAACCTTTGAAGTCCAACATGCAAGCCCTCAACATATCCTCAAGGGTCTGGATCATTCTCTCTGATTGTCCATCAGTTTGAGGATGATAAGCTGTGCTGAGCTTCAATCGAGTCCCCAAACTTTCTTGTAAACTCCTCCAAAAGTGCGACAAGAACCGAGTGTCCCGATCGGACACGATGCTTACCGGCACTCCATGCAATCTGACAATCTCCTGCATGTATTGCTCTGCCAAAGTCTCTGTCGATTGACCAACCCGAAAAGGAATAAAGTGAGCTGCTGTGGTCAAACGATCGACAATCACCCATACGGCATTGTTGTCCTTTAGACTCCGCGGCAAGCCGTCACGAAATCCATGGTTATATGTTCCCACTTCCACTGAGGAATCGGAAGTGGTTGCAATAAACCAGCAACCCTTTGGTGTTCAGCCTTGACTTGCTGACACACCAAGCACTTAGCCACGAAGCGAGCAATTTCCCGTTTCATACCTTCCCACCAAAAGTGCTGTCGAATATCTCGGTACATCTTTGTCCCTCCTGGATGTACAGAGTACGCTGAACTGTGTGCCTCCTTCATAAGCTCTTCACGCACATCTCCTTTTGGCACAAACACACGGTTACCATATCTCAACGAACCATCTTCATGGATCAGTAAATCGGTTCGTAGTCCGGCTCCAACCTGTTCTCGAAACTTTTGCAGTCTAGGATCCTGCGATTGTGTCGCTTTAATCTTCTCAACTAAGGACGACTGTACTTGCAACTGCATCAACTGTCCTGTAGCATGGGGTAGCACAACTTCCAAGTCAAATCTCCGAAAATCCGCAACGATCTCTCTCTGTGCAGTCAATATCTGAATTGTTGGTAACCGACTCAGCGCATCTGGCACGACGTTAACTTTTCCCGGATGGTACTTAAGATCAAGGTCATAGTCGGCCATCAGCTCCAACCATCTGCATTGCCTCATGTTCAACTCCTTCTGAGTGAACACATAATTCAAACTCTTGTGATCCGTAAAGACTTCAACTCTCTCGCCCAAAAGGTAGTGTCTCCAAAATCTTCAGGGCGAAGATCACGGCTGCAAGCTCTAAGTCATGAGTCGGATAGTTCTTCTCATGAGTCTTCAGTTGTCTCGATGCGTAAGCGACGACTTTCCCATTCTGGATCAAAACACATCCCAATCCCTTTCCAGATGCGTCGCTATGAATCACCAGTCCTCCTGAATTATCCGGTACGGTCAGGATCGGGGCGGTTATCAACTTCTGCTTCAACGTCTCGAAGGCCAATGCACATCCATCCGTCCAAACAAACGGTACCTCCTTACGCGTAAGCTTGGTTAACGGCTCAGCTAAACGAGCGAAATTCTCCACAAATCTTCTGTAGTAACCGGCGAGTCCAAGAACACTTCTTATCTCCGCAACATCTTTGGAATAGGCCAATCTCGAACTGCTGTAATCTTCTCGGGATCAACGGCGATTCCATTGCCCGACACAACATGCCCCAGAAACTTCACTTCTTCCAGCCAGAATTGACACTTACTCATCTTCGCAAATAACTTCTCTTGTCTCAGCGTCTGCAGTGCGATCCTTAAATGCTCAGCATGCTCCTCCGGACTCTTCGAGTATACCAGAATATCGTCAATAAATACCACAATAAACTGGTCCAAGAACGGTGAAAAGATCCTGTTCATCAAATCCATGAATATTGCCGGCGCATTAGTCACTCCAAAGGGCATCACTAAATACTCGAAATGCCCATACCGAGTCCGAAACGCCGTCTTGCAAATGTCTTCTGCTTTCACCCGGACTTGATGATATCCTGATCGCAGGTCCAGTTTCGAGAATACCCTCGCGCCACTAAGCTGCTCAAAAAGTTCTCCAATGCGAGGGATCGGGTATTTGTTCTTAATAGTCACCCGGTTCAATTCTCGATAATCAATGCACATCCTTCTCGTGCCATCCTTCTTCTTTACTAAAAGGACTGGAGCTCCCCAAGGCGAGTTGCTGCTTCGAATCCATCCCTTCTCGAGTAATTCACCCACTTGTTTCTTAACTTCTTCCAATTCCACCGGTGCCATCGGATAATTAGATTTTGATACTGGCGCTGCACCAGGAATAAGGTCAATCGCAAACTCCACATCTCGCTTCGGCGGTAAGCCCGAAATATCTGCAAATACATCCATAAAGTCGCGGACAACTGCCGGCTCTTCATTACTATCCACTACCATAGCCGCAAGAACATTGTTCGTCGGCCTAGCCCTAAACTCGACCGGCCCGACAGAACTGCTTCCTTACCGCAACTGCTGTCTGCATCGTTGGCCGCGAAAGGTCCAGCGAGACTACTGAGTCTCGTCCACTCCGCTGCATGCACGTCCACGGTTGCTCCATTCTGCCTTAGTCCGATAAATTTCTCCTCCATTTCCTCCCGTGCAGTCCGCGGGAAGAACTTTTCCAAGAAACTTTTAGAGAAATCCGCCCAACTGATTGGCTTGGACAAGCGGGTCTCCTCCACCAGCCACCACTCTCGGGCGTAATCCACCAGCTGAATGCGCACCACATCAACTCTCTTGTCGTCTGGGATCTGTGCCGCAATCAGTAAATTCTCCGTGTCTACTAGCCACTGCTCGGCTGGCAACGGCTCCTCCAGAAAAGTGAAAGTAGACGGATCCAAAAGTCTAAAATCTGCTACGGTCCTTACTCGGTCAACTGGTATAGTTCCAACATCGTTTACAGATTGCTGAATGATCTGCAAACCTTCCTGAAACAAGTCCGCTTGCTGCTGGATCAGCTCGGTCTGTTTCTTTGATTTCCAGCATTTCTCTTATCACTCCAAGCATGGCGGCTTCGTTCACACGCCTCTGGTACGTCTTCAACTTCTTACCTGTCATAATCCTGAACTCAAAACACTCAACATTAGCATGATGATAGATTCTGAATGTGGATCAAGGCTAGAACTCCAAGATACTTAAATAGAGTACCGCATTGTAGCTATGCCGCGGTATCATAGCCGCAATTACTTAACTCCACCCAAGTCGCCTAAGTCCTAGAGATAACAAGAAGTTAGGTTTTCGAATTGACAATGCAAAGTAAGTTTGCATGTCGACATGATCCGGAAGAAGGATTCAAGGAGGGTAAAACGGTCAAGGTGGCTGGACATGTTTCCTAATCACGGGTATCCTGATTCGTGTATCGGGTGCAATACCCAACTACAAAGAATCAACCCAATTAACCTATGGCTCTGATACCATAAAACCATGTCACGCCCCGCTTCCCAAAGTACGCAAAATTGGGCACGTGACATAGCCAACCATGCTACCTGTGGGTAGGATGCATCCGTCCACAGTCACATTACGGTTGTAGAGACATCAAGAACAGTAAAAAAATAAACTAAACTAATACATGTCCAAATCCATAATAACAAGAATCAATAAACAATAAGTGCGGAAGCTAATGATCCAATACAATGAATAAACAGTACGTCCCATAATGCGGGCTCACATCTGGAAATGAGAAGAAATAAATAAACTAACCCTAAGGACTCACTGTTCAGCCTGCTGGCTGAAGTACTCCTGCTCGGTCGTCGACAAAGGTACGGAATCTGGGCCATGCAAAACCCAGACGTCAGCGCGTCATGACATCAAGTACATAGTATAAACATGGTAATGAGCAATGCAAGTATGAACATGAAAAAGCAGTAATAAGAAAATAACGAGCAGGGTAATGTGCAGTGGTGACTAAACTGTCCTATCAGGTTTTCTACTCTATAGTCTTTGAAACCAATTGATGAATCGTCGATGTAACTCAATAGTATCCCGTGCGTGCCCGGGACCACGGTCATGATCCTCGGGGCTGAATCCGAGACGTGCCGCTAAGCAGTAAAAGGTAGTAGGATAGATGAGTGATGTCAGCATCATCACTCCGGAGCTGGCCAAGCCCGTAAGACTGATCAGAACAAGTATCGAACTGTTGAGTTACAAGTCGGTTTCACCTTTGATTTCCCCATACCCCCAAGCTATGTATGTCAGGTCAGGTATTCAGTAGTCAAGGACTAATGCCAACACAAGGTCGAGTAAAAGTAGGTCTGTCTGGATAGACAGCGGGAATGGTCAGGTTTGTCGGCATTAGGCATGAGATCAGGTAACAGGTCAGGTAATGTATAAAGGTGTCATGTCATGTCAAGAGTGTACGGTACCATATCATGTCAAGTAGGAAGTGTAACAGGTCATGTCAGGAAGCACAAGATGTCATGTGGGTGCTCATAATCAAACTATCATAAACATGTGTATAAATAAACAAGCATGAGTACTATTAGAACAATAAACTGGAACATGTAATATGATAGGCAAATAGATATAATTTCAAGGATATGGATGCACAGTTATTGATTAGGGTTACATTTATAGTTCCAATATTAAATTAGGATGCAATTTATTAAACATGGAGTATTAATATCACATTATTATGTAGTAATGTGATCTATGGATGCAATTATATTTATCTTAAATGCGATGGATGCAAACGGGTATCCGAAGAGTTATAAAACTATAAAATGGTAGTGTGGGATGTACAACTAAGCAATATGTGATATAAATATTTATATAATAATATTAATATGGATAGCATATTCAAAACGATTAGTAACTATAAAAGCTGTATTGATTAACCATGCACAAGAAGGTTCCGTTCAGAAATTCAGCATCACCCTAATTTGTAAAATAGCTTAAAAATAACAAACGTTCTCCAAAAGGGACGTATCATATACCAAAACAAAGATAATTCAATAAGGTTTTCAGTTTTATAAGTATAAGCATCTCAGGTTATCCCTACAAAAAGTTATGAATATTCAAAGTTGAAAGTTTGCTGCTGGAATTTCCCTGGACAGCAGTTTAGAGACGTGTTCATTTGCATTTTACGTTAATTAAACAATTTATTTTGCAAGTAAATATTTCATAGAGTTATAGTATTCTGAATTAGCTTCGTAACGAACTAAAGAACGTATCCTAATGATTTTTCTATGATTTATAATGAATTTTATAAGATAGGGTGTACAGTAAATTTCAGATTTGTCATATCCGATTTTTCAACGACATTTCATATGTAAACTATAAGATTTTCAAATGTATAATATTATAAAATGAAGATTATAAAAGTATATAGCATGAAGCAAGATTAACTTGCCTCGATGGGTCGCGAATCGGGAAAACGGAACGTTAACCGTCGGCGGGGAAAACTCGCGACGGCGCACGGTTCACGGAATGAACCCAAACGACGAACAAAGGAACCACACGGGTCGGGGTATCTCGCTGGAACGTCGAGAAACGTCACCGGCACGACGGAATTCCGGTAACAAAAGAACAATTAAAAGAAATGAGAAACGAGACATGAAGCAAGAAGAGAAAAATGATAAAGAGAAGTACGAGAGAATATATAAGGGGTAGAGAGAGAGAGAAAGTGGAGAGAGAGAAAGTGGGGACCACGGGGTTAAAGGGGAGGTTGCGATTGGCTGAGAGAATAAATTGAGAAGGATATAAGAGATTATAAAAATATTATATGGTTAACTTAAAGATTTAAAAGATAGGTAATGAACAGTAAGATATCAGATTAGTTAGAAAAATATATGCGAAGGTTTTAATAATATTAAAAATTTGGGATTTTGGTGCCAAATGAAACATTTCCAAATTGCGCCCGGGTTGGTTCCAAAAATTCGAAATTCAAATAATAGGATTTTAAGCAGGTTCCAAATTTTAAAATGAAATGTTTTATGATTAAAAAGCATACTCTCAAAACGGACACACGTGCGTGCACGTAGCCATCCAAACTTGCCCGTTTTACTGAACGGGACGAGAACACAATGCACGGACGCTACCACGAGGCTAAGGGTGTCAAGTAGGCCAAGATGAATATTTTCAATTTTATTTTAGATGCTAAAATTTGTTATATGTAGAAATGACTTTGCCGGGTAAATTGTGCAATAAGAACCAAACAAGTAAGATAAATGAAATGAGCAATGCCAAACACTCAACCAGTAACAGAAATAGTATTATTGGGCTCGGGTGTTACAGAGACGAATCTCCTCCTATCGCTCATTGCCTCCATGTGACTCGGGACTATACCCAAAAACCACATGTTTGCACGACTCAGTATAGCTGTGGTAGGGTGGAAATCAAAGCACAGTGGGAGACACACAAGACTCTATGACGATCTCTGGTCGACAGACTAACCTGTACCAGTGTCACCAGAGAACTGCTATCTGACGTGAGGTATAATACCATCTAGGAGTTCTCGGCGAGTCCGTTCGGTGTACCCAGTCTCCACTGAGCACCCGTATACCATCTCTGATGTCAAACACCAATGAATATGGGATCATCCATCGCCCATCATATGAGTCGAGAAGATATACGCTAGTCTACTCTGGAATATCGATGCCCCCTCTCGATAGTCCCACGACTATGAACATTGAAGGAAGAACTCATGGACTACCCAGACCCCATTAGTATGATCTACATCATAATCCTGGAAGTCAAGTACACATCCTAAGGGCTTTATCAACATGTAACAGAGAGATTGTAAGTGTACATATTAAGATAAAGAGCAACCATATAGCGTACTATCATGTCGAGCAAGAAAGTCCTTCCTATATATGTCCAAGCATCTACTATAATATATATCTCATGTACAATAATGGCCTTTAGGGCATACATACAACTAACAATCTCCCACTTGCACTAAGGCCAGTTGTTGTAGTATAGCATACCCAACGTCCTATAAAAGTCTCTCACAGGAAAGGCCTTAGTGAGTGGATCCGCCGTGTTAACCTCTGAGTCTACTCTCCTAATCTCGATCTCTTAGAGACCAACCATCTCCATGCTCAGGTGATACTGCTTTAGAATATGTCTGGGTCACTGATGGGACCGGGGTTCCTAGGCCAAATCCACGTCTCTATTGTCATACAATGGTAGGAACCTAGTTCATCTCATGAACAAATATACACCCAGACTGTCTATTTGGTAGTATCTTTGATAGCGATGTATTCAGCCTTTATCATCTAGTCTGCCCTGGTATCTAGTTTGGAACTCTTTCAACATACCGTTCCTCCACTGAGGGTAAAGACAGTGTCTGTGACTGACTTTCAGTCAACCTTACCACCCTGGAAGCTCGAGTCAGCAAAGGACTCCCACTGGAGTTCACCGTTACTAAACTCCGAGAACAATTCTTTAGTGCTTCTCAAGTACTTAAGAAGGTTCTCCAAAGCTGCCCAGTGATTCTCCCCAGGATCATTTGATACCATCTCACTACACCTAGTGAGAATCCTAACATCCACTAAGATCTATCTCATAGATCCAAAAACCAGGATTTACGAGGTATCACCTAGATCCTATATGGAGAATCAATGTGATAAGAGGACATTGACCGAATGTAGCACATGAAACTCCTTTTCTATCAAGAGTATGTCGTCCACGTGCAATACGAAGAAGACCACCTTACTCTCTACTACCTTTTTGTATATACTAGGTTCATCTACTATTTTGATGAAGTCAAACGCTTTGATTACCATATCAAAACAGATGTTCCAACTCCGCGACGCCTGCTTTATCCTGTAAAGCAACTTGCACACTTTTCCGCTGCTCCTACTGTTTATGAAGCCCTCTGGCTGTGTACTTATAGACGCTCTCTTCGGAATCAGTATTTAGAAAAGCAGTTATAACACCCAACCGCCAGATATCGTAGTCATGGTATGTAGCAATGGCAAGTAGGATCCGGATGGACTTAATCATAGCCACTGGAGAAAAGGTTTCATTATTATCCACGCCTGGTCAATGATGAGAACCTTTTGCAACAAGCCTAGCTTTGAAAGTCTCAACTTTTCCATTTACACCAAGTAATCTTCTCAAGATATACTTGCTCCCGATGGGGATTTAACCCTTCAGATATAGCAACCAAAGTCCAAACTTTGTTGGTGTATATAGATTCCATCTCAGATCGCTTAGCATCCAGCCATTCTTACAGAGTCCCTACTCATGATGGCATGCTCGAAACTAATTGGGTCATCATCTCTCATGATGCAATCCTCGCTCCCACTGTCATCGAGAAACCGAAGTATCTCTCAGGCGGATGAGGAACCCTACCAGATCGGCGGAGTGGCTGAGGTTCGTTGGGAACTGTTGAAACATCCGGTTCTACCAAATCATCAGCTGTAGTTTGTATAGCTGGAACTTCTTCCAGTTCTACCTCATGACCACAAATTTCTTTCCAAAATAAATTCCTTTTTTTCCCAAAATGTGGCATGCCGAGAAATAAAACACATTTTGTTTCTCGGTGTGGTAGAAGATATTCTCTTGCGAATGCTTGGAATATCCAACAAACTTCCACAGAACTGACCTTGCCTCGAGCTTGTCCGGATTTTGCTTTTAGATATAGGCCGGACAACCTAAATCTTAACATACTTAAGAGATGGGTTCTTCCCATACCATATCTCATATGGAGTGGTAGGCACTGATTTGATTGGAACTCAATTCAATAGGTATGCAGCTTCTCAAGTGCATAACCCCCAAAGGAAACATGCAACTCAGCAGTACTTATCATAGAGCTCACCATATCTCATAGGGTGAGATTGCTCCGTCCCGATACACCATTGTGCTCTGCTGTATACGGAGGAGTAATGCCGAGAGAGAATCTCATTCTCCTTTAGAATAGTCCAAGAATTCCATGCATAAGTATTCTCCTCCCTGATCCCATCAAAGGACATAATACTTATACCCATTTTGGTTCTCTACTTCGGATTTATATTCATTGAATTTCTCAAAAGGTTCAGGCTTGTGTTTCAATAGGAACACATGTCCGAATCCTGAGAGATCATCAGTGAATATAATGAAGTACAAAGCACCGGCCCTGGCATGTGTAGACAGGGGACCACATACATCATCATGTATACCAACTCTTTCTCTATTTCAAGTAAACGGGGTTATGGTCGTCTTATCTTTATGACATGATTGGAAAGTTTCACAAAATGTAAATTCAAACTGATTTAAATATGCATCCTAATGCAACTTAGCTAGTCAGGTCGCATTGATATGATCTAGTCTACAATGCCTCAAGAAGGATTCGCTCATTTCTGAACTCTTCCTCTTGTGTGTGTTCTATACATTGAGAACTTTAGTTTGATTTAGAACGTATATGTCATTAGATAACGTGCCTGAACTGATCAACTCTTGATATAGGAAATGTTCAAAACATTATCCAACAATACAAAATTATATCCTTCTTTAGTAAATAAAGAGACTGATATGATGTTATATATCAGGTTCGGTATCTAATCACATTTGTTCAGAATCAATGTATTTGTTAATACAAGGTGATATTTGCCAACTGATTTGGCTGCAACAATTGCACCAATCTCTTTACTTAGAGATATATCACCCTATTCTCAATTCTCTACCTATCAGTAGCCCATGTAACAGATTACATTTGCGGGATCTTGACCGGTATCTAATACCCAGGACGTAGAGGATACTGAGAAATAGCTCTTTGTAACGAACATACCTGAAGAAGATGCATCAACATGCACTTTCTTCGTTTGGGCGGCATGGGAATTCTGGTATTCCCCTATTTCCTGCTCGGTCTTATAACAATTATAAGTTGGAGCGGGACCAACGTTCTCCAGCGCAGTATAACAAGCGGGTTCGGTTATACATCCATATTATTATCTTGATTAAGGCGTGACATGGTCGCTATCTAGAGAGAGAGAGAAGAAAACACTCTGCGTGCGCTCTTGCAAGATTAGATTGGTTATATATTTTATCTAATCAGGATGGCTCCCACTGTTTTTATCAAATGTTCCTTCAAACCTTAAAAGGAAAGACTAGCCGGGATTAATTACACCCTACAAGTTCGCTAATCTTTCAACCAGGCTAGTGCTGGTACTTTGAGGGAGGTTCCCCGTGCTTTCGCACAGTCCTAATTAAAATAAACCTCGTTTTCCCAGGGGCGTAACCCCGTTGACACCTTTCTAGACACCTACTTGATCGGCTAATTGTAAAGTGTAAAACTCTCTCAGGAGTAACAATTACTCGTAGTGGGTATCAGGATCCAACTATCTCATAGAAGGTATGCAATCTCATTGAAAATTTCAACACTTGAAACTCCCGATAATGATTTTTAGCCCTAGCACTTATGACCTTGACTATATTCAAAATATCATAAGCACTAGTCAAGTTCTACCCGTCATTTCTTGATTAATTAGACCCACCCATATGACCCTTAACTATAATCAACATAATCACATGACTGTCCTAATTAATCGCATCATATGCTGTGTAGGAAGACATCACTTAGCTACCGTACACTACGCCTTGACTATGATCAACATACGCAGCACGAATACTAAGTACTCTACTTCCTAAAATGATAGAGGGTTGCGGATAGTTTTTAAGAAAACCTTTAACGCTTTGAATATTATCTCGTTGCAGAATCAAATGGTTTTAAAAGGAGTGGCTTAAGCTCCATTTTTTGAAACTTTGTTTTTTCGTAAAAAAGCCGAGTGGGTTTCAAATTCGATTCTACAATATCTTTAGGTTTATTTTTTTCATTAATCTGATTAATGAATGTCCCATCATTTCTGTTACCTAAGCATCACAAATAAATACAACGTACGCTTATGCCATCCGCATTCGCCATGAAGTCCCGTCATGCACCGTTAGGTTAGGTAACTAATGGAAGGGCAGGGCAGGGCTAGTGCGGGTGAAAAACATAAGCAACGTCTATAATATATCATATATAATATAATGAATCCATCTCAGAGTATAAAATGATCACATCAAAGAATATCAGCAGCAGAAGACAACATATGAAATATTGGATATACTAGGATTTCCGGGTTTTAATTTAAGCCAGTATAAAACACGGTTTCCACGGTCGTGATGAATAGCCAATCCCACATCCCAAGACCCTACGAGAGCGGCAAGAAACCCTACCAATTCTAGAGTTAGGAGACCCGGACTCGACTTCTCGAGATGGCCTCCCACTGGACTCTAGAACCCGGTTACTTGTGCTCCCCTCCTTGGGTCTATCCTAATACGAAAAAGTAAATAATATACATCAACGATGACATCTTCCTCAACCCGGAAGTGCCCCAATAAAAGAATATTACATACAAGTTTTTACATGAATGAAAAAAGAAAAACTCTCATCTCACATAAAAGACCCCGGCTATTCAAACACGACGATCCAATATAACATATCATAGCAACACATAACATCACATGTCATCAACGTAAATAAATATGCGTATCCCAATTGTTGTTGACGTATAGCAACGAAACCGGTGATACACCACATATTACACTTACGGTCGCAGAAACGTAAGTGAAAACTACAACAATTGGAATCCGCAACCACCTTAGACATCATAAACCCGAAATATCTCATATTCCGAATTTCATGCCTAACAATATGAATTCCTTAGACATTGCATGCCTAACAATTATAAACCCCGCATTTTAGTCTCAATATCGAAAACACTTTTCAATATCAAGTCGGGCAATTCAAAAAGATTCCTGACATCCTGATCGAATGCTCGTCGGAAACTTTAGTAGACGGACGCACCCCCGATACCGACGACGAAGTGCACTTAGGCGGAACACCACGACCGCGAGCACCCGGACGGATGCTTTTGGCAATAGAGTTCTCCTATAGTTACTTGGTCGGGGCTATGGGGTGTGGCTATCTAGTAAGGTTACCCGGCGAGTATCCGCTACGCTACGTGTGTTAGTTATATGTATGCCCTAGAGGCCATTATTGTACATTGGATGTTTATTGTAGTGGATGCTGGGACATATATAGGTAGGACTTTCTTGCTCGACATGATAGTACGCTATCTGGTTGCTCTTTATCTTAACATGTATACCTTCTGTCTCTCTGATTACATGTTGATAAAGCCCTTAGAATGTGTACTCGACTTCCAGGACTATGATGCAGATCATACTAGTGGGGCCTGGGTAGTCAATGAGTACATCCTTCATTGTTCCTAGTCGTGGGAATATCGAGACGGGGCATCGATATTCCAGAGTAGACTAGCGTATATCTTCTCGACCCATGTGATGGGCGATGGATGATCCCATATCCATTGGTGTTTGACATCGGAGATGGTATGCGGGTGCTCAGTGCAGACTGGGTACACTGAACGGACTCGCCGAGAACTCCCAGATGGTATTATACCTCACGTCAGATGGCAGTTCTCTAGTGACACTGGTACAGCTTAGTCTGTTGACCCGAGATCGTCATAGAGTCTTGTGTGTCTCCCACTGTGCTTTGATTTCTACCCTACCACGGCTCTACTGAGCGTGCAAACAGGTGGTTTTTGGGTACAGTCCCGATTCACATGGAGGCAATGAGCGATAGGAGGGGATTCGTCTCTCCCGGTATTGGGGGTTGATGTTGCGCTATGCACGACTGGCCATAACAGGAAATCCCTGGCCAGGGTTGCAGTGATATACTGGTAAGAGTTATCAGTAGTTTCACGATAGTTATGGACCCTACGTCGGCATGACTTATCGAGCTATTGGGGTCTGACGTTTACCACCCCTAGGCGAGATATGCGACATATCAGACGAACAGACCGGACTGTATGGTAAGTGTTACTGGTTGGATTCACAGGAGTGTGAGCGGGCTTGCTCGTCGATCTTCTGATCGCTCAATACCCGGGTGGCCGTTACATTTAGCAGACCGCTTGCGGCTTGTGGGTGTTTGATATGATCATCATCTGCTACCGGCGTATTGACGAGTCTTTAGAGTCCTACACAGAGGTTTCCTGGCTCAAGCGAAACGAAATAGGTGCGCATATGAGATATGTGCGGGACCGAGAATAATGCGTGTATGTGATACCGTATTCCATTCTCGCGATGAATGTATCGAAAGGTTGTATGTGATATAACCTAGTTATCGAATCAAGGATTGATTCGATAAGCCGATACATTGGATACTAGCCGGTTATATGCGACATGACCGGATCGTTAAATCAAGTGTTGATTTAATGATTTAATGTAGAATTATATATTTGATATATTACTTTGCATCAACTAGTATTGGTTCACTTTAAATGGATTTTCTCACTTCAATTGTGCAAGTTGTATATGTGATATACATTTGTGCACATGATTGTATCATGTTTGATGATACATGTTTACTTGGTTAAGTGTAAAGAATTAAACCATGGTTAAGTTTATGATTAGGGTTTTCTTTTTTCTTACTTATTTATTTATTTATTTATTTTTGGAAAAGATGAGAAAAGAATGGTTGCTATTTTTGTTTTTAGTTGAAGTTTCATGAAGCATTGACTTAGTCACCATTCTTGTCTCATGCTTAACCCTAACCATCCAAGTTAACCATGGTCCATTCTCTACAATTAACCAAGGGTTAATATATGATAAGTATTGATTTATTTATCCAAAAAAAAACACTTATCATATCTTCTTCTTCTTCTTCATCTTCTTCTTCCATGAAGAAGCTTGTCTTCATCAATGGCAAGTTGAGCATATGAGTGAGAAATCCAATTCTAAAGTGAACCCACCTCCTATTTCTTCATCCTCTACCTCTTGCCAAGTAGTATAGGGTGTTTCCTTCACAAGTTTTCTTGACTTGGTGAAGTTGGAGCTTGATCTAGCGATGCCTCGACGTAGATCATCTTCGGCATCGAAGCCGACGACCAAGCCCGCCCATTTCTTCGATGAAGCCAATGCTTGAGTCTGGAATCCGATTTGGACAGCGAGGGGACTTCATCGCGGAGCCTAGGAGGTGGAGGACCGGATCTACAAAGGTTGTAGCCCCTTCCCTTTAGCTATATTTCCGTTTACTTGCTTGCATCGCCTAGTTTTTCTAGTTAACGATCCGTATTAGGGTTTGTAGGCACTTGTAGAATTTGAATTAGCCATGCTTGATCACTTGTGAGACTTCATTAGTGTGCCTAGGAACCCTACAGTGGTATCAGAGCCTAGCTAGAGCCTTAGGCGATGCGTAGACGGAGTTAGAAATCCGATCGACCCAAAACCCCGACTTTAAAATGCTCTCTGGACAATTCTGTAAAATATGGATTTTTGTAGATTAAAAATATGCAGAAAAATCAGCAGGTGATTGTAAGGATTACTGCAAAATTCTATGGCCTAATTCCTTAAAGGCGCCGCGGATCCGCGGCATGAGCATGCTCATGCGGCGGTTCCGCGGCAGTTTTGTCTTGTTGTGCATCGAAGTTTGCACCATAATTCTTAGTAAGCAGTGCTGGTTTTCCTGGGAATATTTTAATATTTATTCCAGAGTTTTATTTTCTGGGTTGTATTGGGAACTCAGTGTATCGATCGGATTGTCTAATTTTGTCAGTGTGTTTTTCCGGGTATTTTAGAATATGTTAAAAAGTTCGACCGGATATAAATACCCACTTTTTCCCCTGCCGGGAAATTTCCAATTGTTGGATTTTTCCGTAGCTTAACGACGTTCTAAGTAGTGCAAGTAACGCGATGGTCCCTCTAGAAGAAAACAAACCTTAACTCGATTATGTGACCGTCTTGAACTGCCCTTTGAACCTTCGGGTTTGGGGCAGTACGGCGTGCCACATGTGAGGCGTTGGCTTGACCCTTCTACGGCTGGATCGTTGGTACTGAGGCACGAACTGAATGCTGTTAGGCTTATTTCATGTGTTGAGCTGTATCGGGAAAACTTGGGTGTTCGATTGTTCGATCGAAAAGTTTAGCATTTTCTATTTATCCGGAATGTGATACAACAATTGGAATTCACAAATTGTTATGAGATAACGGAATGAATATTATAAACATAGCAGTTTAGTCTCACTTGATCGGTTGCCACAGAGTTTTGATGTGATCAAAAGTCCGTCGCAATCACGTAGCGTACGCGGATACTCGCCGGGTAAACTTAATAGACAGCCTCACTCCATAGCCCCAACCAAGTGACTGTAGGAGAACCCCGTCGCCGAAAGCATCCGTTCGGGTGCTCGCGGTAGCGGTGTTCCGTCTTGGTGCACTTCGTCGCCGGTATCAGGGGTGCTGCCTTCTACTGAAGTTTGCGACGAGCATTCGATCAGGATGTCGGGAATCCTGTTGAATTGCCCGACTTGGTATTGAAAAGTGTTTTCGATTTTGAGACTAAAATGCGGGGTTTATAATTGTTAGGCATGCGATGTCTAAAGAATTCATTTGGTCAGGCATGCGATGTCTGAGGTGGTTGCGGATTCCAACTGTTGTAGTTTTACACTTTCTTTTCTGTGACCGTAAGTGTAATATGTGATATCGCCGGTTTCGTTGCTATATGGCAACGACAATTGGGATGCACATATTTACTTACGTTGATGACATGTGTTGTTATGTGTTGCTGGATATGTTATATTGGATCGTCGTGTTTGAATAGCCGGGGGGGTTTTTATGTGAGATGAGTGTTTTTCATTTTCATTCATGTATAAAACTTGTATGTAATATTCTTTCATTGGGGCACTTCCAGGTTGCGGATGTTGTCACCATTTGTATATTATTTACTTTTCTGCACTAGGATAGACCCAAGGAGGGGAGCACAAGTAACCGGGTTCTAGGGTCCAGAGGGAGACCATCTCGAGGAGTCGAGTCCGGGTCTCCTAACCCTAGAATTGGTAGGGTTGCTTGCTGCTCTCGTAGGGGTCTAGGGGTGTGGGATTGGCTATTCATCACGACCGTGGAATCCGTGTTTTATACTGGCTCGTATTGAAAACACGGACGTCCTAGTATATCCAATATTTCATATGTTTCTTCTGCTGTGTTTTATCTGTGATGTGATCATGTGATGTTCTGTGACATATATTATATATAGTATATATGATATATTATATATAGACGTTGCTTATGTTTTACACCCGCGCTAGCCCTGCCTCATTCTGGTGTTAGTTACCTAACCTAACGGTGCAGACGGGACATCGAGGCGAATGCGGATGGCATAAGCGTACGTTATATTTATCTGTGATGTTTAGGTGGACTTAAATGATGGGATATTCATTAATGAGATTAATGAAAGAAAATAAACCTAATTGATGTTGTGGAATCGAATTTCAAAATAAAAACAGGTAGCTACAGTTCTTGCTTTGCATCGCGGTGTTCATTGTAGAACATCCTGCACCTTATTCGATGGGGAAAGGACCGAGATCCCTTCACCGGGAGTGACTCCTTTAGCAATAACTGGCAGATGCTACAACCCTCGGTTTGTCTTTGATCGCTTCTATAGTTTCTGCTTTGCACAGTGATATATATGATATATCCCGCACCTCATTCGACGAGGAAAGGGCCGACGATCCCTTCACCGGGAGTGACCCCTTTAGCAAAACTAGAAAAGCCTCGAAAACATTCCATTTAAAAACCATTTGATTCCGCAACGAGATCAAGTTCAAAGCGTTAAAGGTTTTCATAAAAACCATTCGCAACCCTCCGTCATTTTAGGAAGTAGAGTACTTAGTATTCGTGCTGTGTTTGTTGACCATAGTCAAGGCACAGTGTACGGTAGCTAAGTGATGTCTTCCTACACCGCATATGATGCGATTAGTTAGGACAGTCGCGTGACTTTGTTGACCTTAGTTAAGGGTCATGTGGGTGGGTCTAATTAATCACGAAATGACGGGTAGAACTTGACTAGTACTTATGATTTGTTGACCATAGTTAAGGTCATAGGTGCTAGGGGTAAAAACATTTATCGGGAGTTTCAAGTGTTGAAATTTGCAATGAGATTGCATACCTTCTATATGATAGTTGGATCCCGATACCCACTGCGAGTAATTGTTACTCCTGGGAGAGTTTTGCACTTTACAATTAGCCGATCAAGTAGGTGTCTAGAAAGGTGTCAACGGGGTTACGCCTCTGGGAAAATGAGGTTTACAGTAATTAGGTCCGTGCGAAAGCACGGGGAACCTCCCTCAAAGTACCGACACTGGCCTGGCTGAAAGATTGGCGAACTTGTAGAGTGTAATTAATCCCGGCTAGTCTTTCCTTTTAAGGTTTGAAGGAGGATTTGATAAAAACAGTGGGAGCCATCCTGATTAGATAAAATATATAACCAATCTGATCTTGCAAGAGCGCACGCTGAGTGTTTTCTTCTCTCTCTCTCTCCTGGTAGCGACCATATCACGCCTTAATCAAGATAATAAAATGGATGTATTGACCGAACCCGCTTGTTATACTGAGCTGAGGAACATTGGTCCCGCTCCAACTTATAATTGTTATAAGACAGAGCAGGAAATTGGGGAATACCAGAATTCCTATGCCGCCCAAACGAAGAAAGTGCATATGATGCATCTCCTTCGGGTGTGTTCATTACAAAGAACTGTTTCTCAGTATCCTCTGCATCCTGGGTATATGATACCGGATCAGGATCCCAGATATGTAATCTGTTACATAGGGCTACAAAAAGGTAGAAAAACTGAGAACGGGTGATAAGTTTCATGAGGCAGAAAACGGGGCAAGTGTTGCAGCCAAGTCTGTTGGTCACTGTCACCCTGTATTACGAATACATTGATTCTGAACAAATGCTATTAGATACCGAACCTGATATACAAAATCATATCAGTCTCTTTATTAGTAAAGAAAGGATATAATTTTGTATTGATGGATAATGTTTTGAACATTTCCTATATCAAAAGTTGATCGGTTCAGGCACGTTATCTAAAAGTATTGACGTTCTAAATCAAACTACAGTTCCTAGTATACAGAACACACACAAGAGGAAAAGTTCAGAAATGAACGAATCATTCTTGAGGCATTATAGACTAGGTCATATCAATGCGACCCGACTGGCTGAAGTTACATTTTAGATGCATATTTAAATCAGTTTGAATTTACATCTTGTGAAACTTGCCAGTCGTGTCACAAAGATAAGATGACCATAGCTCTGTTTATTGGAAACAGAGGAAGAGTTAGTAAACTCTTGGGACTGATACATGATGATGTATGTAAGGTCTCCTGTCTGCACATGCCAGGACTGGTTCTTTATACTTCATTATATTCTCTGATAATCTCTCAAGATTCAGTCGTATGTTCCTGTTGAAACATAAGTCCGAAGCTTTTGAGGTATTCATAGAATATAAGTTGGAAGTAGAAAACCAAAATACGGGTATAAGTATTATGTCCTATGATAAGATCGGGGAGGAGAATACTTGTGCATGGCATTCCTGGACTATTCTAAAAGAAAATGAGATTCTCTCTCAGCATTACTCCTCCGTATAAACCATAGCACGATGGTATATCGGGGCGGAGCAATCACACCCTATATGATAAGGTGTGCTCTATGATGAGTACTACTGAGTTACCTATTTGGGAGTTATGCGCTTGAGAAGCTGCATACCTATTGAATTAGGTTCGAATCAAATCAGTGCCTACCACTCCATATAAAATATGGTGTGGGAAGATCCTATCTCTTAAGTAAGTTAAGATTTGGGATTGTCTGGCCTATGTCAAAAGCAAAATCTGGACAAGATCGAGGCAAGGTCAGTTCTGTAGAACTGGAAAGATTCCAGCTATACGAAACTACAGCTGAAGATTTGACAGAACCAAAGGATTCTATAGTCCCCTACGAACCTCAGCCTCTCCGCCGATCTGGTAGGGTTCCTCGCCTGCCTGAGAGATACCTCGGTTTCTCGATGACAGTGGGAGCGAGGATTGCATCATGAGATGATGGCCCAACCAGTTTCGAGCAGGCCATCGAGAGTAGGGACTCTGTAAGAATGGCTGGATGCTTAGTGATCTGAGATGGAATCCTTATACACCAACAAAGTATGGACTTTGGTTGCTATATCTGAAGGGTTAAATCCCCATCAGGAGCAAGTATATCTTGAGAAGATTACTTGGTGTACATGGAAAAGTTGAGACTTTTAAAGCTAGACTTGTTAAAGGTTTTAGTCATCAACCAGGTGTGGATAATGATGAAACCTTTTCTAGGGACTATGCTTGAGTCCATCCAGATCCTACTTGCCACGGCTACATACCATGAATACGATATCTGGTGGTTGGGTGCCATGACTATTTTTCTAAATATTGATTTAGAAGAGAGCGTCTATAAGTACACAGCCAGAGGGCCTTGTAGACAGTGAGAGCAGCGGAAACGTATGCAAGATGCTTTATAGGATAAAGCAGGCATCGCGGAGTTGGAACATCTGTTTTGATGGATTAGTCAAAGAAGTTGACATCATCAAAATGGTAGATGAACCTTGTATAAACAAAAAGGTAGTAGGGAGTATGGTGACGATCCTCGTAGAGTACGTGGATGACATACTCTTGTTAGGGAAGGAATTTCCTATGCTACGCTCGATCAATCTCCGCTTATCACAATGATTTTCATATAGGATCAAAATGATACCTACTAAATCCTAAACTTTGGATCTATGAGATAGATCTAATTGGATGTTAGGATACTCACTAGTTGCAGTGAAATGGTATCAATCGATCCTGGGGAGAATCACTGGAAGGGTTCCAGAGTGATAAAGACGACTGAATGTCAGTCACAGGCATTGTCTTTACCCTCAGTAAAGGGACGGGATGTTGGAAGATTTCCAAGCTAGATACCGTGACAAACTAGAAGATAAAGGCTGGTAACATCGCTATTAAAGATACTACCAAAGAGGCAGTTTGGGTGTATATTGGTTCATAAGATGAACTAAGTTCCTGCCATTGTATGACAATGGAAGTGTGGTTTTGGCCCTGGAACCCTGGTCCCATCAGTGACCCAGACATATTCTGAGGAAGCATCACCTGATCATGGAGATAGTTGATCTCCAGGGTGATCGAGGTTAGGAGAGTAGACTCAGAGGACAACACGGCGGATCCACTCACGAAGGCCTTTTTCCCAAAGAGAGACTTTTAGGGGATGGTTGAGTATTAGATACTACAACCACTGCTACAGATGGCCCTAGTGCAAGTGGAAGATTGTTAGTTATATGTATGCCCTAGAGGCCATTACTGTACATTGGATGTATATTGTAGTGGATGCTGGGACATATATAGGTAGGACTTTCTTGCTCGACATGATAGTACGCTATCTGGTTGCTCTTTATCTTAACATGTATACCTTCTGTCTCTCTGATTACATGTTGATAAAGCCCTTAGGATGTGTACTCGACTTCCAGGACTATGATGCAGATCATACTAGTGGGGCCTGGGTAGTCAATGAGTACATCCTTCATTGTTCCTAGTCGTGGGAATATCGAGACGGGCATCGATATTCCAGAGTAGACTAGCGTATATCTTCTCGACCCATGTGATGGGCGATGGATGATCCCATATCCATTGGTGTTTGACATCGGAGATGGTATGCGGGTGCTCAGTGCAGACTGGGTACACTGAACGGACTCGCCGAGAACTCCCAGATGGTATTATACCTCACGTCAGATGGCAGTTCTCTGATGACACTGGTACAGCTTAGTCTGTTGACCCGAGATCGTCATAGAGTCTTGTGTGTCTCCCACTGTGCTTTGATTTCCACCCTACCACGGCTCTACTGAGTCGTGCAAACATGTGGTTTTTGGGTACAGTCCCGATTCACATGGAGGCAATGAGCGATAGGAGGGGATTCGTCTCTCCCGGTATTGGGGGTTGATGTTGCGCTATGCACGACTGGCCATAACAGGAAATCCCTGGCCAGGGTTGCAGTGATATACTGGTAAGAGTTATCAGTAGTTTCACGATAGTTATGGACCCTACGTCGGCATGACTTATCGAGCTATTGGGGTCTGATGTTTACTACCCCTAGGCGAGATATGCGACATATCAGACGAACAGACCGGACTGTACGGTAAGTGTTACTGGTTGGATTCACAGGAGTGTGAGCGGGCTTGCTCGTCGATCTTCTGATCGCTCAATACCCGGGTGGCCGTTACGTTTAGCAGACCGCTTGCGGCTTGTGGGTGTTTGATATGATCATCATCTGCTACCGGCGTATTGACGAGTCTTTAGAGTCCTACACAGAGGTTTCCTGGCTCAAGCGAAACGAAATAGGAGCGCATATGAGATATGTGCGGGACCGAGAATAATGCGTGTATGTGATACCGTATTCCATTCTCACGATGAATGTATCGAAAGGTTGTATGTGATATAACCTAGTTATCGAATCAAGGATTGATTCGATAAGCCGATACATTGGATACTAGCCGGTTATATGCGACATGACCGGATCGTTAAATCAAGTGTTGATTTAATGATTTAATGTAGAATTATATATTTGATATATTACTTTGCATCAACTAGTATTGGTTCACTTTAAATGGATTTTCTCACTTCAATTGTGCATGTTGTATATGTGATATACATTTGTGCATATGATTGTATCATGTTTGATGATACATGTTTACTTGGTTAAGTGTAAAGAATTAAACCATGGTTAAGTTTATGATTAGGGTTTTCTTTTTTCTTACTTATTTATTTATTTATTTATTTTTGGAAAAGATGAGAAAAGAATGGTTGCTATTTTTGTTTTTAGTTGAAGTTTCATGAAGCATTGACTTAGTCACCATTCTTGTCTCATGCTTAACCCTAACCATCCAAGTTAACCATGGTCCATTCTCTACAATTAACCAAGGGTTAATATATGATAATTATTGATTTATTTGTCCAAAAAAAAAACACTTATCATATCTTCTTCTTCTTCTTCATCTTCTTCTTCCATGAAGAAGCTTGTCTTCATCAATGGCAAGTTGAGCATATGAGTGAGAAATCCAATTCTAAAGTGAACCCACCTCCTATTTCTTCATCCTCTACCTCTTGCCAAGTAGTATAGGGTGTTTCCTTCACAAGTTTTCTTGACTTGGTGAAGTTGGAGCTTGATCTAGCGATGCCTCGACGTAGATCATCTTCGGCATCGAAGCCGACGACCAAGCCCGCCCATTTCTTCGATGAAGCCAATGCTTGAGTCCGGAATCCGATTTGGACAGCGAGGGGACTTCATCACGGAGCCTAGGAGGTGGAGGACCGGATCTACAAAGGTTGTAGCCCCTTCCCTTTAGCTATATTTCCGTTTACTTGCTTGCATCGCCTAGTTTTTCTAGTTAACGATCCGTATTAGGGTTTGTAGGCACTTGTAGAATTTGAATTAGCCATACTTGATCACTTGTGAGACTTCATTAGTGTGCCTAGGAACCCTATAACGTGATTGCGACAGATTTTGATCACATCAAAATCCCGTGGCAACCGATCCAATGAGACTAAATTGCTAGATTTATAAAATTCAAATATTGTTGATTCCAAGTATTGTATCCCATCACAAATATCCGGACGACGTTAAACTTTTCGATCGATTAATCAAAGTCCCACAATTCTCCGAGAACTCAACTCTTGAGCACAGTTCAACAATACCCAGAACATGCCACAACACCTATGGACCAACCGTAGAATGGCAAACCCAAGCCTCATTAATGGCACTGTGGAACTACCACAAACCTTAAGGTTCGTAGGTGGCTCCATGGTCATTATGTCGTGTTAGGGTTTCATTCTTCTAGAGGGTCCACATAATGACTTGCATGATTTTCCGAGTACCTTAAACTTGGAAAAATGGGTTTTTGACATTCGATCGAACTTTTTAATTTCGTCTAGATAACATGTGAAAACCCGAAACCAATGTTAAACTACGAATACGAAACACTCCGAGTTGCCTATTCAGTAAAACTGCATCACATGCAATTTTAGAAAAAACAAACAACACTTGAAACACCAAAACCCAGAGGCCAGTTCTTTAGTACAAATTTAGAAAAAACAAACAACACCTGAAACACCAAAACCCAGAGGCCGGTTCTTTAGTACCCATGAATATTTGAAATTGGCATGGTAGATACATTGAAAACCCAGTAGGATGCTGAGGAATCCCAACAGTGGTATCAAAGCTAGAGTAAATGGATAATATGAACATGTAATCTACCATTACACTAAGTGAATGAGGAATAAAACCTTTGTAGACCGGTCCTTCACTTCTAAAGCTCCGTGTAGTAGTCCCTTCGCTGCGAGTATCGATCTCCCGAACTCTAGTATGTGTTTCTTTGGAGAAGTGAACAAGCTTGCTCGAAGTCTTCGAGGCCGAAGATGATATACGTTGAGGAGACTCAAACCCAAGCTATCTTTTCACTAGGTGATGAACTTTGTGAAGAGAACACCCTAAACTAAATGGATAACAGTAGAGGATGGTGAAGTAGGAAATGGGCTCACTTTAGATTTAATTTTCTCACTCATTTTCACCATTTTTCATGAAGCTAGAGAGCTAGAGGAAGGAGATGAAGAAAACAACTCAAGAATAAAATCAAGTGGTGAATGGCAACCATGGGTGAGTTAGTATCATATATTAACCATTATAGAGACTAAACCATGGCTAATTATAATGGTTTGGTTAATAAATATCTCAAGTAAAACAAAACAAGTGGACTTGGTCAAAGAATCTTGAAGCTTCAAGAAGCTTCAAGCCATGACCAATTTCTAATGCAGGGTTGCCTAGGTCGGCAGTAAGGTTTCGAGAGGCATCTTCCATGTCGTTTTCAAAAAATTTCCGTTCTAGCTAACCCTAACCCTAGAATCTTTACTAGAAAATCTGAGGAAAACATATGTAAACTACTTTACATCTAAGTGAATGAGGAATACAACTTTTGTAGACCAGCCCTTCACTTCTAAAGCTCCGTGTAATAGTCCCTTCGCTGCATGTAGTGAACTCCCGGACTCTTGAAAGGGTTCACTTGAAGAAATGAACGAGCTTGCTTAATGTCTTTTAGGCCGAAGATGATCTACGTCGAGGAGACTCAAGCTCATTCTATCTCTTCACTAATGGTAAAATTAGTGAAGCAAACGCTCTAAACTAAATGGCTAATAGTAGAGAATGATGAAATAGGAAATGTGCTCTCCTTAGTTTTCTTTTTCTCACAATTTTTTCTCACCTTGAGAAAAGCTAGTGAGCTTTCTCAATGAGGAAGAAAAAGCTCAAGTGAAGAATGAGAATGAACTCATGAGGTGAGAATATGAACTATGGGTGAGTTAGTGTCATACATTAACTCATGTAGAGAGTTTATCATGGCTAACTATAATGGTTAGGTTAATAAATATGTACAAGTAAAACAAATGAGTGGACTTAGTCAATGGTTCCATAAGCTTCTACAAGCTTGAACCATGTGACTAATTACCATCTAATTTGATTAACTTTAGATAAATAAAACCCAACATTATATCAAGCATGGTGTGAGTCTCATACACCCATAAATCATGTGGCATCAAGCATGACACAAAATAATGTACATTAATATATATCACATATACTAAGTGTACACAAGTGAGAAAAAAAATCTTAAGTGAGCTAATATTAGTTAATGTAAGATAATATATCAAATATATAATTATACATTAAATTATTAAATCATCACTTGATTTAATAATCCGGCTATATCATATACAACCGACTAATACCAAATGTAACAATCTATCGAATCAACACCTGATCCGATATCCCGGCTATATCACATACAACCGTCTGATATCACATATCGCGAGAATAAAATGCGGTATCACATACGTGCATTAATCTCGGTTTCGCACATATCACATATGTGCTCCTACTTCGTTTCGCATGAACCAGGAAACCTCTGTGTAGGACTCTAAAGACTCGTCAATACGTCGGCAGTAGGTGATGATCATATCAAACACCCACAAGACGCAAGCGGTCTGCTAAACGTAATGTCCACCCGGGTATTGAGCGATCAGAAGATCAACAAGCAAACCTGCTCATACTCCTGCGAATCCAATCAGTAACACTACCGTACAGTCCGATCTCTTCGTCAGATATGTCGCATATCACAGCCCGGGGGTGGTATAACGTCAGGCCCCAATAGCCTGATAAGTCATGCTGATGCAAGGTCCATAACGGTTCAAGAAACTACTGGCAACACTTACCAGTAAATCTTAGCAATCCTAGCCAGGGATTTCATGTTATAGCCAATCGAGCATAGCGCAACATCAACTCCCTTTACCGGGAGTGACGAATCCCCTCCTACCGCTCATTGCCTCCATGTGACTCGGGACTGTACCCAAAAACCACCTTTTTGCACGTTCTCTTGACCGTGGTATGGTGGAAATTAAAGCATAGTGGGAATCACACAAGTCTCTATGACGATCTCGGGTCGATAGACTAACCTGTACCAGTGTCACCAGAGAACTGCTATCTGACGATAGGTATAATACCATCTAAGAGTTCTCGGCGAGTCCGTCCAGTGTAACCAGTCTCCACTGAGCACCCGTATACCTTCTCTGATGTCAAACACCAATGGATGTGGGATCATTCATCGCCCATCATATGGGTCAAGAAGCGCATACGCTAGTCTACTCTGTAGTATCGATACCCTGTCTCGATACTCTCACAATTAGGAACAATTATAGGTTGTACTTATAGACTACCCTTAGCCCCACTAGTATGATCTCCATCATAGTCCTGGTAGTCAAGTACACATCCTAAGGGCTTTATCAACATGTGAGAGCAAGACAGCATCACCTATACAAGTCAACATGTTAAGATAAAGTGCAACCAGATAGCATACTATCATGTCGAGTAAGAAATTCCTCCCTATATATGTCCAAGCATCCACTACAATAAATATCGCATGTACAGTAATGGCCTCTAGGACATACATATAACTAACATCCATGTCATTTTGATTTACTTTAGATAAATAAAACCTCACATTATTGTAAGCATGGTGTAAGTCACACACACACCCAAGTTGCATGTATCATCAAGCATGGCACATACTAATGTACACAAATACATATCACATATATACTTTGTGCACAATCAAGTGAGAAACGCAATCTTAAGTGAGCTAATACTAGTCAATGTAAATTAATATATCAAATATATAATTATACATTAGATTATCAAATCAACACTTGATTTAATAATCCGGCTATATCACATATAACCGACTAATATCATGTGTATCAATTTATCGAATCAACACTTGATTCGATAACCCGGCTATATCATATATAACCGACCGATAACACAAATCACGAGAATAGAATATGGTATCATATATGCGTATTAATCTCGGTCCTGCACATATCTCATATGTGCTCCTACTTCGTTTCGCCTGAGCCAGGAAACCTCTGTGTAGGACTCTAAAGACTCATCAATACTCCGGCAGTAGGCGATGATCATATCAAACACCCACAAACCGCAAGAGGCATGCTAAACGTAATGGCTACTCGGGTATTGAGCGATCATAAGATCAACAAGCAAGCCTGCTCATACTCCTGCGAATCCAATCAGTAACACTACCGTACAGTCCGGTCAGTTCGTCTGATATGTCGCATATCTCGCCTAGGGGTGGTAAACGTCTGACCCCAATAGCTTGATAAGTCATGCCGATGTAAGGTCCATAGCGGGTCAAGAAACTATTGATAACACTTACCAGTAAATCTCATCTACCCTGGCCAGGGATTTTCAGTTATGGCTAATCAGGCATAGCGCAACATCAACCCCCAATACCGGGAAAGACGAATCCCCTCCTATCGCTCATTGCCTCTATGTGACTCAGGACTGTACCCAAAAACCACCTGTTTGCACGACTCAGTAGAGCCGTGGTAGGGTGGAAATCAAAGCACAGTGGGAGACACACAAGACTCTATGACGATCTCGGGTCGACAGACTAACCTGTACCAGTGTCACCAGAGAAATGCTATCTGACGTGAGGTATAATACCATCTAGGAGTTCTCGGCGAGTCCGTTTAGTGTACCCAGTCTCCACTGAGTACCCGTATACCATCTCTGATGTCAAACCCCAATGGATATGGAATCATCCATCGCCCATCACATTGGTCGAGAAGATATACGCTAGTCTACTCTGGAATATCGATGCCCCGTCTCGATATTCCCACGACTAGGAATATTGAAGGATGAACTCATGGACTATCCAGGCCCCACTAGTATGATCTGCATCATAATCCTGGAAGTCAAGTACACATCCTAAGGGCTTTATCAACATGTAACAGAGAGACTGTAAGTGTACATGTTAAGATAAAGAGCAACCAGATAGGGTACTATCATGTTAAGCAAGAAAGTCCTCCCCATATATGTCTAAGCATCCACTATAATATACATCTCATGTACAATAATGGCCTCTAGGGCATACATATAACTAACAGGATGGACGTGAAGAAGACTCGAGACTGTATAAGAATGGAGGTTGCATCATGTCTCAAATAAAAGAAACATAAATGAGAGTAACGAGAAGAGATGAAGTGGGGAGAAGAGAAGAGGTGTAATCGAAAGGATTTACGTCTCGATTGGTAGAGACGAAAATGTGAACGAAAACGAGAATTTAAAAGATAAGGAATATGTGGAATAGTCGTATTCTCGTTTGTGATAAGAAGAAGGAGTGGCGATTCAACTTCTTCGGCCTCAAAGGTAGGCGCACGAATTTCCGGTGGAGGTTGATTTATCACAACATCCAAGTCTTTAAGAAACGCGTGTTCTTCGGCGAAAATATTTTCGAAACTTTTATTGATGGTCCAATTGATGATCTTATCAGAAAAAAAGAATCAGTGGAATAGACAGATTCACTAGGAAGATTGAAAGTTTCAAGGTCAATGTATTGCGCACCAGCATTCAAAATACTCGATTTGTTAGAAATTATGGAGGTAGGAGACTCGTAAAGCTCATGTACCTTATTTTCAAAAGAGTCTAACTTGAGTGATCTTTCAAGAATTATAGAACTCAAAATATCATAGTGTGGTTCATCAAACTTCGGTGGAATTGAAAAAAGATGAGAAGAAGAACTAAAGAGAGTGTGTAATGACATGGGTAAACGAACTTGGGTGTCGAGCATTGTTGAACCAGATATGGGAGATGAAGGCTAAATATCGTTTTGCATATCGGATAGGTCAGTGGTAAGAATAGGATCAGTTAATTGTACAGGAAGATATTCACATTCAATAGAGGAGACATGATGGGTCGGAGAATCCAACTCATCCAACATAGCGAGTTCATCTTTAAAAATATTCTCATCACCGATCTCATTAACACCTTCAGTCAAATCAAACGAATAGTTCTTTAAAAATTCCTCAATTATATTATCCTCTATCGATAGATCACTTGGTTCACTTGATAGAATTGGAAGGTTTGAAATGTCAAGTGTAGTCGGATAAGGATCGGTTTGATTTGGAATGGTGTAAGGCTCTCTTTCACACTTATGATTGGAAAAGTCAAACATGTTATTTCGGACACCTCATCAATTAGATTATTAATCGGTTGATCATCAAATACATTTAGTTGGGGTTCAGGATTGATGGTGTTGAGATCAAAAGAATTGGTTCTGGTTTGACTTTGAGGAATCCCTTATTCGTTCTTACTACTCAATTCCAACTCTACTTCAAGACTAGACATAGTTTGTGAAGAAGTTTCAATGAATGATTCTCTTTGAACCGTAGAACTTCCTAATTGATATTCAGAAGCGCTGTCTAGATAGGGTGAAAAAGTTGAGTATACGTTTAATTATTGGCTACAGACGAGTTCAATTTGTTCTGCAATCGACATGGGTTTACGAATTGCCATATTAGTCTCAACATGAGAGGGTGTGAAAGTTTGATACTGTTGATAAGAGTTAGAAGGTTGTATCCAAGTTTTAAAAAACAGGATTAGGATCAATATTGTGATATGAAGAACATTGAGATTGGTTGTTTAGTTGGAGACTGGCTTTTGCAATTTGCTCAGCAATGGTCATGGGTTTAGAAGTTGCCGTATTCTCCCCAACAGGAGTATCATCATTTTCATATGGAAATGAGTGTAATTGTTGTCCTAACGGTTTTGAAGAAGTGAAAGGTATGAAACTTTGGCTACGGGCCTTCGCAATATGCTCAGCAATAAACATTGGTTTAAAAGTTTCCTCACTAGCCTTAAAAGGGTTATCAACATAAGAAGGTGTTGAATTTTGACGTGGTTGATAAGATTTTGAGTGAGGTGTCCAACTGTTATTTCTAGCGCGTTCTATCCTATCTCTTAAATAAATAGTGGGGTCGGTATTTGTACCAAAGCAATTACAATAATAAGAAATATCTGGTTGTTTGTAGCACAACTCGGCAAGAGTTCGTCGGTTTGGGTTACTTATTATAAGAGAATGAAAAGAGAAGATGGTGAAATGGTTTATATTTTTTAAATTATTTTTTTATGAATTTTTGAAATTGTTTTGCTTTGAAAGTGGGGCTAGACTTAATTAATCACAAACATGCACAAACAATACCTAGAATTAGAGTCACCTAGATCAAATCACTAGACCGCTTCTAGACTTCTAAAGGATAAGACATAGGATAAATCCTCTATCACCTCCTTATCAATCCTGCAGCCAGGTAAGTGCCAGGTAAGTGGGAGGTATCCACTATACGAATCACCGAAATAGCGGTCCTAATTAAGTAACCACTTTTCTTAGTCACACTTTCTTTAGACACCATAATAGAAATGCAGATAAGCAATAGATTACCTACGACCCTCCTTTGTCCTAATTGAGCACGACTGTCCTTAAAGGCTTGGTCTAGATATTTTTTATTAATGTAGGGTTATGCGTATGCTTGTTTATGATTTGTGGGGTCTAGGAAGGGTGATGAAACCCCCACCTAATCTGAATTTGGGTTTCTTTCCCCTTAATGTCTGTTTTAAATATGCAAAACAAACTAAAACCTAAAACACGCAAAAAGATTTTTAGCGGCGCTGCTTGCAAAGAATTCTGCAGGTAGAAACAGTTTATTGGAGTTTTAGAGGAGAGAGGAAGATGTTAGGATAATACCAAAAAAATTAGGGGGATCAACTCCCTAATTTGGCCGCGCTTCTGCCGCCTATTGCACTTATGAGCCTCGGTTCTGCCGCCTAGTGATGAGTTCTCCCCTTCAAAATTTGGCACTGCACTCCGACGCTCCTCTACTCCTATATATTAGTCCCTGAATCTTTGTTAGTTCGCTCCAAGTACTCCATATTTCTCGCAAAACTCGCATAAAAATCGTTAAAAATACAAAATGCGGTTTATTATTATTATTTTTATGTTTTATGTTCTCTGGTTTTATATTAGAAATCAACCCGAATAACAAGAAAAATAATTACGATTATTTTCTCGGCAACGACGCATTTGATTGATGCAAAAAAGTAGTGTGTATGTGTGTTGTAAATAACCGCAATTAAGATGGTGTCCCAAATAGCTAGCAGCGATGAGTACGGGTCGTCCGCAGGAAAACGGTGAATTTCTTATCTTCCTTTAGACGAGTTGATAAAAGAAAGGAGGGATTGTTGTCTTTTCTATTAAGAAGAGATAAAAAGTTTATAATAGAAGGGCTTGTAGAGTTTATAGGACTTAGTAGTTAATGGATGAAGTAAAAAATATAATTCTTTTTATCTTTTAATTGTTTAATACTAGAGAGATAGCGATGAATGTGGATTAGGCTTCTTGGAGGGAATTAGGGTTTCCCACCACTGCTTCTTGTCCTTCCATTGATCTCTATTTATCTTAAGCCCTTAACTAAACTATTATTAACTAATCTCAAACCGTGGTCGTGACTATCATGAATTGATAGCGCGCCTGATAAGAGGGTTAACATTTATTTTGCTAAAATTTATAAATATTAAAACTTTTAAAAAGAATTTAAGTTATAGTTTTCATCCATTGTTCTACCTTATCCTACAAACCCTAGCAAGTAAGAATTTACTCGCTTATGGATTTTAGTGTAGTAAAAAAGATGTGGAAGATGAATGAAACCATAATTAAAATTTAAAAGTGCAGAAAGTAACGGAAAGTAAATGCGATAAAAATTAAAAGAAAATACTACTTTTATTGATCAACTAGTGCATTACAAATTTCTCGCTGAAAAACTAAATTACAAAAACCTAGTTGCTCGTTAGATCTTTCTCTCGATCGATGGATAGATGAATAGATATATAGATAGCTCTCGGTCTTTTTATAGGCCCTGAAATATGAAACCATAGACGTCATGTTTAAGTGTGTCAAATTACGATCATGACCCTGAAGTTTCAGATCCTACGGCCGCCAAATGACCGTTGAACCATCGCCAAAAGCCTATCTGACCACGCTTCCGCCGTCTTTTGGTGGATTTAGGCTTCCAAATTTTTCGTGGCTTTTCTTCTTGATGTTTGGAGATTCTTATGATAAAAATATTCTGAAAATATTATTCTTAGTCTATGCCGTTACGAAATTCTTCGATTTGCTTCTAATGTTCCGCAAATTTGGTTTGATACTTCGATTTGTTGTGGATTTCTTACTCATAGTTCAAACCTAAGCTAATCTTATCATAATACCTGCACAATATCTCAAATCATCTTATTAGTAGCACTTGTTTTATTTGAGATATTATTCCAACTAATTATATGATATGATATCTTAAGAATATTGATTAAGAATATTTGACATGATATGCATATTTTAATATGAATATTTTATTTAAATATTATATGCATATATTTTCCTTAATTATATTAATTATAAATGAAAAAACATATAATAATAATCATTTTATAAATAAACCCACATATGTTCTTTATTTACAATTAACACATTTTCGTAGTTAATAATAGTAGGGAAAATGTCCATAAAAATATGTAGTAAATTTGACTAATCAGAGGCGCTTCTACATGAACCAAAGCTAGACAATGAACAGGACTTGCAGAACATGACCTTTCGAAATATCCGCCACATGATGAAGAAGCAGCAGAAAATGCAGGCACAACTTGATAGGATTGAAACAGCGCAGCAAGCAGCACAGTAAGAACCAAGTGGAAGTAAGAAGGGAAAAGGAAAACGTAACAACCCTAAATTTTCTGTACAATTTTTTTTCGAAAATACAGAAAAGAACACCTAAGCCTGACCACAAGTTATAAATTTAATTTGCTTTTGAACTGCAAGAAAGCACTTGTAGCTCTTTGGTAAAGTCTTACACTACTGTGACATAACCCCTGTGATCGAATCCTTCCAGCCACATATATTTTTAATTGGTTTTTCTTTTAATCTTTTAGAAGTCCAAAGGTTTACACGTGCACTACACGCAAAATGAAGAGTCACAACAAAAACAAATACGTGTACTGAGTTATACCAACGACACCAACACGTGGCCAAAATCCCACCATCCAACGCCGGAAATTGATCGGCGAGATCATCAATAAAACCGGCACCGCCGGGCCCCCCGTAGGGGATGGTCCCCAACTTTTTCCCCTAGCACCCCTTGTCCTACCCCACTTCCCTCATATTGTTTGATTTTTCTGCACATTTACAGAGGGATTAAAATCACTTCTTTAATCCATTTTAATGCACATTTTAATTCTCAAAATTCATTACCCTAAACCCTAATTTTTCCTATAAATACCACACCATATTTTACCCCTCCTCATTCAGAATTTCATCACAAAAACTCTATAAAATTTCCAAGTCCCAAGTTGTGCAAGTGGAGTTAGCAAAGCGCAAGATTCCGACGACGTTTCGAGGAGATTCCGGCGACGAAACGATGCCCCGACGATTCTGATAGCTTCCCCTATATTTTCTCTTGTTTTCCAACCTATAAGTCCCCTCTCTCCTTCTTAATCTCTGTTCTAAAATATTTATTTTTCAAAACTCGTTGGAAGCGGAGTTAATTCGACTTCCGATTCGTTTTTCTTTAAAATATCAATTTTTCTTAAATAACAAAATACCATATTCTCTCATAATATTTAACCAAAATAAATAAACACATTAGAATATGTTTCATCTCAAAATAATTCATATTGCAATTTTTATTTCATTTTTACATTAAAATACCATCATGTTACATACAACCTGTAAATATTCAATTTAACCATATTACCTTTAGATAACTCACGAGATAATGACCTAACTCATCACAACACACATTTTGGACATAGCACGATGAAATTTGGGACTCTAGATTATGAGAAATACGCTTTTACGAATAAATCCTTTAAACAATTAAAACCGTTTTCTTTAAAAAAATATGTTATTTAATTCCTTGCAATTGCGCCTCTACAACCCATTTTGGGGAATCCCGATCGGGATGGTGCGGGTTATCGCATATCCTCAGGCCTAGTAAAGCAAGATGCAGACCTCCGAAAGGAGCATTCGATCTCAATAGAATTTTTAATACAATTTTTAAGAAAAATGAGATTTCTACAAAATAAATAAAATCTATTTTATTAAATATATATATATATATATATATATGAATATTATCAAAAGATCTATTTTAAAATATATTATATAAATATTCCATGTTTTCTAAGGCAAAGGAATCTCCATTTCATGAAACTACCATTACAATTCAATATAAACTCCAATATTTCATTAAAATACCATATACAATGAAATCCATGTTATATCCACTAGAAAATTTCATTTTTATAAAATATACATCTATGAAAACCCTAAAGACGATAATTAAATACTTGAGGTGTACTTTGAAATGTATCAAAACTATTTTTCATAAAACCCCCTCAAGTTATACTAAATCACAATAAGGACCCTAGTAAACATAGGTTAAAGCAGGACCAGTTCTCTTGAGTATCAGGGAGCTGGAGAATATGGGTGCTTCCCTATCTAAGATAGATACCCTAACAACGGTGTTATCAACACAGTAATTGTCTTAGAAAAAGACACAAATCCTGCCGTCTATGTGCAGCAGTTACCGATATCATCAAAATAATCAGGACTTCAATTTTGTTTAAAGGTCTGACTCAGTTCGAGTCACGGTCTAATCTGAAATCAATCTGACTTGAATTCAATTCTAGTATAACTTCATTTTCAATATGAATTCATGAATGCCAGAATACAATCTATAACAATATGACATGACTGAACCGAACCATGGATATATTCCGTTTACATGACTACCCATTTATATTCATTCCGTTTACTGATATCATGGTTTCGGCAAGTCTTCCATTTACTACAAGACAATACAATACAATCAGTACAATCAATACAATCAATACAATAAATATTATAGGGTTTATAAAGGGGTAGACTGGTACGGAACATGTTCACGGTGGCACGAGGTCGTCACTAAAAGACGTAATTATATCCATGTCGTTGTTCCGTGGTATTTTCGACGGAGCCTTGTACTACGGGTTACCAAAGTCCACGGTGTAAGTTGGACTCCTCTCGTATACACTAGCATATTCTGTACCAAGCTACAACAATTACGTTAGTTTAACAAATATAACATTATCTACTTCACCTGTTCTATTCTCTGTCTATTCTTCTCTTTTCTCTATTTGGGACTTACCGAGCGATACTTCGCTGACGACATTCTTTTTCTTCTTTCTTTGTGTCACGTTCCGCTTCCTGGTATACGGCAAAGGGGACGCGACTGGTCCGCTATGTATTTACTGTGAAGTAAATACGCTAAGCGTATCTAAGCAATATAAAAATAAGCACAAGAGACAAAATATAATATAACAGCAACTTTATTTATTCACATTGTTTTGTACAATGCATGAAAAGTAAATACAACTGAATAAAAAGCAATGCCTAAACAATGGCACAACAGAAATGAAAGTACTGAATGGAAAGTATACAATGACTAGAGCTCGGGGTCTTCACTGAACTGATCCAAATCTTCAGTAGTGGGCTCGATCTCTGACGGGTCCAAATCACCCGACGATATTCAAAGAAGAAAGAAAGAGAATGTCATCAGCGAACAGATCGATCGGTAAGTCCCAAAGATAAGAGGAGAAAGAGAATAGACAGAGAGTAAGAGATAGAGAGAGTAACTTTTACAGTTGTATTATATTGTTATATTGTTGTGTTAAGTGTTAACGCTGTTATTTGTAGCTTGGTACAGAAGGATGCCAGTGTATACGAGAAGAGTCTCACTTGCCCCGGAGACTAAGGTATCAGAAACTCAAGGAACCGTTAGGCCACGGTACAACAGCAACGGAATATAAGTTAGGTGTATTATGGCTGCAGTCTTGTGCCACTTCTAACACCTTCCGTACCAATCTACCTCTTAAACCCCGTAGTGTTTTGATTATATTGTTGTATTGCGTTGGATAGATTGTATAGTTGAATAACTGACCAAAACCAACACATCAGTAAACGGATGTAACTATATAATCATGTAAATGGAATATCTGGAGAATCATGTAAATGGATGTATATCCATGGTTCGGTTCGGTCAATGTAGATTGAATGTATTGAATAGATTGAATATAGGGATTCATGTTGAATCAGAATATTGTAGATTGTAAATTGTAGATTATAGATTGTAGATTGTAGATTGTAGATTGTACTTGAATCATATTCAAGTCAGATTATAATGAAACTCAAAGTAAATTGAAGTCCTGATTGTTTTGATGTTATCGGTAACCGCTGCACATGGGCGGCAGGATTTGTGTCTTTTTCAAAAACGATTACTGTATTGATAACACCGTTTGTTAAGTTGTCTACCTTAGATAGGCAAGCACCCACTTCTCCGGCTTCCTGAGGCTCAAGAGATTGGTCACGCTTAAACCTATATTTACCAGGGTCCTTAGGGTAAATTATAGAACTTGAGGGGGTTTTATGTAAAAATACTCTTATATAGTTTTCAAAATACACCCCAAGTATTTATTAATCGTCTTTAGAGTTGTAATGAATGTAGATTTTATATTGTGATATTTCTAGTGAAAATATCCTATTTTCATAATAAGTGGTATTTATTTGTAATATTGGTTTTGTATGGAATTCATGGTATTTTAGTGTAAAATTGATTCTTATGATTTTTAGAAAAAAGTGGAATATTTATATCATAACAAAATAGGTATTTTAATGATAAATATACATATATTTATACAAAAATAATTTTAATATATATTTTATATTCTAAAAATCTCATTTTCTTAATATATCGTATTTTAAATCTTTCGAGACCGAATGCTCCTTGCGGAGGTCTGAATCTCGCACTACTAAACCCGAGAATGTGCGATAATCCGCACCATCCCGAACGGGTTGCCCAAAATGGGTTGTAGCGGCACTTTGCAAATATTTGTATAAATACTAAATTCTTTAGAAAACGGTTTTATTAAGTAAATGATATTTATTTGTAAAGATGTCGATTTCCTGTATTCTATATTCTAGGGTCTCCTAAGTCAACTAGACTGCTCCTAACTGGTCCAAAGTGACAAGTTGTGAGATATCTCTCAAATCGCCTCTTCACCGCCAATTGTGGTCAGGTAAGTACAAGTGAAGAAAGGAGGGATCCGCTCACGAATCACCGTGAGACCGGCCTTTTAAAGTTACTTTTCTCACTTGTCTAGCCTAGGCACCCAAAATCAGGTTTAGATAAACGACTGAATGCCCACAACCTTTCTCTGTCCTAATGAGAGCGACAATCCTTAATTGGTTGAGTCTAGATATTTTTATTATTAGCTCAAAGGTTATTTATTTGTAAAGATGTATCAATACTAAATCTTTTAGAAATGGTTTTATTAAGTAAAGGGTATTTAAATGAAAATGTTTGTTTTCCCGTATTCTAAGTTCTCGAGGGTATCGTGTTATGTTGCATATGAGTGTGTGAAGAGATAGGTTGTTACCTCCTGATCTACTTAAAGGTATAGCAAGTTTAATGGAGTTAAATGTAGAATTGAAACAATGTGGTATTTAAGTGAAAAATACGATAAATTGAAATAGCCATCATTTTATGAAATGAAACTTGATCAATTTGGTTGATTAGTGTTTAATAGTCAACATGAGAGAGTTTAAGTATAATTCTATTAACAAGAAGTGAAGTTTTATAAGAAACCGAATCGGAAATCGGATTTGTTCCGATTCCGTCGGGTTTTGTAAATCCGTATTTTTAGAATAGAAAAGAGAGATAGAAAATGAGACTTACGGGTTTTGGACAAAGATAAGAAGAAGGTGGATTGGGAGGAGTCGCCGGTGTGTCGTTTTGTCTCCGGGAGTTCCTACGGTCGTTGCCGGAAATTCCGCCGAAGAATTCGCCGGAGCTTCGCTTTTCGCTCAATTCGATTGCAGACAAGAGTTCTTGAGAATTTTAGAGAGTTGGCTTAGAGTTTGGGGTGAGAGGGTAGAGGTGGTATTTATAGGGTTAGGCTAGGATTAGGGTAGGTGAAAGGTTAAAATGAAAAATGTGATAAAATGTATTAAAAATTTATTAAAAGTGGAGTAATTGGGGTTTTAAAAGAGCTCTGGAAATGGTCTGAGGCGAAAATTTTGCAGGTGTACAGGGGAGACCAAAAGACACATTTTTTGTGTTGGGGTCGTCGCCGGAATCGGCCGACTCGGCTGTGACTCGGCCGTGACTTGGTCGGAGTACTGAGTCGGCCGAGTCGAGGCCGATTTGGCCGATTCCTGGATGAGTCAGGAGGCCGGGATCCCCCCCGACGGTTCATCTAATCTCTGGCAATGTTACATTTTTGGGTGTAGTGGGGTTTTTGTGAGATATGCATGTGTAAACCCTTGGTATTCTAAAGGTTTTAAAAAAAATCAATATTAAAAATAATGTGGGGTATGGGATTTGAACTCTGGTAGCTTGGTTCAGCAGTGCAAGGTATTACCAATGAGCTACAGGCTCCTTCTTGTAATTATAGAGCTAATTAATTACTTAAAGTAGTCACAGAAAATGTAAATATCCCAAGTATACATTAATTTTCAAGCAAATTTTTGTACACTAAAAATGGAGTTGTTATATTCTTTTAACTTATAATTAAAAAGCAAAATAATTACTTATAACTTGTGCTCAGGCTAAAATATCCCTTTATGGGTTTTGAAAAAAATATTTGAAAAAAAATTGTATGAAAAAAGTGTATAAGAAAATTAGGGTTTTTACACTTTGGAATGTTGTCAGGTGGATCAGACCCTCTGGAGCTCGAGCCCAGTACTGGGGATTTGGAGCAGTTCACAGAAGACCCTGAGTATTGACTTAACTTGTACTCATTTCATTCAATTCATGCCATTGTTTAGGCATTGCATTCCATTTCTGTAATTACATTTCCAGCTGTACTTATAAAGAATTGTTAATAAATAAAAATTGTTGTTCAATTACATCTATTGTCATTTTTCTTGTGTACATACTTTATATTGCTTAGATACGATTAGCGTGTTTACTTCTGAGTAAATACGTAGCGGACCTCGTCGCGCCTTCTTACCCGTACACCGGGAAGCGGGGCGTGACAGAAAATCACGACGACAATGAGGATATTGCCCGATTATAGTTTGGGGTATTGGGATGATGTGTTTCATGTATATAGCATGTAGGTTGCATTGCATATTTCCTGCATTTCCGCACTTTCATTTCCTGTATTTTTCCTTTGTTTTCATGAAGTTTGTGTTGCATATTTGTTTTTGTGCTGCATTTTGCTTATTGTACCAAAAAATTGAAAAATGAAAAAAATTAGCTGTTAAAAATTCCCTTTCTTTTGTATATACAAAAATCTAAAAACCACAAAAATCTGAATTTTTTTTCTAAAACCATAAAACTTTGTCGTCAAGTTAGCTAGCAGAAAAACCTAGTTTCGAAATATTGACGGTTTGGTTTGATAAGATTGAAACAACTAAATCCTATTTTTAGAATTGACAACTCGAAAAGATAGCCCTTCTTTGAAATTAACTGTAGCTAATATACGTCATTTTCATCACAATACACGTGTCGTGAGTTTTGAGAATTAGATGACGAGTTTGACATGTCTTAAAAACTTTTAAAAACTAATAAACCTCTTCAGGATTAAACATGTTTGATTTGAAATAAGTAATATCAAGAATAGTTCATAAAGTAAAGGGTATTATTGAAGCTATAATAGAGACTAAGTCTAAAAAATAACCCATCTTGATTCTTGAGTGATCACACACCCAATCTATACAAACACGTTTTTAATCTTAAAAATGAAAAGAAATATCAATTATATCTCCGTTCGCATTATTTTAGAGTTTTCACGTATAAAATAAGTCCTTTTGTTTTAGGGCCTAGCTGACTTGGGCAATTAAGTCCGCCGGGGTGTTTTCACACCTAATGCGCTAAAACCATCTGGTTTGGGTGCATTGGCCCAAAAGCACGCTAAGAAACCTAGAAAGTCCGTTTTAAAGCAAAGTCAAGCAAGTGTTCTCTCCGAGTTAAAATCCCTCACGATTCTTTGTGTGAGAATATTCTTAGCTTAAGACGAGTTTTACTATAAAAATATTTTTTAACGGAGATATAAAGATAAAGACTATTGCACGTTCATGAGAATGTGTATGATACAAAATCAGGTCATAGGTGGAGTGAGGAATAAATCTTAGTTCTCTGTTAAAAATGATAGAAATTCTGATTTGAAACAGAGCTGGAGAATGAAACTTGATAAAAACTTAAGGCTTAAACAAACTCGTGTGATCCTCCTGAAGTTTTTCCTAGACCATATTTGTGACATGAAAACTCTAAATCAAAGTTTTTGAAACATGACGACGATATTCGCACGAGCACGTAAAGACGTATAGGATTTTAGGTTAAATAAAAAGTAAGGAGTGAAAAAAATAAGGGTTCGACATTTCTGACCTAGGAAAATAGAACTTCTAAACTTTGATACTAAACCTTAGAATTAGAAACGACAGTTACCTCACGAAACTAGCTTGATGTGATTTTGTGAGTGTAATCCGCTGAAAACCCTCAGAAGACAAATCTCCTCCTATTAGGGACGCGTAGAGGTTAAATGGCTTGTTGCACGGGCTCGGCGCAATCGCGTTCCCTGCAAAACTAAGGTTAGGATTTTGTTTTACTCGGGACGAGCAAAAGGTAAGTTTAGGGGTATTTGTTCATCACGTAAAACTGCATTTCAATACCGCTCATTCGTTATCATTTTTGTGATATATCGGTACTATTAATCCATGTCTGCTCAATAAGTACAGGATACAGGTATTCGTGACAAACACTGGAAATACACTCAAAATACATGGATATGATATTTGTGAGCCGACACCGCAACCGGAACGAATAACCAATCATTATTCAAGAAGATTTTGCAATAAGACAAGTGTGCACAACTTTTTATTCAATTTGGTCCAGCATGATTTTTTCAAGCGTGAACACACATTTTTGGTGCATAAACCAAGTTGGGTTGCCATGATGAAGTGTGAACTCAAGTTGTGCAAGTGGGTAAGTGGTTTGATGCAAATGGACATGTAATGAGTGTGTTATAAAGTGTTGATGTGATGTGTTTTGAAGGTTGAAATTTCCCTCCAAAACTTCAGATTTCACCTAGATGATAATTAGAAGAAATTGCAAATACAGTGAGATGGTGGAGTAGACATGAGATCACACAAGCAAGACGGGCCCCACCACCTTCTTCTTGGCCACCGGTTTACTACATCTAACCGCAAATTGCGGCTCCCACTTCTCCAAATAGTGTCAATTTTCTTCTGAGTATTTATCTTAGTCATATCAACTCATTTTTATATTCAACTTTTATTTTTACAATGCCTATAAATAGCAGATCATCTTGAGAGAAAAGCCATGTACATTTCCATACTTTGAAAATACTTGTTGTACCTTGTAGCTCTAGTGATAGTTTGAGTTTTTTACCTTTCTCTTATCTTACAACTTCTCTTATAAACTTGTAAGGTCAGATTTATGTATTTGAACTCATTAGCTTGTACTTGGGATTGCAACTTCAATAAAGCTTCATTTTTGTTAATTGGTTCCTTATATTCTTTTCTTTACTATTCTTGCATTTGCTCATGTGTTGTTTATTTATTTTTGCTCTCTTTACTATGATGTGTGAGTAGTTCTATTACTTAGGCAATGGTGAGATAGGTTGCTGAATAACTTGCCTTCCAACCCCTCGTTCTTGATTCTTTGCACTTAATGAACTTCATCTCTTAATGTTTACAATATATTGTGTTATTGCTTGATAGGATATGTTGTTTTGAATGGTTGCAAATTAATCTTTAATACATATCCTATTTTTTCTTTACATATCATTTTTGTTACATTGAGATTGAAGTAGAAATGAGAGTTAAATTTAACTAAGTGGAGTGAACTAGCTCGATAGGACATGTAGCCACAAAAGTATATGTCTTATACTTGATAATCTTATTTAGTTTATTTCATCCTCATTTCATCTAAATTCCTTGTACTTTGTAGTTTCTATTTGTTCCGACTTGATATCGTATCATAAACGATTCGTTGTAATCGGTTTAGATACGGCATGCTTTTCAATTTCAAGTAGAAACTAGAAATGTCCGTTTTGAATCAAGAATGAGAGTTGGGGATAATATCACAAATCAATTTACCAAAGCTTAACCTAAGTATTCCGTAAATATTACTTTTCCCTAAACATTTGTTTTCTTTTACTAAAACGTGACAAAAACCAAATTCAACCCAATTGTTTCTAACTCAAAACGAACGTCGTGATATCCGTTCTCTGTGGATCGACTTATACTTGCCGAATTGTTACAATGCACCGTGCACTTGCGGTATTTTTATAACTTGAGAATCAAATCGTGATATCTTTTCACAAAAATCGACATAACCGTTATTTGAAGCATAACCTTTATAACGCACGGCATGCTCTCGAGCGAACAGTTTCCATAATAGTTCATGGTATTTTAGTGAAATTATAACTTAGGAAATTTTATGATATTTATTTGAAAGTACGAATCTTGATATAGTAGATGTATTTATTTGAAATTGCGATTTTGAATAAAGTTGAGGTATTTATTTAAAATTACGACTTTTAGAAAAGTCGGGGTATTTGTTTAAAAACACGACTTTTCGAAAAGTCGGGGTATTTGTTTAAAAATACGAGTCTTGGAAATCATAGGGTATTTAGGTGAAAATACGGTATTTGGAATCTCGAGGGTATCATTAAAAGTTTATTTAGAAACATAGCATAAGTTATTCTAAAATTCGGCAGCACTTCGGCTGTAAATGACAAAATATTGATATACAATTGGGCAGCATAAGGGTGTGTTTACATTTGCAAGTTCAATAAGAAAGGAGTCGAGATAGGTCGTTATCCCGACCCAAGTGTACAAGGATTTTAACATAGAGAAAGCCAACACTTATTATCAGAGTATTTAGATCCTTCGGGTTTTTCTGGTATTAAACTAGATTAACAAGGCAAGCAAGTGATGACCGTTTTAAGAGTTAGAGAGTACAATAGTATTAGAACAGATAAGCATGCATATAAAGGCGACAAGATTTGAGAGCGAGCGAGACAGATCCTACCTTTTGAGACGAGTGAAAGGAACGGAGTTGGGAACGTCGAGCGGCACCGTAACACGGATATCTCCTTCATTATATTTTTCCCGAGCACTTGGGCGGCACCATAACTTAGGCGATGAAGAGACGAAGACAATGATAATTTTTTTCAGAATTTTTGGCCGAGAGATTTGTAAGAAAATCGAGATGGAATGGAGGGTTTTTATAGGGTTTGGAAACCCTTAAACCGAGCCGACCCATGCCTAAACTCGCGTTGTTACCCTCAAATTGCGCGCTGCCTGTCCCCCGTTCGCCTCAGCCATCCGATCCATTTATTGGGTGGAGAATAAACGCCCACAAGGGCGTGAATCGCCCACGTGGGCGCAAGCGCCTGCGTACGCAAGCGCGTGGCCCCCATGCGGTTGCTCCCCACGTGGGCGTCCTAGGCCGTTGGATCTCTCGATCCAACGGCCCCCGCTTTCCTACGTTATATAGTTTTTCTTGTTTCAAAAATCAAAACCGTTTTATTTTAAAAATTGTTTTAATTCAGGAAAAATATTTTAAAACACTAAAAATTATCAGAAAATTCTGGAAAATTCTAGAAAACCTATTTTAATGTTTTCTTCATTTTGTAACAAGAATTGGTCAAAAATAACTTTCTTTTCCTGTATTAAAAATATCCCATAAATCTTTATCCCTTTCTAAAAATTCAAATTAAATATTTAAAAATCACTAAAAAATTATATTAATTAGTCTTAAATATAGAATAACCTTGTAAAGGTGTTTTTCAACAAATGAAGCATTAAAATAATTATCTTGAATCAAGGAAAAGTTTGTAAGAAGCCTTTATTATGTATTTGAAAAGTACAGACGATACAATCTACCATCTTTAAAACAATTTCGTCCTCGAAATTACAGGGATAGGAAAAGTTTACATAGAGAGAGTTACAAAAATATGGAGATGACATTCTCTCATCTCATCCTCTATCTCTCTCTCTCTCCCCCATATAGACTCGCTTAGGGAGTCCTTCCTCCACTCACTCTAACGAGTTGAATTATCTTGTCCTTTAGGGTCTTCTCTTTCCGGTCTAAGTTCTCAATCGGTTGCTGCTGATAGGTTAGGTTGGTCCCTACAGTGATTTCTGAATAATCCACAATATGACTAGGGTCGCCGACATACTTTCTTAGCTGCGAGATATGGAAAACGTTGTGTACGTCTTCCAACGATGGTGGTAAGACCAAGCGAGACACAACTTCACCAACTCATTCTAGGATATCAAACGGGCCGATGAATCGCAGGCTAAGCTTTCCGCGCTTCCTCAAATGTATCACTTCTTGATCTCCCGAACCACTACAGGAAACTCTTCCTCCGTTTGCAGAGTGTTCAGTATTTCCTCCTTCGGTCTAGTCTATAGGTTGCTGGATCTAAAGACCGACTTCCGCTCTCGAAGATGAACACGGGATGATCAGGGATCTCGAACACTACCCTATTTTGGCGTCAATCGATGGTAGCATAGAAGGTCCCTAACCAGTCTATGCCCAGAGCCATGTCAAAATTCGGCATATCTATCACCATGAAATTGGCATAGAACCCTTGGCCACAGATCACTACAAGACACAGGTCGTATCCCATGGTGGACTTTATTACGCCACTTCCCGTATTTATATTCCATCCAGTGACGAGGGGTGCCATCGGAATAGAGTGGGCAGACACAAACCGTTGTGACATGAAGCAGTGGGATGCTCCCGAGTCAAAAAATGCGAGTGCAGGTGTAGAAGCTACTAAGAGGATACCTATGTGTGTTAAAGGGTAAGGTTTACGGGTGAACTTAGCTAAGAGTCGCAAACGAAAGAGGAAACAATTAAGGTGCTGGAAAGAAATATTGATTCAAAAAGAAAAAGAGTACCCGTGATAACTTCCCCTGTGGCCTCAGCCTCCTCGGCTGTCATTGTAAAGGCCTAGCAATCGGGGGTGTTACGTTGGGCCTGTTGGAAAACGTGCTGCTACTGAGGCAAGGGTGGTCCCCTCTGTTATGCTCCCTGACTGGTTGGCCTAGCTGTGGGGTCAGGTTAGGCCCCGTGTTGTGGCACCCCATTGTTGACCGGCTTGTTAGTAGGACCAAGTTGCCTCCTCTTCCGAGGACAGTTCCTAAGAGTATGGTCAGGAGACCCACAAGCTAGGGAAAGCTTGTTCAGTACACGGCATTCTCACGCGTAATGCTTAGTCATGCCGCAGTAGTTGCCGATTATAGTAGTTGGTCATGAAAAAGATGGCCCTGCTGGTCTCCTGAATTGCTGGTTCCTATTGTGCCTAGAAGATGCCTCTATGGACACCTGATTTGTCGGTCACTTAACTCCGGCCAATCAGTCGTTCTGCCTGATGTGTTTTTCTAGGTCCTCAAAGCTAAGGGCGGCATCGAAGATTGCATCATAGGTAGGGAGAGCAGAAGTAGACATGGCAGACCGTGTCTTCAAATCAAGCCCCTATCGAAATCTCTTCACATAGATCTCTACCAGCTGAAATGTGAACCGACTCAACATGGAGAACTCTGCAGCGTATTCATCGATAAACTTCTCCCACATTGACCCTTGTTCGACCTGAACAAATTTCCTCTCCATTTCTAAGTAAGCCACAGCCAGGAAAAATTGGGTGTCAAAACGCCCCTTGAACGTCTCCCAAGTGATTGGTTTCTCCAGCCAGGTTTTTTCAGCATCCCACCAGATGCGTGCATTATCTGTGAGTTGTAATTTTGCTATGTCAACCCACACTTCTATCGGGACCTGTGCAATGCCGAGATCATTTATGGTACCCCAAAATCATTCTTCGGCTTCCAAAGGTGTCCCTTTCCTGGCGAAGGTCTTGGGGGTGCAGAGTCACGAATTGATCCCCGCTGATCCCTGGTGGTTCAGGGCCAAAGCTTTCTCCAGGATCGTAGCCTGCTGTTGCTGGCTCTCAGGTAGTTCTTGATGAAGTGCAGCGGTATATTGTTGTTGTTGCTCCAACATCCCCGCATCATTTGCATCATTACTTCCTGTTGATTGGCGGCGGCGTCGTTCTTATTTCCATGTCGGTTTCTGTTGAAGTTACATCCTGCCATGGCTTATCTGGAAAGAGGACAGGAGTTAGGTTACCAACGAGTTCAAGAATGGGACAAGATAGTAATTTGCAAGAAAGAATGATAATTATTGCAAGGGAAAAGAACAAATGATGCATATAAAGGTAAAGAATGCTATAGACATGAGACACAAGAAAAGATTTGCTTCAAACTGAAATTTTATTGTTCGTAATTTCAAACAAAAAGAGTACAACTGAAAAAGAAAGACAAAGTCCCTACTGCTATACATTGGGTTATTTGGCCAAAAGAAAAAACAAGTCTTATTAATCCCGATCTTTTCTTAATCAGGCCTACGGATGAGCCTGCGCAACTCTAGAGTGGCGAGTGTTGACCTTTCTCGCGAAATTGTAATACAAGGGTGATCCTGGTATGTCCGACCATAGAGGCGTGGATGGCTGCGTCGCATGCATCGATAGGCCTCTCCTCGAATGTAGAAGATAATCCCAATGAACCACATGTGGGTGCCGTATTCCCTCGGCTCCTCCTTGTTCCCGCCAAAATTTTCGGCAAAGAGCTACTTGTTCCCTTATAAAAAAGGGGGGAGAGTCCTCAAAATTTGGCCTCACGTGTTAAACACGTAGACGCTCATATGCAAAGCATATGGGCACTGAGAATAAAACAATTAATGGCCAAACAGGTCTCACGTGTAAAACACGTGAGCGCTCATATGCAAAGCGTATGAGCGCTGAATAAAATAAACATAAAGGGCCAATTATGCCTCACATGTTAAGCACGTGAGCGCTCTGAACATAAACATGCTAAAACCCACAATAGGGGTCACGCGTTAAAAACGTGAGTGCTTTTGCCAATCACATGCAAAGCATGTGAGCACCCTAATTTAAAATATTTCTATCTAATTCTAGAAATAAATTTTATTTGGGAAACATTTTCTTGATTTTCCTTAAACTAGAAAGATCTTCTCCGTTAAACAGAGAACCCTTGGATCAAAGATCCAGCGTTGATCATTTGATAGAATAAAAATCTATCATAGGAAATTATTTTCCTAATCTTATAACAAGAATAAAATTCTATGCTAACAAGATATCCATATTAAGAAAATATATTTCTGATCTTGTTAAACTAAAAAGTTTTAATAGAATAAAATTCTAATCTTGTTAAAACTAACAAGATATTCATAATCTTTCTAAACAAACAAGAAATTTTCTCTGTTAAACAGAGAGCCTTTGGATTAAAAATCCAACGGTGAATAAAATTCACCGATTGATCTAAAAGATCATTTTGGTTGATTATAAAATCAATCAACATCTCTCAATGAGAGATTTTCTGAACAAATTGATTCTTTTCTTTCTCCTATAAATAAGAGCAAAGAGACAAAAAGAGGAACCCCCCACAAGTTTTGAGAAATTTCAAAGAAAAGAGCAAGCTCTGAGAAGAAGAACTTTTCTTTAAGATAAAAACAGAGAGATAAAAAACATCTCATCAAGGAAGAAGAACATAGTTCTTTTTCAGATCTATAAGACAGAGATCTTTCACAAAAGAGATCATAGTATCTCATCATAAAAAAGGGGGAGAAGAATTTCATTCTCTTCAAATCATAAATCTACAAAGACAAAGTTTTTCACAAAAGAAAATAGAAGAGATTGTAATATCTCATATAAAAATAAGAACTTTATTCTTAGAACCATGAGACAAAGTATTTTGTAAGCGAGACCTTATTTCTCAGATTACAAAATTGATCAGAAGCGCTTTGCGCTCATTGTCTGGCGCTTGGCGCCAAGTGCGCCATGTGCTCCTCATGTGTGCGCAACTTCATAAGAAGCGCCTTAGCCCTCCAAATCTGGTGACCAGCGCCAAGCGTGCTCATTAACTGGAGCTCATCGCCAAGTGCGCTACGTTCTCCTCACGTGTGCGTTACTTAATAGAAGCACTCTGCGCTCATTGACTGGCGCTCATCGCCAAGCGCGTCATGTGCTCTTCACGTGTGCACTACTTAATAGAAGCGCTCTGCGCTCATTGACTGGCACTCGGCACCAAGCACACCACGTGCTCTTCACGTGTGCGCTGAGGGAACATAAACTGTTCTTTAAAGAAATCCCTGGAGCTATAATGAGTGCTCGGCACTCAATAAAAGACAAAAACGGTTGTCAGAACCCAAACCAATGCTCGGCATTGTTAAATGAAAAAAGACCGAGTCTAATTAAATGTCCAACATTTTAACTGAATGGGCCGAGCCTAAGTTGGCCATAGATCCCTAATTCAGATTAATTGAGCCCATGTGCTCATAAATCTTTGATCTTAGTCCCAAATTGGACTACAGATCTCCCAACCAATATTGGTTCAAGGGTACATCTCTTCATTCCTCTAATATTTATCATTGTAATCCTTCAACATCTTTAGAGAGGTGACGGGTCCCGACAACCAGACATTCCACGGACTGTGGGGTCCTTAAACTCATGGACTATGATGTCCTTAAACTTTATGGACTGTGGGGTTCTCAAACTCACGGACTATGAGGTCCTTAAACTTTACAGACTATGATGTCTCTAAACTACCACGGACTATGAGGTCCCTAAACTCATGGACTATGATGTCCTTAAACTTATGGACCGCAACGTCCCTAAACTAAACCCCCATAGACTATGATGTCTTTAAACTGGACTATGATGTCCTTTAACTTAAGGACCGCAATGTTCCTAAACTAAAACAATAGACCCCAAATGCTCTTTTGTTGGATCTAAACGATCCTGTTAAGTAGATCTTAGTCTAAAATTAGACTAACGTATCCTTAACAAAGGTTTAAGTTGATCTTAATCTCAAATGAGATTAACGATCCTTAAACCAACCCAAACCCAAATCTAAGAAAATACGGATTTGGACTAATCCACGCCCTACGAGCGACAACATAAATTAGTCTCCGTATAAAATCCATGGGTAACCAAAAACAAAACATACACATACGACACGAAGTGACCATCTGGAGAAGGAGAAAGTGGTTACCGCGAAGCGGTAGCGTAATTAACTGTAGGGGCTTGCGCCTGCAGAGAAGAGCGTCCCCACAATTAAAAACCCCTTAACGAGGGGGAATCTGACGAAGTCTGCTACATTGGCCGCATTCGTTTAAACCTTCGATACATGGTGTCACAAATCAACTTGAAATCTTCGGAGAGGTGGACGGATAGCACCAAATAGCATCTGCCCCCAAATTCAGGCCGGACATCCCAACGTCCCAGTCGCTGTATTCCGTGGTGAACAGATTCTGGAACGCCCGGTGGGACCCTACAGGTAAGTCCACAATGACCCCTGTATACAATCCATGGGCATAAATCAAAAGGGAACCACATTTCCCCACCAAACCTTCTCAAAGAGAGAATCAGATCTCGACGGCAATATCTGTATCCCAGAAGACCAACACGGCATTCCTTCTCAACTCCAGCAGGATGCAGATGTAACGTCAAAAAACCGACCTTAGGGTCAAAACAATGAAGCCATGGCAAAGTCTCTAGTTCCAAATCTCGACGGTTCATAGACTGCCTAGATACTACCCCGGAACTATGGCAAAGTCCCCTAGTTCCAAACCTCAACGGTTCACAGATAACCCAGAGACAATCTCGACATCCGTTGCAATATTGCAGACACAATGTCAACAAACGAAACTGTTTACCCCGATCAGAGAAAAGCTCTATTCAAATTCCAAGGCGGGAAACGAAGCAACGCTTCGTTTTCCCCAATCAGAGCAAGGCTCTATTTTGAAAATTAAAGTGAAGATTAAAATTAAAATAAATGAAGCTACGCTTCAGATCCCCTGCGCTGTGCGCAGAGCGCCACGTGTCAAAATCAGACACGCCAGCGCAGAAAGCGCAGCGCCCAAGGCAGCACACTCAATCAGAGCAAAGCTCTATAAAAGAAGCAACGCTTCAGCTGATTTGCGCTCTGCGCTGCGCGACACGTGTCAGCGCAGTTGCGCTAGCGCAGTTGCGCTGCGCTCCGCGCTGCATGACACGTGTCAGCGCAGTTGCGCTCGCGCAGTTGCGCTGCGCTCCGCGTGCGCGACACGTGTCAAGCGCAGTTGCGCTCGCACAGTTGCGCTGTGCGACACGTGTCAAGCGTAGGTGCGCTTGCGCCAAACAGAAAAATTCTGGAAAGATCTTTCTCAATCTTGTTAAAAACAAGAAGATTGCCTTCTGTAAAACAGAAGCCCTTGGATCAAAGATCCAAAGGTGGAGAAAAATCCCCAAATCACTCAGAGAAAGATCTCTCTAACCAATTCAACAAATCATTGGCACTATAAAAAGGCCCCCAGACCCCAACACATGAAGACACAATACAGAGAGAATAGAGAAACTCAAGAAACAGAGAGAGAACTCTGAAGAATTTTGAGAAGAACTCAAAAAGAAAGAAAGGTAAAACCTTTGAATAAGAAAAGAATAACTTCTTCTGAATAGATCATTGATCTAAGAACAAGATCAAGGATCTTCAATAAAAATAAATAAATAATAACAAAGGCATTGCCTTTTTTATGAACCATTGGTTCTGGAATCTTAAAGATTCTTTTCTTGGATCAAGAAATTAAAATAGTGCCTTGCACTTGCAAATCTGCACTGTTGCGCTCCTGGTTTGGCGCAAGCCACCAGAGAGCGCCACGTGTCAGCACCTGAATAACTTGCGCTCTACGCTTTTAAGATAGAGCATTGCTCTCTGAAATTGGCGCAACTCACCAGAGCGCGCCACGTGTCAGCAGCGCAACAGCTCAGCGCACTGCGCTTGCGCTCACCAGAGCATGACACGTGTCATCTCCACATGCACTTGCGCTCAATAATTGGCGCAAAGCGCCTGACAGGCCACGTGGCCACTGTCAGTTTGATTAATGCACTGCATTATTTACAGAAGGGCCAAGCCCAATTAAAAAAAGCCTAACAGGCCTAATAAAATGCAATGCATTATTTTTAAAAGGGCAGAGCCCAAACAAAAACAGATGTTGTGCATCATTTAAAAAGGACAGAGCCCAAATCAAAAAGGCTTAGCAGGCCAAAAGAAAATGCAGTGCATTATTAAATAGAGGCAAAGCACAGGTCTAATAGGGTAAAGATAAAAACGTTGAATATTCTCAACTGGACTTAGCCCAATCATGGCCGTAAGTCCTCAAATTAAATTGACTGAGCAAGACTGCTCTCTTAAATCAATTTACACTTGGTTCAAGGGTACATCTCTGAACTCCTATGACACCTGTCATTGTAATCCTTCAACGTCGTCAGAGAGGTGATGGGTCCCGACGGCCATACATAACATGGACCCCCATGTCCCTAAACTGGAACATGGACTAATACGTCCATAAACTGGAACAATAGAGCCCCTAAATGCTCTTTTGTCGGATCTAAACGATCCTGTTTAAGTTGATCTTAACCTCAAATATGGCTAACGTATCCTTAAACCTTCAAACAGACTTTAGTACCAAATTGGACTATAGATCCCCCAATCAACTTTGGTTCAAGGGTACATCTCTGAACTCCTCTGACATCTGTCGTTGTAATCCTTCAACGTCGTCAGAGAGGTGATGGGTCCCGATGGCCATACATGCAATGGACCACCATGTCCCTAAACTGGAACAATAGAGCCAATTGCTCTCTTGTCGGATCTAAACGATCCTGTTAAGTTGATCTTAGTCTAGAGATTAGGCTAACGTATCCTTAACAAACGTTTAAGTTGATCTTAGCCTTAAATAGGCTAACGTATCCTTAAACCAAAACACCAAACCCAAATCTAAGAAAATACGGATTTGGACTAATCCACGTCCTACGGGCGACGACTTAAATTAGTCTCCGTATACAATCTACGGGCAACCACAAACAAAACAAACACCCAGGACACGAAGTGAAATTCTGGAGAAGGAGAAAGTCGTTACCGCGATGCGGTAGCATAATTAACTGCAAGGGCTTGCGCCTGCAGGGAAGAGCGTCCCCACAATCAAAAACCCCTCGAACGAGGGGGAATCTGACGAAGTCTGCTACATCGGCCGCATCCGTCTAAACCTCCGATACATGGTGCCATAAATCAACTTGACATCTTCGGAGAGGTGGACGGATAAAACCAAATAGCATCTGCCCCGAATCTCAGGCAAGACGTCTTCACGTCGTGGCCACCGTTCGGAGGGGAACAGATTCTGGCACGCCCGGTGGGACCTTTTCCTCTTTCCACTCCACACTTCGTATGTCATCTTCGCGAACGAATCGCGGTTTGTTAATGGTTGCCTATGGATTTCAAGTTACTAAGATTTGGTCTTTTGCCTGGCGCAGAAATCAAGCATCAATGGCATCCAACTGATCGAGCTGCTCCAAATGCAAATGCAACCGACGCTCCGCCTCACCTGGAGGTGTAGCCTATGGACCTCAAGCGGCCTCCATCCTTGCTATGCCGGTGGAACAAGTGACTCAGGCCACCACCGGTCTGTTTTTGGCCATGCTTCCACCAGCAAGCTTCACCCTTCCGGTGCCCGTACTGGAAGCGCTAAAGAAGTCGGTCTTCGATCGGCTCACTACTAACACGGCCCCTCTCAACGGGTCGTCCAATATCAAGCCGGCAGCCTCTGTCTTTACCAGGCTGAACCAGAACTCTGATGGGCCCACCAAGAAGCCCATGAACCCTGAAATGGCCGTCCCGAGGAGGATAGCTACCTTTGCTCCTGAAGTCGTCAAGGCGGCTTCTCCCGTTAAAGAGTCGGTCTTTTCAAGGCTGACTATTCCGGCTCCTGCTCCTGCTTGAAGGTCTGTCTTTGACAGATTAGATACCGCTACTGAAAAGACAACATCAGTCTTTAAGAGGCTGGCACCAGCGGCGTTTCATCCGGACAGGGGGCAAGATGAAACTATCCCTATCGCCGAGCTAGCCCCAACGGCTCATCACGCTCGACGTCGCCACCGGCGCCGAGTAAGGAAGGCCGGAAGCAACTCCCCCTCTGGGTTAACTCCACCGGCTCTAATGGTGGAAGTTAATGCTGCTGTTCCGACCGGGAACAGCTTTGAACCGCTAAGGAGGGTACGCAAGAACTCTCCGACTGCTACGCTAAAAAGATCTCCTCCACTTGCGGAGAGGGTTACAGAAACGAAGCTGGAACAGCCCCCTCAACGGCTGTCCTCCAAAATTTATAAAGTCTGGCGGGGGGTTCAAGATTCCGTAATCGACCAAGATCACTCTCGCCGGCAGAAAAGGGCGAAAGTGCAGGAAGAAAAGAACCGTCCTGTTAAACAGCAAAGGACGACAACCGCCAGGTGCCCGCTGCAACGGCCCCTCCAACTTCAACGGCCCACAAGAGAAGAAGGCCGGAGAAGGTCCCCACACCTGCGGCGAACGTCAAAGGCGGCGAGCCCAAACGCCCTAAGTCCGGAGGCATTGTAGTCCATACTGTATACATGGCGTCGGGGAAGGAGGACAGCCGTGCATCTACAGGTTATAGACCGCTTACACGGTCAGTGACCAAAGCTCAGGAGCAACAGCAGAAGCTCCAGGAAATGATGGATGCGATGGCCGCACTCACTGGGCCGAAACAAAGCCCCGAAGCGTCCTCGGATCAACGCCAGGAGCAAGAAACCGACGCTGAATTCCTTCGCAGGGTACTGGAAAAGAAGGACAAAGAGGTTGCGGAACAAGCAGCCAATATAAAGCGAATGGCCCTCCTGTTCCAGGATATGGTGGGAATGATGATCCAACAAGATCCTCCTGTTGAAGATCCTCCGATCGTCCTTGAAGATAACAGGGGAGAAACGTCAAATCCTCCACCGGCTCTGTCAACAGCTAAGGAGGAGACAATCTCCAAAGCTGACTTGGACGCATATATAGCTCAGCAGATACGGGTTCATCAGGAGACTGAGGCAGCCGGTCAGGTCGTAAAAACGGGGCGACCCTATCCAAGTTGGTATGACCAAATCAGTTACCCGCCGGGATATACGATCCCTAAGTTCCATATATATAAAGGGACAGGGAATCCGCATCAGCATGTCGCTCAATTCAGGGCCTTATGCGGCAATACTGGAGGCGATGACAAATTGTTGCTTCGCCAATTCGTCGGCAGCTTAGCAGAAACAGCCTTTGAATGGTATTCGGAGCTACCTAACGACTCTGTCAAAACATTTGCAGAGATGGAGCTACTGTTTACACAAAGATTTGCGAGTGCTAGTGAGCGCACCCCGATAACAGCACTGATAAATGCCAGGATAAGGCCAGGCGAAACGTGGGTCCAATACGCAACACGATGGCGGAACCTATGGTCGAGATGCGAAAAACGCATAGAAGAGGCTCCTGCAGTAGGCATGTTTGTGGGAACCCTCGATCCGCAGGCGACCATATCTCAATTCATGATGTTCTTCAGGCCGACCACCTTCCAGGCCTTGATCGACAAATTAGCCCAAATGGACCAGATGGGCCATGGACCATCTCCTCCAAAACCAGACTCTCGAAATGAGAAAGGAAGAGGGAAAGCGATCGTCGTCGCCAATGCTCAACAACAGCCGAGCAACTCAAAGCCGGTCGTTCGCCAAAACAACGTGCGTCCACGCCCATCCCTCGAGGAGAGACTAGGACGTCCTTACTCGTTTCCTCAGAATAAAACAAGAAGACTATTTGAGCTGGCAGTGCGCAACAGACTCATCAATCTGCTGAGTCCAAAAAGTATGTTGTAGCCAAGCGATCTCAATAATCCCAATTATTGCCCTTACCACCAAATGGTAAGTCACCCGATCGAGGATTGCTTCGTCTTTAAGGGATGGATCGAGGCTTAGTACCTACAAAGCAAGTTTGCGCTGTCTGAAAAGTGGAAGGTAAACCCACCACAGCCGCACACTCCAAAGAAGATGGACGCATCGAGGGCAACTTGTCATGTGATCTCTCACTCATTGGCGGATGAGGAGGAGGCTCCTTACGCCGAGAAACCGAAGGCAGACCCTAAACCAGAAATTCTGCGGCCGTCAGACAAGTTGATCGATGCCTTCCTGAATGAGATTTGTCTGAAAGTTAAAGCCAATCAAGAGCATGAGATGGCCATACTGGAAGGAGCCAAACACCGACTACTAGATCAAAGAGTCGAGGCACTTCCGTTAAATCAAAAGTCATCCGCTGCGGATAAAAACAAATTCAAGACGAGGAAAAGGTTCGCCAAAGCCCTATCGGTGGGAATGAAGCTACCACCCTCTGAAGAAAATACTCTCGGTGGAGTAAAGATGCATCCTAACTTCTGCTTATATCATCATAAGATCATACATCCTACCGAAGACTGTGACTCCTTTAAGTGTTGGTGGCAAGGGTATGTCGCTCAAAAGCAACACTTCAATAGGACAAAGCGTGAAGCTCGTAGACATCAAAAAAATGCGATAGATGAGCGCAAAAGAGCCGCCGCCGACTGTCACATAGCCGATTCCAAGGGATCGCAAATTATCACCTTTGGAAGCGACTCTGACGAAGAAGCTGCCCTCAACCCTCTACTCAAGGAATCCATTTCAAAAATGAAAGAATTGAGGAGTTATGAGAACGTTCAGCCGTGCAATCATACGCTACCCGAAAAAAATCTCGGCCCCGCAAACAAAGGATCGAGCAAAAAGGATAAAGGGAAGGGAAAAACAGCCCTCGTAGCCAACACTCAACAGCAATCGAGTGGCCCTAGACCGGTTGTTTGCCGAAACAACAAGCGGCAATCCCTCCATGAAAAGTTGAAACGTTTTTACTCGTTTCCTCAAGATAAAACAAGGAGACTGTTCGAGCTGGCAGTGCGTGACAGACTCATCAATCTGTCAAGTCCAAAACGACCGTTGCGGCCAAGTGATGTTAATGATCTCAGTTATTGCCCTTACCACCAAACGGTAAGTCACCTGATCGAGGATTGCTACGTCTTCAAAAACTAGGTTGAAGACCAATACCAACAGGGTAAGTTCGTCATCTCCGAAAACTGGAAGGTGAGCCCGCCATAACCACATGCTCCGAGGAAGATGGATATGCCGGGGGCATCATGCCCATTCATAGGGAAAGCCCCATAGACCGAAAAGTCAGTAAACTAGAGATTCGCCTCAAATACGGCGACGGTGGACCGAAACGTCCCTAAACTAACAGTGGACCGAAACGTCCTTAAACTAACGACGGACCACTACGTCCTAAAACTAGCTGACGACCGAAACGTCATTAAACTATTACCGCAGCATCCTCAGGCTAACAAAAAAAAACGATAGGTTCATAAGCAAAATGGACACGGATGAAAACCTGAAAGGGCTCCGTGAGTAAAAACAGCAGGGCTATCGGCGAGTGTTCGTGAAAACTCGAAAGGGCGCGACATCGTTTAAAAAAAAAGGAAGGAATAAAAAAAAAGAATAAAAAAAAACGGTATGTCCATAAGCAAAATGGATACGGATGAAAACCCGAAAGGGCTCCGTGAGTAAAAACAGCAGGGCTACCGGCGAGTGTTCGTGAAAACCCGAAAGGGCGCAACCTCGTTAAAAGACACTTACAGGGTCCTCTCGACCTTGTAAAGAGAAACCACCCACGTGAGATCCTTACGACTCACAGGGAAGCAACACACTTAGGGATCCTCACGATTCCTAAGGAGAAATTACACTTGCGAGATCCTCACGACTCGTAAGGAGAACTTTCTTATGGGACCCTCACGGCTCATAAGATTTGAAAGTCTTAAGTTACAGAGACCTGAACCTGTTCTTAAGCAACCCCCACAACCTTCGATAGTGCCCTACAAGCGGCTCAATACTGACCCTTGTATACAATCCACGGGCGCGAATAAACATTCCCTAACCAAGTCCCACCCGTGACTGTGGATATGTCCATACGGTGAACAACCCTTGTAAGTCCTCTCGACTTATAAGGAGAAAACCCTTTTGTAAGATCCTTACGACTTATAGGGGAACATACACTTAGGAATCCTCACGATCCCTAAGGAGAAAACACACCTACGAGATCCTCACGACTTGTAGGGAGAAATACCTTTGTGAGACCCTTACGGCTCATGAAGTCAAAGGCCTTAATCGACGGGATCCTAACCCTGTTCGCTAAGCCACGTTTGTTCAACGTCGACAGAGGCAAATGATGATTCGCTCCTGGCAATATCCCAGTTGTAGTGATACTGATGCCTAAACGGGTATCAAATTCCAATCCCTTTCATGGCAAATGATGATTCGCTCCCGGCAATATTCCAGTTGTAGCGATGCTGATGCTGAGATTGGCGTCAGATTCCAAATTCCACACTCGCGATAAAAAAATCAGCGAGCCATACATGCATACGAAATAGCCGAAATGATGGGGCAACTTGCAATAAAAATCAGCATGTAAAAATGTATGCATGCAAAATAGCCAAAATGATTGGGCAACTCGCAATAAAAAGCAGCGAGTGAAAATAAAATAAATAGCCGAAATGATTGGGCACCGCGAAAATAGCCGAAATGATGGGGCAATCGCAACTTTCGCGATATAAAGCTGAAATGATAGAGCATCGCGGAAAGAAAAATAAATGAATGAATGAAACTGCTGCCCTACAGGTGAGATCACGTCGATCCCTGTATACAATCCAGGGGCACAAACAAAGAGGGAACCATACCTTCCCAACAGGCTCCACCAGAAAGCGAAGCCAAATCTCGACGGTTCATAGTCAACCTAGAGACAACCTCGACATTTGTCGCAATATTGCAGACACAATGTCAACAAACGGAGCAAAAGAAGATCCCTAGCTTCAGGGTCTCGACGTCGGTATCGACAACTTAGAGATCGCTGACGGTGTTTCTCCTCACTCTAACCAAACGCAGACATGACGTCAACAACCGACCTCAGAATTGCAATGAAACGGAGCCACAGCATAGTCCCTAGTTCCAAATCTTAACGGCAATATCTACAGCCTAAAGAATCAACAGAGGCATTCCTTCGCAGTCCAGCAAGATGTAGATACAACGTCAACAAAAGACCCCATGGTCAGTAAAGCGGAGTAACGGCAAAATCCCAGCTCCACCTCGGCATTCGTCTTGATACAGCAGACGAGATGTCACGACAGCGTTCTTCCTCCAACAGGATTCGGACGTGACAAAGCAAACGAAGCGAAGGCCAAATTCCTAGCTTCAAGGTCTTAACGGCAAGTCATATAAAGCCTGAAAGACAACCGGAGATCATCTCACACCAGTGCGGAATGGTCACCACCTCGATATTCGTCTCGACACAACAGATGCAACATCATCAAACAAACGGAGCCACGGCAAAGTCCCTAGTCCCAAACCTCTACGGTTCACCAACAACCTAAAGACAACAACGACATTCGTCTCGATACAGCAGACGCGATGCCAGCAAATGAAGCAAAGGCCAAATTCTTAGCTTCAGGGTCTTGACGGCAACTCCTATAAAACCTGAAAGACCATCGGAGATCATCTCACATCAGTGCGGAGTGGTCACCACCTCGACGTTCGTCTCGATACAGCAGACGAGATGTCACCCCAGCGTTCTTCCTCCAGTAGGGTTCAAACGCGACAATCAAACAAATGGAGCCACGGCAAAATTCTCAGTTCCAAGCCTCGACGGTTCACTAACAACCTAGAGACAACCGCGACATTCGTCTCGATACAGCAGACGTAGTGCCAGCAAACGAAGCAAAGGCCAAATTCTTAGCTTCAGGTCTTGATGGCAACTCCTATAAAACCTGAAAGACCATCGGAGATCATTTCACATCAGTGCGGAGTGGTCACCACCTCGATGTTCGTCTCGATACAGCAGACGAGATGTCACCCCAGCGTTCTTCCTCCAGCAGGGTTCAGACGCGACAATCAAACAAATGGAGCCACGGCAAAATTCCCAGTTCCAAGCCTCGACGGTTCACCAACAACCTAGAGACAACCGCAACATTCGTCTCGATATAGAGGACGCAATGTCAGCAAACGAAGCAAAGGCCAAATTCCTAACTTCAGGGTCTTGACGGCAAGTCATATAAAGCCTGAAAGACTATCGGAGATCATCCCACACCAGCGCGGAGTGGTTATGACTCACCGGGGCTTTCCAAAATGAGCCTAACCTCATGTAAAAAGAGACATGGCAAAATTCCTAACGCTTGTTTTTCTGACGGTAAGATTACCTGGAAGATTACTTGAAGACGTCTTGTCCAGCCCCCGAAGGGATCAGAGACACGATAGTCGCAGGGCTACTCGAACAGCACGATTGCCTATAGAGGAATATATCAGCCGATGCGACGGTACGACGGCCAAAACCCTAAGTACCACAGGCCCTAACGGACTTCTGTCGTAAAGAGCAGAGGTTAACTGTGATGTTAGGATATTCTTGCGATAAATGTTCGATTCGTCTCGACTCGTGAGGAAATTGATGTCTTTGCGAGAACTACTCGATTCGTCTCGACTCGTGAGGTAAAGCCTTAGGCAGCAGGGATTAAAAAACTTGTTTCCTAAGCAATGGGATCCTGCAAGTCGGCCCAAAACGGTCTCTTGCATACTATCCATGGGTCTCACTCTCTGAAGTCGAATCTCGACTAGGAGGGAAACAACCGCTTACGGGTCCTCTCAACTCATAAGAGGGAAAATTCTTTTATAAGATCCTTACGACTTATAAGAGAAAACGCACTTAGGAATCCTCACGATTCCTAAGAAGAAAATACACCTACGAGATCCTCACGACTCGTAGGGAGAAAAGTCTTTATGAGACTCTCACGGCTCATGAAGTTGAAAAGCCTAAGCCATCACTACTCCCCAAGATGTTCAAGACATAATGTTCTATATCGCTTATAGGCTATGCTTATTTAAAGAATGTGCCAGCAACAAAGCAGAAAATAAAACGAAGGAGGCAAAAGATTTGTCATTCATACTTGGAAAATTTTTACATCAATAAAGACAATAAACAAAGATATTATCCAAATGATTACAATGGCAAAACCACAAATCCAGGACATGGATTGAGGAACTCAAAAGTAACCTTGTCCAAGACTTTCCAAGCCTGGCGAACCATCCTAGTGTGCTTCCTTTCGCGAGCCCCAGCGTCGGGATCCCCACTGATGTCCTCCTCCCTCCGATAGGCAGCAAGTATTGCAGACTGTTGAAAAGCTTGGTGCAAAAGATCGATAAGGTTATTTCGCCTCCTCTTTGAGATTAGGCTCATCAGATACACCGAGTGCACCTTATCCTCGGCGACATCCAATGCCCCAAGTGGCACACCAGTACAGAATAAAGGAAGCGCTTCCCAAATTGCTCCCACAATAAGCTTCAGGAGAGGGGAGCGCCGAGGAAGCAGTTGGCCGTTGTATGCGTCGAAGCGGCTCATGATTTCGGCACACTCGGCATTGGTAAATTCTCGGTTCTGAGAACGGACGAGTCGGTGGATGTCCCCGTAAGAAATGATCTCGTTAAGGTCGTACATGTGGGCGTCCATTACTTCTGTAAAAGAAACCTAACAAAATTAGCATACTGCCTGATTAAGCAAGACAGTATAATTCATTAAAAAATAGAACGTCATCTCTAATCACCAGGATCTATAAAAAACTCTTAAGAGTTTTTCTATATGATTTGGAAGGAGCAAAGCTCCATTGGTGAATCAGGAATATACAAGAAAAAATCTTTCATAAAGCGGAACTCTATTAATGGAACTCTAATAGGGTTCCCTTTAGTTCTCTTTAGACCCCCTTAGAGCAAAGCTCTGCTAAGTGAAACCCTAAATGGGTTTTCTTTAGATCAGGGATCTATTGAGAGCAAGACTCTGTCAATGAAAATTAATTTAATTTAATTTAATTTAAATTAAAAATTTTACCTAAAAGTTTTAAGAGTTTAACTCTATGAGTTCTTGAAAATAAAGAGTAGGGCTCTAACATTCTGAAAGTAAAAATTTTGAAGATGATAATCATCTGCTGAGAGACCAAAAGTCCTATTTATAGGCATTGAGAGCCGTTTTAACTTCCAAGGGATGGCGCGATGGTTGGAATTCTGCCACCGCTGCGCTCACGTTTGAAGGCCACGTAAGCGCAACGGTGGGGGGGCATTTGTTTACCCCGATCAGAGCAAAGCTCTGTTCAAATTCCAAGGCGGGAAACGAAGCAACGCTTCTATTTCCCCCAATCAGAGCAAGGCTCTATTTTGAAAATTAAAGTGAAGATTAAAATTAAAATAAATGAAGCAATGCCTCAGATCCACTGCGCTCCGCGCAGAGCGCCACGTATCAAAATCAGACACGCCAGCACAGGGAGCGCAGCGCACTCAATCAGAGCAAGGCTCTATAAAAGAAGCAACGCTTCAGCTGATTTGCGCTCTGCGCTGCGCGACACGTATCAGCGCAGTTGCGCTGCGCTCCGCGCTGCATGACCCGTGGCATTGCAGTTGCGCTGCGCGACACGTGTCGAGCGTAGGTGCGCTTGCGCCAAATAGAAAAATTCTGGAAAGATCTTTCTCAATCTTGTTAGAAACAAGAATATTGCCTTCTGTAAAACAGAAGCCCTTGGATCAAAGATCCAAAGGTGGAGAAAAATCCCCAAATCACTTAGAGAAAGATCTCTCTAACCAATTCAACAAATCATTGGCACTATAAAAAGGCCCCCAGACCCCAACACATGAAGACACAATACAGAGAGAATAGAGAAACTTAAGAAACAGAGAGAGAACTCTGAAGAATTTTGAGAAGAACTCAAAAAAAAAGAAAGGTAAAACCTTTGAATAAGAAAAGAAGAACTTCTTCTGAATAGATCATTGATCTAAGAACAAGATCAAGGATCTTCAATAAAAATAAATAAATAATAACAAAGGCATTGCCTTTTTTATGAACCATTGGTTCTGGAATCTTAAAGATTCTTTTCTTGGATCAAGAAATTAAAATAGTGCCTTGCACTTGCAAATCTGCACTGTTGCGCTCCTGGTTTGGCGCAAGCCACCAGAGAGCGCCACGTGTCAGCACCTGAATAACTTGCGCTCTGCGCTTTTAAGATAGAGCATTGCTCTCTGAAATTGGCACAACTCACCAGAGCGCGCCACGTGTCAGCAGCGCAACAGCGCAGCGCACTACGCTTGCGCTCACCAGAGCGTGACACGTGTCATCTCCACATGCACTTGCGCTCAATAATTGGCGCAAAGCGTCTGACAGGCCACGTAGCCACTGTCAGTTTGATTAATGCACTGCATTATTTACAGAAGGGCCAAGCCCAATTAAAAAAGGCCTAACAGGCCTAATAAAATGCAATGCATTATTTTAAAAAGGGCAGAGCCCAAACAAAAACAGATGCTGTGCATCATTTAAAAGGGACAGAGCCCAAATCAAAAAGGCTTAGCAGGCCAAAAGAAAATGCAGTACATTATTAAACAGAGGCAAAGCCCTAGCACAGGTCTAATAGGCCAAAGATAAAAACGTTGAATATTCTCAACTGGACTTAGCCCAATCATGGCCATAAGTCCTCAAATTAAATTGACTGAGCAAGACTGCTCTCTTAAATCAATTTACACTTGGTTCAAGGGTACATCTCTGAACTCCTCTGACACCTGTCGTTGTAATCCTTCAACGTCGTCAGAGAGGTGATGGGTCCCGACGGCCATACATAACATGGACCCCTATGTCCCTAAACTGGAACATGGACCACTACGTCCCTAAACTGGAACAATAGAGCCCCCAAATGCTCTTTTGTCGGATCTAAACGATCCCGTTTAAGTTGATCTTAGCCTCAAATATGGCTAACGTATCCTTAAACCTTCAAACAGACTTTAGTCCCAAATTGGACTATAGACCCCCCAATCAACTTTGGTTCAAGAGTACATCTTTGAACTCCTCTGACATCTGTCGTTGTAATCCTTCAACGTCGTCAGAGAGGTGATGGGTCCCGATGGCCATACATGCAATGGACCACCATGTCCCTAAACTGGAACAATAGAGCCAATTGCTCTCTTGTCGGATCTAAACGATCCTGTTAAGTTGATCTTAGTCTAGAGATTAGGCTAACGTATTCTTAACAAACGTTTAAGTTGATCTTAGCCTTAAATAGGTTAACGTATCCTTAAACCAAAACAACAAACCCAAATCTAAGAAAATACGGATTTGGACTAATCCACGTCCTACGGGCGACGACATAAATTAGTCTCCGTATACAATCCACGGGCAACCACAAACAAAACAAACACCCACGATACGAAGTGAAATTCTGGAGAAGGAGAAAGTTGTTACCGCGATGCGGTAGCGTAATTAACCGCAGGGGGTTGCGCCTGCAGGGAAGAGCATCCCCACAATCAAAAACCCCTCAAACGAGGGGGAATCTAACGAAGTCTGCTATATCGGCCGCATCCGTCTAAACCTCCGATACATGGTGCCATAAATCAACTTGAAATCTTCGGAGAGGTGGACGGATAAACCAAATAGCATCTGCCCCGAATCTCAGGCAAAACGTCTTCACGTCGTGGCCGCCGTTCGGAGGGGAACAGAAACCAAGGAAAATCTCTCGCTACAGGGTCTTGACGGCAACTCAAATGAGACCTGAAAAGACTATCTGAGATCTTCCCACACCAGCGCGGAGTGGTCATGACTCATCGGGGCTCCCAAACTGAGCCTAACCTCAAGTAAAAAGCGACATGGAATATCCCTAACACTTGCTCTTTCGACAGTAATATCACTTGAAAGATTACTTGAAGACGTCTTGTCCAACCCCCGAAGGGATCAGAGACATGACAGTCGTGGGGCTATTCGAACAGCAAGATTGCGTATCGAGAAATACACTAGCCAACGCGACGGTGCGACGGGTAGAAAACCCTAGTACCAAAGACCCTAACGGACTTCTATTAGCAGGAGTTAACTGTGACGTTAGGACATCCTTGCGAGAACTTGTCGACTCGTGGGGACTTCTCGATTCGTCTCGACTCGTGGGGAAAATAATGTTCCTGCGAGAACTTGTCGACTCATCTCGACTCGTAGGGAAAAGCCTTAAGCAATGGGGATAAGGACCTGTTTTCCAAGCACTGGGGCCCTGCAAGTCAGTCTAAGATAACTATTCACGGGCCACACTCTCCAAAGTCGAACATCGACAAGGATGGAAACAATCACTTACGAGTCCTCTCGACTTGTAAGGGAGAAAACTTTCTTGTGAGATCCTTACGACTCTCAAGAGAAAACGCACTTAGGAATCCTCATGACTCCTAAGGAGAAAATACACCTACGGGATCCTCACGACTCGTAGGGAGAAAAGTCTTTATGAGACCCTCATAGCTCGTAAAGTTGAGAAGTCTTAGGTGGTAGGTCCTAACCTTATCTCCTAAGCCATCATTGCCCTACAGGTAAGTCAATACTGACTCTTGTATACAATCCATAGGCATAAACGAAAAGAGAACCAGATTTCCCGACAGACTCTGTCAAAGAGAGGGTCAAATCTCAACGGCAACATCTACAGCCTGGAGACCGACAATGGCGTTCCTTCTCATTCCAGCAGGATACGGACGCGACATCACCAATCGGAGGCATAGCAAAGTCCCTAGTTCCAAGACTCTACGGTTCACAGACAACCTAGAGTCAACCCGACACCACAGAAAGCGGAAATATGTCGGCCAATGACCTCCGTCTCGGAAATACGTCAACCCTGACACCGCAGAAAGTAGAGTACACCACAGGAAGCGGAGCACGTCAACCGAGACACCGCAAAAAGCAGAACAAATCAACCAACACCCAAGGAAATCAGTGTCTTTGGGAACATATCTCGATTCAGGGAAATCAGCGTCCTTGACGAGAACCTTTCGATTCGCGTCGACCCACAAGGAAATCAGTATCTTTGCAGGAATACCTCGATTCATCTCAACCACAGGGAAATCAGTGTCCTTGGCTAAACCTCTCGATTCAGGGAAATCAGCGTCCTTGACGAGAACCTCTCAATTCGCGTCGACCCGCAAGGAAATCAGTGTCTTTGCAGGAAAACCTCGATTCGTCTCAACCAGGAAATCAGTGTCCTTGGCTAAACCTATCGATTTAGGGAAATTAGGGTCCTCGATGAGAACCTCTCGATTCGTATTGACCTGCAAGGAAATCAGTGTCTTTACAGGAATACCTCGATTCATCTCAACCCCAGGGAAATCAGTGTCCTTGGCTAAACCTCTCGATTCAGGGAATATCAGCGTCCTTGACGAGAACCTCTCAATTCGCGTCGACCCGCAAGGAAATCAGTGTCTTTGCAGGAATACCTCGATTCGTCTCAACCCCAGGGAAATCAGCGTCCTTAACTAGAACCTCTCGATTCGCGTCGACCCGCAGGGAAATCAGTGTCTTTGCAGGAATACCTCGATTCGTCTCAACCCCAGGGAAATCAGTGTCCTTGGCGAAATATCGATCCAAGGAAATCAGCATCCTTGGCGAGAATCTTGATTCGCGTCGACCCGTAAGGAAATCAGTGTCTTTGCAGGAATACCTCGATTCATTTCAACCCCAGGGAAATCAGTGTCCTTTGCTAAACCTCTCGATTCAGGAAAATCAGCGTCCTTAACGAGAACCTATTGATTCACGTCGACCCACAAGGAAATCAGTGTCTTTGCAGGAATACCTCGATTCGTCTCAACCCCAGGGAAATCAGTGTCCTTGGCGAAATATCTTGATTCAAGGAAATCAGCGTCCTTGGCGAGAACCTCGATTCGCGTCGACTTACAAGGAAATCAGTGTCTTTGCAGGAATACCTCGATTCGTCTCAACCCCAGGGAAATCAGTGTTCTTGGCTAAACCTCTCGATTCAGGGAAATCAGGGTCCTTGATGAGAACCTCTCGATTCGCGTCGACCCGTAGGGAAATCATTGTTTTTTCAGGAATACCTCGATTCGTCTTAACTCCAGGGAAATCAGTGTCCTTGGAGAAATATCTCGATTCAAGGAAATCAGCATCCTTAGCGAGAACCTCGATTTGCGTTGACCCGCAAGGAAATCAGTGTCTTTGCAGCAATCTCTCGATTCGTCTCAACTCCAGGGAAATCAGTGTCCTTGGCAGAATATTTCGATTCAGAGAAATCAGCGTCCTTGACGAGAACCCCTCGATTCGCGTCGACCCGCAGAGAAATCAATGTCTTTGCAGGAATCTCTCGATTTGTCTCGACCTTAGGGAAATTAGTGTCCCCACGCATGAAAAGAAAATTCTCCTGTAAGATCCTTACGACTCTCAAGAGAAAACACACTTAAGAATCCTCACGATTCCTAAGAAGAAAATACACCTACGGGATCCTCTCGACCTGTAGGGAGAAAAGTCTTTATGAGAACCTCATGGCTCATAAAGTTGAAAAGTCTTAGGTGGCAGATCCTAACCCTGTCTCCTAAAGCCATCATTGCCCTGCAGGGAGGCCAAGATAGACTATCTACAGGCCACACTCTCCGAAGTCGAATATCAACAAGGAGGGAAACAATCACTTATGATTCCTCTCAACTTGTAAAAAAGAAAATTCTCCTGTGAGATCCTTACGACTCTCAAGAGAAAACACACTTAGGAATCCTCACGATTCCTAAGAAGAAAATACACCTACGGGATCCTCTCGACCTGTAGGGAGAAAAGTCTTTATAAGACCTTCATGGCTCATAAAGTTGAAAAGTCTTAGGTGGCAGATTCTAACCCTGTCTCCTAAAGCCATCATTGCCCTGCAGGGAGGTCAAGATAGACTATCTACGGGCCACACTCTCCGAAGTCGAACATCGACAAGCAGGGAAACAATCACTTATGAGTTCTCTCGACTTGTAAAAGAAAAAATTCTCTTGTGAGATCCTTACGACTCTCAAGAGAAAACACACTTAGGAGTCCTCACGACCCCTAAGGAGAAAATACACCTGCGGGATTCTCTCGACCCGTAGGGAGAAAAATCTTTATGAGACCCTCATGGCTCATAAAATTGAAAAGTCTTAAGTGGAAGATCCTAACCCTGTCTCCTAAGCCATCACTGTCCTGCAAGGAGGTCAAGGTGGACTATCTACAGACCACATTTGCCAAAGCCACATTCGCCAATGAAATAAAGAAGCTACTTACGGGTCCTCACGATTCATAAGGAAAATACCCGAGTGAGATCCTTACGACTCACGGAGGTGATTAACACTTGGAAATCCTCACGATTTCTAGGGAGAATTTGCACCTACGAGATCCTCTCGACTTGTAGGGAGAAAAACCTTCTTGAGACCCTTACGGCTCATGAAGATGGAAAAAGTCTTAGGCTGCAAGGACCCTAAATTTGTCTCCCAGGCCATCAATTCTACGATCACACATTACTTTGCACTACTTCACCCACGTACATGCTTACGTGGGCAAAGTAGTGGGGGGCATTTGTTCCCGCCAAAATTTTCGGCCAAGAGCTATTTGTTCCTTATAAAAAAAGCGGGGAGAGTCCTCAAAATTTGGCCTCACGTGTTAAACACGTGGGCGCTCATATGCAAAGCATATGGGCGCTGAGAATAAAACAATTAATGGCCAAACAGGCCTCACGTGTAAAACACGTGAGCGCTCATATGCAAAGCGTATGAGCGCTGAATAAAATAAACTTAAAGGGCCAAACATGCCTCACGTGTTAAGCACGTGAGCGCTCTGAACATAAATAGGCTAAAACCCACAATAGGGGTCACGCGTTAAATACGTGAGTGCTTTTGTCAATCACATGCAAAGCTTGTGAGCACCCTAATTTAAAATGTTCCTATTAAATTCTAGAATTAAATTCTATTTGGGAAACATTTTCTTGATCTTCCTTAAACTAGAAAGATCTTCTCTGTTAAACAGAGGACCCTTGGATCAAAGATCCAGCGGTGATCATTTGATTGAATAAAAATCTATCATAGGAAAATATTTTCCTAATCTTATAACAAGAATAAAATTCTATGCTAACAAGATATCCATATTAAGAAAATATATTTCTGATCTTGTTAAACTAAAAAATTTTGATAGAATAAAATTCTAATGTTGTTAAAAGTAACAAGATATTCATAATGTTGCTAAACAAACAAGAAATCTTTTCTGTTAAACAGAGAGCCTTTGGATTAAAAATCCAACGGTGAATAAAATTCACCGATTGATCTAAAATATCATTTTGGTTGATTATAAAATCAATCAACATCTCTCAATGAGAGGTTTTCTGAAAAAATTGATTCTTTTCTTTTTTCTTTAAATAAAAGCAAAGAGACAAAAAGAGGAACCCCCCCACAAGCTTTGAGAAATTTCAAAGAAAAGAGCAAGCTCTGAGAAGAAGAATTTTTCTTCAAGCTAAAAACAGAAAGATAAAAAACATCTCATTAAGGAAGAAGAACGGAGTTCTTTTTCAGATCATAGATCTATAAGACAAAGGTCTTTCAGAAAAAAAGATCATAACATCTCATCATAAAAAAGGGGGGAGAAGAATCTCATTCTCTTCAGATCATAGATCTACAAAGACAAAGTCTTTCACAAAAGAAAATATAAGAGATTGTAACATCTCCTATAAAAATAAGAACTTTGTTCTTAGAACCATGAGACAAAGTATCTTGTAAACAAGAACTTATTTCTCAGATCACAAAATTGATCAGAAGCGCTCTGCGCTCGTTGTCTGGCGCTCAGCGCCAAGCGCACCACGTTCTCCTCACGTATGCGCTACTTCATAAGAAGCGCATTAGCGCTCCAAATCTGGTGACCAGCGCCAAGCTTGCCACGTGCTCCTCACATGTGCGCTACTTAACAGAAGCGCTTTGCGCTCTTTGACTGGCGCTCAGCGCCAAGCGCGTCACGTGCTCCTCACGTGTGCGCTACTTAACAGAAGCACTTGCGCTCTTTGACTGGCGCTCAGCGCCAAACGCGCCACGTGCTCCTCACGTGTGCGATACTTAACATAAGCGCTCTGTGCTCATTGACTGGCGCTCAGTGCCTAGCGCACCACGTGCTCCTTACGTGTGCGCTGAGCGAACATAAACCGTTCTTTAAATAAATCCTCAGAGCTATAATGAGTGCTCAGCACTCAATAAAAGACAAAAACGGTTGTCAGAACCCAAACCAATACTCAGCATTGTTAAATGAAAAAAGACTGAGCCTAATTAAATGTCCAACATTCTAACTGAATGGGCCGAGCCCAAGTTGGCCACCGATCTCTAATCCAGATTAATTGAGCCTATATGCTCATAAATTTTTTATCTTAGTCCCAAATTGGACTACAGATCTCCCAACCAATATTGGTTCAAGGGTACATCTCTTCACTCCTCTGATATTTGTCGTTGTAATCCTTCAACGTCTTTAGAGAGGTGACGGGTCCCGACAACCAGACATTCCACGGACTGTGGGGTCCTTAAACTTATAGCTATGATGTCCTTAAACTTTAAGGACTGTGGGGTCATTAAACTCATGGATTATGATGTCCTTAAACTTTACAGACTATGATGTCTCTAAACTACCACAGACTATGAGGTCCCTAAACTTCATGGACTGTGATGTCCTTAAACTTATGGACCGCAACGTCCCTAAACTAAACCCCCATAGACTATGACCTCTTTAAACTGGACTATGATGTCCTTAAACTTTACGGACTATGAGGTCCCTAAACTCATGGACTATGATGTCCTTAAACTATATGGACTGTGAGGTCCTTAAACTCATAGATTATGATGCCTTTAAACTTTACAGACTATGACGTCTTTAAACTATGGACTATGATGTCCTTAAACTCCATGGACTATGATGTCCTTAAACTTATGGACCGCAATGTCTCTAAACTAAAACAATAGAGCCCAAATGCTCTTTTGTTGGATCTAAACGATCCTGTTAAGTAGATCTTAGTCTAAAATTAGACTAACGTATCCTTAAAAAACATTTAAGTTGATCTTAGTCTCAAATGAGATTAACGATCCTTAAACCAACCCAAACCCAAATCGAAGAAAATATGGATTTGGACTAATCCACGCTTTACGGGCGACAACAAAAATTAGTCTCCGTATACAATCCACGGGCAACCAAAAATAAAACAAACACACACGATACGAAGTGACCATCTGGAGAAGAAGAAAGTGGTTACCGCAAAGCGGTAGCGTAATTAACTGTAGGGGCTTGCGCCTGCAGGGAAGAGCGTCCCCACAATCAAAAACCCCTCAACGGGGGGGGGGGGGGAATCTGACGAAGTCTGCTACATCGGCCGCATCCGTTTGAACCTTTGATACATGGTGTCATAAATCAACTTGGTATCTTCGGAGAGGTGGACGGATAAAACCAAATAGCATCTGCCCCCAAATTCAGGCAAGACGTTTGTCTTCCCGCTTTTCGGCGGTAAACAGATTCTGGCACGCCCGATGGGACCTTTTCCTCTTCCACTCCACATTTCGTGTGTTGTGTTTCGCGAACGAATCGTGGTTTGCTATTGCCCCTGGATTCAAGGTATTAAGATTTGGTGTCTTGCTCCCGTGCAGATCAATGGCTTCCAACTGCAACAATTCCCACTCTGTCCTTATTGGAGGAGTGACTTATGGGCCTCAAGCGGCCTCCGTTTTCAAGATGCCAGTGGAACAGGTGACGCAAGCCACCACTGGGCTGTTCTTCGGGACCATGCTCCCACCAATGAGTTTCAACGCCCCATTGCCATCGCAAGAAGCTCCGAAGAAGTCGGTTTTTGATCAGCTTACGACTACCGCAGCCCCTCTCAACGGATCGCTCAAATCTAACGCCTCAGTCTTTAACAGAGTGGGCCAAAACTTCAATAGGCCCATGAAGAAGCCAGTGATACCTGAGGGGGTTATCCCGAAACGGATAGCCATCCCTGTTCCAACAAACGAAATCATCAAAGAGGCTTCTCCTGCTAAGGGATCGGTCTTCGCGAGACTGCCCGCTCCGACTCCCGTTTCGGGCGAGATCACTAAAGTTGCTTCCCTTGCCCAAGGGTCAATCTTCGACAGGCTGGGCGCTTCTTCTCAGCGGACGTCGGTTTTCAAGAGGCTGGCACGAACAGCAACCTTTCACCAGAACAGGGGGCATGATGAAACCACCCCCGTAACTGAGCCAATCCTATCTGCAAGACATGCTCGACGTCGCCACTGGCGCCGAGTAAGGAAAGCCGGGGGCAGTTCCCCTTCTGGATTGACTCCACCAGCTCCGATGGTGGAAATTGACGCTGCTGTTCCAACTGGGAACAACTTTGAACCACTTAGGAGGGTGCGTAAGAACTCTCCGACGGCCGTGCTAAAAAGATCTCCTCCACCTATGGATAACGTTACAAAAGTGAAGCCAGAGCAGCCCCCTCAGCGGTTGTCCTCTAAAATTCACAGGGTTTGGTGACAGGTCCAAGACTCGGTGATCAATCAAGACTACTCCCGCCGACCGAAGAAGATGAAAGTTCGGCAAGAGAAGGACCAACCTGACAAGCAACAGAAGGTGTCGTCTACTTGGGTGCCCGCTGTAACGGCCCCCTCAACTTCGACCTCTCAGAAAAGGAGAAGGACGGAGAAAACCCCTGTGTCTGCGATGAATCTCAAGGGCATTGAATCCAAACGCCCCAAGTCTGGAGGCATGGTAGTGCATACTGTTTATATGGCTTCCGAAAAAGAGGAAAACCGTGCTTCTACGGGTCACCGACTGCTCACCCGATCAGTAACAAAAGCTCAAGAGCAACAACAACAAAAGCTCCAAGAGATGCTAACAAGGATGGACGCACTCACTGGGCCAAAAGAAAGCCCAGAAATATCGTTGGAACAGCATCAAGAATAGGAGACTGATGCCGAATTCCTCCGAAGAATGCTCGAGAGGAAAGACAAAGAGGCCGAGGAACAAGCGGCCAATATAAAACAAATGGCGCTTTTATTCCAAGATATGGTCGGGATGATGATACAGCCGGGTTCTCCAGTTGAAGATCCCCTGATTATCCTTGAAGACGACAGAGGGGAGACATCAAACCCTCTTCCGGCTCTATCAGCAGCCAAAGAGGATACCATCTCCAAAGCTGCCCTTGATGACTATATAGCTCAACAGATACGAGCTCATCAGGCGAGCGAAGCGACTGGCCAAATTGTCAAGACTAGACGACCCTATCCGGGCTGGTACGATCAAATAAAATACCCGCCGGGATATACGATCCCTAAATTCCACGTGTATAAGGGGACAGGCAATCCCCATCAGCACGTCGCTCAGTTCAGGGCTCTCTGCGGTAATACTGGGGGTGACGACAAACTGCCGCTTCGCCAGTTTGTTAGCAGCTTGTCGGAGACAGCATCGAATGGTACTCCGAGCTCCCGAATGACTCTGTCAAGACGTTTGCAGAAATGGAGTTGCTATTCACCAGTGCTTCACAAGCGCTAGTGAACGCACCCCGATCACGACACTCATCAACACCAGAGTGAAGCCGGGAGAAACCTGGGTTCAATGCGCCATTCGGTGGCGAAACCTATGGTCAAAGTGTGAACAGCGCATACAGGAGGCTCCTGACATGGGCATGTTTGTGGGGACCCTTGACCCTCAGGCAACCATCTCCCAATTCATGATGTTCTTCAAGCCGACCACTTTCCAAGCCCTGATCGACAAGCTGGCCCAGATGGATCAAATGGGCCACAGGCCGTCCTCCTCAAAAACGGAACTTCGAAACGAAAAGGGCAAAAAGAAAGCGACCTTCGTCGCCAACGCTCAACAACAACTGAGTGACCCGAGACCGATTGTTCGCCAAAGTAGCAAGCCGCGATCCCTCGATGAGAAGTTGAGACGTCCTTACTCGTTCCCCCAGGATAAAACAAGGAGACTGTTCGAACTGGCAGTGCGCAACGGGCTCATCATTCTGCTAGAGCCGAGACGCCCACCGCAACCAGGTGACGTTAACCATCCTAACTATTGTCCCTACCACAGAGTAATGAGTCACTCAATCGAAGATTGCTACGTCTTCAAAAACTGGGTTGAAGACCAGTACCAGTAAGGCAAATTCGCGTTGTCTGAAAACTGGAGGGTAAACCCGCAACAACCGCACGCTTCTAAAATGACGGATACGCCGGGGGCATCATGCTCGTTTATAGAAGAAGCTCCATGGAAAGTTGTCTTCTCGACAAAAACTAAGAGAATGCTGAAGGATCTTCAAGCATGCCCGGCAATCAGATGGAGAAACCCGCTAGAGCCGGAAATCATTGAGGGGATGCTGAAACCGCGCCCAACACTAACAACTGATAATGATGGGCAAAATACCCAGGCCCAGCCGTTAAAGTCTTCAAAGAAAAAGAAGAAGACCAAGAAGCCCACCCAGACTGACGACAAGCGCACAGACCTACAAAAGCATATTGACGCAGTGGAGGAATACAACCAGAGGGCGCGAACCCCGGTCACACTCCAAGAGTTTCTCAACCATGTCCTTGAAAGTGGAGATAACGACAATGATGAGGGAGACGACTCGTCAGAGGAACCCGAAAATTATGTGGTAAGTTGCCACATGATCTCTCATTCGTTGCTAAATAATGAAGAAGCTCACTCGGCGTTAGAAGATAACATAGAGGAGATGGGGGCAGGAGCAGTGCCAAAATCCTTAGATTATGTGACAAAATCTACCAAGGTGGGGCTTACTTGCTCATGGATATGCATGGCGAAAGTCCCTTCAGGCCAATAAACGGCCGGTTCCTAAAAAAAATACTACGCCTGACGAGTCACGGCCTGGGTGAATGATAGATGACGACGCCTATGTCCACTCGCTATCTTCCCAAGCCCAAACTCTATAAGTAGTATCCAGCGAAACCGTTGTCTCCAAAATGGCAACAATGGACCGAAACGTCCTAATACTAACTATTGACCGAAACGTCTTTAAACTACTGCAAACCCGCAGCATCCTTGAGCTGACGCGTTAAAAAAAACGGTACGTCCATAAGCAAAATGGGCACAGATGAAAACCCGAAAGGGCTCCGTGAGTAAAAATAGCAGGGCTACCGGCGAGTTTGTGAAAACCCAAAAATGCGCAAACTCGTATAAAAAAAATGGTACGTCCATAAGCAAAATTGGCACGGATGAAAACCCGAAAGGGCTCCGTGAGTAAAAACAGCAAGGCTACCAGCAAGTTTGTGAAAACCCGAAAGGGCGCAATCTCGCTAAAATACACTTGCAAGGTCCTCTCGACCTTGTAAGGAGAAAACTACCTGCGTGAGACCCTTGCAACTCACAAAGGAGCAACACACTTAGGGATCCCCACGATTCCTAAGGAGAAATTACACTTACGAGATCCTCACGACTCGTAAGGAGAATCTTCTTATGAGACCCTCACGGGTCATAACATTCAAAAGCCTTAAACTACAGGAATCTGAACCTGTTCTTAAGCCATCACATTCCCCAGATTTTCCTACAAGTGGTCCAATACTGGCCCTTGTATACAATCCACGAGCACAAATAAACGCTTCCCCAACATAGTCCCATCACTGACGAGGGATATCTTCATATGGCGAACAACACTTGTAAGTCCTCTCGACTTATAAGGAGAAAGCACTCTTGTGAGATCCTTACGACTTATAAGAGACCATACACTTAAAAATCCCTACGATTCTTAAGGAGAAAACGCACCAACGAGATCCTCACGACTCGTAGGGAGAAATACCTTTATGAGACCCTTATGGCTCATGAAGTCAAAAGCCTTAGTCAACAGGATCTTAACCCTGTTTGCTAAGCCACCTTTGTTCGAACCGACAAAAGCAAATGATGATTCGCTCCTGGCAATATCCCAGTTGTAGCGATTACTGATGCCTAAATCGGTATCAAATTCCAAGTCTAAACTCGCGGTTAAAATCAGTGAGCCAAAATGCATATGAAATAGCCGAAATGATAGGGCAACTTGCAACAAAATCAGCAAGTATAATATATGCATACAAAAACAGCCGAAATGATTGGGCAACTCGCAATAAAAAGCAGCGAGTAAAAAGAAAAATAGCCGAAATGATTGGGCACCGTGAAAAATAGCCGAAATGATTGGGCAATCGCGAACTTCGCGATATAAAAGCTGAAATGATAAAGCATCGCGGAAAGAAATAAAAAATAATAATGATGATGAAACTTTTGCCCAACAGGTAAGTCCATACTGACCCCTGTATACAATCCATGGGCATAAACAGAAAGGGAGCCACATTTCTCCACCAGACCTTGTAAAAGAGAGAATCAGATCTCGATGGCAACATCTGCATCCCAGAAGACCAACACGACGTTCCTTCTCAACTCCAGCAGGATGCAGATGTAACGTCAACAACCGACCTCAGGGTCAAAACAATGGAGCCATAGCAAAGTCCCTAGTTCCAAATCTCGACGGTTTACAGACAGCCTAGAGACTACCCGGAACCATGGCAAAGTCTCCTAGTTCCAAACCTCAATGGTTCACATATAACCCAGAGACAACCTCGACATCCGTTGCAATATTGCAGACACAATGTCAACAAACGAAGCCAAGGAAAATCCCTCGCTTCAGGGTCTTGACGGCAACTCAAATGAGACCTGAAAAGACTATCGGAGATCATCCCACACCAGCGCGGAGTGGTCATGACTCATCGGGGCTCCCAAACTGAGCCTAACCTCAAGTAAAAAGCGACATGGAATACCCCAACACTTGCTCTTTCGACGGTAATATCACCTGGAAGATTACTTGAAGACGTCTTGTCCAACCCCCGAAGGGATCAGAGACACGACAGTCGCGGGGCTACTCGAATAGCAGGATTGCGTATCGAGGAATACACCAGCCAACGTGACGGTGCGACGGGTAGAAAACCCTAGTACCACAGACCCTAACGGACTTCTATTAGCATGAGTTAACTGTGACGTTAGGACATCCTTGCGAGAACTTCTCAATTCGTCTCGACTCGTGGGGAAAATAATGTTCCTGCGAGAACTTCTTGACTCGTCTCGACTCGTAGGGAAAAGCCTTAGGCAATGGGGATAAGGACCTGTTTCCTAAGCACTGGGGCCCTGCAAGTCAGTCTAAGATAGACTATTGCATACTATTCACGGGCCACACTCTCCAAAGTTGAACATCGACAAGGAGGGAAACAATCACTTACGAGTCCTCTTGGCTTGTAAGGGAGAAAACTCTCTTGTGAGATCCTTACGACTCTCAAGAGAAAACGCACTTAAGAATCCTCACGACTCCTAAGGAGAAAATACACCTACGGGGTCCTCATGACTCGTAGGGAGAAAAGACTTTATGAGACCCTCACGGCTCGTAAAGTTGAGAAGTCTTAGATGGCAAGTCCTAACCTTGTCTCCTAAGCCATCATTGCCCTGCAGGTAAGTCAATACTGACCCCTGTATATAATCCATGGGCATAAACGAAAAGGGAACCACATTTCCCGATAGACTCTGTCAAAGAGAGGGTCAGATCTCAACGGCAACATCTATAGCCTAGAGACTGACAACGACGTTCCTCCTCATTCCAGCAGAATATGGACGCGACATCACCAATCGGAGCCACGGCAAAGTCCCCAGTTCCAAGACTCTACGGTTCACAGACAACCTAGAGTCAACCCGACACCATAGAAAGAGGAAATACGTCAGCCAATGACCTCCGTCTTATAAATACGTCATCCAATGACCTCCGTCTTGAAAAACCCTCTTTGGTCGCGAAAAAGAAGGCCAATTGTCTCGGAAATACGTCAACCCTGACACCACAGAAAGTGGAGTACACTGCAGGAGGCGGAGCACGTCAACCCGGACACCGCGAAAAGCAGAACAAGTCAACTAACCCCCAGTGAAATCAGTGTCCTTAGCAACATATCTCGATTCAGGGAAATCAGCGTCCTTTACGAGAAACTTTCGATTCGCGTCGACCCGCAAGGAAATCAGTGTCTTTGCAGGAATACCTCGATTCGTCTCAACCCCAGGGAAATCAGTATCTTTGGCTAAACCTCTCGATTCAGGGAAATCAGCGTCCTTGACGAGAACCTCTCGATTCACGTCGACCCGCAAGGAAATCAGTGTCTTTGCAGGAATACCTCGATTCGTCTCAACCCCAGGAAAATCAGTGTCCTTGGCTAAACCTCTCGATTAAGGGAAATCAGCTTCCTTGACAAGAACTTCTCGATTCGCGTCGACCCGCAAGGAAATCAGTGTCTTTGCAGGAATACCTCGATTCGTCTCAACCCCAGGGAAATCAGTGTCCTTGGCAAAACCTCTCGATTCAGGGAAATCAGCGTCCTTGACGAGAACCTCTCGATTCGCGTCGACCCGCAAGGAAATCAGTGTCTTTGCAGGAATACCTCGATTCGTCTCAACCCCAGGGAAATCAGTGTCCTTGGCGAAATATCTCGATTCAAGGAAATCAGCGTCCTTGATGAGAACTTCGATTCACGTCGACCCGCAAGGAAATCGGTGTCTTTGCAGGAATACCTCGATTTGTCTCAACCCCAGAAAAATCAATGTCCTTGGCTAAACTTCTCGATTCAGAGAAATCAGCGTCCTTGACGAGAACCTCTCGATTCGTGTCGACCCGTAGGGAAATCAGTGTCTTTGCAGGAATATCTCGATTCGTCTCAACCCCAATCAGTGTCCTTGGCGAAATATCTCGATTCAAGGAAATCAGCATCCTTGGCGAGAATCTTGATTCGCGTCGACCCGTAAGGAAATCAGTGTCTTTGCAGGAATACCTCGATTCGTCTCAACCCCAGGGAAATCAGTGTCCTTAGCTAAACCTCTCGATTTAGGGAAATCAGCGTCCTTGACGAGAACCTCACAATTCGCGTCAACCCGCAAGGAAATCAGTGCCTTTGCAGGAATACTTCGATTCGTCTCAACCCCAGGGAAATCAGTGTCCTTGGCGAAATATCTCGATTCAAGAAAATCAGCGTCCTTGGCGAGAACCTCGATTCGCGTCGACCCGCAAGGAAATCAGTGTCTTTGCAGGAATACCTCGATTCGTCTCAACCCCAGGAAAATCAGTGTCCTTGGTTAAACCTCACGATTCAGGGAAATCAGCGTCATTGACGAGAACCTCTCGATTCGCGTCGACCGGCAGGGAAATCAGTGTCTTTGCAGGAATACCTCGATTCATCTCAACTCCAGGAAAATTAGTGTCCTTAGCGAAATATCTCGATTCAAGGAAATCAACATCCTTGGCGATAACCTCGATTCGCGTCGACCCGCAAGGAAATCAGTGTCTTTACAGCAATCTCTCGATTTGTCTCAACTCCAGGGAAATCAGTGTCCTTGGCAGAATATTTCGATTCAGGGAAATCAGCGTCCTTGACGAGAACCCCTCGATTCGCGTCGACCCGCAGGGAAATCAATGTCTTTGCAGGAATCTCTCGATTCGTCTCGACCTTAGGGAAATTAGTGTCCCCACGCATGAAAAGAAAATTCTCCTGTAAGATCCTTACGACTCTCAAGAGAAAACACACTTAGGAATCCTCATAATTCCTAAGAAGAAAATACATCTAAGGGATCCTCTCGACTTGTAGGGAGAAAAGTCTTTATGAGACCCTCATGGCTCATAAAGTTGAAAAGTCTTAGGTGGCAGATCCTAACCCTGTCTCCTAAAGCCATCATTTCCCTGCAGGGAGGTCAAGATAGACTATCTACGGGCCATACTCTCCGAAGTCGAACATCGACAAGGAGGGAAACAATCACTTATGAGTCCTCTCGACTTGTAAAAAAGAAAATTCTCCTGTGAGATCCTTACGACTCTCAAGAGAAAACACACTTAGGAATCCTTACGATTCCTAAGAAAAAAATACACCTACGGGATCCTCTTGACCTGTAGGGAGAAAAGTCTTTATGAGATGCTCATGGCTCATAAAGTTGAAAAGTCTTAGGTGGTAGATCCCAACCCTGTCTCTTAAAGCCATCATTGCCCTGCATGGAGGTCAAGATAGACTATCTACGGGCCACGCTCTCCGAAGTCGAATATCGACAAGAAGGGAAACAATCACTTATGAGTCCTCTCGACTTGTAAAAGAGAAAATTCTCTTGTGAGATTCTTACGACTCTCAAGAGAAAACACACTTAGGAGTCCTCACGAACACTAAAGAGAAAATACACCTGCGGGATTCTCTCGACCCGTAGGGAGAAAAATCTTTATGAGACCCTCATGGACTCATAAAGTTGAAAAGTCTTAAGTGGAAGATCCTAACTCTGTCTCCTAAGCCATCACTGCCCTGCAAGGAGGTCAAGGTGGACTATCTACGGGCCACATTTGCCAAAGCCACATTCGCCAATGAAATAAAGAAGCTACTTACGGGTCCTCACGATTCGTAAGGAAAATATCCGAGTGAGATCCTTACGACTCACGGAGGCGATGAACACTTAGAAATCCTTGCAATTTCTAGGGAGAATTTGTACCTACGAGATCCTCTCTACTTGTAGGGAGAAAAACCTTCTTGAGACCCTTACGGCTTATGAAGATGGAAAAAATCTTAGGCTACAAGGACCCTAAACTTGTCTCCCAGGCCATCAATTCTATGGTCACACATTACTTTGCACTACTTCACCTACGTACATGCTTACGTGGGCAAAGTAGTGGGGGGTATTTGTTCCCGCCAAAATTTTCGGCCAAGAGCTACTTGTTCCCTTATAAAAAAAAGGGGGAGAGTCCTCAAAATTTGGCCTCACGTGTTAAACACGTGGGCGCTCATATGCAAAGCATATGGGCACTGAGAATAAAACAATTAATGGCCAAACAGTTCTCACGTGTAAAACACGAGCGCTCATATGCAAATCTTATGAGCGCTGAATAAAATAAACTTAAAGGGCCAAACATGCCTCATGTGTTAAGCACGTGATCGCTCTAAACATAAACAGGCTAAAACCCATAATAGGGGTCACGCGTTAAACACGTGAGTGCTTTTGCCAATCACATGCAAAGCATGTGAGCACCCTAATTTAAAATGTTCGTATCAAATTCTAGAATTAAATTCTATTTGGGAAACATTTTCTCGATCTTTCTTAAACTAGAAAGATTTTCTCTGTTAAACAGAGGACCCTTGGATCAAAGATCCAGCGGTGATCATATGATAGAATAAAAATCTATCATAAGAAAATATTTTCCTAATCTTATAATAAGAATAAAATTTTATGCTAATAAGATATCCATATTAAGAAAATATATTTCTGATCTTGTTAAACTAAAAAGATTTGATAGAATAAAATTCTAATTTTGTTAAAACTAACAAGATATTCATAATCTTGCTAAACAAACAAGAAATCTTCTCTGTTAAACAGAGAGCCTTTGGATTAAAAATCCAACGGTGAATAAAATTCACCGATTGATCTAAAAGATCATTTTTGTTGATTATAAAATCAATCAACAACTCTCAATGAGAGATTTTCTGAACAAATTGATTCTTTTCTTTCTCCTATAAATAAGAGCAAAGAGACAAAAAGAGGAACCCCCCCACAAGTTTTGAGAAATTTCGAAGAAAAGATCAAGCTCTGAGAAGAAGAACTTTTCTTCAAGGTAAAAACAGAGAGATAAAAAACATCTCATCTAGGAAGAAGAACATAGTTTTTTTTTCAAATCATAGATCTAAAAGACAGAGATCTTTCACAAAAAGAGATCATAGCATCTCATCATAAAAAAGGGGGAGAAGAATTTCATTCTCTTCAGATCATAGATCTACGAAGACAAAGTCTTTCACAAAAGAAAATAGAAGAGATTGTAATATCTCCTATAAAAATAAGAACTTTGTTCTTAGAATCATGAGACAAAAAATATCTTGTAAGCGAGAACTTATATCTCAGATCACAAAATTGATCAGAAGCGCTCTGCGCTCGTTGTTTGGCGCTCAGCGCCAAGTGCGCCACGTGCTCCTCATGTATGCGCTAGTTCATAAGAAGCGCATTAGCGCTCCAAATCTGGTGACCAGCGCCAAGCGTGCCACGTGCTCCTCACGTGTGCGCTACTTAACAGAAGCGCTCTGCGCTCATTGACTGGCGCTCAGCGCCAAGCGCGCCATATGCTCCTCACGTGTGTGCTACTTAACAGAAGCGCTCTGCGCTCATTGACTGGCGCTCGGCGCCAAGCGCACTACGTGCTCCTCACGTGTGCGCTGAGGGAATATAAACTGTTCTTTAAATAAAGCCCCAGAGCTATAATGAGTGCTCAGCACTCAATAAAAGACAAAAATGGTTGTCAGAACCCAAACCAATGCTCAGCATTGTTAAATGAAAAAGGACTGAGCCTAATTAAATGTCCAACATTTTAACTGAATGAGCCGAGCCCAAGTTGGCCATAAATCCCTAATTCAGATTAATTGAGCCCATATGCTCATAAATTTTTGATCTTAGTCCCAAATTGGACTAAAGATCTCCCAACCTATATTGGTTCAAGGATACATCTCTTTATTCCTCTGATATTTGTCGTTGTAATTCTTCAACATCTTCAGAGAGGTGACGGTTCCCGACAACCAGACATTCCACGGACTGTGGGGTCCTTAAACTCATGGACTATGATGTCCTTAAACTTTACGGACTGTGGGGTCCTCAAACTTTACAGACTATGATGTCTTTAAACTACCACGGACTATGAGGTCCCTAAACTCATGGACTATGATGTCCTTAAACTTATGGACCGCAATGTCCCTAAACTAAACCCCCATAGACTATGACGTCTTTAAACTGGACTATGATGTCCTTAAACTTAAGGACCACAATGTCCCTAAACTAAAACAATAAAGCCTAAATGCTCTTTTGTTGGATCTAAACGATCCTGTTAAGTTGATCTTGGTCTAAAATTAGACTAACGTATCCTTAACAAACGTTTAAGTTGATTTTAGTCTCAAATGAGATTAACGATCTTTAAACCAACCCAAACCCAAATCTAAGAAAATACGGATTTGGACTAATCCACGCCCTACGGGCGACAACATAAATTAGTCTCCGTATACAATCCACGGGCAACCAAAAACAAAACAAACACACACGATATGAAGTGACCATCTGAAAAAGGAGAAAGTGGTTACCGCGATGCGGTAGCGTAATTAACTGCAGAGGCTTGCACCTGCAGGGAAGAGCATCCCCACAATAAAAAAACCCCTCAACGAGGGGGAATCTGATGAAGTCTGCTACATCGGCCACATCCGTTTAAACCTTCGATACATGGTGTCATAAATCAACTTGGCATCTTCGGAGAGGTGGACGGATAGTATCAAATAGCATCTGCCCCCAAATTCAGGCCGGACGTCCCAACGTCCCGGTCGCTGTATTCGGCGGTGAACACTCCTCTTCTAAAGCCTCATCTTCGGACTCCTCCTCCTTAGCGGGAGCCTCTTCTTCTAATTCGAAGTCACTGATTGCAATGATCTCCGGTGCTGCGACCTTGACTCCCTCGTCCTTGGAGTTACCGTCAACAAAGATAACTTGTAGGGGTCCTCCCTGGACTTTGTCGTCCGAATTCATGGGTATAGTCAAAAGTGGTAACTGACTGGGTATCCTCGTCGGGAAGGGGTACTGCTCTGAAGTCTGCCATGGTCTGAAAAGGAAAAGCCATGGTCAAAAAATCGGAATAAGAAGGAAAATGTAACGAGTGATATGGAATAAATGGAAGGGATAGATTAGATAAGATTCAAAGATATTATAAGGTTAGTTAATGTTTTTGTTTTAGTACATTAAGGACCTGCATAAAACCTGTCATGCCCCGCTTCCCTAAGTACTGAAGCAGTGACGTGGCACGGTCCACAACCTAACTATACCGAAGGTGGTCTAACTCGATACAGTTATGTTAAGAGTAAAAAGAACATGCAGGTAATATACCAAAACAAAAAATAAAGGAAACAACATTTATTCTCATTAACTAAAACATTTATTAAATCACAGGGGCTTCAAAAATAAAACTTATTGTTTGATACATCAAAGAAAGACAAGCTCTAAACAGTTGGGCAACAAGAAAAGAAAATAACTATTCATAGTAATAGGTCTTCAAGTCTGCATAATCCTCTTCCGTAGGTTCCACACCTTCGTTCCCATCAAGCACTTCATCCTCATCTAACGGACGTTCCAGAAATAGATAGAAGGAAAGGAAGTCCGTCAGCAAGTTCAATTAGGATATCGTGTCTCATAAAGAAAGATAGGTAAGGTAACATGTGTGTGCGATGCATGATGTCATATGTGTGTAGTAGTAAACAATATCATATATCTGCTAAGTATTATGGACGTATTAGTTTGGCAGGCAAGGGTATCCAGCCCCGGTCTTATACAGTGATTTAGTGTTAGCACATAGTTCCACTAAGCATGCAATTTCAGTAGTAATATGGTCATCCGTATATCGGGATAGTATTCCATACCTATCTTCTAGGCATAGAATTTCTAGTAATAATAAAGTCATCCGTATATCAGGATAGTATTCCATACCTAAGATTCGCGTGTTTAATCCTAACCGTGTCAGATAGTATGTCATATAGTAATAGAGGTACAGGTTGGTGTTAGCACGTAGTTTTACTAAGCATGGAATTTTAGTAATATGGTCATCCGTAAATCAGGATAGTATTCCATACCTATTTTCTAGGCATGGAATTTCCAGCGGCAATAAAGTCATCCGTATGTCGGGATAGTATTTCATATTTAAGATTCGCGTGTCTAACCCTTAACCATATCAGATAGTATGCCATATGTTATATCATGAGTTGGGTTCAGTATAGGGCAATGCTCATGTGGGTAAGTTACCATAATAGTTCATGATATTTTAGTGAAATTATAACTTTGGAAAGTTTATGGCATTTATTTGAAAGTACGGCTCTAGATATAGTCGAGGTATTTATTTGAAGTCGAGGTATTTGTTTAAAAATATGACTTTTAGAAAAGTCGGGGTATTTTTTTAAAAATCCGAGTCTTGGAAATCATAGGGTATTTAGGTGAAAATACGGTATTTGGAATCTCGATGGTGTCATTAAAAGTTTATTTAGAAACATAGCATAAGTTATTCTAAAATTAGGCAGCACTTCGACTGTAAATGAAAAAATATTGATATACAATTAGACAACATAACGGTGCGTTTACATTTGCAAGTTCAATATTAAAAAGGAGTCGAGATAGGTCGTTATCTCGACCCAAGTGTACAAGGATTTTAACCAATGTTGGAAAAAACGGATTGCACGGCCGATTAATCAGCCGGTTAATCATACTCGGTAACAAAACGATTAGCCATTACTCGGTCCATTGTGCGGACAAACCGGTTATTCGGGTATTAATCGGATTATTCGAATTATAATGTGTATTATTCGTTGATTAAATCGGTTATTTGTTTAAAATTTGAATTTTCAAATAGTTTAAAAGCCCACAACCCATCAGTAATGACTAATTGTAATACCCAGTTTATTTTGTACTTTAATATCCGTATTTCGTATGTTTTCTATTTGATTTATTCCCAAATATTTTCCACATATTTTCCCATATATTTTCAAAACCCTAATTCCTAATTCTAAAATTTTTCTAAACAAATCAAACCCAATTCCTAATTAATTTCAAAGCAACTTTCCTATTTTCTTCTAAATCCTTTTCTTCACTAAAACCTAATCTAAACCCTCAACCCAACACCCCCTAACCCGGCCCACGACCTCAACCCCAGCCCAATCCCCATCTCTTTCTTCTCCTTCCCGCCCCGACCCTACGCTTCCCGACCCGACCCGACCCGTTACCCCCACGTCTTCTTCCTCTCCCCCTTTTTCTCTTCCCGCTTCTTTTTCCCACATCGTCCCTTTCCTCACGCTCGCCACAACCCAGCCAGCGCCTCCCCGCTTCTCACGTCCGTGACGACCGCACCCATGCACGCTTCTCGCGCCGCTCACCAACTTCCTCGCTCCCATCTCCCCCAACGACCACTTTCTCCAACGACTTTCTCCCTTGACTCTTCCTTTCTCGCGCCGCCTTCACGAGACGCGCCCACGTCCTCGACTCCAATGGCCACGACTCCCTCGTCACTTTCTCTACTCCACCCTCTCTACCTCGTTCTTTCTTTGCTTCACACTCTCTCGCTCTCGCCAACGCCTGCAACCCCGAACCCATACCCACAACACCGACCCTCCTCATCTCGCAACCTCATTCCCTCGCCGACGACTCCCCTGCCCCTCCTCGTCCCCTTTACCTCAACCCAGCATCACCGAACTTCTCCCGAGGTTAGACCATCATCGCGCCCACCACCAGCACGACCCCCACCGACGAGCTCGATCCCCGTTTCCTCCTTTCCTCTCTTGCTCACCACCTCCGGGCTGCGAGCTCCGAGCATACCACCACCAAGGCCTTCTACCTCCAGCACCCGAACCCAACACCCTCGTCCCTGCACCCTCACCTAAGCTCCGACCCCCATCGCCTCCATGCCTTGCCGACCATCTCCGAGCTCCCCGTGACTTGCTTACCCTCCTCGATCCACCGACTCCAAGCCCCAGTACTGCCGAGCTTGCCGCCATCGCCGCTTTACGAACTGCCCGAGCTCACTGCCGTAGCCGCTATGGGTGACGTACCGTGCTTTTGCGCGTGCCTTCGTCGTCACCGTTGCTGACTCTCGCCGTCGTCTCTGCCAGGATTATCGTCATCGCGATCGTCTAAGGCAAGTGAAACTCCTCACTTGCTACTCATGCTATCGTATTATATTACAACGAGTAATCTAAAGTACGATCATTTTTATATACTTTTGTCGTATAACCATTACATTTCGATTACACTTGTAATTATGATGGTTGGAACATGATTGAGTGGACAACGCGTATTGTTATTGTGTAGAGCGTAGAAGAATTACTTACCGTTGTTTGATTGAAAGAAAATGAAGTATCGATCGTGACATAATTGTATTAGACAAGTGCTCGATACACTACCCTAATGAAAACCTGGTTTCAAAATGGCGGAATTTATGGCGCATAAAACCCTTTACTAATAATAAATGACGTATAAGAATTTGAGATAAAGATATTGACGTTGTCACTATGAAATGATACCTCCGTCTAGCTATGTCAAATCTGAAATTTTACCGCGCATGTTGCTTATTAAAATCATTGTAAATTAAATACAGATTGGAATATGGGGTTGTACAGCTCATATCGAACCCGAATCGATAATCTAGAACCATATATAGTTTATTTTTCGATATCGATAGATGACGGCAACGAGAGTTGACCGGGAATGCAACTCTGGACTGCAGTCCGGGACAGCATTCTACAGGGGAAACCTGAATTTAAGCACCTGTACATACGCATAAAATTGAAAATGCGTGGAGCCCCATAGGTTCGCGTAGATAACTTAATTAGTCAACACATGAATCGGGTCCCGTGCATTTTCACTGTCGTTTGGTATTTAAATTGTATTTTTAGAGTGTCGCTGTGTTCTGCAGTTTCTGCAGTAATATTCCTTACACTGTCATATTAAACTGAACATAACTTCTAATATAGATGTGCTATTGATAATACGTTTGATGTGTTGGAAACATAACTGATAGAACTATGTTTCTTTCAACTGTAGAAACATCAGAATCTGAACACAATCACTGATAAAACATGCGCGAAGTTGGGCTTCCAGTTCTGAAACTGAAATTTCAGCAACCGATCGCTACCTTCAAATGATGATAATTCCCTAACCTGAATCCTGATTGACATGAAATAAATTTTACTGTTTAGATAATCAAATGTACTTCGTACTCCTTTTATATTATTTTGGTCGATTCTATACGTGTGATTTATCGTAAATTTTACAAGTTATATGGCATTAGTCGTCATTGAAATAGTGAATACTTGTTCTACTGCATTTCTGCTTATTTTCGTGTTTGCTTTATACTTGCTATATAGTGATCATTCATATTGAAACCTAGCGATTGATTTGCATTATCGATATATTAGGGTTAGTGATTGGGTTGTGGCAAATACGACAGTGATATTGATAAGTGGAAAAGTAATTGAAAGTGACAGCGATACGTATTTGTTCACAACCTATCTAAAGCATGAATGCATACTGTAACCTGAGGAATGGGGAAATCAATGTGGAATTGAACTCGTATTTAGCGAGATACAGTGATTTAGAGGATGATCATTCGCTATCAGTGATACACACACACACACACACACACACACTTTAGGTCGTGGGCCTAGCGACACGGCTGACAGGGTTATGTCCCGAGCACAGTGGACCGTAGTCTCGGGCATGCGCGAGACCCTTGTTAAATACGAGCATCCTTTCCACAATTGATTTCATTGACTTAGTGACCGATAAGTAGTGACATGCATATGGCCTAGTTTATTGATATGATACCTACATGGCACCATTCATATTCAGTCAATGTTTATTTTACTCATGTTCTGCAATTCATTGTACTCCTCATGTTTAATAATATTGCATGCCCATCATATATATAATTATTGCTATATGTGTCGCCCTGACGACCTGAGTGTGCATGCTCAGAGGACGAAGTGGATTCAGCCTAGGAGTAGGACTTGCCTTATATCGAGGATAGTGCGGACATCTAGATCAGCGACGCCAGCGCTATCTTTCCTTTAACTCTATCTGGTTAGTTCTATATCTGTTTTGATAGATTTAGTGACTGCATTTCTCATTACCCGTGCTATAATTACTGATTACCACGTAATGTTAGAAGCCGAAGTGTAACTACGGCAGAATATTTCTTGACCGTAGAAGCATGGCTGGCCTTGTCACCCCTCGTATTCCGTATTTTGGGAAGCGGGGCGTGACACTAATCATACCCATTCTAAACTTGCTGATTAATTGGTCCAACCTTATAACCAATTAGAGTTATCTCCATCGCATCTCTTCTTTTATCTAACCCAAGACCACTCGAACCTTCATCTCATTGACTAATCTCTATGTTCACCGGTAATCCCTAACGAATCTCCGCGATCTTTAGTAAATCTTAGAGTCTTGTACTCTTTTCATCTATTTTTCTCATACATTTTTCTGAACGTTTATATTAAAATATTCATGTCCGTATAATCTGCGTAAAACGATTAATCACCGAATAACTCGATTATATTTTACCCACCTTCCGAACGAATAATGAACCAATACGTGCTTTACAACCTTAATTTTAACATAGAGTAAGCCAACATTTATTATCAGAGTATTCGGGTCCTTCGGATTTTTTCTAGTATTAAAATAGATTAACAAGATAAGCAAGTGATAACCGTTTTAATAATTAGAGAGTAAATAGTATTAGAACAGATAAGCGTTCATAGAAAGGCGACGAGATTCGAGGGGAAGCGAGATGGATTCTACCTTTTAAGACGAGTGAAAGGAACGGAGTCAGGAACGTCGAGCGACACCATAACGCGGATATCTCTTTCCTTGGATTTTTTCCGAGCACTTGGGTGGTACTGTAGCATAGACAACGAAGACAACGATAATTTTTTTCAGAATTTTTGACCCAGGGATTTGTGAGAAAATTGAGATGGAATGGTTTTTATTTTAGGGTTTGAAAACCCTTAAACTGAGCTGACCCATGCCCAAACTCGTGCCGCCGTTAGCCTCAAATCGCGGTCACCTATCCCCCGCTCGCCTTAGTCGTCCGATCCATTGATCGGGCGGGGCAGAAACGCCGACGAGGGCATGAGCCACCCACGTGGGCATACACACCTATGCGCACAGGCGTGTGTCCCCCACGCCGTTGCCCCTCGCATGGTTGTCCTGGGCCGTTGGATCACGTGGGCATACACACCTGTGCACACAGGCGTGTGTCCCCCACGCGGTTGCCCCTCGCATGGTTGTCCTGGGCCGTTGGATCGAGAGATCCAACGACCCCTACTTTCCTACGTTTTATTTTTTTTATAAAAAAAATCAAAACTGTTTTATTTTAAAAATTGTTTTAAATTAGGAAAAATATTTTAAAATACTTAAAATTACTAGTAAATTATGGGAAAATTCTAAAAATTCTATTTTAATGTTTTCTTCCTTTTGTATCAAAATTTAGTCAAAAATAACTTTCTTTTCTGGTATTAAAAATATCCCATAAATCTTTATCCCCTTCTAAAAATTCAAATTAAATATTTAAAAATTACTAAAAATTATATTAATTAGTCTTAAATATAAAACAATCTTTTAAAAGTGTTTTCCAACAAATGAATTAGTAAAATAAGTATCTTGACTCAAGGAAAAATTTGTAAGAACACTTATTATGTATCTGAAAAACACAGACGTTGCAGACATGAAATTTGATGTGTTCACATTTTTGATGACAGCGTTTAGGATGAATAGTACCGATCGTCAAGGAAAAATGTTGTAAGTTGACTTTTTTACCACAGTTATTAGAAGATTTTCTTTTCATGGTATTTCTACTTGTTTATTAATAGAAACTATTTGGATTCAGCACATATATTCAGAAATAAAAAAAAAACAAAAAAATGCAACAAAAAATAAATTCTTGTTTATTCGAACTTTACACCGACTGATAAAAAAAGAGCATCATTTCAATCTATTCTTGAAAGGTTTGCATGGGGCAAGCCCTAAGGGTTTATATCATAAGAGCTCTTGCATAGCAGTGTTCCACTCGTGGGGCTGTCAACGCGGCGAGTGGTCCCAAGCGCGTGGCACTATAAGAACAGCCCGTTCTCATCGTCATCATCCAATCCCACTCTGCTCGCAGAAAAGGAAAAAGAAAATAAATAAATAAATAATGCAATTGCTTCAGCAGACGGCCTCAGACTGGAACGGCGTCGCGGCGAGCGACGCCTTCGCCGTCGACGAAACCAACCTCTACCAAACCCTAGGCGGCCTTCAGCCCTTGTTGATCTATCCACCAATTTCTACACCAGGTCTCAACCCCCCACTCCCCTCTCTCTCTGTCGATTTATGATTTTCGAGCTCCCTCTCTCTCTCTCCGTCGATCTTTGATTTTGAGCTGATTAGGGTTTAGGGCTTTTTGAATTTTGTTTAGGGATTATGATGATGAGGAGGAGTGGTTCCGATCGATCTTCGCGAATTCGAAGGAGGACGCGATTAGGAACCAGTATGAGTTCTTGGTTCAGAGGATGGGAGGGACGCCTCTCTATTCGGAGAGGAAAGGTAATATTTATTTTTTGATGTTTCCGATTTGAAGTGAGGAAATTGGTTACATGTGTAAAGATCGACACTTTGAGCTAATTTTATGTAAAATCAGGTTATGGAAACAGTCCTGTTTTCCTTCAATTTTGTACCGATTTTCTTCATTGCAAAATTTGAATAGGAATATAGGAAATGCCATGTGCTTTGTAATCCATATACTATTTTTTTTAGCAGAGTTTGAGTAGTATATATGGTATTTGTACTTTTCTAGTCTTTTGGCGTAGCATGGTGTGCTGGTATACAAGTGACCGATCCAATAAATATAGTGATTTGGCCATGATCAAGTGAAATCATTTTTTTTGCGTTATTCCATCCCTAAATCATGTTACTAAATCAGTTGGTGTTTCCACTGTTGTATAATGGCAGCTTATCCTGAAATTTTTGATAAAGGTGGCCTTTTCCTTGTGAGAGATGAGCTATGCTTCTTGTCCTTTACTTATTTGCATTTGATGGCCTGGCATTGGATTGAAAAGTCATTGGGCCGTTAAGCTTATGGGAAAACATGAAAAGCTTTAATAATGCCACTGAATTAATCCGTCACATATTCGAGGATTTTATGTATTTATTATTCTTATAATAATAATAATTTATTATTATTATTATTATTATTATTATTATTATGTTAGATCCAAGGTTTAAAATGTCAGTATCTATACTAGTATTGGACGATCACCTTTGGGATCAGAATTGGCCATCTTGACGGTATCGGCAGCTGCAGATCGCAAACACCGGAATATATATTGTTCGACAAAAAGAAGCAAAAAGTAGTAATTTTATTTAAAGAAATAGTAAAAGTAATTATTCACAATTTGAGAATTAGTTTAGTAATTAATGATGGTTAGAATAGTTGTCTTAATACTCGATAAAAGTAACTATAAACTTTTTGATATATTTTTTCGGTAATAGAAGATGCCAAATTAACCATAATAAACCAAAACCTATAACCCATTAATAAAACCACTAACACATTATTAAACTTTATACTAATAAGCAGGGAATCAAATATCGGTCATAGTAACCGATATATCATTTTGGGACCCTACGATAAAACTGATAATATTGCCCGATATATCGGCCAATACGACGATATCTCCCGATACATTGACGATATCTCCCGATACATGAACGATATCCACTATATGAATTATCTTCCCGATATGTTTCCGATATTTAAAACCTTACTAATAAGCGAAAAATCACTAATCCAATGATATACCCATTATCATCAGTATCCAACGGTATTGGTATCTGGACTCGGACTGTCGTTTTTGGGGTCAGAATTAGACATCTTGGATCTGGATCATCTAAGATTTCAAACCATCGTTAGATCATTGGATGTTTCAAGAGAAACCCAATGAAATATGAATTAGTCTAAACTTGGCTAAGGTAGTTGTAATCAAGGGCCTATAGGATCTCATACCATAATCGTTAGGAATGAATTGAACAAAGACCTTCTTTAAAGACAGTTTAAAATCCAAATGAAAAACACGAAAAGAAAAACAATAATATAGCCAACCAAGCAAAATTGTTAATTTGCCGTGTCGTTTGCATCCACGAGAAAAGGGGAGATGTTAGTTTAACTTTAAAGCAAGGGAGCATGTTTGATACCTTATCTCTTAAGGTTTCACAGTCACCTTCTTCACCATGGAGAATAGAGTAAACCCTAATCTCACCCGACAAGGATATATCTCGCAAATTATATTAGGAAAAGTCTTAGAAGTGATAATACCACCATCTCTCTTAACCCGATGGCATATTGCTTACTATAACCTTTAAAATCGATTATAGACATTGTTTATATTTAACTACTTTCAAATTTCAACCTCTTATTAAGCTACTATAACCTATACTTTGACGTGAACATAGTCAAGTTGTCTTTTGTGGATCAAAATCTTCGCGTCCCGCACTTCCTTAATTGCCTCCTCATCTCTATCCACAGACTCCACAGACTCCACTATAAGCTAGGTCACACCTCCTTCCTTAATGCTTGAGTAGCAAAAGCAACTTCAAGGATGTCTTGAACTTCTCTCTAAGATTTTCCTTATCTTACAACTATTTATCTGTTGGGTTCTCATGAGTGTAATCTTCAGATACTCCCAATGCTATAGAGTCTCACCTCAATGTGCTTGAGTCATTTTTTGTTGATCAGATCCTTTGCCAGATGAATAGGTCTTTCACAATAACAAAATTAAAGAACAATATCTTCTTTAATCTAAAATGACCTATCAATCCCCTCACTCATAGGACCTCTTTTGTCGCCTCCATCATAGTCATGCAACTTTCTTCTATAGTTAAAAGTATAGTCTTATATTGTCAGGTCAACACATGAACCACTTCAGCGTTTTCCAACTGTGAACTCTACATGCGTTAGATTTATGGTCAAGATAACATGCATAAAATGCTATTACAAGCACCATTTAATGTTCCATCAAACATTTATAGTATCCATGTTCACCTATATTCGGCCAATCCACCTTTTAGGCTTTTGCAGATCAAAACTTGGTACACCCTACAATCCCATACCCCATTAGACTGCCCTTCTCCCTTTTCTCTGCCTTAATCGTCTTCACTTGAGATTGAATCCCTTTCATTAAGTACTTGAATGAAGTTCAATCACGTCTTGAACTTTTTCTTCATGGATATGATTTATCAGTATGGCTTTCCTCTCTTCACCTGGTTAGCTCTCTCGCTTTTGTTGTAAAATCTCACCTCAATGTGCTTGATTAACTGTAGCATATCTTTTATTTGGCTGAAGAAACAGAACAAAGGAGTAGCGTCATGATTGAATCTGAAAACCACCTTCCAATCGTCAATTAGATACCCATGATCTGAGTGTCTTTGATGTATTTTTCTTCTGTAGTTGACAGTACACCAACTGCTTTACCCTTTTCCAAATTCGCACAGCATACAGTAGATCATACCATAGATCTGCGATCAAGATTACATGAATAATCTGCTTTGATGTGAATCCTGCTGACAATTAATTGAATGCACAACTAGTTTTATCCTCATATCAAACCAATTAACACTAATACAGTTAATCTCCTTGTAGCATGAATAACGCTATCGTGAATTCTTTCATGTTGGATGATTCTATCGTGAATGCTTCCGTTTAACACGGCACTTCTTGCATGTCATTATTGTTATCGATATCCTATTGTTAGATTGTTGTAAGCTGTTGTGCCTGTGTTTTTAATACACACCGAGAGAGACAGAATAATGAAGAAAAGAGGTCCTAGGAGGCTTTTTCGTCAGGTGGTGTCAAAAAACTACCCCTCCATCATTTTATTCGACGATCGGCATCCATCATCTTCATCTTTATCATCTAAGATGTGGATACACCGAATTTCATGTGATTTTACCACTTTTACACCGTTGAGTTAGCAATGTAAAAAGTTCTATTGTCGGTAAACCGCTAATTTTGCACCCATTAATTCAACGGCGAAAAAGTGGTGAAATCACATGAAATTTGGGGTATCCACATCTTAGATTATAAAGATGAAGGTGATGGATGCCGATCGTCGAAAAATATTAAGGAAGAAGTATTTTTTCGACGCCATAGGAGGAAATTCCCTTCTATGGAACCTTTCCTCCACTATTTCCATATGTGGTGTGTGTAGAGAGAGAGAGAGAGTGGATCTGTTAGGATGGGTTCACGTTTTTTTCAAATTCACAAACTTTTTCGTGTTGATCGGAGGTGTATTGCGTGTGCAAAATGTGTAAGTTTATTTTAGCCGTGTAGTTTTTAAGATTTTAAAACTTCGGGTTGCACATACAAAACCCCCCCGATCAACGTGATTTTTCATCCATACACTATCTAAGGCGTGTAGAATACGTTGAATGGAGCATATTGTTGGAAGGACGTCATATGAAAAAGTTCGTGAATTTGAAAAACGTGAACCCGCCCTAACGGATCCGCACTATATATATATATATATATATATATATATATATATATATATATATATATATAGTGTCTCTTCCCTTAAAATAGGCCATTTCACACCATTTTACGTTCTTTAACTTCGTACAACTTCTTTTGTGATAATGCAAAGTTTGGGCTAAGAATTGGTCCGTTTGAAGCCCTGAGATGACGTAGTCCATAGTTTCATTATATTTGCTGATATTAACTGTTTGGTTCAGAACTGTTCATACTTGCACATATGCAATTTTTCATGACCACTCGCGTTTGCAGGCCATCCAGCACTGATTGGACGTCATCGGCCATTTCCAGTGATCCATCAAGCAGCAGAGAGGTGGTTACACCATATGCAGCAGGCATTAGATACCACTCCAAGCATCGATGCAGATTCTAAAATCAAAATGATGTATTTCTTCAGGAAAGTATCTTTCCAGTATTTTCTTTTGGCGGTTTATAAAAAAAGTTTTAATGGTGCTCCTCACATTCTGCTTTATCTCTCAGGCACACTGCATTCTTTCTCGTAGCTGGAAATGAGATGACAAAGCAAGCCCAGGTTACCGGAATACAAGGGACAAGCAAACCAGCAGCTGCGTAAGATAGTAACATATTTTTAGATTAAAGAATTATACCATATACCTAACTGAAGCAATTATCTATCACAACTGTAGGAGATATTTGTATACATTTATTTGAAAAATAAGCATTAAAGCACATGAATTTTTTCTTGTCTAAATTTTTGGTCAAATCTTTTTATGCTTGCAAATTCGCTCATTTTTGTGACGGTTTGCAATCTGATGCGGTGACTTTTCACCAAACTGTCTGCGCAAGCTTGCACAAACCTGTTAGTGTGTTGTTGCTTAACCATCTTGCAATAGTTCGGTATTGTATATGATGCGTGATATATGTGTGCAGCTTGCAATAGTTGGGATTGGAAGTAATAGGGTTGTGTTCAAATTAGCTAAACCTGATCTCCAAAATGCCCTATCCAACACAAACATCCTGAATATAAAGCTTTGAGTGAAATTACAGGCCTTCATCATTTACCCAACCTGTAAGTTCAGGTATCAAGTGTGGAATTTTTAGCATATGTATGCATATTTGCTTGTTAATGGTTATTTTTTTCTAATCTCCCCCCACCCCCACCCCCACCCCCACCCCCAACAAAAAACACACAAAGTTCTTTGCACAACACAATATGAATTTGCTTGGATTTGGTCTTTGGGCCTCTCAGCCTCTGGGAAAATCGCTAATCCCGCCTCCATTCAGTATGGACTTTTCAACGCAAGCCTAACCCAGTGGTGATAACCTCTAACCCAATAATGAACCCTTGGTTAATCGGTTGTTGTGTTCAGGTTTGCAGTTTCGGCAATCGTCAGGCACTGATGTTGGTTTAATCTATTCCGGGTTAGATCCACCGTCTCGATATTTTTCCTCATCGTCGATGTTAAATTCATTGGCCTGTTCCAGCATCCCCCCCCTCTCATGTATGCCACCTTTTAAGTAAAAATAGATGACCATCACGTTTCACTTGTTTTAACTGGTTAGCTTCTTGCTATGTTGGTCATTGGATAATCAAATAGTGGTTTCAACTCTATTTCTTCAAGATTTTTATTGTCTGCCTAGTTTAGGCATAAACTCATACTAATCTAAAAGCTCTAGTATGTATATTTAGTCGCAGACATATCCCACATATCAGGAAACAAAAATCTCAAAAAAGTTTTAATCAGAGGCTACACCTAAATTTGCATCTGTCTGCTGTTTTCTCATGCCTGCGTCTTAATAATCATTCTTTGATATCTAAATAATCTAGAAGCAGTTGGGATGGAACTGAAACCCAACACAATGCCATAACCTTATGGTTTGTTCACTTCCTTTAAAACACATTTGGTTCTGCTAACAATCTCTTGTTGTTCCTAATGTTCTAGATGCAGTGAGCAGTGAACCAATAAGTTGATACTTTGTTGGTGCTTGTGCTTTCAGCTTGTATACAACATGTAAACTGTAACTAAAGCTGAGGCATCACCTTGGATCTAGTACCTGAAAGGGACGTGCATGTGTCATTATGTGAAAAGGGGCATCAGGACCTAGTTCTCTACTTTTGTGTCACAGAGCATAATTTGAACCAAATGGGTAGGCCTAGCTCACATGAAACCCCCATGTGATTACATCATGCACAATTATAAAGCGACACACAGAGATTATATTTTATCATGTGGTCAGTGGTGGGCTAATCTTCCACATCAACCAACTCCATGAGACCTAGACAAAACCCATTGAAATTGTATAATATATGAACCTTAAAGATCATTGAATTCTAGGTTAGGATCTTTAGCAGTAGAGCAGAAGCTATTAGCAAGCTATTATTTTCGACCTCATGTCTCATTTGCTTCTGTTTGTTGAATTGGTTAGTTGATCTTTGCAAGTATAGAATGATAGTGAAATATAGCAAATAACTAGGAACCCTAAACTCGATCTGGGCACGTTTCAGCCACATCTGAAGAAACTCCAAAGGCTTTGATTACGTGTCTTAACAAATGCAAATTGCTCAAGAATTTTCAACTTAATGTGATGGCGATGGAGCCTTAAGCCATATTGTTGTGTCATTTTCATGTTTCCGTTTTTCTTGTGCATATCAGTCTCCATCGTTCTAATGATCCCATTGAGCCAGTTTGCAGTCATTATGACATGCAATCTTGCTCATGTTTGTGGAGATCTATCGCTAGCGTCTGTATGATCGACAGGCGAGCATCTTTAACATTTTAATTTTTACTATTAAATGCTTTTTTATATAGCAAATTTACTATTCAATAATTGTTCTTGCATATTTATATGTACAATTTAGTCTATGGAATTGTTGATAGCTGTTCATAAATTATATTTCTTAAAAAAAATGTTCATGAATTATAAATCACTTCAAATGAGCTATGAGATGCCAGTGAATAGTGATGCCTAACTTTAACTTGCCTAATTAACTAGTGGAAGTAGGTTTAACCACTGTCTTAGCTAGTGTCCTAGATATCACATGTATTTAAGATGGTTCACATATAATAGAATATTTAGGGGAAAAGTGAACTGTATAAACAATGTTGTTGCTCTTAAATCTACAAAGCTTCTCAATTGATCAAACATGCTGGCAGATGACTCCAAGCTATAAGAAAGATGGTACCAGCGATGACAGAGATGGAGGAGGAAGATGACCTTGACGATGGGGGAAAGGAGGAGGTGGGCGATGAATGGACGGCGAGACATGAATAGAATGAAAGGTTAACGAGTTGGGAAGGATGATATTTTGGGTTTTGTGCTACTCGGATGCGAGGCACTTGATTTACTTTTGTTATGGGCTTGTATGCCGGAGATGTTTATTTTATTTGGGTGAATGGTTGTAGGCGTGTTGCCGCAATGGTGATATGGTGTAAACATAAATATCTTTTTAATGCTGTGGGGTGAGTAATTATCCATCTTTTTCCTCAAAAAAGAAAAAAAGAAAAACAGAGATGGTTTGGCAAAATTCTAAATTAGTTTAATCTTGATCCAAGACAATTGTAGAAGGGGTAGCTGGGCCTGAGGTGGTTAGCTGCGGTTTGCAGATCCAGCTCGGTCAAAAACAGGGAGACGGAACTCCTGTGTTTTAAATTGGGTGAGGATCTGTTCCGCCCGAGTTGCCCCTTGGGTCTTGGCCTGCGTCTCACCGCATGCCCATTAGTTCAATTGTATAAAATCTCTTTTTTTGATGAATTAATCATCACTGCAGAAAGTGAGACTGATCTATTCCACTTGCACAAGCAAGCCAGCTTGTTTTATGTAGCAAAATTTTCATTGGATTCATTTCGATTTCATTGGACCATCCACTACTTCATTACAAAAACCATGTGAGTTCATAAAACGCTTTATATTATAATTTTTGTTCACCGAATCCAAAGAAGGAAACATTGAACCCTTTTGCATACTTTTCGTATGTTTGATTTTCTATTATTTTTCGACTGGTCAAAAACCTATAAAGTATTAGCACATAGAAGAAAAATGGAACTGAATAAGATTTGTAAGAAAATAAAAGCCAACAGCTTGATGCTATGTCACAATGTCTTCATTTTTATTTGCTACTTGATATTTATACAGCTTGAAAAACTATGACGTCTTAAGGGAAGAATTTTATATTTGCCTTTCCTAAAACGGTGTCTGAGTGTGCCTTTTTTTAAACGCGCGGTATGTTTGAACGTGTTATGTATTACGTTTGACACTTTTGTTTATACACGGGGTAATAAACTTTAGTATAGTTTCCTACAACAAATCTTATTGTATCTTTTTAACACAGTACTATAAGAATGTACTCCTGAAATAATTTTTTTTAAATCTATAGTTATAAATATCATCGTCCACGGGAAAACTATTTGTTCTTCAAGCTCTTCTATTCAAATCCAAATACCAAACCAACCTAACTAGAAGAACTGAATTATATAGGGAAATAGAGCAATCAAAATTAGCAGCAGCAATTGAATAGGCTAACAGAGATAAATATTTGGACCATTCCCATTTACTAAACATATAGAACACCCGCAAACATCTTAACCATCTTCAGCTGAATCTCCTCAACTTCGTCGTGGACGCAGCGAACCGAGCCGAGAAAGACCGAGCCAAATTTTCCGGCTCTACACAAGCCGAACCATCATCAAAGTTCTGAGCATAGCTATAAGGATCATAAGCAGTAGCATTCTTGTTGCATTTCTTATTAAGGATCCTCCTCCAAATCTCTCTCCATCTCATCAAACCATTCATCCTAGATGGAGCCGGGTTAATGAACTCCTCTTCTTCGCAGTAGTAGTCCGAATCCGTTTCATGGAATCCGCGGGCGAATTGCATGGCTCGCCGGTGGTTGTTGCGCCAGCTGGCGACGTCGAGGGGTGGGCAACAGAGAGAGCAGGAGCTCTGCTTTTGAAGCTTGGGGCTGTAGTAGTCCATGTTGTTTAGAGAGAGGGGTTGGTTACTTATAGGAGTTTGTTAGGAGTGGGTCAAATTTGGAGACCGTGCGCTGGTTGGTTTAATTTTCCGTAAATGTCATCTGTTAGACCATAGGGAACAAGGGTTTGATTGAATGGTGGTTAGAAATGATATTAGAAAGATAAAAGTAATTTGAAATTTAAGGATGTATTAAGTCAAATTTGATGGTTGAAGATGAATGGAATTGTATTAGGTTGTTTGAAAGTATTAATGCTCTAGCAATTTTTTTAAGAGAAATTTGTTGCTATTGTTTCTTTGGAAAATGCTAGAGACGGCACATTCAGCAGCTCTACTGTGTTTGGTGTATTGTTGTTGGTCTATTTACGTGATGTACTCACCGTAATGCTCTTTTACTTATTATTCCAACCTGTATGTTTGAAGGTATAAATGCAAGATTTATGCCGCTCTATGGTATTTATATCTTCCTACATCTTGGGAGAAGAAATGTTTGAGGTTAATTCGTTATGCAGAGGCTTAAAATGATGTAGTCAGGCTGAAGAGACAACGCTTCAAAGGCTTTATATACCATTGATATGTAATTTTTTTGAAAAGTGTTTCAGTTTGAAGGACACAAGAGATACATTAATAGAGAGAGAATTTATCTAATCTAATATAATATTTAAAGAAGTGTCTATCATAATCCCTCATGTTCTTTGGATCTTTTTTCTGTTAAGAACTTGCTGTACATTTATCAAACCTAGCATCCAAGAAAGATGTCATTTCTTATCAATCTTCATCATTTCCTAATTAGGGGAATCTCTTAAATAAGCTTTTTTGTGATAGAAGGCTCAGTGGTTCAAGGTAATGCTTAAGGTTACAATATAAAACTAGACATTTAAATTTCCAAATGGTACTTTTTAATTCAAAATCTCTCTCATACACAAAGAGAAAAATTTCTTTTTCAAAAGGTTCATAAAAATATTACAAGATCGTTTATAAATAATACCTTTTGAACCCGTTGTGTCAACACAGATAAAAAATCATAAGTTACAAAATTTGATATTTAAATATATCATACTTTTCTAGACAGCCAAGTTAATCTATTACATTGAGAATGAATCAGTTTTCATTTCAAACTAACATTATCTACTCATACCCAACATTCTATTATCAATTAACTCAAGCTTAACTCAAGCTTAACTGAAGCATTGAGATAGATTAGGCCAAAACTATGAGAAATTCTCCAAAAGATCAATTCCAAACCATCAATATGTTTTGGTGCATTTTAATTTCTTTTTAAAATTGGAATTTCGCTAGAATTAGGCCTGAGTGAAATTTTGAAATTCTTGAAGGAAATATGATTTCTACATAAGTGAATCTTTGTCCCCCAATTCTCTTTCTAAGATGAATTGAGAATTATTGATTTACCCCAATATCTCATTTGATTCTATAAATTGTTGTTTAGATTTATATATGTTGCCGTTCTAAAAATTGATTTTAAACCCCCCCAAAAAGAGACTCGACTCAACAAGATATATGATACTATGATATCTTTGATATTTAGTCATAAAAAGGAAATCTTTTGTCATGTCATTTGCGACTGCAATCTCGTTTTAATGATCCTGGCCTTATTGTATATTGGGCCAGAGTTGCTAATCCCATGAAGCAGGCCAGACGGGTTGGGCCTGCTCAACTTAACCCAGGCCCCACCAGCACCCCATTTTTTTTCTTTGCTGGGCTGCGGTTGACATTTAAACCTTTATTTTCAATTCAGTCCGTCATAATACTTTTGGCCATTTGCAATTAAACAACGATAACACCGATAAGGAATAACTAATTGGGCAGCACAATTGAATTTCATAAATAAGGTTATAGAGAAAATAAAAGGTTTCACTTGGTTTTCTTTCTTTCTTTATTTTTTCTTTCTTTCTTTCCTTCCATTTTGAGCCATGTAAGTTTGGGGTAATGCCAGTTCAGTCCTCTCTCCGTCTAAAATAGGATTGTTTCCTTTGGGTTGGGTATTGTATTTTGATAATTTCCTTTACATGCTTCACCAACCATCCAGTTCATTCAGGTTGCGCTTGGTACATGAAAATGGAAGATTACCAAGAATCTTCATATTTTCGGAAATGTGATGATTGTGCATCTAATTACAAGGAATCTTACATTAACGTGATTGCTATATTTTAAGCATCCCGGTAATACATGTATGTGTAACCGGTGGACGACAGGCGGCGAAAGCCCGATCGGCGGTGAGGGAGGCCGGCGGGCGGTGGCCGACGGTAATGGCACGCCTCGTATTAAATGGGAATATTTGGTGGTAATCTAGAATAGATATCTGTTTTGGAGAGAATATGATTCTCATGAAATGAGATCATTTGATTACCATCGTAATTCCATATTTTCAGGAATATTTTTTTACACATAAACAAGTATGAAAATATTTCATGGGAATTTAGGATTACCATCTAAATTACTTCATACCAAACACACCATTATAGTATTCCAACTGATTTATTATAATGAACTTCTTCATAATTATAATAACGGTAAATTGTCAAAAATAAGCGTTTATTTCCGCTGTCAAAACCGCCCTGATTTCAAAGCGGTAGTCAAACCCCTTATAAATTTTTTCCTGCAATATCTATATAGTAGCATGGTTTATCTAAACAATTCATACATACTATTTAGATATCGTAGGAAACGGTTTAGATATCACACGCAATTGCTTAAATATCGCTAACTACCGCTTAAATATCACAGTAAACTTATAGCATTTCAGAAAATGAGAAATATTATTTGTGAATTTAAATTATAATATAATAGAATTTAAGTTGGGCATGACAAGTTTTTCTTATGTTAATGTTTCATTTCATATTTTTTAAAATGAAACTAGGGCTTTTATCTTTATATGGCATCACTTACAATTCTCATCTCTTTTTTTTAGATGGCTAAATGGTTAAGAAGAAGTTGGGGTTTTATGGTTTTTTTATGGGTATTTCTCTTTTTAGTGTGAAGAGAACATGGGAGGCATGGGCACAACCATGCCTAAATGCCCCCTCCTCCATACCCGATCCTCCATACCCCCTCCCACTTTTCTCTCTCTCTCATTCTTCCAGCTCCCTGAATCCCCTTTGGCTGCCCTCTCACAAACACACTCTCACTCACTCAAGCTCTCACAAATCCTCACACAACAAACACTCTCACACTCACAAACACCAATTCATACTCCAAGTGATCTAGAACTCAAGCTAGATCAAGTTTCAAGTTCTCATGTTCTTTAAATGGCATCCTACAAGGTTGATGACCGCTTCAAATGTCTTATATAAGGTAAAAGAACCATATTTTATCAAGTTTTTAAAGTTCTTGAAATGAAAAACTAAGATTTTTGTTGTGTTTTAGTGTTCAAGCGAAATCTGTAGTAGTTTGGGATTTCTATAAAATATTTTGCGTATAAATTTGATCTATTTAGACCACCGGGAGATCCTACCAGGAGCACGAGACCCTAAGTCCAATTCTAGAGAACAAATTGCGGGAAAAAACAATATCTTGACGACCCAATTTTGGATTTAGGTGTTAGGGTTTGGCCAGTAGATCTTATACATGATATATAAGCCTTTTTTATATGCTAAATTGTCCTAGATTCCCTGAGCCAAAACCTGGAGGTGTTTTACTTAGCTTTTGAACGATATTCTAAGGTTTTTGAACTTGATAATTCATATTTTGAATTCTTGATACCTTCTTTTGTACTAGAACAGCGAGTCCGTGGAGTAATTCTTGATAGTTAGCACACGGGTGTCTCACGTTGGTCCTAGGTTCTAACCTATGGACGTTCATTCGTTACATCGATACTGATTCGGATTCTTATATGTGTTTGCATGGTTATTTTAATGCTAGGTGTGATTGCGGAGACCTCTGAGACGGCGAAGAAGGGCAAGATGGTTGTAGGATACCACTAGCTCGATTGCAAACAGCGAGTAGATTATATCTATGAGTGGGGAATCGGGTCGATGACGTATAGCACCACGTGAAATATATTTATATTATGTTATTGATATGCTTGTTGTCATGCTACGAGTAATTAGACTTGCCACTAGTTAGCAAAATTAGTTAGTTAGCTTAGTAGGCTTATTATAACCTCACTTGATAATACACTAGCACAAATACTAATATAATACCCAGTTCCTTTTGTACACCAATATCCGTATTTTTATAAAAAGGGTTACTTACAAATTTATTTATTTATATTTATAAATTATTTTTAAGTATTTTAAACTCCCAATCCTTTTTATTTTCCTTATATATTTTTCTCTATATCTCTTTTCCCATTTCATCTAATTCCCTGAACTTAGCCTATCACACCCCTCCCCTTTTCCCATTCGTATCCCTTTTCCCTAATTCCCTTTTCCCGGCCCAATCTGCCAAGCCCCTGCCCGCGCCCACGAAATTCCTTAACCCTAATTTATCTAAACCTTTTTTTATTTTTCCCCCTTTTTATTTTTCCAAAAACCCTAACCACACTTCCATTTTCTCCTTCATCACTTTTCCCTGAACTAGACCAAAACCCTATTACCTATTTCTTTTTATATTTTCCATTTCCTTACAACCCAACCCAAATTCTTAACATACCCAAATTAAAAACCCCAGCCCAGCAACCTAAGCCGGCCCACTCCCCTTCTTTATAAATTAAACCTATAATAAAATTCTTAATTTCCCCGGCCCAGCCCATTCTTCTAAGCCCTTAACCGTGCCCAAAACCCGACCCGACCCGCTCGCCTCTCCTTCTTCCCTACTACGCTTTCTTTCTCGCGTGTCCCCTTCCCACGTCGCCAACGTTTCCCCAACCGCTTCTTACGCACCCACGCCCCGCGACGCGCACTCCCTCCTACGACCCGCTCTCCTTAACGGCCTCCTCCTCCTTCTCTCTCCCTCTCAAACTTTTCTCCTCACCGAGCCCACTGCACCCACTTTCGTCCCTTCACCCTCGATTCCCTTACCTCACCGCAACCATCAACCACCGAGATCCATCGTCGATGACAACTACGACCGTCTGGTCCCCCTCGCGTCTCCCTCCTCTTCACCCACCGCTTACACACTGAGCCCCCACCGCCGAGCACAAACACCTCCCCTACACCACGACGAGCTCCCCTCGCTGCCGACCCGAGCGCACCCCCTGCAGGCCACTCGCCGGCGCCGCCGTCGACATCCCAGCACAACCACCTACGCCTCCAATGCCTCGGGCTCCTCCCTCGCCGTCTCCTCACACCCAGCCATCCTCTCGACGATCTCACTGCCCCCCCATCGGCCGCCTTGACTACCCCGACGGCGCCTCCGTCGACCTCACGTCGGCACTCTCTAAATCTCTCCCTCTGTAAATCTCTCTCTGTCTCTAAATTTCCCTCTCTCTGTCTCTAAATCTCTCTCTGTCTCTCTCTCAGCATCTCTACCTCCCTCACATCAAAACAAGAAACAACTTAGAGCAGTGATGAAAATGAGTCCACGGTGATTAACTGGATTGAGTACAATTATCTGATTCCAAAGGCCGAACCTGTATTGCGCCCGTGACGCGATCGTGTCGTTGCCGCTGCCGGACCATCGTCGACACGTCTTCAAGCAAGTTAATACTTGCTTCATGCTACTTGTATTTGTTACAATTCTAGTTACTATAACTGCCGCATACCCTTTTTACGTGAACCGTATGATTCAAGTACTCGATGCACGGCCGAATAGGAAACTCACGTTAGATTGACGGCAAAATATAAAAATGTGATGGCCCGAGTAGTTAGGAATGTTCTTTGAGACTTTGGTTCCAAAATTATGTCGTTTACTCACATAAAATGAGGTATCGGTTTCTGTTGTAAAACCTGAAAACTTCGTACATGTCAAACTATAAAATTTATATTAAATTGTGTACAAACCGGATTTTAGCGTTCGATGGCTCGTAACGAAGCTAACTGGTTAATCTACTGTAAAATATTGTTGATCACAAAATTTTAGTACACTATGCTAGAGATAACTGCGGTGGATTATGATTCTGGACTGCAGTCCAGAATGGAAATCCAGGTTAACCCCTGTTGTTAAAACCCTGTATATCACTGTTCATATAAGAGAATGCACGGAACCCTATATCGTTACGTAGGGATTTGGGATTAGCTTTATTAACCCGTGGGCCTTACCGGATTCCTCAAACGTTTGATATTTTTAATTCATTTTACAATGTCGACACATCTTGCTGGATTTTGCGGAGTACACATCGATCATAATCTATCCATAACTCCCTGTAGACATAACATATTGCTGATCTTCCAATTGCGGTGGAAACATAACCGATAGCCCTAAATACTGTTCAACTATAGAGTCGCCTAAATACGATCCCAACTGGGATTAAAATGCGTTACGAAACGGACTTCCGATTCTGAAACCGGATTTCCAGCAGTGAACGGTTAAAATGAAATGGCCATATTTAGTGATCCTGAAACCCGATTGAGGTGAAACCAAATTTTCTGGTTAGATAATCAAACACACTACTTAACCCCTGTTCATTGTTTCGCTAAATTATGCATGTATGATTTATGAAGAATTATGCAAGTGGTAGGACATCGTTTGATGACATCTTAATCATGCTTTAAATACTGTTTTCTCATCACATTATATAAGAATGTCATTGCGTCGGCAACCTAGTGATCACGTGCATTACCCAGTGGTAGGTATTAGTGGTGACTGTGGAAAGTACGTTAGTGTTTGAGCATGAATGGATAAGTGAAAGTGACACGTACTTGTACACAATCAGTGGACCCTATTGATTTATTGCATTGTCGACGTCTGTGGGACGTGAATAAGTGTGACTATAATTGGTATGGGACAATTATGGAAGCACTTGTATGGGTGTCACAGGTAAGGCACCAAACACTGTCCATTTATCGTGGGTATCAGTCGAGACATGCTTGATGGAGACCCTGTCTTCAGTTCTCGCGTAGACTCGTCATGGACCGACTAGTATTTGAGTTTATGGTTGGCGTTTGATGTAGACTATGGGGTGTGGGGTAGTTTGAGTGTGAGTTCAACAGAATCTCGGGAGTCCCATGCCGGCACATATGGAGATATATGGAGATATATAGGGATATTACTGATTATTACCGTGTGTGTTTCGGGCCCGTATTCCCTTGCCCTTGGGTCCTACCCTTGGGTAGGAGATACTCCTACGTGGTTGACTCTCATACTTGGACTGACGATAGGCTTAGTGACCTGTGTAGTGAGACTTAGAGTCTGATAGGGTTAGTGACATTGACATGCATTGTTTACTAATTCAACATACCTACCATACTGTTACTGCTTTACTATTTGCCTGCTCTATTAGATATCTGCATTGGCTACTTCATGTTCATGTCTTTACTCTTTTGATACTGTTACATATTCCTTATTATTACCCGAGTTACCATTGTACCTATATATATATTTTGCTATCGTGTCGCTCTGACGACCTGAGTATGCATGCTTAGAGTGAGAAGTGGATCTAGCTTGGACCAGGACTTGACGTACCTCAAGGACATCGCGGACATCTTGATCAGCTATCCAGAGCTATACTCTCTTGATCTCCATCGGGTTAGTCTTTTGTATTTGTTCTGATTTAGTTACTGCATTTCTTATTACCTGTGCATTGATTACTGATTACCACTTAAAGCTAGAAGCCGAAGTGTGACTACGGAGGGATATTTTCTCGACCGTAGAAGCATGGCTGGCCTTATCTACCCCTCGTATTTCGTATTTTGGGAAGCGGGGCGTGACATGGTTTTGTTGGTATCAGAGCCAGGTTTTGTTTCGATTGAGATTGCAGTTTCCGTGTAGTGCTTGACAATCTAAGACATCCTTCGGTCTAGATTGTAAACTTGTTATTCGTAATCTTGATTCACATAGTGTATTCTGCTATCCATCCTCTAGAGTTTCAGGTGACTTAGTAGAGTTACGTGGTTGTAATTGTGAACTGCAGCATAGTTACAATACTGTACTCTGTTTGAGTGACTTGGAGTCCTACAGTTGATTTCCACTTGTTTGAATATCACCGCACCCGATATTCTTGATTCCTTGCCTAATCCATATTGTATTTTAATTCTTATAGCTTGTGCCTTATATCGTCCTCAAAATTGTTGTTTCAGGACCATATCTTCCAACGACTTCCCCCCTACCTCCACTCCCCAGAATCAGACTGTAGAGATTCTGAATGCATTGCAGGATCAGAAGGAAGCCCAGGAGCGAACAAACGACCTGTTAGCTGAAGGATTAAGAAGGCAGGTGACTCAGGCACCAGCGGAAGTCTCCAATCATAAAGGGATCTCTGTTAGGCGAGGAAAAGAGGTGAAGATGAAGTGCCCACTTGTTCCCCAGCAACAGAAGCAATAGAAGACCCAACGTTGTGGGTACTGTAAGAAGCCCGGACACCTTCAGAGAGATTGTCGCCGCGCCAAAGGGTAATGCCTGATTTGCGGATCCAGCGAACATCCTATCAATGACTGCCCTAAAAGGAAGGAGCTACAAGGAGGAGATTCGTCCACACTCTCCACTCCAGCTAGGTGATGGTTATTTCGTAGTTCGAGCTTCGAGGATAGTGCGGACCCCGCGCAGGATTCAACTCGCGAGACGAGAATGCAGCAGTCCAGAAATCAAAGAAGAATTATCACGTTTTCTGCTTTCAATAATAATGTTGTCACCCTTTTGTAAATATTTCTTTTCGTTTGAAATCTTGTATCCGTCGAACGTTTAGTTGAATGCAATAAAACTTTGAGTCGTGATGTATGTATCGTTCTCTTGCTTCTCACCTTATTTATACTATTCATTGCAACAACATTTTAAAATTTTAATTTTTCAGTCCTTGCCTACCTCATATTTTCTTATACTCTGTATCCTTGGTTATTTTCTTAATGTGTTCCACTGTCTAATCATGACTCTTTCTTTTCAGGCCATGGCCCACCCTGGAGCAGCGCCGCACCTAGATGAGGACACACAGTCATGTGTTTCCTTAGACCGCACGCTGAAGAGTTCGGATGACGAGGTCAACGGCCCCTAGGTCATTTTCGGAAACAACGATTCCGAGAACGAGGGAGCCGCAGCCCCAGAAGTTGACATGATCGGTGATTCCGACGAGGAGGAAGGAGACCTCGAAGAAGACCCAATAGAGGAAGATTCCGAGGAGGACCCGATAGAAGAAATCCAGGAGAAGAAAACCTTGGGGAGAATTCAGTGGAAGAAAATTCTATGGAAGAGGATCTAGAAGAAGAGAATCACATGGAAGCAGACCTTGATGAAGAAGCTCCAGCCGAGGAAGAAGGACCGGAAGAACAAGACCCCGCGGCAGAAGAACCTCCGGTGGCAATCCCTGCGAGGCGCTATGGAAATGGACGCCCTTTTCTGAGCGCGTGAGCCTACCGTAACTTGCTGAACCTCCGCAACCGTGACTGACGTGATTTAGCTTTCGTCTTCTCTGGCCAAATAAAATCTATGTATAGTTTAGGGCCATCTTTTACTTTTCGAGAATGCCTTGTTTAAAAATTTTCTGGAATGGAATAAAATTGCTGAGTTCGCTAATCTTTTGATTGTTAGTTCACGTGATGCTTTGACTGTCTCCCTTATACATTTCTTTTCTCCTGAGATTCATTAGTGTCCTTCACTTCTGCACCTTGTACCGTTTTGACCCTCGCTTAGATTAAAAAGTGTCATACTCCGACCTTATGAGTGAGCCATACTCCATCGTAATCCCTACCCTGGCTAGCCCCTATACATCTTTATGCTATCTCCTATTACCCTAACTATATTTAGGGACATCGTTATATGAAAACTTAGCTTTCACATTTTGTTTTTATCAAAAAAAAAATTGCGTGTTATTGACTACTTCCATTTTACCCGTGTTAAATGGTTTACTATCTTTCACATTTTCCATAGCGCAACCATATATCGTGCATATTTTTGTTCCGTGTTTCTTATTTTCACTATGTGGGTTTCCTAAGTTATTTTAAAACTATTTGATCGATACATTATCCTAAAATATTTTAACCTATCGACAAATCCTTCACTATTTTATTATCGTTACTTTATTTTCCCGTGTATTGTGCTTATCGTTTGCCATTATAAATGGTTGTGCCTGATACTATTATTTTAGCTGCGCTATTTTGATATACGTATGTATGCATATATTTTGGATCTTGATTTTATCTAGCATGCCTCGGGTGTTATTGTTCGTTATTGTTTTTTTTTTTTGTTTTTTTTATTTATTCTCTTGTACATATAGTTTTCTCTTATAGTTGATTTCTGCCTTATACTTACTTAGACCTTCAAATTTTTTTCTTCTTTTTAACTGTTTTAAGAAAACCACTTTATGTGATTGTTTGAGGTCATAACTGTTCTCATGTTATTATATATAGCTTATCGCTTGTTTTAAATTTCGAGGAAGAAATTTTTGTAAGGGTGGTATGATATAATACCCAGTTCCTTTTGTACACCAATATCCGTATTTTTATAAAAAGGGTTACTTACAAATTTATTTATTTATATTTATAAATTATTTTTAAGTATTTTAAACTCCCAATCCTTTTTATTTTCCGTATATATTTTTCTCTATATCTCTTTTCCCATTTCATCTAATTCCCTGAACTTAGCCCATCACACCCCTCCCCTTTTCCCATTCGTCTCCCTTTTCCCTAATTCCCTTTTCCCGACCTAATCTGCCAAGCCCCTACCCGCGCCCACGAAATTCCCTAACCCTAATTTATCTAAACCTTTTTTTATTTTCCCCCGTTTTATTTTTCCAAAAACCCTAATCACACTTCCATCTTCTCCTTCATCACTTTTCTCTGAACTAGACCAAAACCCTATTACCTATTTATTTTTATATTTTCCATTTCCTTACAACCCAACCCAAATTCTTAACATACCCAAATTAAAACCCCCAGCCCAGCAACCTAAGCCGGCCCACTCCCCTTCTTTATAAATTAAACCTATAATAAAATTCTTAATTTCCCCAGCCCAGCCTATTCTTCTAAGCCCTTAACCGCGCCCAAAACCCGACCCGACCCGCTCGCCTCTCCTTCCCCACAACGCTTTCTTTCTTGCACGTCCCTTGCCCACGTCGCCAACGTTTCCCCAACCGCCGCGACCGCTTCTTACGCACCTATGCCCCGCGACGCGTGCTCCCTCCTACGACCCGCTCTCCTCAACGGCCTCCTCCTCCTTCTCTCTCCCTCTCAAACTTTTCCCCTCACCGAGCCCACTGCACCCACTTTCTTCCCTTCACCCTCGATTCCCTTACCTCACCGCGACCATCAACCACCGAGATCCATCGTCGATGACAACTACGACCGCTTCGTCTCCCTCGCGTCTCCCTCCTCTTCACCCACCGCCTACACACCGAGCCCCCACCGCCGAGCACAAACACCTCCCCTACACCACGACGAGCTCCCCTCGCTGTCGACCCGAGCGCACCCCCTGCAGGCCACTCGCCAGCGCCGCCGTCGATATCCCAACACAACCACCGACGCCTCCAACGCCTCGGTCTCCTCCCTCGCCGTCTCCTCACACCCGGCCATCCTCTCGATGATCTCACTGCTTCCCCCCATCGGCCGCCTTGACTACCCCGACGGCGCCCCCGTCGACCTCACGTCGGCACTCAGTAAATCCCTCTCTCTCTCTCTCTAAATTTCCCTCTCTCTGTCTCTCTAAATCTCTCTGTCTCTCTCTCTCTAAATCTCTCTCTCTCTCTCTCTCTCTCAGCATCTCTACCTCCCTCACATCAAAATAAGAAACAACTTGGAGCAGTGATGAAAATGAGTGCACGGTGATTAACTGGATTGAGTACAATTATCTGATTCCAAAGGCCGAACATGTGCTGTGCCCGTGACGCGATCATGCCGTTGCCGCTGCCGGACCATCGTCGACACGTCTTCAGGCAAGTTAATACTTGCTTCATGCTACTTGTATTTGTTACAATTCTAGTTACTATAACTGTCGCATACCCTTTTTACGTGAACCGTATGATTCAAGTACTCGATGCACGGCCGAATGGGAAACTCACGTTAGATTGACGGAAAAATATAAAAATGTGATGGCCCGAGTAGTTAGGAATGTTCTTTGAGACTTTGGTTCCAAAACTATGTCGTTTACTCACATAAAATGAGGTATCGGTTTCTGTTGTAAAACCTGAAAACTTCGTACATGTCAAACTATAAAATTTATATTAAATTGTGTACAAACCGGATTTTAGCGTTCGATGGCTCGTAACGAAGCTAACTGGTTAGCCTACTGTAAAATATTGTTGATCACAAAATTTTAGTACACTATGTTAGAGATAACTGCGGTGGATTATGATTCTGGACTGCAGTCCAGAATGGAAATCCAGGTTAACCCCTGTTGTTAAAACCCTGTATATCACTGTTCATATAAGAGAATGCATGGAACACTATATCGTTACGTAGTGATTTGGGATTATCTTTATTACCCCATGGTCCTTACCGGATTCCTCAAACGTTTGATATTTTTAATTCATTTTACAATGTCGACACGTCTTGCTGGATTCCGCGGAGGCAGATTTTACACATTGATCATAATCTGTTCATAACTCCCTGTATACATAACATATTGCTGATCCGCCAATTGCGGTAGAAACATAACCGACAGACCTAAATATTGTTCAACTATAGAGTCACTTAAATATGATCTCAACTGGGATTAAAATGCGTTACGAAACGAACTTCCGATTCTGAAACCGGATTTCCAGCAGTGAACGCTTAAAATGAAATGTTCATATTTAGTGATCCTGAAACCCGATTGAGGTGAAACCAAATTTGCTGGTTAGATAATCAAACACACTACTTAACCCCTGTTCATTGTTTTGCTAAATTGTGCATGTATGATTTATGAAGAATTATGCAAGTGGTAGGACATCGTTTGATGACATCTTAATCATGCTTTAAATACTGTTTTCTCATCACATTATATAAGAATGTCATTGCGTCGGCAACCTAGTGATCATGTGCATTACCCAGTGGTAGGTATTAGTGTTGACTGTGGCAAGTACGTTAGTGTTTGAGCATGAATGGATAAGTGAAAGTGACACGTACTTGTACACAATCAGTGAACCCTATTGATTTATTGCATTGTCGATGTCTGTGGGACGTGTATAAGTGTGACTATAATTGGTATGTGACAATTATGGAAGCACTTGTATGGGTGTCACAGGTAAGGCACCAAACACTGTTCATTTATCTTGGGTATCAGTCGAGACATGCTTGATGGAGACACTGTCTTCAGTTCTCGCGTAGACTCGTCATGGACCGACTATTATTTGAGTTTATGGTTGGCGTTTGATGTAGACCATGGGGTGTGGGGTAGTTTGAGTGTGAGTTCAACAGAATCTCGGGAGTCCCATGCCGGCACATATGGAGATATATGGAGATATATAGGGATATTACTGATTATTACCATGCGTGTTTCGGGCCCGTGTTCTCTTGCCCTTGGGTTCTACCCTTGGGTGGGAGATACTCCTGCGTGGTTGACTCTCATACTTGGACTGACGATAGGCTTAGTGACCTGTGTAGTGAGACTTAGAGACTGATAGGGTTAGTGACATTGACATGCATTGTTTACTGATTCAACATACCTGCCATACTGTTATTGCTTTACTGTTTGCCTGCTCTATTAGATATCTGCATTGGCTACTTCATGTTCACGTCTTTACTCTTTTGATACTGTTACATATTCCTTATTATTACCCGAGTTACCATTGTACCTATATATATATTTTTCTATCGTGTCGCTCTGACGACCTGAGTATGCATGCTCAGAGTGAGAAGTGGATCTAGCTTGGACCAGAACCTAACGTACCTCAAGGACATCGCGGACATCTTGATCAGCTATCCAGAGCTATACTCTCTTGATCTCCATCGGGTTAGTCTTTTGTATTTGTTCTGATTTAGTTACTGCATTTCTCATTACCTGTGCATTGATTACTGATTACCACTTAAAGTTAGAAGCCGAAGTGTGACTACGGAGGGATATTTTCTCGACCGTAGGAGCATGGCTGGCCTTGTCAACCCCTCGTATTTCATATTTTGGGAAGCGGGGCGTGACAACTAATAATTGCCATATTGCATGATCACAGACCCGCATGTACACTACACATCATTAGTACTGCCATGTCACGTAGAACTTGCCATGCTTACGTATCGTAGTAAGATCGACGTTATAGCAGGATAATGTTATATGATTCATATTGGATGCGCATACTGTAATGACTCTGAAATCCCTGTATAGAATTATTTGTTTAAATGTATAGAAAAGGGTATTTCAGCCTGTTGTGGAGTTATAAGTTATTTTTGTTCAATAAAAGTAAGAAGCAACTTGTAGCTTATTGGTAAAGCCTCTACACTGCTGTGATGCAGTTTGTGTGTTCGAATCCATTAGTCACAATTATTTTTTAAAGATTTTTCTTTTTAATTTTTCGGAAGCCCAAGAATTGCACGTGGAATACACGGATAAACAAAAAGTTTCAGAAAAATCAAACAGGTGCAAAGAGGAGTAAACACATATCTAGACACGTGATACGAATCTCGAGGCAAGCCATCGAAATCCGACCGCCCATTTCACCCATATGCCCGCCGCCGACGGTCCGATTGGTTCCAAATGACTCCGTGCTTTGCACACAAGTCCCTTCGACTCCCCTCAACTCCCCTGCACTGTTTAATTTTTCTGCAATCAAACAGAGACTCTTCAAATCCCTAATTAATACCATTAAATCCATTTTAATTCATTTTATTTCATACCCTTTCTCATTTTTACCCTATAAATACCACCCCATGCCCTAGTTCTCCTCTATTCTGAAAATTCCTCAAAAATTCTCTAAGTTCATGAAGGGTTAAGGCTATTCAAGTGGAGTTAAGAAAGCCAAGAGGAGTAGCGATCAAATTCCGACGACCGAAACATCTCCGACAAGACCAAGACCCTCTCTCTTCCTTACCCTCTTTCTAACACTACACAACCAGTAAGTCCCTTCATCTCGCTCTCTTTTCACTTCAATATAATTTTTAAGACACATCGACAAAAACGGAGTTAGCATATAACCCTTGTCTTTAAAACAATTTTTGTCACTTTGCCATATTTAAAAGTTTATACAAATTCTCTAATGTCACTTCAAGGTAATATTTACATCAATTACCTTTTGACGTAACCAAAATTTCATGTTCAATAATCATATAAATGAATTTTTTCAGAAAAATACCATGAACTTTAATATAACCGTATTTTCAATAACTAGAGTAGATACTTTTAGATCATTCACGGGGTAACGATCTACTCCACACGCACACTATGGTTTCATAGCACGAGCTTCTAAACATAGGGTTTATCTACAGAGTAGGTTTTACATTAAAATACCATATTTTTTCAAAACGGATTTCTTTTAAATCGATATTTTAAATCATTGACAAATACGCCTCTACAATCCTCGTTAGGGGACCCACTAATGGATGGTGCGGATTATCGCACATCCTTGGGACTGTAGAACGAGATGCAGAACTCCTCACGAAGTATTCGGTCTTGTAAGAAAATAAAAATACGGTTTTTAAAACATACGACTTTTCTAAACAAAACTAAAACTGGAAAATTATATAAAACTATGAATTCGTATTTTCAATAAAGACATTATGAAACTATATTTTTTAAAATGAAAGATTAAAATTTTAATAAAATACCATCAAGTTTCCAAAAGAGTTAGATTTCATAAAAATACCGTTCATCACGAAAAACTGCATTTCAATACCGCCCAATCGTTATCATTTATGTGTATATCGGTACTATTAATCCATGTCTGTTAAATAAGTGCAGGTTACAGGTATTTGTGTCAAAACATTGGAAACACACTCAAATGCACGGATACGACATTTGTGAGCCGACACTGCAAACCGTAACGAAAAACCGATTCAAATTCAATCAAATGCAAAAACAATTCAAGTGTACACATTTTTATTCAAAATGGTCAAACATGATACAAGTGTGAACACAACTCTTTTTGATCCATGAACCATGGTAGGACAGCTTAGCACAAGTGGGCACACAAGAATCATGACTTGTGCAAGTGGATGAGCAAGTGGGCATGGGTCATGAGTGAAGAATAAAGATGTGATGTGATTTAAAATTACATTTTCCCTCCAAATCTACAGAGTGCAACCCAAACTTACATAGAAGAATCAAACAATACTAGAAAGATCATGGAGAGGACACAAGATCACCACAAAAGACGGGCTCCACCATTCAACAGTAAACCGCCAGGATCAATGGGCCAGGTTTTTCCAGTGGGCTTCTGGGTTAATTTTAGGGGTTTTGGAATATTAATATTGGGCCCAGAATTTCTTGATCTGCTACAGTATTGCTTGGGGGCCCACTTGTTAAAATTTGATCGATCGGATATTTTAAACACATTATTTCACAGTATTTACATTATATCTGCGACCGTGAATGTCACTCGATCGGTAAATCCGGTCTAACTGCTATAGCCCGGTTAGACGGATTTGCGAACGTGACTTTCACGTTGATGTTCTGTGTTTTTGCTGTGATGTTGCGGATCGGTCATGGGGGATAGCCTGGATGCAATGCTAGTACTGTTTCTGTTGTATTATGTACATTTGATATTGCGGGACGAGCGTCCGACATGTGGACTGCCGTCACTGCCCGTTTGTATTATTATTTTGGGGCACGACCAGGTTGCGGTCGATGTACCCGTTGTATGTATATTTTATTTTCTGTACTAGGTTTACCCCGCGGAGGGGTGCACGGATAGCCGGGTTCTAGAGGGGAACGGGCCCGCATCTCAGGGCATTGAGACGGAGGGGGCTTCAGTCTGGAATTGGCGGGCTATTCGCCGCACTCGTAGGGGGTACAGGTTGACCCAGGAGGGGTGCCCAAGTTACCGGATTCCGTGAAGTGCCGGGTGGTCCATTCACGGTGCTGAAGGGGGCCGCCTCGCTTCAGGTTTTGGCGGGTGACTTGCCGCGCCCGTAGGGGTCTAGGATTTCATTGCACAGGCTATCCATACGACCAGGGGAACGTCGGGTTTCAGCAGTGGCTCTGTGAAACCCGGGGATCCCAGATATCTGTTTTGTTCTGTGATGCTGTACATTATCTGTGATGTTGCATTTCTTTCACGCCTTGAGCGAAATATAATATATTGGTATATATATTAGTAGATGTTGTATATGTTTTTCATCCGCGCTAGTCCAGTCCCCGCTCTGCCGTTAGTTAGCTAACCTAACGGGTGATGACGGGACCCAGTGGCGAATGCGGATGACATATACGTACGTCAGTATATTTTCGTTCTTTGTGGTGTGATCAATTGATGGGACTGCGTTGATTCGGATCAATGCATGTTTAAACAAACCTACTCTGATGTTGTTGGAACACTTTTCAAAAGCTGTTATTGCAAGGACGTTCTCTTTTGTTTTGCATAGTGATGTTCGGTTATGAATATCCTGCTCCTCAGTCGACGAGGCAAGGGCCGAGATCCCTTCACCGGGAGTGACCCCTTGGACAGAAGTTTGCGTCAGGGCATTAACTTCACTATAGCCGATTACTTTTGCTTTGCATCGTAGTATTCATTTGGAATATCCTGCACCCCATTCTACGGGGAAAGAGCCGAGATCCCTTCACCGGGAGTGATCTCTTTAGTAAAGGTTTTCGTCACTATATTTTCTAAAAAGCTATCCGTTCCTTCAACGATATCAAGTTCATTACGTTAAAGGTTTTCGCCAGAAACCATTCGTAGCCCTCCGTCGTTTCATATGGATAGTCAATAGTATTCAAGCTGTGTTTGTTGGCCATAGTCAAGGCACAGTGTTTGGTAGCTGTTGGTTATTCATATGCAGCATAGATAGATGCGTTGGTTTGGGACAGTCGTATAGCCTTGTTGGCCCTAGTCAAGGGCTTGTACGGGTGGGTTCAAATCAACCTGGATAATGACGGGTAGAACTTGACATGTGACTTATGATTTGTTGGCCATAGTCAAGGTCATAAGAGCATGGGGTAAAAATCACATCGGGAGTTTCAAAAGAACTGAAACTTGCCAGATATGCGCATACCTTCTGGAGTGTGATAGCGTGAGCGGATTCCGTCACGTTATCATGCGATGATAGTTGGATCCCGATTTCCACTGATGAGTTGGTTTACTCCTCGGGTGACCCCGACTAATTCTTCTTTCAGGTTTGGAGGAGAATTTGAGGAACAGTGGGAGGTTTCCAGATTAGATAAATTGGTAACCATTCTGATCTTGGTTTGAGTGCACGCTGAGTGTTTCTTTTCTCTCTCTCTTGGCAGCGACCATTGACCCGACCCTAAGACTATGACTCAGTGACCAAGTTGACCGAACCTTCTTAACACTGGCTTTTGGATTGTCAGAGTTGCAGACCTCATTGCCACTCCTACCTTTACCCTTTTCTCCAGGACATCCCGTATTACTACGAACGTCCACTTCCATTGGACAAAACCATCGTATGGTTAGATACGAACTCGAAGGAATTTATTCGAGGATGGTTTCTGGTTCTGGAGAAAAAGAATAGGACTATTCAGTTGTCTTTTCCTTTTTTCCTTCTCTCAGGTTGCGAGTACTCCTTGGTTTAGGAGATAGTACACCTATTACGAAAATTGGATAGTCTTCTTCCAAACCTTAGGCTGGTGCCGACCGGTAGGGAATGAAGAAAACCAATTAGCCTAAACGGTGTGCAGAAGGTATTAAGATTAAGACAAAGCAAGGGATTAGTAAGAGGGCAAAAGTAAATTGCGACTGATATTCACGACCAAACCAAGTATTTCTTTGCCAATCCTAAATCACCTTTGTATCTCTCCAGGACACTCCGTATCACTACGAAGATCCACAGTTTATTGGATAATCCATCGTATGGTTATATACGAACTCGAAAGGAACTTGTTCCAGTTCGGGGATGGATTCTGGTCCAGGAGAAATAGGAATAAGTTTTATTCGGTTGTCTTTTATCTTCACCTTCTCTCGCATTGCGAGTGCTCCTAGGATTAGGACAGTACACCCATTATGCTTATTGGATAGTCTTCTTCCAAACCATAGGCTGGTGCCGAACGGTAGGGAAGGAAGAAAACCATTTGGCCTAAGGGGTGTGAAGAAGGTAACGACTAAAGACATATAAAGGGATTTGGAGAGGTGGCAAAGAATTATGCGGTTATAGTTGTGAATCTGGATAATGGTAGAGGCATTACTAGGAATACCAGGATACCCCATCGAAACATTTCAATGTTTCAGTTCACTGTGTACTGTTAAAAGAAAACTGATTTCCCGATTAGACACTTGCTCCAGGGTATGTATTTACCAGGTTTGATTCTCACATCTGTATGGTTTTACAGATGATGAGTGGGAGTAAGTTATTGGGAATTGGGTGATCATCCTCATTATATCGGGATTCGTTGTAATCGGTGATATTTGAGGAGATCACCTGGGCTGTTTGCCGGTCGGCAAATATTTGGTTTTGAATATCCGCTTTTATGCACCAATTTCAAATTGATATATCTGTACGTCTATTTTCATAGTGTGAGATATACCTTTTGATATTATGTCGATCACATTTACCTATATCAGTGGATGGTTAGGTAAGGAGCATTAAACAGCGGTGTAATTCTTCTTAACCATAAGTACAGTTTTCAACCTACGACACACAGTGAAAGAGTTGTCAGACTCAGCGGACTTATACAGAGTGAAGGTATGTTGTCCAGTGTCCATTAGGACAGAAGGGTTAGTCCTCATACTATATTCTGTTTACTTTTAACTTCTCTAGTTCTTAGACATGTGTTTCGTAGAAACACAGGGTCTGAGTTTTGAGGAGTTATAGGTATTTGAATAGAGTAGAGAACCAGGTGTAGCAAGTATTGGGATTCTTCAAGGTGATCGAAGATGTAGATACTTGTGTATGGTATTCAGTTGATAGTAATGATAAAGAGAAATTACTTCTCTTTCAGGTTACTCATAATTGGAAGCATTCCTAAGTTGAGTAACGATGATCGGCCTCCTTCCATTTAGTTGACATGCACTGGAGATAGCTGCATGATTTGAACCTGGTTCAATTAAATCAGTGCCTCTGGTTCTATATTGGATATAGAACAGTTCATATCTTAACGTTGTTAAGGTACGGAGAGTTGTCCGGCTTATGATTAAAATCAGACACTGGACAACTCAAGGCACGTTTCTGTAATGGCTGTTTGTGGGTTGGCCCAGGCTATGACGAGGGTTGATTTTCTACCATCTGGAAGATCAATAGTGATATTGTTATTAACTCGCCACATTTTAAAAAGAAATGGTTATTTTTCAGAAAACAGTAGTGGGAGTATGGTAGAACTGGAAGCGATTCCAGAACCGCAAACGATTACTGAAGATTTGATAAGGAACCTAAAGATTCAATCTGATTTGACATTCCATTGGCCACTCCGCAGATAAGGTGGGTAACTTCAGGCACCCGAGAGGCACTCCGGTAGCCTCAAGGACGGTGACAGGGAAGTTCTTGTTTACCCACACTTGCCATTGTTGTTGTTCCAGGCTGCGAGACCCGGCAGGAGGATGAGTATAGCGTCGTTCTAAACTAGCTTTAGAAGTGCGCGTCTATATGACTCTGCCAGAGGGTTGTCGTAGTCAGTGGGAGCAGCGGAAGCATTGGTTGACCTCAGGCTTATGTCTATTTATAGACTAAAGCAGATGTAGCGGAGATAGATCATCTATTTCTGATGTGACAGTCATAGGTTTGACTTCATCAGAATAGGGGATGGATCTGTTGAGTAGGTAGTAGGGTGTGATATCCGGATTTTGGATGACATACACATAGTAGGAAGTGATATTCCTATACTACGATCGGTTATACTTTGGTCGTCACACAGTGTTTTCTCCGCATGGGACTTGGACATTATATCAGACATACTGGTTACTAGATCTATGGTTTTAGATCTAGATTTGGGTGGTTTCCCAATCAGGGTACTTTGACAGCATTCTAAGAGTATTTAGAATGGACGACTCTTAGCACGGTAGTATACCTGCAAGTGATGGAGCCACCCTCTCTAAAGGCGTCTTATAGACTAAAGTAGAGAGGGATGCGCATGATTGGCAGATCACTTGCTCAGGCAATTGAGTCAATCATGAGATGTCAAGTACCACACCAGATGTTGTTCTTGCACTAGATGCAATAAGTTGATATTGATCCAATCCTGGAGAAACAATCGGTAGCAGTTTTAGAACATAAGTGGATGTTCTAGGGATATGATAACGACAGCCTCATTCGGGGGACAGTTATCATTCCAGGCTTCCAAGGTGACATGGACGACAAGGAGGTTGTCAGAGTTATAGTTTTCCCTCTGACGAGGGGCAGTATTTTGGACAGGTGATCCAAGGCAATACTGAGGGAGGCATGGCGCAGGATACTGATTAAGTTCAGTTGACGATACAGTCTAAGAAGTTTGGATTTGGAGTTCATTTATGAGCTAAGTCCCATCAGACATCCAGACATTCTAAGACAGGTATTGCTCATTTCGGGAGATGGCATTCTCCGCGAACTTGAGATTTGGAGAGACATAGAAAGAAACATCAGAGCGGATCCACTCGCTGAGGCTATTCCTCGAACGCAATAGTCTCGCAAACGAGATTTGTGAGACTGACTAGTAGAGGAGTTGGGTGTTCGGTATCACACGGGCTGTGAGTATGCGACATCGCAATAATTAGCCTTGAGTGCAAGTGGGAGATTGTTGGAGATAGTGCCCTCAGAGTCAATTATTGGATCACAGGCACGTGATTGCAATGATTAAGGGAGGACCTATCCCGGTACGACAGTCTTACTCGAGATGATAGTATGCTATCAGGTTTACCTTTATCATCGTGTACTGCTTTAGGTGACCTGACAGGTCGCTATTGCACGTTGATAGAGCCCCTAGGATTCTTGCTTGACTGCCGGCAGTATGAGGGCGATCATACAAGTGAGAGCTGGAGTCTATAAGCACATCCTTAAATGGTCCCTAGTCGTGGGAGATTCGAGACAGGGCATCGATTCTCCAGAGTAGACTAGTGTATACAGTCGAGACCCCGACGAGGGGCGGTGGCCGGTCTCACAAGCCACTGGTGTCAGTTGGATCACCTAAGATGTATACAGGTGCTCATTGGGTTATGAGTACACCGGACAGGACTCGCTGGGAACCTGCTAGTTGGGATTATACTTGACGTCAGATAGCAGTTCCCTGGTGACATGTGTACAGGTTAGTTCATCGACCTGGGGATCGTCATTTGTCTCGTGTGAGTTCCCACTGTACTTTGATTACTACCCTACCACGGCTCAAAGGAGTCGTGCAAACAGGTTTTAGTTGGGTACAGTCCCGAGCCACATGGAGGCAGTGAGCGGATCTTCGGGGGTTCGTCTCTCCCGGTATTGGGGGTGAGGTCGCGCTGTGTCTAGGAGAGCCATTACACAAAGTCCTTGGCCAAGGCAGGAGATTTACAGGTAGGTATTCCAGTAGTGTCTCAGGGTGTTCTGGGCTACACTCCGACACGACTTGTACCGCTTTTGGGGGTCTGACTTTTACCAACCCCCTAGGCCCGACATGCGATGCTCTTAGACGAACGGACCGGACTGTTCGGATATTGTCACTGACAGGCTCAGTAGGGTGTCAGGATGAGTTCACTCATCGACGTCCCTTTTAGTCAATAGCTGGTGGCCCGTTATGTATTGGCTTATACCTCTGACGTGCTAGTGGTTAAATTCACAGCCATAGTATTGACGAGTTTTTAGAGTCCACCACTCATTCTGTTACTCAAGCTTTCGGGCGAAACGCTGTAGAGGCCGTATGGAGATATGGCAGGGTTCGATCAGATACGTGCGGTATTGCACAGATCGTGATCGGACAGTTTTTACTAGCCGGCTTTGGCTTAAGCCGGATCTTAGTATTTGATAGTGTAGTTTTGTCTCTTTGCATTTGTATCCGGACGGAATACAGATGCGGGTGTGTATGCACAGTATCGGGGTTTTCCTGTAATTTATTACGGGACCAGTTTTCTGGGGTTGCCAGTTTGCATTCCGTTCCGGCCGGTTTTCTCTTTTTCCTTCCCGGTCGGACTTTTCGTTGGAGGGTGTTAATTGCAAGTTTGCAATTAACATTTTGTGGAGGGGGTTTCTTGCAAATGTTTTCTTTATGATAGGATATACATCTTTGCTCCATGATGCATTAATTAAGACATGATAGAAGATGTGATTTGGTGATGGGGTTTGGGAATGGGCCGGCCACTGTTTAAGATATGGGATTAATTTATTGGGTGAAATTTTTCCTTTGTATGGAATGGATTAAATGAGTGTGCAGGAATTGTTTTAAGGGATTGATAAATTAATATATATAAATACTCATTTGGTTGCTTTGTGGGAATGAGTGAATGCTGATGTTTTAAATTTGGCCGAGCTCATCAATCATTTCTTTTTCCAGTGAGCTTTTTCTTTCTTGTGGTCGAGCTCAATCTTTGATGGCAAGCTCCATTTTTCATCAAAGTATTCATGAAAAATCCTTGTGCAAAATTCCTCCATAAATGGCAATCTCCTAAACCCCAAAGAGACAACTATTCTACACTATTCTACAGCAAATCTTGGACGCGTCGGCCAGCCAACTTCGCGCCCGAGTTGCCTCGGTATTGAGGTGGGAGCCCCTAAAAGATACAGGCGATGTGGTGCCCTTCCGGCAAGGAGGCGACGACCGGAGGATCCGCGGGAGATCGGGACGACGACGAGAAGACCGGAGGACTCGGATCACTCGGTATATCTCTAACCCGTCTTGTAGTTAGCTAGACCTAGTTTAATGGCCCGATCCGGGGTTTAGTGCGCGGTGGTGCCGGTTTGCTAAGTTCGCAAAATTAAAGTTTATTACCGCTTCCGCATTTGGCCGTCGGATTGACGGCCGGGGCGCCGACGTGCACTTACTGTGGTATCAGAGCCTCGCCATTAACTTCGTCTAGCTTTGTTTGATGTGTTTTTCAGTTCCGATCGACCAAAATTCCAAAAATCCAATTTTAGCTCACATCAGTTTTCTGTTAAAATTTTTTGGTGTCTAAAAATTTTTCAGGTTGCAAAAATGTGATGTACTTGAAAACCTAAGACTACTGCAGAAATCCGAGTCATTGATCTTTCATCAAGAGCGCGGAACCGCAGCCAATACCCACTTTGGGCCGCGGTTCCGCCGCAACATGAAAGGATCAATGGGCCAGGTTTTTCCAGTGGGCTTCTGGGTTAATTTTAGGGGTTTTGGAATATTAATATTGGGCCCAGAATTTCTTGATCTGCTACAGTATTGCTTGGGGGCCCACTTGTTAAAATTTGATCGATCGGATATTTTAAACACATTATTTCACAGTATTTACATTATATCTGCGACCGTGAATGTCACTCGATCGGTAAATCCGGTCTAACTGCTATAGCCCGGTTAGACGGATTTGCGAACGTGACTTTCACGTTGATGTTCTGTGTTTTTGCTGTGATGTTGCGGATCGGTCGTGGGGGATAGCCTGGATGCAATGCTAGTACTGTTTCTGTTGTATTATGTACATTTGATATTGCGGGGCGAGCGTCCGACATGTGGACTGCCGTCACTGCCCGTTTGTATTATTATTTTGGGGCACGACCAGGTTGCGGTCGATGTACCCGTTGTATGTATATTTTATTTTCTGTACTAGGTTTACCCCGCGGAGGGGTGCACGGATAGCCGGGTTCTAGAGGGGAACGGGCCCGCATCTCAGGGCATTGAGACGGAGGGGGCTTCAGTCTGGAATTGGCGGGCTATTCGCCGCACTCGTAGGGGGTACAGGTTGACCCAGAAGGGGTGCCCAAGTTACCGGATTCCGTGAAGTGCTGGGTGGTCCATTCACGGTGCTGAAGGGGGCTGCCTCGCTTCAGGTTTTGGCGGGTGACTTGCCGCGCCCGTAGGGTTCTAGGATTTCATTGCACAGGCTATCCATACGACCAGGGGAACGTCGGGTTTCAGCAGTGGCTCTGTGAAACCCGGGGATCCCAGATATCTGTTTTGTTCTGTGATGCTGTACATTATCTGTGATGTTGCATTTCTTTCACGCCTTGAGCGAAATATAATATATTGGTATATATATTAGTAGATGTTGTATATGTTTTTCATCCGCGCTAGTCCAGTCCCCGCTCTGCCGTTAGTTAGCTAACCTAACGGGTGATGACGGGACCCAGTGGCGAATGCGGATGGCATATACGTACGTCAGTATATTTTCGTTCTTTGTGGTGTGATCAATTGATGGGACTGCGTTGATTCGGATCAATGCATGTTTAAACAAACCTACTCTGATGTTGTTGGAACACTTTTCAAAAGCTGTTATTGCAAGGACGTTCTCTTTTGTTTTGCATAGTGATGTTCGGTTATGAATATCCTGCTCCTCAGTCGACGAGGCAAGGGCCGAGATCCCTTCACCGGGAGTGACCCCTTGGACAGAAGTTTGCGTCAGGGCATTAACTTCACTATAGCCGATTACTTTTGCTTTGCATCGTGGTATTCATTTGGAATATCCTGCACCCCATTCTACGGGGAAAGAGCCGAGATCCCTTCACCGGGAGTGACCTCTTTAGTAAAGGTTTTCGTCACTATATTTTCTAAAAAGCTATCCGTTCCTTCAACGATATCAAGTTCATTACGTTAAAGGTTTTCGCCAGAAACCATTCGTAGCCCTCCGTCGTTTCATATGGATAGTCAATAGTATTCAAGCTGTGTTTGTTGGCCATAGTCAAGGCACAGTGTTTGGTAGCTGTTGGTTATTCATATGCAGCATAGATAGATGCGTTGGTTTGGGACAGTCGTATAGCCTTGTTGGCCCTAGTCAAGGGCTTGTACGGGTGGGTTCAAATCAACCTGGATAATGACGGGTAGAACTTGACATGTGACTTATGATTTGTTGGCCATAGTCAAGGTCATAAGAGCATGGGGTAAAAATCACATCGGGAGTTTCAAAAGAACTGAAACTTGCCAGATATGCGCATACCTTCTGGAGTGTGATAGCGTGAGCGGATTCCGTCACGTTATCATGCGATGATAGTTGGATCCCGATTCCCACTGATGAGTTGGTTTACTCCTCGGGTGACCCCGACTAATTCTTCTTTCAGGTTTGGAGGAGAATTTGAGGAACAGTGGGAGGTTTCCAGATTAGATAAATTGGTAACCATTCTGATCTTGGTTTGAGTGCACGCTGAGTGTTTCTTTTCTCTCTCTCTTGGCAGCGACCATTGACCCGACCCTAAGACTATGACTCAGTGACCAAGTTGACCGAACCTTCTTAACACTGGCTTTTGGATTGTCAGAGTTGCAGACCTCATTGCCACTCCTACCTTTACCCTTTTCTCCAGGACACCCCGTATTACTACGAACGTCCACTTCCATTGGACAAAACCATCGTATGGTTAGATACGAACTCGAAGGAATTTATTCGAGGATGGTTTCTGGTTCTGGAGAAAAAGAATAGGACTATTCAGTTGTCTTTTCCTTTTTTCCTTCTCTCAGGTTGCGAGTACTCCTTGGTTTAGGAGATAGTACACCTATTACGAAAATTGGATAGTCTTCTTCCAAACCTTAGGCTGGTGCCGACCGGTAGGGAATGAAGAAAACCAATTAGCCTAAACGGTGTGCAGAAGGTATTAAGATTAAGACAAAGCAAGGGATTAGTAAGAGGGCAAAAGTAAATTGCGACTGATATTCACGACCAAACCAAGTATTTCTTTGCCAATCCTAAATCACCTTTGTATCTCTCCAGGACACTCCGTATCACTACGAAGATCCACAGTTTATTGGATAATCCATCGTATGGTTATATACGAACTCGAAAGGAACTTGTTCCAGTTCGGGGATGGATTCTGGTCCAGGAGAAATAGGAATAAGTTTTATTCGGTTGTCTTTTATCTTCACCTTCTCTCGCATTGCGAGTGCTCCTAGGATTAGGACAGTACACCCATTATGCTTATTGGATAGTCTTCTTCCAAACCATAGGCTGGTGCCGAACGGTAGGGAAGGAAGAAAACCATTTGGCCTAAGGGGTGTGCAGAAGGTAACGACTAAAGACATATAAAGGGATTTGGAGAGGTGGCAAAGAATTATGCGGTTATAGTTGTGAATCTGGATAATGGTAGAGGCATTACTAGGAATACCAGGATACCCCATCGAAACATTTCAATGTTTCAGTTCACTGTGTACTGTTAAAAGAAAACTGATTTCCCGATTAGACACTTGCTCCAGGGTATGTATTTACCAGGTTTGATTCTCACATCTGTATGGTTTTACAGATGATGAGTGGGAGTAAGTTATTGGGAATTGGGTGATCATCCTCATTATATCGGGATTCGTTGTAATCGGTGATATTTGAGGAGATCACCTGGGCTGTTTGCCGGTCGGCAAATATTTGGTTTTGAATATCCGCTTTTATGCACCAATTTCAAATTGATATATCTGTACGTCTATTTTCATAGAGTGAGATATACCTTTTGATATTATGTCGATCACATTTACCTATATCAGTGGATGGTTAGGTAAGGAGCATTAAACAGCGGTGTAATTCTTCTTAACCATAAGTACAGTTTTCAACCTACGACACACAGTGAAAGAGTTGTCAGACTCAGCGGACTTATACAGAGTGAAGGTATATTGTCCAGTGTCCATTAGAACAGAAGGGTTAGTCTTCATACTATATTCTGTTTACTTTTAATTTCTCTAGTTCTTAGATATGTGTTTCGTAGAAACACAGGGTCTGAGTTTTGAGGAGTTATAGGTATTTGAATAGAGTAGAGAACCAGGTGTAGCAAGTATTGGGAGTCTTCAAAGTGATCGAAGATGTAGATACTTGTGTATGGTATTCAGTTGATAGTAATGATAAAGAGAAATTACTTCTCTTTCAGGTTACTCATAAATGGAAGCATTCCTAAGTTGAGTAACGCTGATCGGCCTCCTTCCATTTAGTTGACATGCACTGGAGATAGCTGCATGATTTGAACCTGGTTCAATTAAATCAGTGCCTCTGGTTCTATATTGGATATAGAACAGTTCATATCTTAACGTTGTTAAGGTACGGGGAGTTGTCCGGCTTATGATTAAAACCAGACACTGGACAACTCAAGGCACGTTTCTGTAATGGTTGTTTGTGGGTTGGCCCAGGCTATGACGAGGGTTGATTTTCTACCATCTGGAAGATCAATAGTGATATTGTTCTTAACTCGCCACATTTTAAAAAGAAATGGTTATTTTTCAGAAAACAGTAGTGGGAGTATGGTAGAACTGGAAGCGATTCCAGAACCGCAAACGATTACTGAAGATTTGATAAGGAACCTAAAGATTCAATCTGATTTGACATTCCATTGGCCACTCCGCAGATAAGGTGGGTAACTTCAGGCACCCGAGAGGCACTCCGGTAGCCTCAAGGACGGTGACAGGGAAGTTCTTGTTTACCCACACTTGCCATTGTTGTTGTTCCAGGCTGCGAGACCCGGCAGGAGGATGAGTATAGCGTCGTTCTAAACTAGCTTTAGAAGTGCGCGTCTATATGACTCTACCAGAGGGTTGTCGTAGTCAGTGGGAGCAGCGGAAGCATTGGTTGATCTCAGGCTTATGTCTATTTATAGACTAAAGCAGATGTAGCGGAGATAGATCATCTATTTCTGATGTGACAGTCATAGGTTTGACTTCATCAGAATAGGGGATGGATCTGTTGAGTAGGTAGTAGGGTGTGATATCCGGGTTTTGGATGACATACACATAGTAGGAAGTGATATTCCTATACTACGATCGGTTATACTTTGGTCGTCACACAGTGTTTTCTCCGTATGGGACTTGGACATTATATCAGACATACTGGTTACTAGATCTATGGTTTTAGATCTAGATTTGGGTGGTTTCCCAATCAGGGTACTTTGACAGCATTCTAAGAGTATTTAGAATGGACGACTCTTAGCACGGTAGTATACCTGCAAGTGATGGAGCCACCCTCTCTAAAGGCGTCTTATAGACTAAAGTAGAGAGGGATGCGCATGATTGGCAGATCACTTGCTCAGGCAATTGAGTCAATCATGAGATGTCAAGTACCACACCAGATGTTGTTCTTGCACTAGATGCAATAAGTTGATATTGATCCAATCCTGGAGAAACAATCGGTAGCAGTTTTAGAACATAAGTGGATGTTCTAGGGATATGATAACGACAGCCTCATTCGGGGGACAGTTATCATTCCAGGCTTCCAAGGTGACATGGACGACAAGGAGGTTGTCAGAGTTATAGTTTTCCCTCTGACGAGGGGCAGTATTTTGGACAGGTGATCCAAGGAAATACTGAGGGAGGCATGGCGCAGGATACTGATTAAGTTCAGTTGACGATACAGTCTAAGAAGTTTGGATTTGGAGTTCATTTATGAGCTAAGTCCCATCAGACATCCAGACATTCTAAGACAGGTATTGCTCATTTCGGGAGATGGCATTCTCCGCGAACTTGAGATTTGGAGAGACATAGAAAGAAACATCAGAGCGGATCCACTCGCTGAGGCTATTCCTCGAACGCAATAGTCTCGCAAACGAGCTTTGTGAGACTGATTAGTAGAGGAGTTGGGTGTTCGGTATCACACGGGCTGTGAGTATGCGACATCGCAATAATTAGCCTTGAGTGCAAGTGGGAGATTGTTGGAGATAGTGCCCTCAGAGTCAATTATTGGATCACAGGCACGTGATTGCAATGATTAAGGGAGGACCTATCCCGGTACGACAGTCTTACTCGAGATGATAGTATGCTATCAGGTTTACCTTTATCATCGTGTACTGCTTTAGGTGACCTGACAGGTCGCTATTGCACGTTGATAGAGCCCCTAGGATTCTTGCTTGACTGCCGGCAGTATGAGGGCGATCATACAAGTGAGAGCTGGAGTCTATAAGCACATCCTTAAATGGTCCCTAGTCGTGGGAGATTCGAGACAGGGCATCGATTCTCCAGAGTAGACTAGTGTATACAGTCGAGACCCCGACGAGGGGCGGTGGCCGGTCTCACAAGCCACTGGTGTCAGTTGGATCACCTAAGATGTATACAGGTGCTCATTGGGTTATGAGTACACCGGACAGGACTCGCTGGGAACCTGCTAGTTGGGATTATACTTGACGTCAGATAGCAGTTCCCTGGTGACATGTGTACAGGTTAGTTCATCGACCTGGGGATCGTCATTTGTCTCGTGTGAGTTCCCACTGTACTTTGATTACTACCCTACCACGGCTCAAAGGAGTCGTGCAAACAGGTTTTAGTTGGGTACAGTCCCGAGCCACATGGAGGCAGTGAGCGGATCTTCGGGGGTTCGTCTCTCCCGGTATTGGGGGTGAGGTCGCGCTGTGTCTAGGAGAGCCATTACACAAAGTCCTTGGCCAAGGCAGGAGATTTACAGGTAGGTATTCCAGTAGTGTCTCAGGGTGTTCTGGGCTACACTCCGACACGACTTGTACCGCTTTTGGGGGTCTGACTTTTACCAACCCCCTAGGCCCGACATGCGATGCTCTTAGACGAACGGACCGGACTGTTCGGATATTGTCACTGACAGGCTCAGTAGGGTGTCAGGATGAGTTCACTCATCGACGTCCCTTTTAGTCAATAGCTGGTGGCCCGTTATGTATTGGCTTATACCTCTGACGTGCTAGTGGTTAAATTCACAGCCATAGTATTGACGAGTTTTTAGAGTCCACCACTCATTCTGTTACTCAAGCTTTCGGGCGAAACGCTGTAGAGGCCGTATGGAGATATGGCAGGGTTCGATCAGATACGTGCGGTATTGCACAGATCGTGATCGGACAGTTTTTACTAGCCGGCTTTGGCTTAAGCCGGATCTTAGTATTTGATAGTGTAGTTTTGTCTCTTTGCATTTGTATCCGGACGGAATACAGATGCGGGTGTGTATGCACAGTATCGGGGTTTTCCTGTAATTTATTACGGGACCAGTTTTCTGGGGTTGCCAGTTTGCATTCCGTTCCGGCCGGTTTTCTCTTTTTCCTTCCCGGTCGGACTTTTCGTTGGAGGGTGTTAATTGCAAGTTTGCAATTAACATTTTGTGGAGGGGGTTTCTTGCAAATGTTTTCTTTATGATAGGATATACATCTTTGCTCCATGATGCATTAATTAAGACATGATAGAAGATGTGATTTGGTGATGGGGTTTGGGAATGGGCCGGCCACTGTTTAAGATATGGGATTAATTTATTGGGTGAAATTTTTCCTTTGTATGGAATGGATTAAATGAGTGTGCAGGAATTGTTTTAAGGGATTGATAAATTAATATATATAAATACTCATTTGGTTGCTTTGTGGGAATGAGTGAATGCTGATGTTTTAAATTTGGCCGAGCTCATCAATCATTTCTTTTTCCAGTGAGCTTTTTCTTTCTTGTGGTCGAGCTCAATCTTTGATGGCAAGCTCCATTTTTCATCAAAGTATTCATGAAAAATCCTTGTGCAAAATTCCTCCATAAATGGCAATCTCCTAAACCCCAAAGAGACAACTATTCTACACTATTCTACAGCAAATCTTGGACGCGTCGGCCAGCCAACTTCGCGCCCGAGTTGCCTCGGTATTGAGGTGGGAGCCCCTAAAAGATACAGGCGATGTGGTGCCCTTCCGGCAAGGAGGCGACGACCGGAGGATCCGCGGGAGATCGGGACGACGACGAGAAGACCGGAGGACTCGGATCACTCGGTATATCTCTAACCCGTCTTGTAGTTAGCTAGACCTAGTTTAATGGCCCGATCCGGGGTTTAGTGCGCGGTGGTGCCGGTTTGCTAAGTTCGCAAAATTAAAGTTTATTACCGCTTCCGCATTTGGCCGTCGGATTGACGGCCGGGGCGCCGACGTGCACTTACTGTGGTATCAGAGCCTCGCCATTAACTTCGTCTAGCTTTGTTTGATGTGTTTTTCAGTTCCGATCGACCAAAATTCCAAAAATCCAATTTTAGCTCACATCAGTTTTCTGTTAAAATTTTTTGGTGTCTAAAAATTTTTCAGGTTGCAAAAATGTGATGTACTTGAAAACCTAAGACTACTGCAGAAATCCGAGTCATTGATCTTTCATCAAGAGCGCGGAACCGCAGCCAATACCCACTTTGGGCCGCGGTTCCGCCGCAACATGAAAGGATCAATGGGCCAGGTTTTTCCAGTGGGCTTCTGGGTTAATTTTAGGGGTTTTGGAATATTAATATTGGGCCCAGAATTTCTTGATCTGCTACAGTATTGCTTGGGGGCCCACTTGTTAAAATTTGATCGATCGGATATTTTAAACACATTATTTCACAGTATTTACATTATATCTGCGACCGTGAATGTCACTCGATCGGTAAATCCGGTCTAACTGCTATAGCCCGGTTAGACGGATTTGCGAACGTGACTTTCACGTTGATGTTCTGTGTTTTTGCTGTGATGTTGCGGATCGGTCGTGGGGGATAGCCTGGATGCAATGCTAGTACTGTTTCTGTTGTATTATGTACATTTGATATTGCGGGGCGAGCGTCCGACATGTGGACTGCCGTCACTGCCCGTTTGTATTATTATTTTGGGGCACGACCAGGTTGCGGTCGATGTACCCGTTGTATGTATATTTTATTTTCTGTACTAGGTTTACCCCGCGGAGGGGTGCACGGATAGCCGGGTTCTAGAGGGGAACGGGCCCGCATCTCAGGGCATTGAGACGGAGGGGGCTTCAGTCTGGAATTGGCGGGCTATTCGCCGCACTCGTAGGGGGTACAGGTTGACCCAGAAGGGGTGCCCAAGTTACCGGATTCCGTGAAGTGCTGGGTGGTCCATTCACGGTGCTGAAGGGGGCTGCCTCGCTTCAGGTTTTGGCGGGTGACTTGCCGCGCCCGTAGGGTTCTAGGATTTCATTGCACAGGCTATCCATACGACCAGGGGAACGTCGGGTTTCAGCAGTGGCTCTGTGAAACCCGGGGATCCCAGATATCTGTTTTGTTCTGTGATGCTGTACATTATCTGTGATGTTGCATTTCTTTCACGCCTTGAGCGAAATATAATATATTGGTATATATATTAGTAGATGTTGTATATGTTTTTCATCCGCGCTAGTCCAGTCCCCGCTCTGCCGTTAGTTAGCTAACCTAACGGGTGATGACGGGACCCAGTGGCGAATGCGGATGGCATATACGTACGTCAGTATATTTTCGTTCTTTGTGGTGTGATCAATTGATGGGACTGCGTTGATTCGGATCAATGCATGTTTAAACAAACCTACTCTGATGTTGTTGGAACACTTTTCAAAAGCTGTTATTGCAAGGACGTTCTCTTTTGTTTTGCATAGTGATGTTCGGTTATGAATATCCTGCTCCTCAGTCGACGAGGCAAGGGCCGAGATCCCTTCACCGGGAGTGACCCCTTGGACAGAAGTTTGCGTCAGGGCATTAACTTCACTATAGCCGATTACTTTTGCTTTGCATCGTGGTATTCATTTGGAATATCCTGCACCCCATTCTACGGGGAAAGAGCCGAGATCCCTTCACCGGGAGTGACCTCTTTAGTAAAGGTTTTCGTCACTATATTTTCTAAAAAGCTATCCGTTCCTTCAACGATATCAAGTTCATTACGTTAAAGGTTTTCGCCAGAAACCATTCGTAGCCCTCCGTCGTTTCATATGGATAGTCAATAGTATTCAAGCTGTGTTTGTTGGCCATAGTCAAGGCACAGTGTTTGGTAGCTGTTGGTTATTCATATGCAGCATAGATAGATGCGTTGGTTTGGGACAGTCGTATAGCCTTGTTGGCCCTAGTCAAGGGCTTGTACGGGTGGGTTCAAATCAACCTGGATAATGACGGGTAGAACTTGACATGTGACTTATGATTTGTTGGCCATAGTCAAGGTCATAAGAGCATGGGGTAAAAATCACATCGGGAGTTTCAAAAGAACTGAAACTTGCCAGATATGCGCATACCTTCTGGAGTGTGATAGCGTGAGCGGATTCCGTCACGTTATCATGCGATGATAGTTGGATCCCGATTCCCACTGATGAGTTGGTTTACTCCTCGGGTGACCCCGACTAATTCTTCTTTCAGGTTTGGAGGAGAATTTGAGGAACAGTGGGAGGTTTCCAGATTAGATAAATTGGTAACCATTCTGATCTTGGTTTGAGTGCACGCTGAGTGTTTCTTTTCTCTCTCTCTTGGCAGCGACCATTGACCCGACCCTAAGACTATGACTCAGTGACCAAGTTGACCGAACCTTCTTAACACTGGCTTTTGGATTGTCAGAGTTGCAGACCTCATTGCCACTCCTACCTTTACCCTTTTCTCCAGGACACCCCGTATTACTACGAACGTCCACTTCCATTGGACAAAACCATCGTATGGTTAGATACGAACTCGAAGGAATTTATTCGAGGATGGTTTCTGGTTCTGGAGAAAAAGAATAGGACTATTCAGTTGTCTTTTCCTTTTTTCCTTCTCTCAGGTTGCGAGTACTCCTTGGTTTAGGAGATAGTACACCTATTACGAAAATTGGATAGTCTTCTTCCAAACCTTAGGCTGGTGCCGACCGGTAGGGAATGAAGAAAACCAATTAGCCTAAACGGTGTGCAGAAGGTATTAAGATTAAGACAAAGCAAGGGATTAGTAAGAGGGCAAAAGTAAATTGCGACTGATATTCACGACCAAACCAAGTATTTCTTTGCCAATCCTAAATCACCTTTGTATCTCTCCAGGACACTCCGTATCACTACGAAGATCCACAGTTTATTGGATAATCCATCGTATGGTTATATACGAACTCGAAAGGAACTTGTTCCAGTTCGGGGATGGATTCTGGTCCAGGAGAAATAGGAATAAGTTTTATTCGGTTGTCTTTTATCTTCACCTTCTCTCGCATTGCGAGTGCTCCTAGGATTAGGACAGTACACCCATTATGCTTATTGGATAGTCTTCTTCCAAACCATAGGCTGGTGCCGAACGGTAGGGAAGGAAGAAAACCATTTGGCCTAAGGGGTGTGCAGAAGGTAACGACTAAAGACATATAAAGGGATTTGGAGAGGTGGCAAAGAATTATGCGGTTATAGTTGTGAATCTGGATAATGGTAGAGGCATTACTAGGAATACCAGGATACCCCATCGAAACATTTCAATGTTTCAGTTCACTGTGTACTGTTAAAAGAAAACTGATTTCCCGATTAGACACTTGCTCCAGGGTATGTATTTACCAGGTTTGATTCTCACATCTGTATGGTTTTACAGATGATGAGTGGGAGTAAGTTATTGGGAATTGGGTGATCATCCTCATTATATCGGGATTCGTTGTAATCGGTGATATTTGAGGAGATCACCTGGGCTGTTTGCCGGTCGGCAAATATTTGGTTTTGAATATCCGCTTTTATGCACCAATTTCAAATTGATATATCTGTACGTCTATTTTCATAGAGTGAGATATACCTTTTGATATTATGTCGATCACATTTACCTATATCAGTAGATGGTTAGGTAAGGAGCATTAAACAGCGGTGTAATTCTTCTTAACCATAAGTACAGTTTTCAACCTACGACACACAGTGAAAGAGTTGTCAGACTCAGCGGACTTATACAGAGTGAAGGTATGTTGTCCAGTGTCCATTAGGACAAAAGGGTTAGTCCTCATACTATATTCTGTTTACTTTTAACGTCTCTAGTTCTTAGACATGTGTTTCGTAGAAACACAGGGTCTGAGTTTTGAGGAGTTATAGGTATTTGAATAGAGTAGAGAACCAGGTGTAGCAAGTATTGGGATTCTTCAAAGTGATCGAAGATGTAGATACTTGTGTATGGTATTCAGTTGATAGTAATGATAAAGAGAAATTACTTCTCTTTCAGGTTACTCATAATTGGAAGCATTCCTAAGTTGAGTAACGCTGATCGGCCTCCTTCCATTTAGTTGACATGCACTGGAGATAGCTGCATGATTTGAACCTGGTTCAATTAAATCAGTGCCTCTGGTTCTATATTGGATATAGAACAGTTCATATCTTAACGTTGTTAAGGAACGGGGAGTTGTCCGGCTTATGATTAAAACCAGACACTGGACAACTCAAGGCACGTTTCTGTAATGGCTGTTTGTGGGTTGGCCCAGGCTATGACGAGGGTTGATTTTCTACCATCTGGAAGATCAATAGTGATATTGTTCTTAACTCGCCACATTTTAAAAAGAAATGGTTATTTTTCAGAAAACAGTAGTGGGAGTATGGTAGAACTGGAAGCGATTCCAGAACCGCAAACGATTACTGAAGATTTGATAAGCAACCTAAAGATTCAATCTGATTTGACATTCCATTGGCCACTCCGCAGATAAGGTGGGTAACTTCAGGCACCCGAGAGACACTCCGGTAGCCTCAAGGACGGTGACAGGGAAGTTCTTGTTTACCCACACTTGCCATTGTTGTTGTTCCAGGCTGCGAGACCCGGCAGGAGGATGAGTATAGCGTCGTTCTAAACTAGCTTTAGAAGTGCGCGTCTATATGACTCTGCCAGAGGGTTGTCGTAGTCAGTGGGAGCAGCGGAAGCATTGGTTGACCTCAGGCTTATGTCTATTTATAGACTAAAGCAGATGTAGCGGAGATAGATCATCTATTTCTGATGTGACAGTCATAGGTTTGACTTCATCAGAATAGGGGATGGATCTGTTGAGTAGGTAGTAGGGTGTGATATCCGGGTTTTGGATGACATACACATAGTAGGAAGTGATATTCCTATACTACGATCGGTTATACTTTGGTCGTCACACAGTGTTTTCTCCGCATGGGACTTGGACATTATATCAGACATACTGGTTACTAGATCTATGGTTTTAGATCTAGATTTGGGTGGTTTCCCAATCAGGGTACTTTGACAGCATTCTAAGAGTATTTTGAATGGACGACTCTTAGCACGGTAGTATACCTGCAAGTGATGGAGCCACCCTCTCTAAAGGCGTCTTATAGACTAAAGTAGAGAGGGATGCGCATGATTGGCAGATCACTTGCTCAGGCAATTGAGTCAATCATGAGATGTCAAGTACCACACCAGATGTTGTTCTTGCACTAGATGCAATAAGTTGATATTGATCCAATCCTGGAGAAACAATCGGTAGCAGTTTTAGAACATAAGTGGATGTTCTAGGGATATGATAACGACAGCCTCATTCGGGGGACAGTTATCATTCCAGGCTTCCAAGGTGACATGGACGACAAGGAGGTTGTCAGAGTTATAGTTTTCCCTCTGACGAGGGGCAGTATTTTGGACAGGTGATCCAAGGCAATACTGAGGGAGGCATGGCGTAGGATACTGATTAAGTTCAGTTGACGATACAGTCTAAGAAGTTTGGATTTGGAGTTCATTTATGAGCTAAGTCCCATCAGACATCCAGACATTCTAAGACAGGTATTGCTCATTTCGGGAGATGGCATTCTCCGCGAACTTGAGATTTGGAGAGACATAGAAAGAAACATCAGAGCGGATCCACTCGCTGAGGCTATTCCTCGAACGCAATAGTCTCGCAAACGAGCTTTGTGAGACTGACTAGTAGAGGAGTTAGGTGTTCGGTATCACACGGGCTGTGAGTATGCGACATCGCAATAATTAGCCTTGAGTGCAAGTGGGAGATTGTTGGAGATAGTGCCCTCAGAGTCAATTATTGGATCACAGGCACGTGATTGCAATGATTAAGGGAGGACCTATCCCGGTACGACAGTCTTACTCGAGATGATAGTATGCTATCAGGTTTACCTTTATCATCGTGTACTGCTTTAGGTGACCTGACAGGTCGCTATTGCACGTTGATAGAGCCCCTAGGATTCTTCCTTGACTGCCGGCAGTAAGAGGGCGATCATACAAGTGAGAGCTGGAGTCTATAAGCACATCCTTAAATGGTCCCTAGTCGTGGGAGATTCGAGACAGGGCATCGATTCTCCAGAGTAGACTAGTGTATACAGTCGAGACCCCGACGAGGGGCGGTGGCCGGTCTCACAAGCCACTGGTGTCAGTTGGATCACCTAAGATGTATACAGGTGCTCATTGGGTTATGAGTACACCGGACAGGACTCGCTGGGAACCTGCTAGTTGGGATTATACTTGACGTCAGATAGCAGTTCCCTGGTGACATGTGTACAGGTTAGTTCATCGACCTGGGGATCGTCATTTGTCTCGTGTGAGTTCCCACTGTACTTTGATTACTACCCTACCACGGCTCAAAGGAGTCGTGCAAACAGGTTTTAGTTGGGTACAGTCCCGAGCCACATGGAGGCAGTGAGCGGATCTTCGGGGGTTCGTCTCTCCCGGTATTGGGGGTGAGGTCGCGCTGTGTCTAGGAGAGCCATTACACAAAGTCCTTGGCCAAGGCAGGAGATTTACTGGTAGGTATTCCAGTAGTGTCTCAGGGTGTTCTGGGCTACACTCCGACACGACTTGTACCGCTTTTGGGGGTCTGACTTTTACCAACCCCCTAGGCCCGACATGCGATGCTCTTAGACGAACGGACCGGACTGTTCGGATATTGTCACTGACAGGCTCAGTAGGGTGTCAGGATGAGTTCACTCATCGACGTCCCTTTTAGTCAATAGCTGGTGGCCTGTTACGTATTGGCTTATACCTCTGACGTGCTAGTGGTTAAATTCACAGCCATAGTATTGACGAGTTTTTAGAGTCCACCACTCATTCTGTTACTCAAGCTTTCGGGCGAAACGCTGTAGAGGCCGTATGGAGATATGGCAGGGTTCGATCAGATACGTGCGGTATTGCACAGATCGTGATCGGACAGTTTTTACTAGCCGGCTTTGGTTTAAGCCGGATCTTAGTATTTGATAGTGTAGTTTTGTCTGTTTGCATTTGTATCCGGACGGAATACAGATGCGGGTGTGTATGCACAGTATCGGGGTTTTCCTGTAATTTATTACGGGACCAGTTTTCTGGGGTTGCCAGTTTGCATTCCGTTCCGGCCGGTTTTCTCTTTTTCCTTCCCGGTCGGACTTTTCGTTGGAGGGTGTTAATTGCAAGTTTGCAATTAACATTTTGTGGAGGGGGTTTCTTGCAAATGTTTTCTTTATGATAGGATATACATCTTTGCTCCATGATGCATTAATTAAGACATGATAGAAGATGTGATTTGGTGATGGGGTTTGGGAATGGGCCGGCCACTGTTTAAGATATGGGATTAATTTATTGGGTGAAATTTTTCCTTTGTATGGAATGGATTAAATGAGTGTGCAGGAATTGTTTTAAGGGATTGATAAATTAATATATATAAATACTCATTTGGTTGCTTTGTGGGAATGAGTGAATGCTGATGTTTTAAATTTGGCCGAGCTCATCAATCATTTCTTTTTCCAGTGAGCTTTTTCTTTCTTGTGGCCGAGCTCAATCTTTGATGGCAAGCTCCATTTTTCATCAAAGTATTCATGAAAAATCCTTGTGCAAAATTCCTCCATAAATGGCAATCTCCTAAACCCCAAAGAGACAACTATTCTACACTATTCTACAGCAAATCTTGGACGCGTCGGCCAGCCAACTTCGCGTCCGAGTTGCCTCGGTATTGAGGTGGGAGCCCGTAAAAGATACAGGCGATGTGGTGCCCTTCCGGCAAGGAGGCGACGACCGGAGGATCCGCGGGAGATCGGGACGACGACGAGAAGACCGGAGGACTCGGATCACTCGGTATATCTCTAACCCGTCTTGTAGTTAGCTAGACCTAGTTTAATGGCCCGATCCGGGGTTTAGTGCGCGGTGGTGCCGGTTTGCTAAGTTCGCAAAATTAAAGTTTATTACCGCTTCCGCATTTGGCCGTCGGATTGACGGCCGGGGCGCCGCCGTGCACTTACATAAATATCAGAATAGAGAGCAAGCTCTAGGCCATACTTTTGTCCAAGTTTCAATCTTCACTCTACATTTTTGTTTTAGTTCTTGTACATAATAGATAGGTTTAATCTTGAGCTCTTTAATTTTATCTCATCTTGCAAGCTCTTAATTGAGCTTGCAAGGTTAGATTTTAGTAATTGAGTTCATTATCTTTTACTCTCATTTTGAACTTGAATGAAACTTTCATTTTTTTGCACTTGGATTCTTAGTATTTCTTTAACTTTACTTTCTTGCAATTTCATTTCTTGCAAATTACTTACTTGCATTGTTGTTTTCTTTCATCTCTTCTCTTATGTATTATCTTTTGATGTTGGTTATGAATTGTGAATAGTGGATATTGTTAGGGAAAGAGAGTAGTTGAGTAAGTTAAAGTTTTCTTTTGCTCATTTCCTTTGCCCGATACTTACTAATTGAACTCCGCCCAAGCCTCACGCAAGCGCTCCGTTCGGCACCCAACCCTACAACGGTATCAGTGATCCCTAAACATGACTGATTGCATTTGGTTTGGCCGGAGGCGAAAGTTAAGAGACAAGAACGGACGGAAAAGAGTCAATAAGCCGTATTTCACAAATACCATGCTTAAACACCCTAATCCACGTTATTGCCGATTACTACTAGCTTCAATAGTCAAGTTAGGTACAAAGAAATGAGTACGGATATTTCCTAAGTCACACTAACCTCTCTTTATCCCTAACAACCGTTTCATTGCATATACAAACACATAGGTTAGAAATGAACTATTCGGACCTTCGGCTTAACTCTTGAAAACAAGAACTTAAAACGCACCATCTCCCTGCGGACGACCCGTACTCATCACGGCTAGCTACACGGGACGCCGTCTTGATTGCGGTTAACTTTAAAACTTAAGATACGATACGTTAAATCTCTTTCAATCAAATACCATAAACTTTTAAAAGCTAGGTTTTTATCACTAAAACACTCCAACAATTAAAATACATGTTCATAAAAACTCTAAATATTATAAATCACCGTTGAAGTTATTTTTAAACAATATTAAAGTATTTTTCATAAAACCCCTCGAGAGATGCAAACAATATAAATACAATGTAAACAACAAAATAACAAATATTTAAGGACCCTAGATTAATATAGGTTTAAGCGATATCATTTCTCTTGAACCCCAGGGAGCTGGAGAAAGTGAGTGCTTGCCAATTTAGGTTAGAAAAGCTTAACGGAGTTATCAATGGCAATTGTCTTGGAAAAAGACACAAATCATGTCGTCCTTATGCAGCAGTTGCCCGATTACTCATGAACTAATCCTTTCATATGATTCTGACTCCAACCTGAATCCAAACTCAAATCAGAATCCAAAAATCAAACACGAACTTGAATCTTTGATCATGAACCTGAACACTCAAATTCAAACATCAAATTCAAACTTGAATACTTGACTCGACTTGACCGAACCATGGTTATAACTTGACATGAACTTGACATGAATACCTAAACACATAATTATATCTTGAACATGAATCTGTACATTTTATATCCATGGATTTGGTCAAGACCTGTAATCTTAATCTATACAATACAATATGCGGGGATAAAGGGGTAGATTGGTACAGAATGTATATCGTGGCACGAGAGGTCACTTTAAAAGACACCTATATGAATTCGCGTGCCGTTGTCCCGTGGATTATGACGAGGCCTTGTACTACATGTTACCATAGTCCACAGGGTAAGATGGACTCCTCTAGTATACATGAATACTTTCTTTATCAAACTACAAATAATCACGTTAGAATAACTATCTTATACCGGTAAATAAACATGCTTAGATACTCTCTTATATAACCGTACATGTTCACTTTTACTTGGTTTTTCTTCATTTTATATACTATCTTCTTTAACTTCTTTGGGGACTTACCGAGCGCTAGTTCGCTGATGACATTCCTCTATGTTCTTTCTTTGGAATGTTCGTCAGGAGGATCAGATTCGGAGGAGATGGAGCCGGGCCCGGAAGACTTGGACCAGTTCGCTTCTCAGCCTGATTTTTAGCTCCCGCTTATATTTACTTCCAGTATGCCATTGTTTAGGCATTTGCTTTATCATAGTATCTTTTATTTCCAGACAGTTGTATGTAAAGTTGAATGCAAATAAAGTTGCTGTTTCATTTTATAACTCTTGTTATTCTTGCACTTTGTTATATTGCTATTTATTCTTAACGCATTTTCATAGTAAATATGTTGCGAGCTTTCCATGTCACCGTTTCTGTCTACTGTGAAGCGGGGCGTGACACGTACTAGACTTAGAGTCCGTAATGGCTGTTGGGTGAGTACGCGACTGGAGGTCCATACTAGTGCCGTGCGTGTACGTGACACGAGGTGTCCATACCAATCATTGTGCGGGTGCGAGAACGAGATGTCCGCACCGGTGCTATGTTTGTACGGGACTAGATGTCCGTACTATTGATATTCCATTGCTATGTGTTTGGGTACGTAGATTAGATATCCGTACCGATCATTATTATGATATGATATAATGGAATATTTGATGGTTATCGTACGAGGTGAGATTCCATACAGGATTATATAATGAGGATAGATGATGATGATTAGCCGGATATGGCCCCATTTTACTTGACTAGCGGAGTCTTACTATTTTACCCATTTGGGAGATTATGCATATATGTCGGTATTATCCACTTTCTAAAAACAACGATTCGTTTCATATTTTTAAAAAGTGATAATGAAAGGGTGTGCTACGTGGATTTCAAAAGGGGTATATATATGTGTTTTAAAATATCGTAGCCTCCTTATTTTCAAACAACGTTTCGTTCTACTTTAAAAACATATAAGTGAGAATATTAGAACGAATTACCTATTTACTGTTCTTTTACGCTGCGCTTATTTTACATGTCATTCGCTCGCGCTTTATTATCTTATTCTTTATACTACGTTTTATGATTTCTTCTACGCATCATATATTGTTGATATTATACCTCAGTGGTATGGGACACTGATATATAGGTATGATATACGACTATACTTATATTACTGACTTATTGTCATGCCCCGCTTCCCAGCAGACGGAAACCGTGACGTAGCAGGCCCGCAACGTTTTTACTAAGAAATAAATACGTTAAGTGTAATTAAGCAATATATAAAATGAACAAGACACTACTACAAATAAGGGTTGCCCCTACGGATTTATCCGTAAGGGCAACCCACTGCCCCTACGGATATATGCGTAGGGGCGAAAAAATACCCCGTAGGTGCAAAGGCCGCAGGTACAAGTTGAGGCCCTGAACTTGCCCCTGCGGACAAATTCTTGCCCCTACGGATTTATGTGTAGGTTCTGTTGCCCCTACGGATTAATCCGTAGGGTATAAGATTTTATATTATTTACGGTTTTTTTTAATATATTACATGTACCTACGGATATAACCGTAGGTCCATGTACTACCCCCTACGGATATATGCGTAGGTACTTTTCCGTAGGGGCAAAATATCAGGATTCCTGATATTTTGCCCCTACGGATAACTTCGTAGGGGAGCGGCAGTGTCCTCTACGAATATGTCCGTAGGGGCACTCCCAACCCCCTGGCACTGAGATCAGGAGGGAAATATCAGTTACTGCTGATATTGTGCCTCTACGGATTTATCCGTAGGGGCAACATATATACCTACGGATTAATCCGTAGGTACATATTGTTTGTATTTTTTTTTAAAAATGGGCTGCTTGATTTTTTCCCGCCCTGTGCACAATAATATATACATCAAACAAATCATATATTGCAGTATTCATAATCACATCTCACGCATATATATAATATACAAAAGAAACCCAAAAACTGAATATGATATAAATACAAACCAATATCAATATCGTTTCAAAATGTAGTACAATGTGTATGATATAAATAAATACATGTTTCAAAAAATAAGAACCAAAAAGCTACCCTAGTTCGGTCCAGCTCCACTTCTGAATAACGATAGAATAACGCGCGCCTGCTCCTCGGTCAATAAACTCTGCAATTCGCCGCGAGCGGGAGTCTGAGCGGCATGTGGAGCTGGCGATGTGGTCTGCGCAGCCGCTGTCGAGGTAGTCGCTTGCGGAGCCGCGGCTGCGGGAGTCTGAGTGGGCGGTGGAGCTACAGGAGCTGTCTGCGGAACCGCAGCCGATGTAGTGGCTTGCGGAGCCGCAGCCGAAGGAGATGCATGTGGAGGCTCGGCCGATGTACCCTGTCGCGTCTGGACCTAACGTGTGTAATAAGCGTGTAAAAACTGTGTATTATTCGAATTCGTATCATTATTAAGTTATTTCGAAACCCCGTTTGGATATCTAGTTTGTTGTTTATTTTAATTACATCTGTATGTATGATTAATCAAACTTAAGTCTAAAACCAAATAAGCTCAAGCTACGTACTAATTATGGATATGTTGATATCTATATAATATGACATGATATTTTACTATAAAGCAGTATACATACCAGCATCTCCTTCAACTCCTGAACGGTGGCCCTCAAGCTCTCCAGTTCCTGATGGACATGTCGGTCACTGGAGACGGAGGAAGTAACCGCCGGGGTGGAGTCCAACCTCATATGGGCCCTGCTAGGGCCCAGTCCCCGGCCTCTCTCCCAACCTCCGTGTTACCCTCCGTGTGCGGCGTCCAGAACTGGGGTTAGCAGCCTCGGATCGCTCTGTCCGGTAAAATCGATCCCCGAGGCCTGGGCCTGCTCAACCACCCGCTCCTACACCCACATTAAGCAGTAAAGTATAAGTATAAGATTTAAACTTGAACCTTCCAAAACTAAAATTTCAAATTTAGGTAGAAAAAATATTAACACTTACGCGGTACTCCTGGGTAGCGACGTCGGGATATCGAAGCTCGCCCGTGGCGGGATCTGTCGAGGTGCCGTGGACGGCAAGATATGCGGACAGCACGCTCGGTGTACCACCTGACGCCACGGTCCGAGATGTTTGCAATATTAGAAAGTAACTCTTAATATTAGAAATATTAGAAAATAACTCTTAATATTGCAGAATATCATAAAGGTCGGTCTATTGTAATTTACCGATAACTCCATAGCTCGAGTAATGTTCCTCGAGCCACCTGTGTAAGTGGGGCGATCCCTCTTCGCCGACTTCCTGTTCTCTGTATTCTGAGCGGCCTGTTTCTGCACAACGCATTAACATTTAGTTTTCTAATTAAGAAACACAAAGAAATAAATTATATCATAAATAATGAATTACATTTAAAATACATACCTGTTTGCGTTGGGAGTCGAAATAAGCGCACAATAAAGGCCATGTCTCTACGTCGACTCTCACAAACGCCGGAGATAGGAGGGCCGCTCTCTCTGCCTTGGGGGTCGCCATCCACAGGGAGTAGCAGTCGGCCTTCAGCTCATTCCTGTTGTATCGGACCTTGGCCTGCATGTTCTTCATCAGGCCATTGTACAGAGCATGAAGGTCGAGCACCCTTCCCGGGTGATCAGGGTCGGCTACAGGCTGAAAATCGTAATCCAACTGAAAATACAAAAAAACATTGTTATTAGATTGCAAGTGTTAATAATAAATATATTGGATAGATCAAACGAAAATATATATTAATACATACCCGAGCCTGATCAAAGAAGAGGGCAAATGAGCGCTGGTGCTGCTCGCCCCACTCAACGTGAAGTGGATAGTTCTTCACGAGCCGGCTCTCGTCCCCCAAATACCGGCCGAACCTCTCGGCATGAGGACCGGTATAGCGATAGTCAAGGGTAAAAAAAAGGGGGAATGCTGCCTCCCCCCTAGCTCTGTCAGGCCTCAGCCTATGAGACTGATTCGGGCCTCGAGTCCCCCTCTGGGGATGGGGAGGCCCTGCGTCTGCACGAAATATCAAGACAATCAATAATAAGACAAAGTTGTATTAAGAAATCAAGGTTAAACGAAAATTCAAGTGTCATATATACCTCCGGTGACTATCGCATGAGCCTGGGCCCGGGCAGCAGGACGAGCGGGACGATAGTTCCTCCGGTGAGGAACAACCGGGGTCCCGGATGCGGACGCATCCCCTCCAACTAGAAAATAAACATCGACGCTAAATTTCCATGAAGTTCATATTTATTCTATAGAGCATATGTAAAATGAATAAATATTTTAAATTTATTCATACTAACCTGCAGACGATGCGGAGGGTATGGAAGCGGCAGGAGTGGCCCCTACGGAAGATGTGGACGCACCACCTATAATTAGACAATTAAAAATAGATTATATAAGTAATTGCAAAAAGAATGCGTAGATAAATAATATAACGTTCTAAATCAATATGCATGCACTATAGGATATATAAACATACCCGCAGGTGCGGTGGTGTCACCACATACAGCTAGACAATAATAAAAATTGCTAAGTAAGAGCAAAAGGAATGTGTGTATTTATTATATAGCATTCTAAATCAATATACATACACTATATGATATATAAACATACCTGGAGGAGCGGGGGTGGCCTCTGTCCCAGATGTGGACGCATCACCAACAACTAGACAATCAAACATTGACAGTATAAGTAATTTTGACATAAACAGGCATGAATATCTGTAATATTACATTCAAAATGGATATGCGTGCAGTATACCTGAAGGTGTGGCAAAATCCACACGGAAGGAGGCATCCGAAAGGGTCTCCGATCTAGGTGCAAGACCGGCCCTCTAAAGCTCCCTACGGAGCTCTCCGGGCGGCAGAACCGCTCTGCCTCTGCCTCTGCCTCTGCCTCTACCGCGGCTGGAGCTCCTGCCGTCCCTCGCTGCTCCCGACAACGTCATCAAATCTAGATAAACGGTTCGTGGACGCATTAGACAATCATTAAAAGTATTGACTATATATGTATAAAGCGTAAAATGTGAAGTAATAATATAACATTACTGATAACCTTTTTCGTTTCGTGGGCGCATCATACATATCTACTTGGATTTCATCGTCGATGTCATTTCTAACCCACGTAGCTTCATGATCGGTCGAAGACAACCCGTCCTTCGAAACAGACGGTCGGAGCACTTTAAGCCTTCTCTCTTCTTCGTCCTCATCGCTGTCCTCGTATTCTGGGACATCGTAGACATCTCTGGATTTCCATCGGCATACAACACTCCACCCCGGATGCTTCAAACACTGTGCGTAGTATACTTGGAACGCTTGGTTCGGAAAGATAAACGGATCATCCTGACCGTAAAATCGAAGTGTGTTCACACTGGTCAATCCATATTCATCTTTCCAAGTCCTAAGACTGCTTCTCCACCTGTCCGTATCGGTTCGCGGATCGTACCAAGTACACTGGAATATATAAAAGGGTTCTGATCGTCCGGGATAGTGGATGCCGAGTATACAATTTAAGTACCCATAGTAAATCACACCGTCCGATCCTACCGTCGCAATCCCACTATTCTGAGTGGTTCTAGATGTTTCTATATCCTTAACTTCGAATTTGTATCCAAGGACACCAAATCCTTTGTAATATGCAACCTCCATACTAGGAAATTGAGCTAAACATCTTGAATCACTCTCAAATGATGCAGACAAGTTCGGATCGTGGATCTAACAAAACAAATTTTACGACAAATACATAACGATACAAGTTTAGATTAAAACTGATAGCAATAAAATGTTATTCGAATAACTTACATGATCTGTGACCCAATCATAAAAATTATCCTGATGGTATTTTTCCAAACGTTCTTCGTTCCAATCAGGATGCCCCTCACGTACCTCGTTAAAATGAGTTCTGTTTTCGACAAATAATTGTGACATTAATATTATGTCATTTCATACACACACAAACACAGATATAACAATTAATCCAAAAGAACTTACTCTCTAATTTGTTCAAGACATGCGCAATTAAGAAAGATAAACCGGTATATCTTGTTGATAAACATAGTGTCTATCCTCTTATACTCGGCTTTACCATATGGCCCGTCTTGAATTCTTCGTGGTCGGTTAAGCCTTGTCTCAATGTTCTCGTCCAGATAGCGGGAACAAAATGTGGTTGCTTCATCAAGAAGATAACCTTGCATGATAGAACCCTCTGGTCGATTTTTATTGCGTATATACTTCTTAAGAGTGTAAAGGTACCTAATGAGAATATGTTGAATAAATAAATACGGGCATACAGGACAACAATAAATTTATAAATTGCGCGAAACGAAAAATTACACGTACCTCTCGACGGGATACATCTATCGATATTGTACCGGTCTGGCTAACTTCGCCTCAGTTGCAAGATGAACCGTCAAGTGTATTATGATATCGAAGAATGACGGTGGGAAAATACGCTCAAATTTGCAAAGTATCAACGCAATAGAATTTTCTAGTTTATCCAGCGTCGCAACCTCCAGTGTTTTAGCACACAACTCCCTGAAAAAACAACATAGGTCGTTGATTACTAGACCAACCGAGGCCGGGAGAGAAGTCCTGAGGGCTAATGGAAGAAGATGCTCCACGATAACATGGTGATCATGACTTTTCAGCCCATCGATCTTGCCCTTCACAATTTTTATTTTCTTGCTGAATGATCCTGAGAAACCTGTGGGGACTTTCAAATCATGCAACACCTACATGAATCTTTTCTTCTCCGGTTGTGACATATGATAAGCGGCATTGGGAAGTACAAACTTGCCCGGTTTACCCGCTACCGGTTTAGGGTGCAGTTCACTTCTTATTCCCCACTCTTGTAGATCCATCCGAGCATTCATGTTGTCTTTCGATTTCCCGTCTTTACACAGAAGCAAGTTAAGTATGTGCTCTGATACTCCCTTCTCTATATGCATGACATCCAGACAATGACGCACTGAATTTGTAGACCAGTACGGAAGCTCGAAGAAAATGCTTAACTTGTTCCAATATTGTGGTTTGATCTGTTTCGTCGGATCCATCCCGAAGGTCACGTTATTGTAACCATCCCATTTAGCAGTCACGTCCTCTCCGGACAATGGGGATAGAGGTCTAAGAAGCTCCTGATGACCATCAAAGTGAACCGTGTCTAACCTATAGGGGTGGTCTGGAGGCAGAAAACGTCGATGGCCGCAATAACAAACCTTCCTGCTAAAATTCAAAAATTTTGATGTTGTGTGTTCATGGCAATGAGGACATGCTTTGTGACCATGTACAGACCAACCTGATAGCATTTCATATGCAGGAAAGTCATTAATTGTCCACATTAAAGCCGCACGCAGTATGAAGGTTGTATTTGCGTTTGAATCATATGTCTCTACACCATCAATGAACAAAGTTTTTAGCTCCTCGATCAGAGGTCGGAGATAGATGTCGATATTGTTCCCCGGTGAGTTTGGTCCGTTGATAAGAAGAGGCATCATAAAGTATGATTGGTCCATAGCCAACCAAGGCGACAGATTATAAATTATCATTACAACGGGCCATGTACTATGACTTCCAGCCATATAGTTGAATGGGCAGAAGCCATCGGTAGCCAGTCCGAGCCGGACATTGCGAGGATCGCTACTGAATATTGCGTGTCTCCTATCGAAATCCTTTCATGCCGGTGAATCTCTTGGATGGCTCATTTTTCCATTTTCGCTTGGAGGAGCACGGTGATGCCAAATCATTGCCTCGGCTGTTTTCTTGCACCTGAATAGCCTCTGTAGCCTCTGTGTTATGGGAAAATATCGTGCTATCTTCACAGGTATATCAGGCTTCTTATCAGAATCTTTCAGTTTATACCTGGCCTCTCCGCATGTTGGACACTCTTTCAAATCTGAATTCTCTTTCCGGTACAACACGCAATTTTTAGGACATGCTTGAATCTTCTCGCACTTTAGACTCAAATCAGACATCATCTTCTGGGCTTCGTACCAGCTTTCGGGCACATTATTTCCCGGAGGCATAGAATCTTTCAAGAACGAAAGAAGCATTGTGAATGACTTGTTGCTCCATCCATTTAGGCACTTAATCTGGAAAAGTTGGACGAACCATGAGAGGGTGGAATACTTCGCATTCTCATAAATTGGTTTCCTAGCATCATTCATGAAATTTTCATATTTATCCGCACGCGGTCCTTGACCGGAAGGAATGTCATTTTCGGTACGAATAGATTCACCTAGGGCAGCCTCTACCATATCCTCCATTTCTTCTGATGGAAATAAATTTCCGTCTCCTGCCGTATTACCGAATTCTTCTTCTTCTCCTGCCGCATTATCGTGTTCTCCTTCTTCTTCTACCGCAGTACTGCATTCTTCTCCTTCCCCGTGATATTTCCAAGTTGAATAAAGTCTAGTAAACCCATGTTTTACAATATGAAGCTCTGCCAATTCTACCTTCTGCCAGTACTTATTGCCACATCTATCGCACGGACAGAGAATCTTCTCTATTATGATCTTATTATGTGCGCGTGCAATTCAAGGAAAGCAGCAACTCCTGTGACAAACTTAGGTTGCATACGTTGTTTCCAATCCACATACATCCAGTCCTTAACTCTGACGTACTCATGGGCCATGTTAGACTGAATAACATATAAATTGTAGATTATGCTGACTATATTGAGAAATATAAGAACGAGATAGTTACTGACAAAGGAGAAAATCCGTGTATATGTTTTGTGTGCGTTTGTCGTTGAAAAGAATAAATTATTGCACGTATGTTAACCGATAGACGGGGACTAAGTGGCGCTTTTAGTTTCATATATGAGTATCGATGGGAATATGAAAGTTTCATATTATCATCGAGTATCATATATTGGTTTTAACCTGAATATCTCGAATCACTCTCTAATTATGCGTTTGTTGTGCATTCGTGTTATATGTGTAACATGATTTTAAACCATTGAGATCAAGATTGATAGAACTGATCATCCTACATTGCAATAGCATTCATCAACCAAAAACTATTATTGCAATGGTATTCATCTATAACAATCAACAATTAAAACTATAAATGTAGGATACTGATATCATAAAGCGTTATACGCAACATTGATAGAACTGATAAATAAAAAAACAAAACACAAATCGTATCAAGATTTAACAACTTTGATTATGTCATATACGCGGGCCGATATTTTCATATTAGCCAATAGGCAAAAATAGATTGCGGTCTGAATATGGCATATTGGCAGATGTTACCTATATGCATGCATGCATGTTGTCTCCCCATTTTTTCATAAATCAAACCAACTACATACATCAAACTAGTCCATGCCACCAATCGGAAACTCCACTATGTCTTTGAATTATTATTTTTCCAAATAACATTGAGCACCTATTGACATTGTCCCATCCAACAAATTTGTTGTGCTTACCTCGACCTTCATCTAGATTTCACATGCCATACATATTAGATGAGTAATATAGTTATAAATTATGGTATTTTGTTGTCATCAATCCACCTAACCCTAACCCCAACCTAACCCTAGCCCCAGCCCCAGCCCCAGCCCAGCCCCGCCCCGCCCTAACCCTAACCCCAGCGCGGCCAGCTAAACCCCAACACCAACCCTAAGGCAAACCCTAACCCCAGCCCCAGCCCCAGCAGCAGCCGAACCCCAACCCTAACCCTAACCCCAACCCCGACCCCGACCACGACCCCTGCCGAACCCTAACTCGCGCACGCAACCCCAGACCCAGCCATGAACCCTAAGCCCAAAATAATCAAAAAAATCTTTAATTTACCTGAAGATTTACTCACCTGAACGGCGGTGGCGACGACCTGAACGGCGGTAGCGACGACGAGAACGGTGGTGGCGACGAGAATGGCGATGGCGACGAGGAGAATGGCGGTGGCGATGACGAGAACGGCGTGGCGATTTGGGGATTTTTTCGCGCGCGATCAAGAGAGAGAGGAAGAAAGTGAGCGTAGGCGATCGATCTGTGCCTTTATTAAATCGATATTTAGTTGCCCCTACGGATTTGTCCGTAGGTCCTTAGTTTGCGGCTCCGTAGGGGCAAACACCAAATTAAGAATTAATATTTTTATTCTTGGATGTCTGGGCCCGTAGGGGCAACCTTTTAGCCCTACGGATTAATCCGTAGGGCCTAGTTAAATCTGCACCTACGGATTTCAATATCCGTACGGGCAACCCCCTATTTTACTAGTGAGAATGACAAGTGATATAAAATAAACATCAAATTTATTTACATTCAACTTTACAAACAATTGTTTGAAAAGAAAAAATACAATGAGTAAAGCAATGCCTAAACAGTGGCATACAAAATGAAAGTGCAGGTGAACTAGTAGTCAGGCTGAGTGGTGAGATGGTCCAAGTCCACCTGGCTAGGCTCGATCTCCTGAAAGTCCGGCCCTCCTGACAAACATTCCAAAGAAAGAAATAGAAAGGAATGTCGTCAGCGAACTAACGCTTGGTAAGTCCCAAAAGATGAAAGAGAATACAATATAAAAAATGAAATGAATAGGTAAATTGTATTTGATTGATTACTGATATATGATAGTTATTCTAACGTGGTTATTTATAGTTTGGTAAAAAAGGTATTCATGTATACGAGAGGAGTCCATCTTACCCCGTGGACTATGGTAACATGTAGTATAAGGCCCCGTCATAACCCACGGAACGACGGCACATGAATTCATGTAGGTGTCTTTTAAGTGACCTCTCGTACCACGATATACGTTCCGTACCAATATACCCCTTTATCCCCGCGTAATGTATTATATCTATTATATTTACAAGTCTTGCCGAAACCAAGGATACAATTTGTTCAAGTATTCATGTTTAGGATATAGTCAAGTATTCAAGTAGTCATGTCAAGTTATAACCATGGTTCGGTCAAGTCAGGTCAAGTATACATGTTTGATATTGATATTTGATTTCAATTATTCATGTTCATAATCAAGTATTCATGTTTGATTTTGGATTCAGATTTGAATTGGACTCAAACCGACTCAGACACTTGTACTGATTTAACTCTGGAATTTTTAGGTTCGAGAATCATCGGCAACTGCTGTACATGGATAACATGATTTGTGTCTTTTTCCAAGACAATTGCCATTAATAACTTCGGTTAAGTTTTCTAACCTGAATAGACAAGCACTCACTTTCTCCGGCTCTCTGGGGGCTCAAGAGAATTGATCCCTCTTAAACCTATATTTACTAAAGTCCTTAAATAACGTTTTATATATCTCGAGGGGGTTTTATGAAAAATATTTTTTTAATATAGTTAAAAAGTAAATCTCGAGGGTGATTAGTATTACTTAGGGTTTTCATGAGCATGGATTTTAAGTATTTGGTATTTTAGTGATAATTACTTAGCATGGAAAGTTCATGGTATTTTATTGAAAAACTTGTCCTTTTTGGTATCTTGATGGTATTTTATTGTCATTTCTTAATCTTTCATTTTTAGAAAAATATCATTTCATTATATTTTGAAAATATGGATTTATAATTTTATATAATTTTTTTTAAAAAAATAATTTTATTTTATTTAGAAAATTCGTATTTCTTAAAAACGTATTTAAATCCTCTCGAGATCGAATGCTCCGTGAGGAGGTCCACATCTCGCTCCACTAGTTTAAGGAAGTGCGATAATCCGCACCATCCGTTAGTGGGTCCCCTAACAAGGGTTGTGGATGTATAATTGCAAAGGAAATGAAATACTGTTTTACAAGAAATCCGGTTTTTAAAGTATATGGCATTTTTTTGTAATGCTATTCTTCGAACCAAAAATGCATAGAAATAGGTATCGTGCTATGTAACCAAGTGTGAGTATGGGATAGGTCGTAACCCCATGATGTTTTCCTAAAAGTATTGTTAAGACGATTAGTCGAAAATGTGTTATAACAAAGTTCACGGTATTTTAATGTAAAAGTTCAATTATGATTGTTTTACTTGAGATTCTTGGTTAAAATTTATTCTAAACATTAGTATTAAGATTACAAGTGAAGTGGTAAAATTGGTTTGACCAAATGATAAAAGAAAATGGAGTTATAGGTTTTAGAAAAGATGATATCGGTAATAACTGCACTTTTACCGATATTTGATTTAAAAGGAGTATCAATGAAAAGGAGAAGAATTGGGAGAGATTTACGGTTTAGAAACTTCAAAAAAAGGTTAAAGAAGGGAGGATGATCTTCGTGGCGTTGCGGGAGCTCCAGAATTGGCTTCGATCTTCGCCGGAACCAACTTGCTCGCTAACTCCACTTTACTTCACTTGCACTAGGAACTTTTTAGAGAGTTTTGGCTTGAATTTTCAGAATGGTGCTGAGCCAAGGTAGGGGGTGGTATTTATAATGGATAATTAGGGTTTGGGAATTAAAAATGTGGATTAAAAGTATTAAAATTGTGTTTAATTATGAAATGAAAGGTCTCTGTTTGATTGCAGGAAAATCAAACAGTGCAGAGGGGTTAGGGGTAGCTGAAGAGTCGTGTATGCAGAGCCCGGGCTTCATTGGCCTTGATCTGATCGTCGGCGCCGGTTTTTGAGAAATATTGGCCGGTCGATCTTGAGTCTCTGGCCTCGAGATTCATGCCATCTGATCAGCTCTATATCTACGCCATTTCCACATGTTTGATTTTTCTGAACTTTTCATTTCCCCGTGTATTGCACATGCAACTTTTGAGCTTCCTAAAACTTTAAAAAAATTCTGAAAAAAATAATTGTGTCTGATGGGAATCGAACACACATGCTACATCACAGCAGTGGAAGGCTTTACCAATGAGCAACAAATTGTTTCTTAATGTTATTTCACAAAAGTGACTTATAACTCAAACTCAGGCTGTAAAACTCTGATCTTGTATGCTAATAGAAAATTTTCCGTACAAAGATTTCAGAGTCATTACATTCTAACCTCTTTATAAAAATTTCGTCATCGAAATTTACATTTACGTAGGGACTAATTTTCAAATAGGTAAGGGTATCTTACATGCATGTCTTCTTCTCGTTCCCATGTTGATTCTTCCGGCGAATCATTTCTCCACATCACTCGGACTAAGTTTACTTCCTTGTTCCACAATGTCTTCACCTTTCGGTCCAGCATCTCAACGGGTTGTTGCTCGCAGGTTAGATCAGTCTGTACTGTGAGCTCTGAGTGATCAAGTATGTGGCTGGGGTTGCTCACATATCGTCGTAGCTGGGATATGTGGAACACATTGTGCACTCTTTCCAATGAGGGTGGTAGTGCTAAACGGTATACCACTTCTCCAACTCGTTCGAGTATGTCGAACGGTCCTATGTATCTTGGACTTAGCTTACCTCTCTTGCCAAAGCGGATCACTCCTCTGTTTGGAGAGATCTTTAGGAATACATGGTCTCCAGGTTAGAACTCCAGATGTCGACGCTTTGCATCTTCCTAATGCTTCTGTCGGTCTTGGGCTATGCGCATTCTTTCCCTGATCATGCAAACTACGTCTACAATTGCCATGATCATCTCCGGTCTAAGGAGGTCACGATCTCCAACGTCATCCCAACTTAGTGGTGAACGACGCTTTCGTCCATAGAGCGCTGCGAATGGTGCCATTCCAATACCTGCATGATAGCTGTTGTTGTATGAAAACTCCACAAGGTGTAGGCGATCTTCCCACGAACTTTTGAAGTCTAACATACAAGCTCTTAGCATGTCTTCCAGAATCTGAATTGTTCGCTCGGACTATCCGTCCGTTTGTAGATGATAAGCTGTGCTGAAATTCAGACTCGTTTCCTGCCTAGCTTGTAGGCTCTGCCAAAATTGGGATCGGAATCTTATATCACGATCGGAGACGATGCAAACAGGTACTCCATGTAATCTCATGATCTCCTGCATGAGTTCATGGGTATCAAATATAATATATCTTGAAGGTTTAAATCTTACTTTAGATTTATGCTTACCTCCATATACTTCTTTGCTAACGTCTCGGTTGATTGGCCAACTCGAAAGGGAATAAAATGAGCCGACTTGATGAGTCGATCCACAATAACCTATATTGTGTCGTTACCCTTCGTGCTGCGAGGAAGGGCAGTCACGAAGTCCATGGTAATGTGCTACCATTTCCATTTGAGGATTGGTAACGGCTGAAGTAGACCGGCAGTTCTGTAATGTTCAGCCTTCACTTGCTAACACACCAAACACTTGGCTACGCTTCTAGCTACTTCGCGCTTCATTCCATGTCACCAGTAGTGTTTCCGTAGATCCTTGTACATCTTTGTACCACCGAGGTGTACAGAATAAGGAGAGCTGTGAGCTTCTTTCATCAACTCTTCTCGAACAGAGCCATTTGGTATACATAATCGACTTCCATATCGCAAGGATTTATCTTCGTGGATGATGAAGTCAGTTTGAAGTCCACTTTCTACTTGTTCCCGGATCTTTTGTAGGTTGGCATCATTTACTTGAGCTTCCTTGATCTGATTGACAAGAGTGGACTGGACTTGTAAGTTCATCAAATATGAAGCGTTACCTGGCATAACTACTTCGATCGCCAATCCGTGCAATCATTGAAAATCCTTCAATGAATCATCGGTAGTATCCTGCTAATCCCAAGAAACTTCGTATATCATTCACTTTCTTTGGTGTCGGCCACTCGCTGACAGCTGACACCTTAGCCGGATCTACTGAGATTCCTTCGCCTGAAATGATATGTCCAAGAAATCCGACTTGATCTAGCCAAATTCACACTTGCTGTACTTGGCGTAGAGCCGATGTTGTCGCAATGTCTCCAGGACAATCCGTAGGTACTCGACATGTTCTTTCCAATTCTTTGAATACACCAGGATGTCGTCGATGAAGATGACAATGAACCTGTCTAAGTACTCTTGGAAAACTTGGTTCATCAGGTTCATAAATATGGCAGGTGCATTGGTCACTCCAAATGGCATTACGAGATATTTATAATGACCATAGCGAGTCCTAAACGCCGTCTTCGGAATGTCAGACTCTTTGACCTTCACCTGATGATAACCCGAACGAAAATCTTGCTTCGAAAATACAAAAGACCCACTTAACCGATCGAACAGATCATCGATGCGTGGTAGTGGATACTTGTTCTTGATCGTCACTTCGTTCAGAGCTCGATAATCTACACACATCATGTATGAACCTTCTTTCTTCTTCACCAGTAATATCGGAGAACCCCAGCTTGAAGTACTGGGACGAATCCAACCTTTCTTTAGGAGTTCGTCCAACTGAATGTGGATCTCCTTCAATCCTTCTGGACTTAGCCGGTACAGAGCTTTGATTACAGGTTGCGCACTAGGTTGTAAATCGATGCCGAATTCAAGAGCTCGATCGGGAGGCGAACCTGATATATCTTCCGGAAATACATCCTCAAACTCTCGATCTACCTCTGGCTTCGATTCTTCCGCTTGCAATGCTGTAACCACTACCTTCTTTGGTTTTGCCTTGTAGACGCTAGGTTCCAAGGTACGGTCTCCACTATTGAAATAAAATATTGGATGATCTGGTATTCAAACACTACGTTCCTTTGGCGACAGTCGATGGTAGCGAAGAAAGTTCCCAGCCAGTCCATTCCCAAGACTACGTCGAAGTTCGGTATGTCCAGCACCTTGAAGTCCGCATAAAATTCTCTACTGCAGACGTCCACTGGACATAGATCATATCCCAAAGTTGCTTTTAGAACGCCGTTCTCTGAACTGATATTCCAGCTGGATACGAACGGTTTAACTGGAATGGCATGAGTTCGGACGAACCGTTGCGATATAAAGCAATGTGATGTCCCAGTGTCGAAGAGTGCTAGAGCAGGTAGGAAGGCTACTAGTATAGTACCTAAGTTGTGTGAGTTTGAGTTTAGATATAGGAAAAGTATAGTGATATACAAGGATTGAAAAAGGTTTGAAAGGATTGGGAATTACCAGAGATGACTTGGCCTGTGGCTTCGGCCTCCTCGACCATCATTGTGAAAGCTTGACGTCGTGTTACATTCCTCCTTACTATAGGCACATTCCTCAGTTCTTGCGGCACGTTTCTCTGCCCTTGAGGTATGTTTCTTTATGCCTGATGGAATTGACGTTGAGGCTGTGCAGGTGGTCCACGTGGAGCTGGTGCAGGGAGAGCTAAGCGAGGTGCAGGAGCCTGAAGGCCGCTACGGAACTATGATTGCGGGTTTGGGTGCTGGAGCTGTGTTGAAACGGTATGGACATGCTCCTATGGCGTGAGTGGAAGCGCCACAAACTAAACACAGGCCATTTGCACGCCTGCATTCCTTCGCCAGGTGTCCCGTCCTCTTGCAATAGAAACAAAAGTCTGGACTGGACCGGTTAAATGATCCTCCCGGTCTCCTGGGTGCAAAGGTCGGCCGAGAAGAGGCTTCTTCTGTCATCTGTGTGGCAGGGCGTTTCACACCGGCAATTTATGGTCTGCCCTTCTTCTTCACAACTGCCTCATAGCGTCGGGCAACCTTCAAAGCAAACTGATGGGTGGGGAAATCCCCTGTAGCGAGTGCAGCTTGGATTTACGGGTCCAGCACTTACCGAAATCGTCGTGCCCGGATCTCAGCAGTAGGAATCGGGTGTGCAGCGAATTTTTTACGACCTTGTTTTAGCAGTGTGATCAGTCGAAAATAATGTATTTTTAACACGGCAATTTCCCTAACATTTGTACTCATCTAGAAGTGTTCGGCATTCATATTTCACATATTAGCAAAACAGTCCTGAAATATCAGATTGCATGTGTTAGACTCTAAAACCGGCACTATAAAGGAAATTGACAGCATTTCATGGTATCGCATCATCTCTGTATTGCGCAACACTTGTGTCGAGATTTGTGCAGGAAATTGCAGGAGCAAAGTCAAAAGAAGCTGATCAAAAATACACCAATTCCATGATTTCAGATCTGGTAGCAATCCAAAGGGAGAAATACAATTAAACATATCAGAAAATAGCCCAAGTGTTAGGCCCAACAATCACCAGAAGAACCAAGCCATGAAGCCACCAAAGCGTCGCGGAACCGTGGCGAGAGCCGGCTTGCGCCGCGGTTCCGCGGCGGATCTGCCACGTCAGCACCTAAGATTTGCATCAAAATTCTTCTAGAAGGGCCCACATTCATTTAAGATGCTTCAAATTCCAGAATTCTCTCGAAGATTCTACCAGATCAGCGAAGATCATTAAGCAAAGCTAATCTTAATTAAGCTCCTAACAAACTATTTCTAGAAGCTCCCTCCTAACTAATCACATCTAGAAGCTTCTCCTCTAACTAACTTTTGGAGGGAAATTCAAATTTCCTCAACAAACTTTTGGAGGGAAACTTAAAATTCTAATCCTAGATCTAGGGTTTAGATGTCTATAAATAGGAATCTAGATCTAAGGGTTGAGGTTGTTCATTCTTACACCATTTTCTTCCACAAGTCTAGTGACAAGACTTGTGCGAAACCCTAACCCTAATTCCACTCCATATTCAAGATCCCGAGTACCAATCAAGCAAGAAACCTTCAAGCTTTTAGGAGCCGAGCCAATCTTCAATCGGGCAAGTGATCCAAGCCGATCCGCGACTCAAGGAGACGAGCGAAGCCAAATCGACGATCGAGTTCTTCCTCTTGTAGTTCTTGAGCGATTGTAATGAAATTGTTGATATAAATAAAAGGTGAAATTCTTTAATCTTGCTTTCTTTAAATTCTTACATCATGATTCGATCTCAATTTGTAATTGTAGTTCTTGTTGTGATGTTTGAGTAAAACTCCGCTCGTTAAGGAGTCGAGACGATCAATAGAATGATAATGTAACAAATCTTAATACGATTCTTAAGTCCTACGAGTTTTGTAAACCCTAGTAAGTTCAAGAATCGATGACCTAGTTTTGTTGTGATACTTTCTTGATTGTTATCGCTCGAAATTAGGGATCTACGATCGTTTCTTGAATTTACTAGAGGCTAGAATGTGAATGATATCGACGAAAGAACAAGGGATAAGATGAAACCCTAGTTTCATAAGAAATCCCTAATTCTCGATCGATCATCATCGATCTAGTATCAATTCATCGAAGGATGAGAATACGTAATTATAAGATTACATTACATCTATAGATCCGATCGATTCCTACGAGCCTCATTTAGATTCTTGATATTTGGTTTGGAAAAATCAACAAACTCTCAATTCTTGATTCTATCCTTTTTTCTTGTTATTAGATCTAGATTTTCTAATTCTTGAACTTCAATTTACAAATCATGAATTGTTTTGTTTTGTTTTCTTTAAAGTTTCGACTCATCTAATTCAAAAGACGAACGATTACACTTTCCCTGTGGACGATCCGCACTTACTAACGCGCTACAACCGACACCGTTATTGATTGCGGTCAAATATTTTTTGTTGTGATTTCTAAATTCTATTCTCTAATACACAACAAAAATCATAAAATCAAATGGCGCCGTTGCCGGGGATAGTGCGCTAATTGTTTGTATTTTGAAATTTGAGTTGAAAAATTTATTCCATTATAATTTTTAGATCTAAACTCGCACAAACCCTAATACGTTTATTGTGGTTTATTGCGAGGAAATCTGGAGCTGCTGTGCAATTAAAGAAATTGTTTGGAAATTTCCAGAGAGCTGAGAAAGTATACAGTATCTTGCTGCTGAATTTTGGTACAGTGATCATCACAGACGACCGCGATTCCGCGGTCTTGACCCACTAATTGCCGCGGTTCCGCGCCTTGGTAAAGCCCTCTCTCTGCCAATTTTCCTCTGTAAGTTTGTTACCTTCTCCTCTCTCCTCTTTTTAGCTCCAAATAACATTTTGTGCAGGTTTCTTTGCAAATAATCGCAACGCCGCGCAAAAAGCAAAATTAAATTGTGCTTGTTTTGATCTTTGTGGTTGTTTGCATAATTAATACGGAAATTAAAGGGCACGGCCAAATCCAGATTAGGTGGGGAGTTCATTACCCTTCCTAAGCCCCGAAAATTGCAAAACTTACATCCGCATTGACCCACATTAATTAAAAATATCTAGAGATAACTCTAAGGACCATCGCGCTCACTTAGGACAGAAGAAGGCCGTGGATAATTCATTGCTTATCCGCGTTTTCTTGTGGTGCCTGAGGCAAGTGTGTCGAAGGCTAGTGGTTATTAATTAGGCCCACTACTTACGTAGTGGAGTACCTTCCCACTTACCTGGCACTTACCTGGCCACAGGGGGACAAAGAGGCAGTGGAGGATTCTATCCTGCGACTTGTCTTTTGGCAGTTAGGAGCGGTCTAGAGCCTGACCTAGGTGACCACTAGATTTTAGGGTTTTGTGTGTTGCATTTGTTGTGTTGCATCATTTTTTTCAAAAATCCGTCCTTTTTCAAAATAAACACCGCATTCATTCTTCATTCCCCCTAATTATAATTTCACGCTGCCACTTGTACCAACCATTTTTAGTGCAAGATAGGCTGGACAACGGGATTCTAGTGCTTGTTAGTCCGCATCCTTTCGATCGACCCTAAAGTCAGTATTTCTACGTTTACCTTTTCTTTACCCACCACCACACCCACATCGATGGATCCACCTCCATCGAACTTCTTTTCCACTACCCTGCCGCCGTTCGTTGGTGCGCAGAATCTACCTCGCATCTCTCTCCAAGAGAGGTGATATCCTACACGAGGCCCACTTTCCACTTGTCTTTCCACTCCACCAGCCAACGGGGAAAATTTTCAAATAAAACCCCAATACATCAACCTTCTACCAAAATTCCACGGTCTCGAGTCTGAAGACGCATACGTGTTTATCACGAAATTTGAAAATGTATGCGCAATGATGGGTACTTCACAGCTTTCTGTGGATGCTTTACGTCTTCGTCTTCTCCCATTTACCTTGTGCGATTTAGCCGAGAAGTGGCTATATAACACTACCGCACATTCCATTTCAAATTAGGACGAATTCGTCAAAGCATTCCTTAAGAAATTCTACCCACACCAAAAGACAGCTCGAGTCCGTAGCGAAATCTATCAATTCACCCAGCTTCCAAATGAAACATTTTCAAAATGTTTTGAACGTTTCAAGGATCTGTTAGTCCAATGTCCACATCACGGCATCCCGAGATGGGAATTGTGCCGAATCATTTATGAGGACATTACTCCTAACCCTTGAATCCATGTGTCAAGGCAACTTCATGACTAAAGATGATGGGGAAGCCTGGAATTTTCTAGAAAATTTCGCTGAAAAATCTTTATAGTGGGAGGGTGTGAGTTAATCGTCTAGGGATGGCAATGATATTTCCATAGGAGTTAGAGCTGACATTTCAGCTATGCAAAAGAAACTTGAGACTATGCAAAACAAATTTTTAGCCGCCCTAAGTCGAATATCACTCTCCAAAACTGTATGTGGATGCTGTTCTGATCCGTCTCACTTGACGGAAGAATGTCCGTTTCAAGGTCATGAGCATACCAATGCTACATTTCAAAGACCTAGAAACGATCCATTTTCTTCCACATATAATCAGGGTTGGAGGAATCACCCTAACTTTGCTTGAAACCAATCACAAAATCAAAACATGGTTCCAACCCAACACAATTTCCAAAGGGTCCCTCCACCACAACAGCATCCACCACTTCAATTGAGTCAGCATCCCTTCCAAGCACAAAACTTCCAAAATCCGGCCAACACTTTTGCACCACATGAAAACACTTTGCAATTGACCGGTACTGATAACACCTCTACACTAGCACAAACCTTGGATACTTTCATGAAACAATCCATCCAAGGGACGGCAAGTTTGCAATCTTCCGTCGAGAATGTGATGAAGATCATTATCTCTCAAAATGAGAACATCAAATCGATGGAAGCACAAATTGCACAACTAAAAGCCGAAATGAGTGTAAGAGAGAAAGGGAAACTTCCAGCTCAACCTGTGCCCAATCCTGGCTATTCACATCTTGTGAATGCAACCACGTTGAGATCTGGAAGAGTGCTTGACAATCATGTTGGGGAAGAGTTTGATGATACTGATAAATCAATCAATAATACCCCGGCTGAGACCTTACCTCACACACACACTTCTAATTCTGACCCCAGTTCTTCTACCCCACCACCTTTCTGCGAGCCTATTCTTCGTTTTCCAAAAGGCTCGCCACCTCAGCCCAGCTCTTCTAGTTCTCCACAGACGATCCCCACTCCTCTTTTGGGATCATGTCTACCCCCACTTCCTTCTTCTATGATGGACCCAGCGCTTATTGCTAAAGCACCTTATCCTAATCGATTAAGGGCTAACACATCGAGTCCACATATAGAGAAAATTAGGGACTTTTTTAAGCAAGTTAACATCAACATCCCTCTCCTAGATGCCATCCAACAAGTTCTGTCCTATGCGAAAACTCTTAAGAACTTGTGCACTAGGAAGAGGAAGACTCAAGTGCCTAAGAAGATATTCATGGCAAAAACAGTAGACACAGCCTTTCCCCAACAATTACCGAGGAAACGTAAGGATCCTGGATATCCTACTATTTCCATTTCTATCGGGGAAAAACATATTAACCGTGCTCTACTAGATCTTGGCGCTAGTGTTAACTTGCTTACATACTCAGTCTATGAGCAATTAGGTATCGGAGAGTTGAAGCCAACCCATTGCACTCTCCAGACGGCTGACCGATCAATCACCAAACCTAGGGGTGAACTGGAGGATGTGTTAATAAAAATCGGAGAATTTATATTCCCGGTAGACTTTATTGTAATTGATACATAGCCTGTAGCGAACCCACGGAATCAAATTCCGGTGATTTTAGGTCGCCCCTTTTTGGCCACTTCCAATGCAATAATCAACTGTTATAATGGTTCTATGACCCTATCTTTCGGGAATAGGTCAATAGAGCTGAACATTTACAAGTTAGGAAGTGCACCCTCCGAACCTACTACTCAGGTCTGTTCTGTCGACTTGATGGATGTCGACAGCAGCGAATTTGATGATCCTCATGATACTGATCTTGACTCTTTTCATATGTTGTTGTTTGACCCAACTATGTATCATACACATACGGACTCTTCCACCGAGTTGTCCGGGTCAACAATTAACACTGATTATGAACCGTTCTTAGAGTCTGAAGATCATCCCACACTTTGTGATGACATTATTCATCGGGGTATATATGGAACTTTTGAGGAAATCTTCGCTGATGAACTCGCATTTTTGAATGACACGGGTGTTGAGATGAATCATGTCCCAATCAATGAAATTGAACCTCCACCCCTTCTTTTGAACTGTAAGAAGAATGCGAGTAATCCATTACAATCACTGCATCGTCTCTCCAAAATGAGACGCACACACATTCTTTTCCACCCCTTACCCTTTCCCCACTTCTTCTTCCACCAACCAGAGCACTGCATTGATAAAATTTTTGAATGGTTGGTGTTAACATTCGGTCTTTGCAAAGCTTGGTATCGACCACTGATTTTTGACCCCCTCATGTGATTTTCAAAGATTAGCATTGCATAACTCAAGTTTGGGGGGAGGGTACATTTTTTCTGGCTCTTGAAAAGAAAAATTTTACACAAAATTTTGAGCCAAAAATAAGTTTGGGGGAGGATCTTCACTTAAATATTTTGCCCCCACTAATAAATTCCTCCCAAGCTTACAGGTTTTTCGAGATTTAGCTGAAGGCAACAGTGAGGACACTGTTGAAACAAGTTTGGGGGAGGTTTGTGCTTATTTTCGCATCATTTGCATATTACCTTGCATAAGCACAAAACATTTTCAAAACCTATAAAAATTTAAAAATTTTCAAAAATAAAAAAAATATTTTTGTACATAAATAAGATAATAAAAGATTAGATAGTGAAAAATTACATCCATGAGATTAGAAAAATTTAAGAAAACTAAGAAAATTAGAAGTTTTCGTGTATGAACTAATAATAAGTAGTTATGAGCCGTTGTCCCAAGGGTTAGTAAAATGAAAGACGTCACTAATCTGAGGATAAAAATAAGTCTGAAAAATAGTTTCTATTCTGGAAGCCAAACATTTTGAACGTTGATACCCTGCTATTCGCACTTACACACATCTTAAAGCCTGGGATAGTAGAGGATACCTTGAAATGCTCTTGTCTTTAAGCCAAAAGTATGAAGGAAATAAAAAAAATGAAGAAAATATAAAGTGGTGAGAAAAATGAACACTGGTTTTGTTATCACCGAGGGCAATAAAAAATATATAGTGAGGGTGCTTCTTCACCCAGTGCCCTAAGGCCAACTGGTCTGGGAGTCACTGCTATGCCTAAAGTGGTGCAAGACGAGGAAAATACACCAAGTAAGCAAACACATGAGTAATCGGTCGGTTAGTACCTCAAGAAGTATTAACGGTCGCATGAAAGTGTGTGGGCAATCTCATCTAAATATTCATTAATTAAAAAGTACTGAGGCTGATGGGCAAGAGTATGATAGCTTGAATTGAATTCTCCGGGTGTAGGAATGTCCTTTACACAAACGCAGGGTTATATGATCGATGTTTGGAAGAAAGATAGGAATGAAGAATAAGACGATGTTTTATTGAAGGAGGACGTGATTTCTGACATCTTTTCATAACCATTAAGATAGGGCTCATGACAACCGAAAAGCTAGCTTAGTTGGAAACCCTAATTTTCAAGGCTTTTCTTTTACAATTCTTTTCTTTAAATGTAATATTCATGATCTTTCTTTTATTATTGGATTTTGTGGGTGCAATCCGCTGAAAACCCTCAGGAGACAACACTCCTCCTACTAGGAACACCTAGAGGTTTAAAGGCTTGTTGCACGTGCTCAGTGCAATCGTGTTGCCTACGAAAGTGTGCTAGTTAGTTTTTCTATTTCTTTATTTTCTCCTTCTCTTTTTAATAAAACAGTTCGCTCAAGACGATCGAAATTAAGTTTGGGGGAATTTGATCAGTCGAAAATAATGTATTTTTAACACGGCAATTTCCCTAACATTTGCACTCATCTAGAAGTGTTCGGCATTCATATTTCACATATTAGCAAAACAGTCCTGAAATATCAGATTGCATGTGTTAGACTCTAAAACCGGCACTATAAGGGAAATTGACTGCATTTCATGGCATCGCATCATCCCTGTATTACGCAACACTTGTGTCGAGATTTGTGCAGGAAATTGCAGGAGCAAAGTCAAAAGAAGCTGATCAAAAATACACCAACTCCATGATTTCAGATCCGGTAGCAATCCAAAGGGAGAAATACAATTAAACATATCAGAAAATAGCCCAAGTGTTAGGCCCAACAATCACCAGAAGAACCAAGCCATGAAGCCACCAAAGCGCCGCGGAACCGCGGCGAGAGCCAGCTTGCGCCGCGGTTCCGCGGCGAGAGCCGGCTTGCGCCGCGGTTCCGCAGCGGATCTGCCACGTCAGCACCTAAGATTTGCATCAAAATTCTTCTAGAAGGGCCCACATTCATTTAAGATGCTTCAAATTCCAGAATTCTCTCGAAGATTCTACCAGATCAGCAAAGATAATTAAGCAAAGCTAATCTTAATTAAGCTCCTAACAAACTATTTCTAGAAGCTCCCTCCTAACTAATCACATCTAGAAGTTTCTCCTCTAACTAACTTTTGGAGGGAAATTCAAATTTCCTCAACAAACTTTTGGAGGGAAACTTAAAATTGTAATTCTAGATCTAGGGTTTAGATGTCTATAAATAGGAACCTAGATCTAAGGGTTGAGGTTGTTCATTCTTACACCATTTTCTTCCACAAGTCTAGTGACAAGACTTGTGCGAAACCCTAACCCTAATTCCACTCCAAATTCAAGATCCCGAGTACCAATCAAGCAAGAAGCCTTCAAGCTTTTAGGAGCCGAGCCGATCTTCAATCGGGCAAGTGATCCAAGCCGATCCGCGACTCAAGGAGACGAGCGAAGCCAAATCGACGATCGAGTTCTTCCTCTTGTAGTTCTTGAGCGATTGTAATGAAATTGTTGATATAAATAAAAGGTGAAATTCTTTAATCTTGCTTTCTTTAAATTCTTGCATCATGATTCGATCTCAATTTGTAATTGTAGTTCTTGTTGTGATGTTTGAGTAAAACTCCGCTCGTTAAGGAGTCGAGACGATCAATAGAATGATAATGTAACAAATCTTAATACGATTCTTAAGTCCTAAGAGTTTTGTAAACCCTAGCAAGTTCAAGAATCGATGACCTAGTTTTGTTGCGATACTTTCTTGATTGTTATCGCTCGAAATTAGGGATCTACGATCGTTTCTTGAATTTACTAGAGGCTAGAATGTGAATGATATCGACGAAAGAACAAGGGATAAGATGGAACCCTAGTTTCATAAGAAATCCCTAATTCTCGATCGATCATCATCGATCTAGTATCAATTCATCGAAGGATAAGAATACGTAATTGTAAGATTACATCACATCTATAGATCCGATCGATTCCTACGAGCCTCATTTAGATTCTTGATATTTGGTTCGGAAAAATCAACAAACTCTCAATTCTTGATTCTATCTTTTTTTCTTGTTATTAGATCTAGATTTTCTAATTCTTGAACTTCAATTTACAAATCATGAATTGTTTTGTTTTGTTTTCTTTAAAGTTTCGACTCATCTAATTCAAAAGACGAACGATTACACTTTCCCTGTGGACGATCCGCACTTACTAACGCGCTACAACCGACACCGTTATTGATTGCGGTCAAATATTTTTTGTTGTGATTTCTAAATTCTATTCTCTAATACACAACAAAAATCATAAAATCACAGTGTAATGAGTGAGATCGGAAATTTGAATTTGAGACAATATCTTACCTGCTAAGCATGGTAAACTCAGCATCGTATTTGTTTCCCCCCAATAAGAGAGCAAGGCTCTGTTCAAAATTTGAACTGAGGCAGCGCCTCATGTGCAAATCACGAGAGCGCCAACGCCAAGAGTTAAACACTCTAAGGTAGCACCTCACGTGCAAAGCACGAGAGCACCAGCGCCAGCACCAGAACTAAAAGTTCTCCACCCTTGGATCAAAGATCCAACGAAGACGATAAATTATCAAATTACAGAATTAAATTCTGTTGAGGAAATATTCCTCGAATCTTCCTAAACAAGAAATGTTAATCTCTGTAAAACAGAGCATCGTTGGATTAAAAATCCAATGGTGATTAAAAATCACCAAGATACAGAATAAGCTCTGTATGGGAAAATATTTTCCCAATCTTGTTGACAACAAGAAAAATATGTTCTGTAAAACAGAAAGCCTAGGATCAAAGATCCAACGGTGGATAAAATCCCCAAATCAATTAGAGAGCTCTCAATGAGAGATTTCCATAATTAAATCAACAAATCAGCCTCCACTATATAAAGGACCCAAGACTTCAAGTCTTATACAGAAAACCCCCCCATAAACTTCAAACTTCAAGACGAGAATGATTTCTCCTCAAGGTAAATAAAAATAAGAGAGATCATAGCATCTCCTCCATATCTAAGAGTTTAACTCTCACATCAGAAGAACTTAGTTCTTTTTCCAGATCTCAGATCTATAAGACAAAGTTTTTCACAAGTGAGAATCTAATTCTCAGAGAATTGAATTGAGCAGAACAGAAAACTTAGTATTTAGCACTCAAAGTCTGGCGCTCAGCGCCGAGCGCTCCACGTGCTCCTTACGTGGGCGCTATTTAATAAGAAGCGCTTAGCACTCGAAGTCTAGCTCTCAGCGCCGAGTGCTCCACGTGCTCCTCACGTGGGCGCTATTTAATAAGAAGCGCTTAGCACTCGAAGTCTGGCGCTCAGCGCCTGGCGCTCCACGTGCTCCTCACATGAGCGCTATTTAATAAGAAGCGCTTAGCACTCAAAGTCTGGCGCTCGGCGCCGAGCGCTCCACGTTCCCCTCACGTGGGCGCTATTTAATAAAAATGTGCTTAGCACTCAGTGTCTGGTGCTCAGCACCGAGCGCCTCACGTGCTCTGCACGTGGGCGCCATAAATTGTTTAACACTCCATATAAAAGAATATAAATAAAACAAAAAGAAAAAAGTGTGTCAGAACCTAAATCAATGCTCAGCAGTGCTGATACAGAAAGGGGATCAAGCCCAAATAAGTAATTAAGTGGGCTGAGCCCATGGTTGGCCAAACCCCAAATCGACCGAGCCCATATGTCTTCTTCTAAATTGGCCTTAGTCCCAAACAAGACTACCAAGTCCCTGATGAACATTCATTGGTTCAAGGGTACATCTCCTCACACCTCTGATACATGTCGTTGTAATTTTTCAACGTCTTCAGAGAGGTGGCGGGTCCCGACAACCAGCAACCGTGGACCACAACGTCTTTAAACTAATAATGGACCGCAACGTCCTTAAACTATTGTGGACCGCAACGTTCTTAAACTAAACCCTCACCTCAAAAATGGTGATCATTGGACCGCAACGTCCCTAAACTAAACTACACTCTATAACGTCCCTAAACTAAAATCTGGACCGAAACGTCCTTAAACTAAACTTTGGACCGAAATGCCCTTAAACTAAACGTGGACCATAATGTCCTTAAACTAGCCTATGGACCGCAACGTCCTTAAATTAAAACGATGGAGCCCAAATGCTCTTTTGTTGGATCAAAAATGATCCTGAACCCCCGTTGAGTAGATCTTAGTCCAATACCGGATTAACGTATCCTTAACAAACATTTGAGTCGATCTTAATCTTAAACAAGCTTAACGATTCTTAAATCAAACAAACCCAAATCTAAGAAAATACGTATTTGGACTAATCCATGGCCTATGGGCGACAACACGAATTAGTCTCCGTATATAATCCACGGGAAACCAAAAATAAAACAAACACACACGACACGAAGTGACCTTCTGGAGTCGGAGAAAGTGGTTATCGCGATACGGTAACGTAATTAACTGCAGGGGCTTGCGCCTGCAGGGAAAAGCGTTCCCACAATAAAAAAAAACCCTCACAATGAGGGGGAATCTGACGATGTCTGCTACAACGGTCGCATCTGTCCAAACCTCCGATACACGGTGCCATAAATCAACTTGGTATCTTCGGAGAGGTGGACAGATAAAACCAAATAGCATCTGCCCTTAAAATTCAGGCCAGACGTCCTAACGTCCCGGTCGCGTTTTTCGGCGGTAAACAGATTCTGGCATGCCCGGTGGGACCTTTTCTTCTTTCCACTCCACACTTCGTGTGTCGTGTTCATGAATGAATCGCAGTTTAATATGGTTGCCCTTGGATTCAATGTACTAAGATTTGGTGTCTTGCTCCCGTGCAGAGAAAAGAAGATCAATGGCTTCCAGCTGCACCAACTGCAATAACAAATCCCGCTCCGCCCCGTCTGGAGGAGTAACTTACGGGCCCTAAGCGGCCTCCATATTCGCAATGCCGGTGGAACAGGTGACACAGGCCACCACTGGATTGTTCTTCGGGACCATGCTCCCACCAATAAGCTTCAACGCTCCTGTGTCGTCATAGGAAGCTCCAAAGAAGTCGGTCTTCGATCTTCTTGCAACTACCGCGGCCCCTCTCAAAGGGTCGTCCAAGTCTACTGCCTTAGTCTTCGACAGGCTGAGCCTAAGCTCAAATGGGCCTGTGAAGAGGCTCACAATACCGGTGAAGGCTATCCCTACTCCTGCTGCAGGTGAAGTCGTCCAAACTACTTCCCCTACTCGAAAGTCGGCCTTCGACAGGTTGACCATTCCTTCCCAGCGGATGTCAGTCTTTGACAGGCTGGCACCAATAACAGCCTCTCCTCAAAGCAGGGAGCATGATGAAGCTACTCCGATGATAGAGGTGATCCCGGCTACACGACATGCTCGACATCGTCACTGGCGCCGAGTGAGAAAAGATGGGGGCAGTTCCCCTTCTAGACTTACCCCACCTACTCCAATGGTGGAAGTTGATGCTATTGTTCCAACTGGGAACAACTTTGAGCCGCTCAGGAGGGTGCGCAAGAATTCTCCAATTGCCGTACTAAAAAGGTCTCCTCCACCTGCGGAGAACATCACAAAGGCAAAGCCGGAATAGCCCCCTCAGCGGCTGTCCTCCAAAATCCACAGGGTCTGGTGGAGAATCCAAGAATCTGTAATCGACAAAGATTATTCCCGCCGACGGAAGAAAACAAAGGCTCGGCAAGGGGAGGACCATCCTTCCGTCATGCCATGGAAAGTATCGTCTGCACGGGTGCTCGCTGCAACGGCTCTCTCCACTTCAGTTTCCCACAAAAAGAGAAGGCCAGAGAATCAACCACCACCAGCGACAAATTCTGAGCGTGATGGATCCAAATGCCCCAACTCTGGGGGCATGGTAGTGCACACCGTCTACTTGGCTTCCGAAAAAGAGGAAAGTCGTGCTTTCGGGGGTCATTGACCACTTACCCGGTCAGTAACAAAACCTCAGGAGCAACAACAGAAATTCCAGGAGATGCTAACAAAGATGGCCGCACTTACTGGGCAGAAGGAAAGCCCGGAAGCACCGTCAGATCAACGCCAGGAGCAGGAAACCGACACCGAGTTCCTCCAAAGAATGCTCGAAAAGAAAGATAAAGAAGCCGCTGAACAAGCGGATAACATAAAATAAATGGCTCTCCTATTCCAAGATATGGTGGGCATGATGATCCAGCCAGACCCTCCAACCGAAGATTCCCCGATAATCATCGAAGACGACAGAGGGGAGACATCATATCCTCTTCCGGCTTTATCAGCAGCCAGGGAGGAGACGATCTCGAAACCTGCGCTACATAGCTCAACAAATACGAGCTCATCAGGCAGGCGAAACTGCGGGCCAAGTTGTCAGAACTGGGCGACCCTATCCAAGATGGTACGATCAAATTAAGTACCTGCCGGGATATACGATCCCTAAATTTCACGTGTATAAGGGGACATGCAACCCCCATCAGCACGTCGCTCAGTTCAGGGCTCTCTGCGGCAATACTGGAGGCGACGACAAATTGCTACTTCGCCAGTTCGTCGACAGCTTAGCGGAGTCGGCATTTGAATGGTACTCGGAGGTTTCGAATGACTCCATCAAAACATTCACAGAAATGGAGTTTCTATTCACCCAGCGTTTCGCAAGCGCCAGCGAACGCACCCCGATCACGGCATTGATCAATGCCAGGGTGAAGCCAGGAGAGACTTGGGTTCAGTATGCAATTCGGTGGCGGAACCTATGGTCGAAATGCGAACAACGCATAGATGAAGTTCCTGCCGTGGGCATGTTCGTAGGGACTCTCGATCCGCAGGCGACTATATCCCAGTTTATGATGTTTTTCAAGCCGACCACTTTCCAAGCCTTGATCGACAAGCTGGCCCAAATGGACCAGATGGGCTATAGAAATCCCTCCTCGAAAACGGAGCTTCGAAATGAAAAGGGCAAAGGGAAAGCGACCTTCTTCGCCAATGCTCAGCAACAGCCGAGTGATCCGAAACCAGCTGCTCGCCAAAACGATAAACAGCGATCACTTGGAGAAAAGCTGAGACGTCCTTACTCATTCCCTCGGGATAAAACGAGAAGACTGTTCGAACTGGCGGTGCGCAACAGGCTTATCACACTACCAGATCCGAGACATGCACTGCAACCGGGCGACTCCAACAACCCCAATTACTGCCCCTAACACCGAATAGTGGGCAACCCGATCGAAGATTGCTTCGTCTTCAAAAACTGGATTGAGGACCAGTACCAACAGGGCAAGTTCGCATTGTCTGAAAATTGGAGGGTAAACCCGCCACAACAGCATGCTCCTAAAAAGGTGGACACACTGGGGGCATTATGCTCATTCATAGAAGAAGCTCCATGGGAAGTTGTTCTTTCGGCTAAAACTAAAAGAATGCTGAAGGATCTTTAAGCATGTTCGGCGATTAGATGGAAAAGCCCGCTGGAGCCCGAGATCGTTGAGGGGATGCTGAAACCGCGTCCAACATCGGGAGTTGGTAGAGATGGGAAAAACACCCAGGCCCAGTCGTCAAAGTCTTCGAAGAAGAAGAAAAAGACCAAAAAGCCCTCGCAGTCTGACGACAAACGCATGGACCTGCAAAAGCATATTGACGCGCTGGAAGAATATAACCAGAAGGTGCGAACCCCGGTCACACTCCAAGAGTTTCTCAACCATATCCTTGAGAGCGGAGATAATGACAATGATAATGGAAACTACTCGTCAGAAGAACCCGAGGATTATGTGGCAAGTTGTCACATGATCTCTCATTCGTCAGTAAATGACGAAGAAGCTCACTCGGCGTCAGAAGATAATATAGAGGAGCTGGGGGCAGAATCGGTGCCAAAATCCATGGAACTGTTAGACGAGATGATTGACATGCTGCTGAACGAAGCCCATCAGAAGAGAAAAGCTGATCAAGAGTGAGAAATGGCCATATTCGAAAGGGCTAGGCGTCGGCATCAAGTTGAAGAAGTCATGGTAGGGATGAGTCGCAAAGCACTCCAACCAGATCAAAGCACGCCCACGGTAGACAAAAACAGGCTTAAGACAAGGAAACGGTTCGCTAAAACCCTGTCAATGGGAATGAAGCTGCCATGTTTCAAAGGAGATACTCCTGGCGGTATACACCTTGACGAAACGGATGTACATCCTAACTACTGCTTATACCATCAGAGGATTGCACACCCTACCGAAGAATGCATGGCCTTTAAAAAGTGGTGGTAGGGATACGTTGCTCACCGACAACATTTTAAGCGGGTGAAGCGCAAAATACGTCGGGAGCAGAGAAGCACGACAGATGAGCACAAAAGAACTGCTAGCAACTATCACATGATTGATACCAGGGGATCGTAAATTCTCACCTTCGGAAGCGATTCTGATGAAGAAGTAGCCCTCGGCCCTCTCTTCAAGAAATCCACCTCAGGAAAAGAGGAAGAGATAAAGAACTGTGAAAACATTCAGCTGTGTAATCGTACATTTCCCGAAAAGAATCTCGGACCTACAAACAAGGGATCGAACAAAAAAGATAAGGGGAAGGAAAAAGTCCCTGAGGATATCGCCCTCGATGATCGAGTCATCGAAGAGCTGGCAGCCAAGGACCCGCCCAAGAAAAACAAAGTGGATTATAATGTCCTGGCACACCTGAGAAAGATACCCTCACAGCTAAGCATTTTGGATGCCCTTCTATTGTCTAAAGAGGAATGAGATTCTCTGATCAGGGCATTACAAGAGCCCGAGCAGTTTCAAGCTTTCCTTGCCGAAGAAAAGATGAAGGACGAGCTGGAAGAAGTGCACACAGCTGACATCACTTTCGGCGATGAAGATCTCCTCCTCGGAATGTGCGAGCACAACCGTCCCCTGTATGTCACCGGGTACTGCCACGATATCAAGATAGGGAAGATCTTAGTTGACAACGGGTCCTCTGTCAACTTCCTAAATATGAGGGTGCTAAAATAATTCTGCAAGAGCGTTCGACACCTCCTTTGGGATAAAATCACCATCTCCGGGTTCGACTCCCAGTCATCAAGGACGCTCAGGTCTGTAATACCGATGTTACGCTTTGGGCTGCTCGTCACTAACATCAAATTTCATGTCATTGACACCAAGACCTGCTACAACGCTTTGCTCGGCAGGCCTTGGTTACACGAGTACAACATCATCCCTTCTACACAACATCAGTGTATAAAGTATTTCAAAGATGGTCTCGAGTATACCGTGACGGGGGAACTAAACCCATTCTCCGTAAATGAAGTCCGAAAGTACGAAGATGCAAAGTATTTCCTACCAGACTTTGAAGACACGGAAAGATGCCATAAACCGGAGAATAAGCAAAAAGCTATCACCACTATTCCGGTCTTCGGGAGCGATACCGAGGAGGAAGAAGAGATGGTCTATTCGGGGCCGCCCCAATGCAACAGGCCGGGACCATCTACCCCTATTTTGGTTTTTGGCAGTGACTCTGAAGATGAAGTTAACGCAATGTTCTCGGTCCGTCCATCAATACATGCCTTCACTGGAGATGATCAGAGTTTGCAAATCGCCATGGTTCTGCGGCAGCACTACAGAGAGCTTGATGCGCTTGAGACATATAGTGTGTAAGAGCTATAGACATTCTATGTCCCTTCCAGGCGAAGAGGTGAAAAGGAGATCCTATTCTATCGATCCACGGAGACTAAAGTCAAAAGAGAAGTCTGGCATGGTGCTGATTTTGCGCTCAACAGGCTCCAACCCATCCGTCTGCCCAGATACTATACAGAGGAATTGAGAAGGTTATTCAGATGCCAAGGCGTACCTTTCAAACAGACTCCTCGACAAGCTCAGTTCTATAACAGGATTTGGAACGTCCCCGGAACACAGCGAAAATTGCCCAATGGAAAAATGGAAATGATTGGGCTTGGATATGTCCAGTCTAAGAAACGGGAGCAATTCGATGGCTGACATGTCATAAATGACCTCGATGAAGAAGGGGGTGCTCTTTTAAAAGACGCTGACGCTGAACCAGAACGATGTCCTGTCATAAAAATTCCGAGTCCGTCGTTTGAAGAACATATGGACAAGCTAGTGAGGGAAGCGAGTCAAAAGGTTTGGAATGACCACAGCCGCGAAATGGCCATTTACGAGAAAGCCAAGACGCAACGCCTCCTTCAGCAGGCTACGGAGGATGACAATGCCCTCCACCGTCAGCCCGCCATGCATTCCCAAGACAAGAAAAAGGCCCGAAGCGGAGGCAAAAACAAGTTAAAGAATGGAAAAAACGTTCGACAGCGGCAAAAAGAATCCAAAAGGTCACGCAATCGAGAAAAGGTCAGCCGGAATCCATCTCTTATGAAAAAGATGGGTCAAGCATATTCTTTCCCTCGAGATAAGATAAGGAGAATCTTTGACCATGTCATGAAACATCAGATGATGACACTCCCGGAGTCTCGGTACCCCGATCAAGCAAACGAAGTTCATCACCCGGATTATTGCTCATATCACCGAGCGATAGGACATCCTCTTGAAGACTGCTTCACCTTCAAAAACTTGGTCGAAGACCAATATCAACTCGGCAGATTCGCTCTATCCAACAGTTGGAGGGTAGCCCCACCACAAAAGCATGTGTAAATCCCCGATCTTCATCTATAAAATTTTCCTGTATTTTCCTAGTTCCCGATTTCTTCCTGATTTTCCTCGTGAATTTTGTTGGCAATTGGTTGCTTGAGATTCAAATTTTAGATTAATCTAAAACCCAAAACCGAAACTAAAGCAAATAAAATATTTTACTAAACCCTAACCTCACATAAGCCCACACGAAAATAAATGAAAAGCTTTTAATTAATAAAAATGAACCCAGCCCATTTCCTTCCTCAGCCCACTCATTTTTTCTTTAATAAACCCTTTATTAAATCCCCCGGCCTTTCTCCCCCTCAGCCCTCAAATTTAAATAAGGAAATTTTTTAAAACCCCAAGCCCACTCCCTCCTTCGGCCCGTCTCCAAGTGCACCCGACACGACCCGCTTCTCCCATTCTCTCCCCCCAACGGCTCTCCCTCTTTCCCGCTCACGCCTTCAAACCGCGACCCTTTCCTACCGCCGCAGCTCGCGCCCGTGTCCTCGCCAACGCTCGCGCGCACGTTGCAGTACCGTTTCCCTCGTCCCCACGACGCGCTCCTCTCACCTCCCTTATCTCCTTCACACCTCACCCTTCCCCCTCGTTTTTCCAAATCCCACCATTTCTCTCTATCCTCAAAATATACAAAACCCACCGAACACCCAATATTCCTCACTCCACCGCCGACGGAGAAGTCGACAACCCCCTCGGCGAGCCTATACCTCCTCCCTCACACTCAACTCACTTCTCACAAGCTCAACCCTCCATCAACCCAACCCCCTGCACACCAACCCCTGTTCACCAACCCCACACCCGAGCTCGGCCACCTACGCTCGACGCCGGCGATCTCCACACCACACCATCGACCCCTACACCCTCTGCATCTCCCCTCCTCCTCCAAGATCCACACCCGAGCCTCCTCTCTCTCTCAAGAAAAACCCCATAACCCATTTTTCCAGACACCCACTGCGGCTCGTTGCCGGAGTGACGCCGTCGACCGTCGTCAACCCCAGCACTACTCAGGAGATCCACAGAGCCTCCTTCACCCTTCCGGCGAGTACAAGAAGTCTCCGGACAACTCCGACGCAAATTCCGTATCTCGAGCCAAGCTCGCGCAATTCGTTTCATGACGTACATCGCGCGCTCGTGACGCCGCTGCTGCCGTGCGACCCCGAGACATTTCCAGGCAAGTGTTTTACTTGCTACATGCTAAGATAATTGTGATACAAACTTAAATCATTTAGTTTATAAATTACCGATTCCCGATATATTATGCGACCTATGTATTCGATGCTAGACCCCAATGAAAATACTTGTTTAATTTGACGGAAACAGATGTTTTCTATTGGACCATATGATGACGAATCTCGTGTATAAATCTCACTGGAAAATACGATTGTTAGTGACTAAAATTGATACCCCCAAATATGCCGATAAAACTAGAATTTTTCCGTATCTGAAAATGATTAGAATCACTGTAAATTATGTACATACTGGAATGATGCGTTCGAGGGCTTAAATCGAAGCCGACTCGACGAACTTTAACTCTATTTAAAATTCTAATGATTTCTGTTCTGTAACTGCGATGATATTTAGATCGGAGTGCGACTCTGGACTGCAGTCCAGAGCGACTCTGATTACTGTGTACCGTCTCAAAATGTGTGTTACTTTGTTTCCTGAATTCACATGTTACGGAACTCTGCAGTGGATTAAAGATGGATCTGTTATCTAAACAAAACAAGCGGTTTCATTCCGTTTCATTGCCGTTTTCTATTTAAATTGTAAATAAAAGGGCAGAACGTATGGCTGTCCAGAACAGATTCAGAAGTGACACACTGGTGTTAAATTGTGTATAACTTTCGACGTACAGATGCGATTGAGGATATGTCTATTGATTTGAATACTCTATTGAAAAACCTAAATTTTATTCAACTGTAGCATTGCTAAATTCTGAACCCAATTAGGTGCAATTCGTGTCGCGAAACGGACATTCAGTTCTGAAACTGAATTTCCAGCCGCGAGCACTTAAATTGAAACAGTTGTATCTTGAATACTGGAAACCCGATTGAACTGAAACTAATTTTGATGATTTGCTGACTGAGTGTTCTATTTATCGTACTTGTATCATTTTGTTGAATTCTAAATAGATGAATTTATGCAATTTTTGTAAGTTAATTACATGCATATGGATTCATAACATACTTAGCTTATTGATGGCATACATACATATATCATACCCCATTTTGCCATATACTTAGTGTTAGCGCGTGTTAGAGTCAGTGGACATTGCATTATCATGCGTGATTGATGTTGGTTTAGGAGTGACGAGTATACCAATGGAAAGTGAATATTCATGACAGTGATTGATACAGTGAACAGTGATAAAACCGTGCCATTGGTATACTTGTACACGACTAAATCAAGATCATAAGTAGTGTAACCTGGGGATAAAGGGGAAATCGAAGTGGAAAGAGAATCGTATTCAGCGGGACCGTGTTTTAGAGGATGATCATTCGGGCAGCGATATATATATTAGGTAGGATCTAGCGATCCGGCTGACAGGGTTATGTCCCGGGCATGTGGGCCGTTGTCTCGGGTATGTACGAGACTCCTGTTAAACATGATCCTCCTTCCACTATGCGATTTCAAACATGACCTAGAGACCGTTAGGCACACAGATCATATTCTGCATCATATAGTGATATAGTGAATACTCGTATTGTTCTTTCATTAGTATTACCTCTTTTACCTGTTTCATCTTATTATAATAATATTGTTATTGTGTCGCTTTGACGACCTGAGTATGCATGCTCAGATTCCGTGGAAGGACCAGCACAGGAGACGGATCTGCCTTTCGAGTTCACGGAGATATAGTCTGGTGTACTTTCTTTCTTTACTGCTTTCCATAAAAGTGATCGTGAGATTGAACTTGGTTAGTAACTGTTCTTGTTATTTGTAAAATTTGTGAACAATGGATTTTAATATAATAAATTAGTGACGTGTTTCCTTTACTACTGTGCTTTATTTACTGATTACCATGTAATGCTAGAAGCCGAAGTGTGACTACGGCGGGATGATTCCTTGACCGTAGGAGCATGGCTGGCCTAGTCATCTCTCGTTTTCCGTATTTTGGGAAGCGGGGCGTGACATGGTTTAGTTAGTATCAGAGCCAGGTTAGTATCAAGGGATAACATTAACTATACTGTATTACGTTATTCTTGTTTCACTACTCTTGATTTTCATCCTTGAATCTGATCTTATCCTTTGAATTTTCCAGTGATATGACGTCCCCGAACGACCCCCCCTCGGACTCCAGCTCTCAGGACCGCACGGAAAGAATACTTAGTGCACTGGCCACTCTCGCGGAAGCTCAGGAAAGGAAGACAGATTTACTCGCTGAGGGACTCAGGGCGATTACCGCCGCAGGAGGACCCTCCGCACTCATTACCGCCCCCGAGGGCGCTACTCCACCAGCTTATCATGCTAGGGCTGGTACCGTATCAAACTTCCGACGGTTACACCCAGCTACATTCATAGGGCTAGCTGAACCCCTTGAGGCTGAGCGGTGGCTGGTGAACATGGAGAACTTATTGACAGCAGCCAGGGTTCCAGAGGAAGATAGGGTGGACGTGATAAAGATACAATTGGAAGATGAAGCCCGTACATGGTGGTCGGTGGAAGAAAGCAGGCCTGATGGGCCGATTGAATGGGGCAAATTTAAGGAATGTTTCCTAGATCATTATTTTCCTTCCACAGCCAAGGCAGAAATGGAGGAAAGATTTATTCTTTTGAAGCAGAATGGACGCCCAGTGGACGTATATGCGGCAGAGTTCAACCGTCTGAGATATTTTGCTCCATACATGGTCGATTCAGAGGCTACCAGGGCCAGACGCTTCCTTCAGGGGTTAGATTTCGAGTTGCAGCAGTTGATTGCATCGTTGGATTTGCAGACTTTCGCACAGGTACTCAACGCGGCGAGAGTTCAGGAGCAATTGATTAACAAGTTCAGGAGATCTCCAGTCATTCCAGCATGTACCCACTCGCCTTCTCGAGGACCCATACCGGTTCACAGGCCAGGAACGACACAAATGAAGCGCCCGTTCGTACCACAGCATCACCCCCAGAGACAGGGCGTAGTTTGCGGCTATTGCGGTAGAGGTGGGCATACCCAGAAAGACTGTCGCCGTGCCAAGGGACAATGCTTGATTTGCGGATCCAGTCAGCACAAGATTAGCAGTTGCCCTGAGCGAGCAGAGATACAGGGAGGTTCTGGACCGCCTCGGCAGAGGCCGCAGGAGCAGAGGCAACCCTTTACAGGTCGCGGTCAGGGACGGGCTTTCACCTTGACCACCGAGCAGGCAGAGGCGTCAGGAGACGTAGTTACAGGTACTCTACTCGTACATTCCTTGCCAGCTAGAGTACTATTTGATTCGGGAGCATCGCATTGTTTCTTGTCTGAGCATTTCACTGATATACACTCCATACCACATGAACCATTAACCAAGGGATGGGAAATACATACGGGTAACGGCATTATAATATCTAGTCGAGAATGTAGGTTATGCCCGGTTGTAGTGTGTGGCAGGGAATTCTATGCGAATTTCCTTCTGATTGGGTCAGGCAGTTACGACGTAATTCTCGGGATGGATTGGATGAGCACTTTCCATGCAGTTATCGATTGTCGTGCAAGGAAGGTGATCTTCCGCATTCCCAATCACCCGGAGTTTACTTTCGAGGGGGGAAGTGAATCTTTGGAGCCAGCTAAGTACAGAGCCAAGCCCAAGGAGTTGACAGCTATGGAGATTGATGAGAGCCCAGTCCCAGTAATTGTTCAGGACTTTCTGGACGTATTTCCCGAAGATCTACCAGGTCTACCACCTCCTCGAATCTTGGAGTTCTCAATCGATTTGACTCCAGGTACAGCCCTAGTATCCAGAACCCCATACAGAATGGCACCAGTTGAGTTGGCGGAATTGAAGAAGCAGGTTGAAGAACTATTGGAGAAGGGATTTATTCGGCCAAGCGCTTCACCGTGGGGTGCACCAGTTCTGCTAGTAAAGAAGAAGGATGGATCACTGCGAATGTGTATAGATTATCGGGAGCTGAACAAGGTCACAATAAAGAACAAGTACCCAATCCCGCGCATTGAAGACCTATTCGATCAGCTAAGTGGAGCCAAGGTGTTCTCGAAGTTGGACCTCCGTTCTGGATATCATCAAATCAGAGTAGCAGCCGAGGATGTATGCAAGACGGCTTTCAGGACCCGATACGGACATTACGAGTTCCTTGTGATGCCGTTCGGTGTTACCAATGCCCCAGCAATATTCATGGACTTGATAAACAGGGTGTTCGCAAAGTACTTGGACACGTTTGTCGTTGTGTTTATCGACGACATACTTGTCTACTCGAAGACCCGGGAAGAGCGCTGAACATTTGCGCACGGTCCTACAAATTCTTCGGGAAGAGAAGTTGTATGCGAAGCTAAGCAAGTGTGAATTCTGGCTCGACAAGATTCAGTTTTTGGGACATATCGTTTCGGGCGAAGGCATCTCAGTGGACCCGGCAAAGATAGAATCTGTCAGAGATTGGCCAACGCCGAAGTCAGTGGCCGAGATCAGGAGTTTTCTGGGATTGGCAGGTTATTATCGGAGATTCATCCAAGATTTCTTGAGAATCGCTGAACCATTGACGAGGCTGACACGGATGGACGTACCGTTTACGTGGACAGAGGAGTGCACTTAGGCATTTGACACACTAAAGCAGAAGTTAACCACGGCGCCTATTCTTACAGTACCAGATGATTCCGGTGGTTTGGTGTTACACAGTGATGCCTCAGGGAAAGGATTAGGCTGTGTTCTAATGCAGCACGGCCGAGTGGTTTCTTACGCCTCTCGACAACTGAGAAACCACGAGAAGAACTACCCTACGCATGACTTGGAGTTAGCTGCGGTAGTCTTTGCGTTGAAAATTTGGAGGCACTATCTATTGGGCGAGAAAGTGGAAGTGTACACAGATCACAAAAGTTTGAAGTATGTTTTCACTCAGAAAGAACTAAACATGAGGCAGCGCCTATGGCTAGAACTGATGGCAGATTATGACTTGGACCTTCAGTATCACCCGGGGAAGGTGAATGTTGTACCAGATGCGCTCAGTCGCAAGCCAGCGGTCATGATGTTGACCGATCAGAGGAGCATTATTGAGGATTTCCAAAGACTTGAACTTGAAGTGGTTACGCCGAACGCACTCAGTCAACTTTGGCAACTACAGGTGCAATCCTCCCTGGTGGATCGCATCAAGATTGCACAAGCGGATGATCCCCGATTGCAAAAGTTCAGAGAGCAAGTGGAAGCTGGACTGAGAACGGATTTGATTATACATGAAGATGGCTCTCTAAGATTCGGTAGCAGACTCTGTGTACCCAAGGGAGATGTCCGAGAAGAAGTATTGGCTGAAGCACACAGTTCAACTTATTCTGTGCACCCAGGAGGTACAAAAATGTATCAGGACCTAAAGCAGCACTTTTGGTGGAACGGAATGAAGCGGGAAATTGCGAGGTTCGTATCCAGGTGCTTGGTGTGTCAGCAGGTGAAGGCGGAACATCAGAGGACAACAGGATTGTTACAACCACTGCCGATACCAGAATGGAAGTGGGAGCACATTACCATGGATTATGTGACGGCCTTACCACGGAGCCTTAGGGGCAATAACGCCATTTGGGTTATCGTCGATCGCCTCATGAAAGCTGCACACTTCCTACCTTTCCGAGTGGGGCAGTCGACAGAATCACTGGCAGAAAGATATATGCAAGAGATTGTACGACTTCACGGTGTTCTAGTCAGCATTGTGTCAGACCGGGACACCGGATTCTTGTCGCACTTTTGGAAGAGCTTACAGGAGAGCTTGGGTACCCGCCTTAAATTCAGCACAGCTTATCACCCACAGATGGATGGACAATCCGAGCGAACGATTCAGACACTCGAGGATATGTTGAGAGCCTGTATGTTGGACTTTCAGGGTTCCTGGGAGGACCATCTGCATCTAGTCGAGTTCTCTTATAACAATAGTTATCAAGCTAGTATTCAGATGGCTCCTTTTGAAGCACTATACGGGCGGAAGTGTCGATCCCCAGTATGTTGGGATGATGTGGGAGAACGAAGATTACTGGGCCCCGAACTCATTGTTCAGACAGTCGACAAGGTCCAAATGATCAGGCAACGTATTAAGACGGCTCAGGATCGATAGAAGAGTTGGGCAGATACCAGCAGGAGGGCACTAGAATTCGAAGTCGGAGATCATGTGTTCTTGAAGATTTCCCCTACTCGTGGAGTTATCAGGTTCGGAGGTCGGGGAAAGCTCAGTCCCCGTTTTATCGGACCTTTTGAGCTGCTAGAGCGAGTAGGAGAGGTGGCCTATCGACTTGCCTTGCCTCCATCACTAGCTGGTGTGCACAATACTTTCCACGTGTCACAGTTGCGGCGTTATGTTCGGGATGAGAGCCATGTCCTGGACCATTCGAAGCTAGTTTTGGGTACCGATCTTTCTTACGAGGAGCAGCCCACTACCATCCTCGACCGCAGAGAGAAAGTGCTGAAGAATAAGGTCATTCCGTTAGTCCGAGTATCTTGGGGCGGTCGTTCCCCAGGAGAATCCACCTGGGAGCGTGAGGAAGATATCCGTGCTCGTTATCCATATCTCGTTGTTTAGTACATTGTTCTTAGTATCCTTGTTAAATTTCAAGGACGAAATTTTTGTAAGGGGGGTATGATGTAAATCCCCGATCTTCATCTATAAAATTTTCCTGTATTTTCCTAGTTCCCGATTTCTTCCTGATTTTCCTCGTGAATTTTGTTGGCAATTGGTTGCTTGAGATTCAAATTTTAGATTGATCTAAAACCCAAAACCAAAGCTAAAGCAAATAAAATATTTTACTAAACCCTAACCTCACATAAGCCCACACGAACACAAAAGAAAAGCTTTTAATTAATAAAAATGAACCCAGCCCGTTTCCTTCCTCAGCCCACTCATTTTTTCTTTAATAAACCCTTTATTAAATCCCCCGGCCTTTCTCCCCCTCAGCCCACAAATTTAAATAAGGAAATTTTTTAAAACCCCAAGCCCACTCCCTCCTTCGGCCCGTCTCCAAGTGCACCTGACCCGACCCGCTTCTCCCATTCTCTCCCCCAACGGCTCTCCCTCTTTCCCGCTTACGCCTTCAAACCGCGACCCTTTCCCACCGCCGCAGCTCGCGCCCGCGTCCTCGCCAACGCTCGCGCGCACGTCGCAGTATCGTTGCCCTCGCCCCCACGACGCGCTCCTCTCACCTCCCTTATCTCCTTCACACCTCACCCTTCCCCCTCGTTTTTCCAAATCCCACCATTTCTCTCTATCCTCAAAATATACAAAACCAACCGAACACCCAATATTCCTCACTCCACCGCCGAAGGCGACGTCGACAACCCCCTCGGAGAGTCCATACCTCCTCCCTCACACTCAACTCACTTCTCACAAGCTCAACCCTCCATCAACCCAACCCCCTGCACACCAACCCCTGTTCACTAACCCCACACCCGAGCTCGGCCACCTACGCTCGACGCCGGCGATCTCCACACCACACCATCGACCCCTACACCCTCTGCATCTCCCCTCCTCCAAGATCCACACCTGAGCCCCCTCTCTCTCTTCAAGAAAAACCCCATAACCCATTTTTCCAGACACCCACTGCGGCTTGTTGCCGGAGCGACGCCGTCGACCGTCGTCAACCCCAGCACTACTCAGGAGATCCACAGAGCCTCCTTCACCCTTCCAGCGAGTACAAGAAGTCTCCGGACAACTCCGACGCAAATTCCATATCTCGAGCCAAGCACGCGCAATTCGTTTCACGACGTACATCGAGCGCTCGTGACGCCGCTGCTGCCGTACGATCCCGAGACATTTCCAGGCAAGTGTTTTACTTGCTACATTCTAAGATAATTGTGATACAAACTAAAATCATTTAGTTTATAAATTACCGATTCCCGATATATTATGCGACCTATGTGTTCGATGCTAGACCCCAATGAAAATACTTGTTTAATTTGACGGAAACAGATTTTTTCCGTTGGCCCATATGATGACGAATATCGTGTATAAATCTCACTGGAAAATACGATTGTTAGTGACTAAAATTGATACCCCCAAATATGCCGATAAAACTAGAATTTTTCCGTATCTGAAAATGATTAGAATCACTGTAAATTATGTACATACTGGAATGATGCGTTCGAGGGCTTAAATCGAAGCCGACTCGACGAACTTTAACTCTATGTAAAATTCTAATGATTTCTGTTCTGTAACTGCGATGATATTTAGATCGGAGTGCGACTCTGGACTGCAGTCCAGAGCGACTCTGATTACTGTGTACCGTCTCAAAATGTGTGTTACTTTGTTTCCTGAATTCACATGTTACGGAACTCTGCAGTGGATTAAAGATGGATCTGTTATCTAAACAAAACAAGCGGTTTCATTCCGTTTCATTGCCGTTTTCTATTTAAATTGTAAATAAATGGGCAGAACGTATGGCTGTCCAGAACAGATTCAGAAGTGACACACTGGTGTTAAATTGTGTATAACTTTCGACGTACAGACGCGATTGAGGATCCGTCTATTGAGTTGAATACTCTATTGAAAACACTAAATTTTATTCAACTGTAGAATCGCTAAATTCTGAACCCAACTGGGTGCAATTCGTGTCGCGAAACGGACGTTCAGTTCTGAAACTGAATTTCCAGCCGCGAGCACTTAAATTGAAACAGTTGTATCTTGAATACTGGAAACCCGATTGAACTGAAACTAATTTTGATGATTTTCTGACTGAGTTTTCTATTTATCGTACTTGTATCATTTTGTTGAATTCTTAATAGATGAATTTATGCAATTTTTGTAAGTTAATGACATGCATATGGATTCATAACATACTTAGCTTATTGATGGCATACATACATATATCATACCCCATTTTGCCATATACTTAGTGTTAGCGTGTGTTAGAGTCAGTGGACATTGCATTATCGTGCGTGATTGATGTTGGTTTAGGAGTGACGAGTACACCAATGGAAAGTGAATATTCGTGACAGTGATTGATACAGTGAACAGTGATAAAACCGTGCCATTGGTATACTTGTACACGACTAAATCAAGATCATAAGTAGTGTAACCTTGGGATAAAGAGGAAATCGAAGTGGAAAAAGAATCGTATTCAGCGGGACCGTGTTTTAGAGGATGATCATTCGAGCAGCGATATATATATTAGGTAGGATCTAGCGATCCGGCTGACAGGGTTATGTCCCGGGCATGTGGGCCGTTGTCTCAGGTATGTACGAGACTCCTGTTAAACATGATTCTCCTTCCACTATGCGATTTCAAACATGACCTAGAGACCGTTAGACACACAGATCATATTCTGCATCATATAGTGATATAGTGAATACTCATATTGTTCTTTCATTAGTATTACCTCTTTTACCTGTTTCATCTTATTATAATAATATTGTTATTGTGTCGCTCTGACGACCTGAGTATTCATGCTCAGATTCCGTGGAAGGACCAGCACAGGAGACGGATCTGCCTTTCGAGTTCACGGAGATATAGTCTGGTGTACTTTCTTTCTTTACTGCTTTCCATAAAAGTGATCGTGAGATTGAACTTGGTTAGTAACTGTTCTTGTTATTTGTAAAATTTGTGAATAATAGATTTTAATGTAATAAATTAGTGATGTGTTTCCTTTACTACTGTGCTTTATTTACTGATTACCATGTAATGCTAGAAGCCGAAGTGTGACTACGGCGGGATGATTCCTTGACCGTAGGAGCATGGCTGGCCTAGTCATCCCTCGTTTTCCGTATTTTGGGAAGCGGGGCGTGACAGCATGTGTCAAAAGAAACGTATATAGCGAGAGTAGAACCAGATCAACATTGGTCTTGGAAACGATCTCGTACCTGTCACGTGATAACGCTGTCGGAAGAAGGAGTGCACGAGAATATGGATGACCTCTCCTGGTGCTTCGAAAATGAGGATGAAGATGAGTTGATCTCATAATTTCCACCGGCGCCAAAAGAATTGGAAGATGGGATACACACCACGGTAGACAACCTGAAAAAAATCAACTTGGGGACGACAAACGACCCACGGCCAATGTTCGTCAGTGAGCTGCTATCTAAAGAGCAGGTGGCTACGCTAAAAGATGTGATCATGCAGTATAAAGACTGCTTCGAATGGAACTACTCCGAGATGCAGGGACTAGATCCAGAAATAACTGTACATAAATTAGCGATATCTCCGGACGTCAAGCCAGTCAAACAAGCACTGAGAAGAATGCGGCTCGAACTTGAAATGAGTATCAACGCCAAAGTCAAGAAGCTAGTCGACTCCGGCTTCATCCAAGAAGTTCAATACCCTGACTGGATCGCCAACATTGTCCTAGTGATGAAGAAAAATGGGACGACGCGCATCTGCGTGGACTTTCGGGACCTCAACAAAGCCTATCCGAAGGATGACTTTTGCGTACCGGTTACCGAGCTGATGATAGATAACACGTCCACTCACGAAGTCTTCTCCTTCATGGATGGATCATCAGGGTACAATCAAATAAAGATGCATCCCGAAGACTAAAAGCATACCGCTTTCCGAACTCCTCTGGACATATTTTGCTATAAAGTGCCGCCTTTCGGTCTGAAGAATGCAGACGCTACCTACCAGAGGGTTATGACGAAGATCTTCGATGACCTCATACATGAGATTGTCGAATGTTACATCGACGACCTCATAGTGAAAAGCAAATCGTACGGGGAACACTGGGAGCATTTGAAAACAGTGTTCCAACGTCTTCGTAAGTATAACCTGAAGATGAACCCTCTGAAATGCGCATTTGGAGTCTCCTCAGGCAAATTTCTAGGGTTCATCATACGGCATCGGGGCATCGAAATATATCCATCGAAGATCAAGGCGACTATGGAAATGCCCACTCCAAGAACTTTAAAACAATTGCGGTCTCTACAAGGAAAGCTCGCGTATATCCGACGGTTCATAACCAATCTTTCCGGAAAATGCCGTCCCTATAGTCACCTGATGAAGAAGGGAACATCATTCGTTTTGGATCGTAAATGCCAAAGCGCACTAGACGAAATCAAGCAATATCTGCAGAACTCGCCGGTACTGACCGCTCCAGTCAAGGGAAAGCCTCTCATCCTGTACACAACAACCCTTGAAGGTTCTTTAGGCGCGCTATAGGCACAGGAGAACGAACAAGGGAAAGAGAGATCCCTCTAATATTTGAGTCGAGTTCTCCTGGGGGAAGAAAACAACTACTCCCCTATCGAAAAACACTGCCTGGCGTTAATCTTCGCGATAACGAAGTTTTGGCATTATGCTTTGGCGCATGAGGTCCATCTCATATCAAAAGTAGATCCTCTTAAATATTTGATGTCAAGAGTCATACTAATGGGACGGCTCGCTAAATGGGTCCTACTCTTAATGGAATTCTCGATAACATACCGACCTCTCAAGGCAGTGAAAGGCCAGGCCATCGCCGACTTCCTCGCTGAGCATCCGATACCTGCCGATTCACCCCTAAATTGCGAATTGCCAGACGAGCACGCGTTTGACACGATCGACGGGGAGAGAGGAGAGAGTGATACTCGATGGGAACTTTACTTAGATGGGGCATCTTCCATGAAGAAGCGAAAGCACAGCTCCCCCATAATCAAATCTGGGGTAGGCCTTATCTTCGTGACTTCACAAGGAGAGATAATGCGCCGAGGACAAACAATGAAGCAGAATATAAGACTTTGATAGCAGGTCTTGAGATCGCTGTCGATATGGGAATCGAAAACCTCCTCATATACGGAGATTCCCAGCTGATCATGAGCCAAGTAAATGGTGACTACCAGACATGCAAACCGGAACTGATCAGGTATGGCGAAAGAGTGCAGCAATTGCTGACGCAAATCCCTTCCTACACCCTGGAAAGTATACCGCGTGCGGAAAATAGCAAGGCGGATACGTTAGCCAAGCTCGCTAAAGAACCGGCCGACGAAAACCTCGATGACGTAAAGATCATTGTGCAAAGTCGCCGGGTTCTTGCACAACAGAAATATCTCCGGAGTCGTCTGAAGAAAAGGAAACGATCAAGCAAACAGCCCTACAAATAGAGGACTAAGAAAAGGCTAAGGATTGGAGAGAAGTTTTTATAGACCACTTCAAATCCCGTCAAACACCGGAAGATGCATCCTCAAGACATCAGCTCATGAAACGAGCTCTGTCTTTCGCCTTCGTCAATAATAAATATAAGAGATCGTTCGACTCTCTGTGGCTGAGATGCCTGGGACCAGAAGAAGTAAGGATAGTCGTCCAAGAAACTCACGACGGACTCTGCGGTTCTCATCAAGCCGGGCCAAAGATGAAGCTAAAGATCAAAAGAATGGGCTACTATTAGCCCACGATAATTCAGGACTGCCTCGAATACGCGAAGCGGTGCCACTCGTGCCAAATTCATGGGGACTTCATCCACCGGCATCTAAATCCGCTACACCCAACAGTGGCTAGCTGGCTGTTTGAAATGTGGGGAACCGACATAATTGGGCCCATCGAACCAGCGTCATCTAAAGGACATCGGTTCATATTGATGGCAACTGATTACTTCTCTAAGTGGGCAGAAGCCATACTGCTAAGAAAAGTGAAGACGGAGAACATCCTCCATTTCTTCAAGACACACGTCATCTATCGGTTCGACACTCCGCGGCGGATTATCTCCGATAACGGGCCGGCCTACAGAAGTCACAGAATCAGCCTCTTCGCACAGCAGCATAACATAGACTGTAGATACTCTTCGGTCTATAATCCCTGAGCTAACGGTCTAGCTGCAGCTTTCAACAAAACCTTGACAAAGATCATAAAGAAGACGGTGTCCAAAAATAAAAAGGACTGGCACGAGAGACTGCATGAAGCTCTCTGGGCACATCGAACTACGTTCAAAACGGCTACGAATACAACGCCGTATGCATTGGTATTCGGCACGGAAGCAGTACTCCCCTTAGAGATAGAGCTACCCTCTCTACGAGTGGCGGTTCATTATGAACTAACAGATGAAGAGAATGCTCATCTTCGACTTGAGAAGCTCGACGCCCTCGATGAAACTCGTCTCATGGTGCAGCAAAACTTGGAGGCTTACAAAGCAAAGATGACACGTTTATACGAAAGATTATCTAAGCCGAGAATATTCCGCCAAGGCGAACTCGTGCTAGTTTTCAAAAGACCTATGATCCCCAATCGTGCCAAATGGAGGAAATTCGAGCCAAACTATGAGGGACCGTACATCATAGACAAAGTCTACCAAGGTGGGGCTTACTTGCTCATGGATATGCATGGCGAAAGACCCTTCCAGCCAATAAACGGCCGATTCCTTAAGAAATACTACGCCTGACGAGTCACAGCCCAGGTTAATGATAGATGACGACGCTTGTGTCCGCTCGCTGTCTTCCTGAGTACCAAACTCTGTAAGTGCTATCCGGCAAAACTTCGCCGCAGAAAACTAACGGCGGACCGAAACGTCCCTAAACTAACAATGGATCACAATGTCCTGAAACTAGCTACGGACCATAACGTCCTTAAACTACTACGAACTGCAGCATCCTTAGGCTAATGCGGCAAAAAAAAGGTACGTCCATAAGCGAAATGGGCACGGATGAAAACCCGAAAGGGCTCCGTGAGTAAAAACAGAAGGGCTACCGGCGAGTTTGTGAAAACCCGAAAGGGCGCAGACTCGTAAAAAATTTCCTGTGCACTTGCAGGGTCCTCTCGACCTTGTAAGGGGAAAATACCATCGTGAGATCCTTACGACTCATAAGGGAGCAAAACACTTACGAATCCTCATGATCCCTAAGGAGAAATTACATTTACGAGATCCTCACGACTTGTAAGGAGAATTTCTCCCCTATGAGACCCTCACGGCTCACAGGATTCAAAATACTTAAGATACAGGGACCTAAACCTGTTCTTAAGTCATCATATCCCCCAAATTGCCTTACAGGCGATCAATATTGACCCTTGTATACAATCCACGAGCATAAATAAGGGTTCCCTCGCCCAGTTCCACCAATAGTGTGAAATTCCCCTATCTGGTGAACAACACTTGTAGGTCCACTCGACTTGCAAGGAGAAAATACTCTTGTGAGATCCTTACGACTCTCAAGAGAAAACACACTTATGAGTCCTCATGACCCCTAAGGAGAAATTACACCTACGAGATCCTCACGACTCATAGGGAGAAATACCTTTATGAGACCTTTACGGCTCACGAAGTCAAAAGCCTTAGTCGTCAGGTCCCTAACCCTGTCTACTAAGCCACCTTTGTTCGATAGCGGCGAAGGCAAATGATGATTCGCTCCTGCCAACGCTCCAGTAGTAGCCTAAATCAGTAACGAATTCCAAGTCCTTTCACGGCAAGTGATGATTCGCTCCTGGCAATATTCCAGTCGCAGCGATGCTGATGCTAAGATTGGTATCAGATCTCAAGTCCATACTCGCAAAAAAATCAGCGAGCCAAAAATAGATATAAAAATAGCCGAAATGATTGGGCAACTCGTAATAAAAAGCAGCGAGTAAAAAGAAAACTAACCGAAAGATTGGGCACCACGAAAAATAGCCGAAATGATTGGGCACCGTGAAAAATAGCCGAAATGATTGGGCAATCGCGACTTTCGCGATATAAAAAGCTGAAATGATAGAGCATCGCGGAAGGAAATAAAAAAAATGAAAGAATGAAATTTTTGCCCTACAAGCGAGTCCATACTGACCCCTGTATAGAATCCATGGGTATAAACGAAAAGGGAAACACATTTCCCAACAGACTCTGTCAAAGGGAGAGTCAGATCTCAACGGCAACATTTGCATCCCAGAAGATCGACACGGTGTTCCTTCTCGACACCACAGAAAGCGGAGCAAGTCAATCCCGACACCGCAGAAAGAGGAAACATGTCAACCAATGACCTCCCCGCCGGAACAATGCTCCGTCTCGGAAACAATTCAACCAATGACCTCCCCGCCGGAACAATGCTCCGTCTCGGAAATAAGTCAACCAATGACCTCCCGCCGGAACAATGTTCCATCTCGGAAACAAGTCATCCAATGATTTACCCGCCGGAACAATGTTCCGTCTCGGAAACAAGTCAACAAATGATCTCCCCGCCGGAACAATGCTCCGTCTCGAAAACAGGTCAACCAATGACCTCCCTGCCGGAACAATGCTCCGTCTCGAAAATAGGTCAACCATTGACATCCTCGCCTGAACAATGCTCCGTCGAAACAAGTCAACCAATGACCTCCCGCCGGAACAATGCTCCGTCTTGGAAACAAGTCAACCAATGACCTCCCCGCTGGAACAATGCTCCGTCTCGGAAATAAGTCAACCAATGATCTCCCCGCCGGAACAATGCTCTTTCTCGGAAACAAGTCAACCAATGACCTCCCGCCGGAACAATGCTCCGTCTCGGAAACAAGTCAACCAATAATCTCTCGATTCGTCTCAACCCCCAGGGAGATCAGTGTCCCTGCGCAAACCTTTCAACCCGTAAAATGAAAACTCTCTTGTGAGATCCTTATGACTCTCAAGAGAAAATGCACTTGGGAGTCCTCACGACCCCTAAGGAGAAATTACATCTACAAGATCCTCTCGACTCGTGGGGAGAAACGTCTTTATGAGACCCTCACGGCTCATAAAGTTGAAAAGTCTTAGGTAGCAGACCTAAACCTATTTCCTAAGCCATCGCTACCTTACAAAGAGTTCAAGATGAACCGTTATTTACCATCTACAGGCCATATTTGCTAAAGTCACATGCTAATGACACGACAAAGAAAAGAAAGCGAAAGTATGAGATAAAATATGCCTTTTATTTAGGAATTCAAATGAATACAGGATACATAAAAAATGAATCCACGTTATTCACCAATTACAAATTTTCAGTCAAAAAACAATACTGAAACGACTGCTAAGAAGGAGGCATCTTCAATAAGTCAGCAAGCCGTTCGCGCACTCCTCTCAATCCCTTCTCGTGGTCAGCCACCGCGGTCAACTCCACTTCAATTTGAGTTCGCTGCTGCGAACAGGACGAATGATTTTTTTCAGTTTCTAGCTGGCAGCTTCACGGTCCTGTACGACCCGCTCGGTGAGGTCAAGCGTCCGCTTTAGCGCTAACCCATCCGAAATATATCTTTGAAGGTTGTCAAAGACGGCTTTTAGCTATGCAGCATTCGCTTCAATCTGGGCGCGCAATTGGACAAACTCGTTGGAAGCCACTTCATGTTCCTTTCGTCTCAGGGTCGCCTCTTGTTAAAATGACGGAGGAAAGGAACACTATGCTCAACCCATGCAGCTCGCTGGGAATTCAAAGCCAGAACCTCAGGAGAAAGACACTTGAGCTCAATCTCGTGTAGGCAAGCCTCGATCTTTTTGCAGTAATTAACCCAAGACTTGACGACACCTTCATCATGGAAGTTCACGAGCGTCACCAGCATAGGATTAACCTCAGCAGCAAAATCTGTAGCGGATGTGAGGGCCTCGGGATCAAGATCCTCGACGAATTCGCTCAACATGCGTCGGCTGTTTGCAACACCCCTGGATGATGTGCGTTTAGCAAAGGGCCCTGCCGACATCGGAATGCGAGACTCAAAGGGAGCTGGGGTTGGTGCAATTGCTGCAAAATCATAATGGTCAAACGTCGACTCGGGTGATAAAGAAAACACATAAGGGATAGAGTCTATCATACTGGCTGTAATAGGCGGCAGGACGGGGAGTGCAGGAGGCTCGGCTATTCTCTCGACCCACGACACTATGATCAACATGAAGAAAACTTTAAAAAAAATGCGTTTACTCATAAAAGAAAAGGAGAAGCGCGGGCTAAAGACTATACTAACCAACACCAGTAGGTAGGACGATTTCCGACTGGAAGGAGCAATACGGGTTCAACACCTGATATAAATGGTTAAAAAGGACTCCTGTAAGGTTGTGACAATACACTGTCAATACAAGGAGGATGGTACCCACAGTGAAACCGATAAATCGCAAACCTATACCTTCCAACATTTAAGAGGACATAGGAGAAGGCGAGGGACCAACAACCATCATGGCGGCGACCGGAGGTGCTTCAGATGGCACAATCTCAGCGTTCACTGCACCTACACTCAAAACAAACAAAATATCGTCAGAGGGGGCTGAACGGGATTGAGAAATAAAAAGAGAACAGTGACCCAAGACCTACCTGATGGGTCATTAACCAAAACCGCGACGGAAGCATCACCGGGCGTAGCGGCTTCTTCGCTCTCCTTCGGAGGAGTAGTTTCTACGCCCATAGCTTCATCCCCCGATTCGATGAGGGCTGTCGTGACGCTTGCGACGCCCGCTGATACTACGGAGCCACAAGGGGAAAGAGCGGCGGTTTGGGCAGTCTCAGATTCCCGAGAGAGAGGCCACTTCGGGCTCTGTGACCGCCATCGTTTCGCCTGCCATCCCACCGTCAAGACTTAGCCCTGCTGGATATGGTATATAAGAATTTGCAGATCGAGTTTTAATAAAAAGACTGGGCATTACGTTACCTTGAGATAGATTCTTAGTTTCCTCCGGAGCTGCACGCGTAACCTGTCTATGGGCGGTAGACAGGGCAGCTGGAACATCCGCCAAAGGAACATCAACAGACGGAATGTTACTTGAGCCATCACCTATTGCCAAGGCGACATCACATTCCTTCGCTGCGCGCCTCCTGCATTTCCTTTCGGTCTGGGCCGTGAGAACTGACCTCCTCAAGACTTCCGACAAGGGGACGCCGTCGTCTGAACCGAGCTATGCCTCCGGCGCCGTTACGGCGTCCATCATCAGCTGCTTTAGCGAAGCCTCCCGCGGTGGCTTGGGGATAGCCGTGGCCGTGGTACCCGGCTCTAACAGTCCTGCTGTGTCACTACTCGGAATCGGCGCTACATTTGGAAGAACTCGAGCTGAGGTAATCCCTGCAGTAAGGTAAAAGAAAGTGTCAGAGCACGAATAAAGAAAGGAATAAAGGCATAATGAACGGAATTTTACCAAGGCCCAAAGAAGCGCGGAGCCTCTCTTCCTCTTCCAATGTCTTGAGGGAAGCCGTGAGAGCCTCTTCGGCAGAAATACCTGTTGAAGAAGAAAGCGTCAGTAGAAGCATAATAAAAGAATATAGCCGCGGAAGAATGTAACTGAAGTATACCTGACTTCACGACAGTGATCAGTGCCGCTTCATCGCGAGCCAGTCGCTCAGAAGCCACAAGGGCAGCCTGGAGATTAGTATCATCCACAGGCGCGATGAATAAACCCTCATTGGTCCCATTCTCGCACAAACCCTCGCTGTAAGGAGCATGTGGCTTCTGGCCAAATATGATGTCGGCAGAAAACAGCGACTTCTTCTTCTTTTATGAGCAAGCGCCGGCAGCCGATGACAAGATCTTACGCTTAACGGGCATTTTTGGGCAACGGGTCCCGATTTCTACACCAACGCCAGACTCCGGGGATGCTGCAGCTACCGTTTCTACCGGAACACGGGGTAAAGGCTTCTTATGAAAGGCGCGCGGGACCACAGCCGCAACAGCTTCTCTTAAGGAAGGATGGACGGTGGTCCGTCGCTTTAAGGGGACTGCTGGATTACCCGCAGGGACCGCACCCTTGCGATCGAGCAGTAACCACATTTCTTCCCTAATAACAACACCCGTTGCATGCTGGTACCACACCATGTATGCGTTTGAGGCTTTCGGAATGCAGCTCGACTCACTGATGAGAAAGTTGGACCCGGTGTTTAGCCGTATGAAGTGGTGCAGCGCACTACGAATACTCTTTTCCGTAGCAACTGGCTCAGCTAAAAAAGCCTCAAGCGGGACACCCTTATCGTAACCCGACTGTTGAACAAAATGGTGCGGGTTGTACCTCATGAACAGTGCCGAGTTGTTCTGCCTGAACACTAAAAAGCCCAGCCTGATTGAATACAAATGTAGTATCTCCCGAGCCTTCAATGTAGGAGCCCCGTCTTTGAAGGTATCGCGCAGCGGCTGCACCGTTTTAGTGGATTCCTTGCCGATAGTTAAGACCCTATCGACGAAAGTCATGCTATCCCCGACCATACGCGGGCGAAGGACCAGACGTCGAGCCTCTCGCTGTGACGGATCTAAAGCAGAAGCGTTAACTAGAAACATAACCCGAGGGAAATTATAACTGTCATAGAAACGGGGCCGTTTGTGGACTCCAAAAGCACCAAGCATATGCAGCTCGATCCACGACGTGAAACAGTGCAGCGTGAGATGTACGGGCTGTACCCCCCTGCTGAGTGGTGTCTGCCGCTAAGCTTAGGCCATCATACAGGTGACCCAGCCCAGCGATCCCGACGGCCACTCGCGTCCCGAAAACCATTCAGTGAGCCGGATAGATGATGGATGGCCTCATATAGCGAGGGTGCATTGGGAGCAAAAACCAGCTTAACCATAGGCCGAGGAACCCTAAAAAGAACGTCTCTTCGTCGACGTCTGAAGCTGCGAGCTCTGCAAATGGGACGACCGGGGTGTCTGGGATGAAGAAATTCCTTTGATCCGCTTCTGATGTCGGCTGGTTGTCCAAGCCAAAACCAAAAAGATCGTCAAGCTTGGAGAATTTCGCGGCTTGTTTTGACAACACTTCCGGGCGAAGAAAGCGGGCGATGAAATCCGCGAAGCTGACTCCGTGCCCTCCGGACTCGAGAAACAGACTCTCGTAAATGTTCAACACCTTGATTAGACTTGGGAATCGATGTTGAATAGTATTCCCTGGAGTGAGACCCATCACCACTGATTTGGTGGCGAAGATGTATTGGTCAGGGGGAAGTATTTCCTCGTAATGTTCCCCTCTGATGGGTGGGCCCGAAATTTCTACAAATTCCTCCACGTCCGATAAAAGAAAGGTGTGAGTCGGGGTATTCCACTGTTCCAAGAAAGCCTTGACCCACCATATCGAAACCTCCCGGTCCGATAAAAGAAAGGTGTAAGTCGGGGTATTCCACTGTTCCAAGAAAGCCTTGACCCACCATACGTGAAGCGCGGGATACTGGAAAAGAGACGCGTAAATAGCAGGATACAACCCGAGCTTCAGTAGCAGCGACTTTTTGGCCGACAAGATGTATCGAGCCCACCGCAAGTATCCGGCTGAATGGAGAGGAGACAAGCCTATCATGTATGCATGTCCCCAAGGGCACTACTCGCCTTCACATATGCGAATCCCCAGATTATCTAAAGCCATCAGCGGCTGTATAGGTATCGAGCCCATAGAGGGATGGAGGCGTCCCTCCGTAGTCCATTTAACCTCCTCCACAGCGTAATTCACGTGGGGCGAGTCGGCATAATGAATGGAGGAAATTGGCTCTGAAGGCGCCGCACAAGAGAAACTGCGCCAACCCCGAATAATTTGGTTGTACCACAACCCCTATAAGTGAAGAGACTTCTGCTCCGAGTCGTGATCTTTAATCAGTGCAAAAACTTCCCGATCCACGGGCGCGTCGGCATATGCATTCTCTGGGCGAACAAATGGGAAAGAAGAGTCAAAAGACATAGTACCTGCGCGAAAAGAAACGAGAGTTAGATGTCAACACTATATTACAAATTATGACATTTGGAACTTTAAATTTGTACCACACTGCAATGCAGGAAAAATGGACCGAGGGGGACCCACAAAATCAAAGTGACGGCTCATCATTGATGAGACAGTCAATTATTAAAGAGGAAATCCTAAAAGGATTCTCATTTAATGAGAAACTCATTGGGCCGAGGAGTTAAACTCTCTCAAGAGCAGTCCTTTGCAAACAGAATTACATCTGTCAACTTTAATTATGAGGGGAATAAAAATTCCCAAAAATTTCTAAGAGCCATACTCTGCGAAAACGATGGAGAAATCCATCAGAACCCTAAAAATCAAAGCTTTTTGCAGAATAAAAACTCCAAGATCTTTATGATCTACAAAACGAACTCTAAGAGTTCTTTATAGAGATAAACAGTGTTCTAATTAATGAGTTAAGTAACAATAAAAATCTATTTTAAGATCTATGATCTGAGAAGAACAAAGCTCTGTTATTAGGTTCGATCCTCACCAAATTTGGGCAGAGTTCTAACTGTAAAAGGAATTTTCTTGGGCAGAGATCTAAGCTCTGAAGGGAGAATTAAATTCTCAGAAACAAGAAAGGAAGAAGATGAACAGAAGTCATCTCATGGGCCAAAGGCCCTACTTATAGGCGCTGGAAGACGATCCAACTTCCAAGATGATCCAACGGTGGAAAGGTTGTCACCGCTGTACTCACGTGTGAGCCACGTGAGCGCAATAGGGGGCATTTGTTTTCCCCAATAAGAGAGCAAGGTTTTGTTCAAAATTTGAACTGGGGCAGCGCCTCACGTGCAAATCACGAGAGCACCGACGCCAAGAGTTAAAAACTCTAAGGCAGCGCCTCATGTGCAAAGCACGAGAGCGCCAGTGCCAGAACTAAAAGTTCTCCACCCTTGGATCAAAAATCCAACGAAGATGATAAATCATCAAATTACAGAATTAAATTCTGTTGAGGAAATATTCCTCGAATCTTCCTAAACAAGAAAGGTTAATATCTGTAAAATAGAGCACCTTGGATTAAAGATCCAATGGTGATTAAAAATCACCAAGATACAGAATAAGCTCTGTATGGAAAAATATTTTCCCAATCTTGTTGACAACAAGAAAAATATCTTCTGTAAAACAGAAAACCTAGGATCAAAGATCCAACGGTGGATAAAATCCCCAAATCAATTAGAGACCTCTCAATGATAGATTTCCTTAACTAAATCAACAAATCAGCCTCCACTATATAAAGAACCCAGGACTTCAAGTCTTGTACAGAAGAACCTCCCATAAACTTCAAACTTCAAAACGAGAACGATTTCTCCTCAAGGTATATAAAAATAAGAGAGATCATAGCATCTCCTCCATATCTAAGAGTTTAACTCTCACATCAGAAGAACTTAGTTCTTCTTTCAGATCTCAGATCTATAAGACAAAGTCTTTCACAAGTGAGAATCTAATTGTCAGAGAATTGAATTGAGCAGAACAGAAAACTCAGTTCTTAGCACTCAAAGTCTGGCGCTCAGCGCCGAGCGCTCCACGTGCTCCTCATGTGAGCGCTATTTAATAAGAACTGCTTAGCGCGCCGAGCGCTCCACGTGCTCCTCACGTGGACGCCATTTAATAAGAAGCGCTTAGCACTCGAAGTCTGGCGCTCAGCGCCAAGAACTCCACGTGCTCCTCACGTGGGCGCTATTTAATAAGAAGCGCTTAGCACTCAAAGTCTGGCACTCGTCATCGAGCGCTCCACATGCCCCTCACGTGGGCGCTATTTAATAAAAAGGTGCTTAGCACTCAGTGTCTAGCGCTCAGCGCCGAGCGCCTCACGTGCTCTGCACGTGGGCGCCATAAATTGTTTAACACTCCATATAAAAGAATATAAATAAAACAAAAAGAAAAAGGGGTGTCAGAACCCAAATCAATGCTCAGCAGTGCTGATACAAAAAGGGGATCAAGCCCAAATAAGTAATCAAGTGAGCTGAGCCCAAGGTTGGCCAAACCCCAAATCGATCGAGCCCATATGTCTTCTTCTAAATTGGCCTTAGTCCCAAACAAGACTACCAAGTCCCTGATGAACATTCATTGGTTCAAGGGTACATCTCCTCACACCTTTGATACATGTCGTTGTAATTCTTCAACGTCTTCAGAGAGGTGGCGGATCCCGACAACCAGCAACCGTGGACCGCAACGTCCTTAAACTAATAACGGACCGCAACGTCCTTAAACTACTGTGGACCACAACGTCCTTAAACTAAACCCTCGCCTCAAAAATGGTGATCCGTGGACCGCAACGTCCCTAAACTAAACTACGGACCGTAACGTCCCTAAACTAAAATCTGGACCGAAACGTCCTTAAACTAAACTTTGGACCGAAACATTCTTAAACTAAACGTGGACCGTAATGTCCTTAAACTAGCCTATGGACCGCAACGTCCTTAAACTAAAACGATAGAGCCCAAATGCTCTTTTGTTGGATTGAAAATGATCTTGAACCCCCGTTGAGTAGATCTTAGTCCAATATCGGATTAACGTATCCTTAACAAACATTTGAGTCGATCTTAATCTTAAACAAGGTTAACGATCCTTAAATCAAACAAACCTAAATCTAAGAAAATACGGATTTGGAGTAATCCACGCCCTACGGGCGACAACACGAATTAGTCTCCGTATACAATCCATGGGCAACCAAAAATAAAACAAACACACATGACACGAAGTGACCTTCTGGAGCCGGAGAAAGTGGTTATCGCGATACGGTAACGTAATTAACTGCAGGAGCTTGCGCCTGCAGGGAAAAGCGTCTCCATAATCAAAAGCCCCTCATAATGAGGGGGAATTTGACGAAGTCTGCTACAACGATCGCATCTGTCCAAACCTCCGATACACGGTGCCATAAATCAACTTGGCATCTTCGGAGAGGTGGACGGATAAAACCAAATAGCATCTGCCCCCAAAATTCAGGCTAGACGTTCTAACGTCCCGGTCGTGTCTTTTGGTGGTAAACAGTATTCATCCATAGACTTGACCCATATCGAGCCTTGTTATAGATGGATGAACTACTGCTCCATGTCAAAACGGGCAGTCTCGGGGAAGTACTTCGCATCGAACAGATCGCGAAACGCTTTCACTCGATAGGTTGGGTGAAACGACTTTCTTCAGACTCTGGTATTATCTGTCAGTTGCAGCTTAGCAACTCTCACCCAGGCAATATCTGGCACTTGAGCTGCCTCCAGATCATCTTCGATCGATTGAGCCCATTCTTCCACCTCCATTGGGCTCTCTTTCCCCGATAAGTGTTTTGGATGCAATGCCCGAAATTATTTGACTCCGGGTGCCTCGGCTTCGGGGCGATGCATGAGGATAGCAGTCTGCTGTTGCTGACCCTCCAGAAAGCTCTTGATAGCCTCAAGCAGTACCGTTTGCTCGTTGATAGGAGCTATAACGGTAGGTGGTGGTGGTAGAGTAGGCGGTGGAGTGTTACCATTGACATTGGTACTGATGTTGTTGGGAGAATCCATGACCTTGATAGAAAAGGAATGGTTAGGATAGATTTAAGAAATTAGAAATGTAAGGAATGTATACTTACTGATTCTTATAATTCTTGTGATATATTGCTTAAGAATTAATGCAGAACTGACATGCATGGGCCGCCAACAAAATCTTTCACGCCCCGCTTCCCAGTAGACGGAAACGGTGACATGGCAGTCCTGCAATATATTTACTAAAAAATAAATACGTTAAACGTAATTAAGCAATATATAAAATGAACAAAAATGACAAGTGATATAAAATAAACAACAAATTTATTTACATTCAACTTTACATACAATTGTTTGAAAAGAAAAGATACAATGAGTAAAGCAGTGCCTAAACAGTGGCATACAAAATAAAAGTGCAGGTGAACTAGTAGTCAGGCTGAGTGGTGAGTTGGTCCAAGTCCTCCTGGCTAGGCTCGATCTCCTGAGAATCCAGTCCTCCTGACGAACATTCCAAAGAAAGAAATAAAATGAAATGCCGTCAGCGAACTAACGCTCGGTAAGTCCCAAAAGAAGAAAGAGAAGACAATATATAAAATGAACAGGTAAATTGTATTTGATTGATTACTGATATAGGATAGTTATTCTAACGTGGTTATTTGTAGTTTGGTAAAGAAGGTATTTATGTATACGAGAGGAGTCCATCTTACCCCGTGAACTATGGTAACATGTAGTACAAGGCCTCGTCATAACCCACGGAACAACGACACGTGAATTCATGTAGATGTCTTTTAAGTGACCTCTCGTGCCACGATATATGTTCCGTACCAATCTACCCCTTTATCTCTGCGTAATGTATTGTATCGATTATATTTACATGTCTTGCCGAAACCATAGATACAATTTATTCAAGTATTCATGTTCAGGATGTAGTCAAGTATTCAATTAGTCATATCAAGTTATAACCATGGTTCGATCAAGTCAGGTCAAGTATACATGTTTGATATTGATATTTGATTTCAATTATTCATGTTCATGATCAAGTATTCATGTTTGATTTTGGATTCAGATTTGAATTGGACTCAGACTGAGTCAGACACTTCTACTGATTTAACTCTGGAATTCTTAGGTTCGGGAATTATCGGCAACTGCTGTACATGGACAGCAGGATTTGTGTCTTTTTCCAAGACAATTGCCATTGATAACTCCGGTTAAGTTTTCTAACCTGAATAGACAAGCACTCACTTTCTCCAGCTCTCTGGGGCTCAAAAGAATTGATCCCGCTTAAACCTATATTTACTAAAGTCCTTAAATAGAGTTTTATATATCTCGAGGGGGTTTTATAAAATATATTTTTTTAATATAGTTAAAAAGTAAATCTCGAGGGTGATTAGTATTACTTAGGGTTTTCATGAGCATGGATTTTAAGTATTAGGTATTTTAGTGATGATTACTTAGCTTGGAAAGTTCATGGTATTTTATTGAAAAACTTGTCATTTTTGGTATCTTGATGGTATTTTATTGTCATTTGTTAATATTTCATTTTTAGAAAAATATCGTTCATTATATTTTGAAAATATGGATTTATAATTTTATATAATTTTTTTTAAAAAATAATTTTATTTTATTTAGAAAATTCATATTTTCTAAAAACGTATTTAAATCCTTTCGAGATCGAATGCTCCGTGATGAGCTTTGCATCTCGCTTTACTAGCCCAAGAATGTGCGATAATCTGCACCATCTGTTAGCGGGTCCCCTAACAAGGGTTGTAGATGCATAATCGCAAAGGAAATAAAATACCGTTTAATAAGAAATCTGGCTTTTAAAGTATGTGGCATTTTTTGTAATGCTATTCTTCGAACCAAAAATACATAGAAATAGGCATCGTGCTATGAAACCATGTGTGCATGTGGGATAGGTTATTACCCCGTGAAGTTTTCCTAAAGGTATTGTTAAGACGATTAGTCGAAAGGTGTGATAACAAAGTTCAAGGTATTTTAATGTAAAAGTTCAATTATGATTGTTTTACATGAGATTCTTGGTTAAAATTTATTCTAAACATTAGTATTAAAATTACAAGTGAAGTGGTAAAATTGGTTTGACCAAATGATAAATGGAGTTATAGGTTTTAGAAAAGATGATATCTGTAATAACTCCACTTTTAGCGATATTTGATTTAAAATGAGTATCAAAGAAAAGGAGGAGAATTGGGATGGACTTAAAGTTTAGAAACTTCAAAGAAAGGTTAAAGAAGAGAGGATGATCTTCGTGGCGTCGCAGGAGCTCCGGAATTGGTTTCGATCTTCGCCGGAATCAACTTGCTCGCTAACTCCACTTTACTTCACTTGCACCAGGAACTTTTTAGAGAGTTTTGGCTAGAATTTTCAAAATGGTACTGAGCCAAGGCAGGGGGTGGTATTTATAGTGGAGAATTAGGGTTTGGGAATTAAAAATATGGATTAAAAGCATTAAAATTGTGTTTAATTATGAAATGAAAGGTCTGTGTTTGATTGCAGGGAAATCAAACAGTGCAGAGCGGTTAAGGGTAGCTGAAGAGTCATTTGTGCAGAGCCTGGGCTTTATTGGCCTTGATCTGATCGTCGGCGCCGGTTTTTGAGCAATATTGGACGGTCGATCTTGAGGCTCTGGCCTCGAGATTCATGCCATTTGAACAACTCTACATCTACACAATTTTCCACATGTTTGATTTTTCTGAACTTTTCATTTCCCCGTGTATTGCACGTGCAATCTTTTGGGGTTCCAAAAAGTTAAAAAAATCAGAAAAAATAATTGTGTCTGATGGGAATCGAACACATAGGCTACGTCATAGTAGTGCAAGGCTTTACCAGTTAGCTACAAGTTGTTTCTTGCTGTTATTTCACAAAAGTGACTTATAACTCAAACTCAGGCTGTAAAACTCATTTCTTGTATATTAACAGAAAAATTTCCGTACAAAGATTTCAGAGTCGTTACACTTATGATATGATATGTTACCTGTCTGTGCTATGCCTTGTTCACACAGACTAAAAGGGTACGAGTTTGACGAGATTTATATTACTGTGGATATGATGTGATATGATATCAATTCTAAGAGATTGAATATATATAAAGGAATAAAAGAATATAAAGATGATTCGGACACGGTGGATATAGCTGGGGGTCCACGATATGTGTGTGTGTGTGCGATCAATCCATGAGAGATTGAGACAGGAAGAGATACGATGTTGCCCAGTGATGTGTTCAATCCATGAGTGATTGAGGGTAGTTGACAAATGATGTCTGTTTCCCTAATAAAAGGGCAGAGCTCTGTCAAAAAATGAGGCAGCGCCTCACGTGCTTCCCACGAGGGCACCAGCGCCAAGACCGATCTGATAGGAATTAATCCTATGGTGGCACCTCACGTGCTCCTCACGCGGGCGCCAATGTGCAAAGCACAAGAATACCCATTATAAGAATTAAAATCTTAAGTGGCGCCCACGTGCACAACACGTGAGCGCCGGCGCTCAAGTAGAATTAAATTCTACTCTCTGTTAAACAGAGTCGTTCGATCAAAGATCCAACGGAGATGATAAATCATCAAAAATAAAGAATTAAATTCCGTCCGGAGAAAACATCCCCCAAATTGGATTATAGAATAAAATTCTATTTTGGGATATATTCCCTCAATTTTTCTAAACAAGAAAGATTGCCTTCTGTAAAACAAAGAACCGGTGGATTAAAAATCCAACGGTGATTTATAAAATCACCGTTTTACAGAATAAATTTTGTGTAAAGGAAAATATTTCTCCAATCTTGTTAGAAACAAGAAAATATGTTCTGTAAAACAGAAACCCTTGGATCAAAGATCTAGTGGTGGGTAAAAATCCCCAAATCAATTGGGATCTCTTAATGAGAAATTTCTTTAGAGTTAATTAACAAATTGTCTCTACTATATAAAGGACCCAAGACTTCAAGTCTGACACAGAGAAACCCCCCCCCCATAAGCTTCTAAAAAAAACTAAAGCAGAAAGTTTCAAAAGGGAACAGAGAAGAAGATCTCCCTCCTCAAAAAACTCTAGGTAAATAAAAAGAAGAGAGATCAAAATATCTCGTTTACATATCTAAGGGTTTAACCATTTTAAAAAGAACTTAGTTTTTTCTATGGATCTGAGATCCATAAGACAAGTCTCCCATAAGTTGAGAATTTAATTCTCCCATATGACTGACGATTCCTAAGGCCACCATAGCCCGTCTCCCTCAAATACGAGATTTGGTCTAAGGGTACATCTCTCTACACATCTGATATATGTCGTTATAATTCTTCATTCTTCAATGTCTTCAGAGAGGTGGCGGGTCCCGATAACCAACAATTATTCAGTGCATTCCCAAACCGTCCAAATCGACGTGCACACCACAAATCAGACCGCACCCCATACAAGGTGCATTCCATATCACCCTTGTTCATTCCGTCACGTAACAAACACACGTGCGCGCAAGATGAACACAATGGACCACTACGTACTTAAACTGGTAAAGCACCGAGAAGTCCCTAAACTAATATTCGCCTCCAAAACGACAATAATGGACCGAAACGTCCCTAAACTAATATTCGCCTTCATAACGACGATAATGGACCGAAACGTCCTTAAACTAAAACTATAGAACCCAAATGCTCTTTTGTTGAATCCGAAATAAAAATGATCCTGAAACCTCGTTAAGTGGATCTTAGTCTCAAATTGGATTAATGTATCGTTAATAAAAACAAATCGAGCCCCTAAATGCCCACATACATTTAAGTCGATCTTAATCTCAAAATAGATTAATGATCCTTAAATAAAAAAAAACCCTAAATCTAAGAAATACGGATTTGGACTAATCCACACCCTACGGGCGACAACATAAGTTAGTCTCTGTATACAATCCACGGGCAACCAAAACAAACAAAAACACACGACATGAAGTGAACTTCCGGAGCAGGAGAAAGTGGTTATCGCGATGCAGTAACGTAATTAACTGTAGGGGCTTGCGCCTGCAGGGAAGAGCGTCCCCACAATCAAAAATCCCTCGCAAAACGAGGGGTAATCTGACGAAGTCACACTACAATGGCCGCATCCGTCCAAACCTCCGATATACGGTGCCATAAATCAACTTGGTATCTTCAGAGAGGTAGATGGATAAATCCAAATAGTATCTGCCCCTAAATTCAGGCAGGACGATCCATCCCGGTTCGTCCCCGTTTTTGGCGGTGAACAGATTCTGGCACTCCCGGCGGGATCTCATCCTCTTTCCACTCCACACTTTGTGTGTCGTGTTCGCGAACAAAATCGCGGTTTGCTATGGTTGCCTTTGGATTCGAGGTACTGAGATTTGGTGTCTTGTGCAGAAAGAAGAAGTGAACATCAATGGCTTCCAGTTGCACAAACTGCAACAGCAACTCTCGCTCCGCCCCAACTGGAGGAGTGACATACGGGCCCAATGCGGCCTCCATTTTTTCAATGCCGGTGGGGCGGGTGACTCAAGCCACCACTGGATTGTTCTTCGGGACCATGCTCCCGCCATCAAGCTTCAGCACCCCAGTGCCATCATAGGAAGCTCCCAAGAAGCCAGTCTTCGATCGACTTGCAACCACCACGGCCCTTCTCCATGGGTCGTCCAAGTTTGCCAACTCAGTCTTTAACAGGCTGAGCCGAAACTCAAGTAGGCCCGCAAAGAGGCTCGCGATGCCTGAATGGGCTATCCCAAAATGGATAGTCCTCCCAACTCCTCCGGCAGGTGAAGTCATCAAAAGTGCTTCCCCTACCAGAAAGTCGGCCTTCGAAAGATTGGCAGTTCCCTCTCAACGGACGTCAGTCTTCGACAGGCTGGCACCAACTGTAGCCCCTCATCAAAGCCGGGGGCATGACAGAGCCGCTTCCACAACTGAGGTAGTCCTGTCTACAAGACACGTTCGACGTCTCCATTGGCACCGAGTGAGGAAAGCCGGGGGCAAATCCCCTTCTGGATTTACTCCACCAGCTCCAATGGTGGAAGTTGATGCTACTGTTCCAACCTGGAACAACTTTGATTTGCTTAGGAGGGTGTGAAAGAACTCTCCAACCGTGGTGCCGAAGAAATCTCCCTCACCTGCTAAAAACATGATGCAGGCAAAGCCGAAGCTGCCCCCCAGTGGCTCTCTTCCCAAATCCACAGGGTCTGGGGGAAAGTCCAAGATTCTGTGATCAACAAGAACTACTCTCGTCAACCGAAGAATTTGAAAGTTCGATAAGAGGAAAACTATCCCTCCACCATACAGCAAGGGACGTCTTCAACCCAGGCGTTTGATACAACGGCTCTTTCAACTTCGACCTCCTACAAAAGGAGAAGGCCGGAGAAAATCCCACTGCCCGCGGCAAATTCCAAAGGCGACGGACCTAAACGCCCCAAGTCTGGGGCCATGATAGTGCACACGGTCTACATGGCTTCCGGACAATAAGAAAGTCATGGTTCCGTGGGTCATCGGCCTCAAACTCGGTCGTTGACAAAAACTCAGGAGCAACAACAAAAGCTCCAGGAAATGATGATCAAAATTTCAGCACTCGCCGGGCAGAAAGAAAACCCGGAATCGGCATCTGAACATCGCCAGGAGTAGGACACAGATACAGAGTTCATGCGAAGGGTGCTAGAAAGAAAAGACAAGGAGGCCGCAGAACAAGCTGCTAATATAAAGCAGATGGGGCTTTTGTTCCAAGATATGGTTGGAATGATGATCCAGCCAGAACCTCCAGCTGAAGATCCGCCGATAATCATCGAGGATGACAGAGGAGAAACATCAAACCCTCTTCAGGCTCAATCAACAGCTAAAGAGGAAACAATCTCCAAGGCCGCTCTCGATGATTATATAGCTCAACAAATACGAGCTCATCATGTTAGTGAAGCGGCCAGCCAAACCGTCAGAACTGAGCGACCGTATCCAGGCTGGTATGACCAAATCAAGTACCCGTCAGGATATATGATCCCCAAGTTTCATGTGTACAAAGGGACATGCAATCCGCATCTGCATATTGCTCAGTTCATAGCTCTATACGAAAACACTGGAAGCGACGACAAAGTGTTGCATCTCCAGTTTATCGGTAGCCTGTCGGAGACGCCATTCGAATGGTACTCGGAACTCCCAAATGACTCCGTCAAAACATTCACCGAGATAGAACCGCTATTCATACAACGGTTCGCCAGTGCAAGCGAGCGCACCCCGATCACGACATTAATCAATACCAGGGTGAAGTCGGGAGAAACCTTGGTCTAATATGCGATCCGGTAGCAGAACCTATGGTCGATGTGCGAACAACGCATCGAAAAATCTCCTACCGTGGGTATGTTCATCGGGACACTAGATCCTTAAACGACGGTGTCCTAGTTCATGACGTTCTTCAAGCCGACCACCTTGTAGGCTTTGATCGACAAACTGGCCCAAATGGACCAGAGGCCACGGGCCTTCCTCCTCGAAAATGGACCCTCAAAATGCCAAGGGTAAAGCGAAAGCGGCCTTCGTTGCCAATACTCAACAACAACCAAATGACCCGAAACCGGTTGCTCTCCAAAACAATGCATGTCCACGCTTATCCCTAGAACAAAGGCTAGGACGCGCCTACTCGTTTCCCTATGATAAGACGAGGAGATTGTTCAAGCCGGCAGTGCGCAACAAACTTATCACATTGCCAGATCAACGATGTCCACCGCAACCAGGCGATGTCAACAACCCAACTACCGCTCTTATCACAGAATGGTGAGCCACTCAATTAAGGATTGCTACATCTTCAAGAACTGGATCGAGAATCAGTATCAACAGGGGAAGTTCGCGCTTTCAGAGAACTGTAAGGTGAACCCACCACAGAAGCACGCTCCTAAAAAGGTGGATACGCCGGGAGCATCATGCTCGCTCGTGGAAGAAGCTCCATGAGAAGTCGTCCTTTCAGCTAAACCTAAAAGAATACTGAAGGATCTCCAGGCATGTCCGGCAATCAGGTGGAAGAGCCCGCTTGAATCGAAAATCATCGAAGGGATGCTGAAATCGCGTCCTGTTCCGAAAACTGTCGACAAAGGACAAAATCCTCAAGTCGAACCTTCAAAGTCTTCGAAGAAAAAGAAGAAGACCAAGAAGCATGTGCAACCTGCCGGATATGACGAAAACTCATAGACTTACAGAGGTACATTGACGCGCTGGAGGAGTACAACCAAAAGGCGCGGATACCGATCACCCTCGAAGAGTTCCTCAAGCATATTCTTGAGAACGAAGAGAGTGACAACGATGAGGAAAATAACTCATCTGAAGAAACCAAAGACTATGTAGCAAATTGCCACATGGTCTCCCATTCGTCGTCAAATGGCGAAGAAGCTCCCTCGGCGTTAGAAAACAATGCAGAGGAACTGGGGGCAGGATCGGCGCCAAAATCCCCGAAACTGTCAGAAGACCCAATTGATAGGTTGTTAAATGAAGCCTTTCGAAAAAGCAAAGTTGACCGAGAACGCGAAACAGCCATATACAAAAAGGCTAAGCGTCGGCGTCAGGATGAAGAAGCTGCGGTAAGGATAATTCATAAAGTACTCCAACCAAGCCAAAGTACACCTGCCACAAACAAGAGCATGATCAAAGCAGAGAAGCGGTTCGCCAAAGCCCTGTCAATGGGAATGAAGCTGCCCCCTCTCGTGGAAAACTCTCCCGGGGTTATGTGCCTTGACGGAGCGGATCTACATCTAAACTACTGCCTATACCATCGGAAGGTTACCCACCCCACCGAGGAATGCAGTGCCTTCAAGAAGTGGTGGTAAGGATACGTTGCCCATCAACAACAATTCAAAAGGATGAAGCGTGAAGCTCGTCGATAGCGAAAAAGCGTGACGAATGTGCGTGAGAAAATGACTGGCAACTATCATATGGTTGATACCGGTTCAGAAAAGGTAAAACTCCGAGTTCTTACCTTCGGGAGTGATTCTGAAGACGAAATGACGCTTAGCCCTCTCTTCAAAGACTCCACCTCCGAAAAAGAAGAGGGGGGGGAAGAACTATGAGAACATTCAGCTGCGTAGCCGCACGCTGCCTGAAAAGAACCTTGGACCTACAAACAAAGGTTCGAGCAAAAAGGATAAAGGGAAAGAAATTCCCTGAGGAAATTGCCCTCGACGAAACCCGCCTTATAGCACAGCAAAACCTGGAGGCTTATAAGGCAAGAATGAAACGGTCATACGAAAGACTGACCAGGCCGAGAAAATTCTTCCAAGGCGAGATCGTGCTAGTCGTCAAAAGACCGATGATCCCCAATCGTGCGAAATGGGGAAAATTCGAGCCGAACTATGAGGGCCCGTACATCATAGACAAGGTCTATCAGGGTGGGGATTACCTGCTCATAGATATGCATGGCGAAAGACCTTTTCGGCCAATAAATGGCCGATTCCTCAAAAGATACTACGCCTAGCGGGTTACGATTCAGATCAATGATAGATGACGGCGCCTGTGTCCTCTCACTATCTTCCTGAGTCAGAACCCTGAAAGTAGTATCCAGAAAATTGGTTGCCTCGAAAATGGTAATAATGGACCACTACGTCCTTAAACTGGCCATGGACCGAGATGTCCCTAAACTAACAATGGACCGAAACGTCCTTAAACTAGTGCGCCGCCTCAAACATGGTGCATCGCCCCAAATACGGCGATATCCACCCTTGAGATCTGTGTTGCAATCGAAGTCTCAACATCAGAAGTTGCAACTCAAGTCCCACTGGCTACACAGCTACTCCGGCGGTGAAGTCACCCCTAAGTTCCATTAGCAAACAGATGGGTAAAAAAACGGTATGTCCACAAGCAAAATGGGCACGGATGAAAACCTGAAAGGGCGCTATGAGTAAAAACAGCAGGGGTACCAGCGAGTTTGTGAAAACCCGGAAGGGCGCAATCTCGTTTTTTAAAAGAAAAAATAAAAGAAAAAAACGGTGTGTCCACAAGAAAAATGGGCACGGATGAAAACCCGAAAGGGCGCCGTGAGTAAAAATAGCAGAACCGCCGGCGAGTTTGTGAAAACCCGAATAGGGCGCAAACTCGTAAAAAAAATTCATGTGCACTTGCAAGGTCCTCTCGACCTTGTGAGGAGAAAATACCTAAGTGAGATCCTTACGACTCATAAAGGAGCAACACACTTAGGAATCCTCATGATTCCTGAGGAGAAATTACACTTACGGGATCCTTACTACTCGTAAGGAGAATTCTCCTGATGAGACCCTCACGGCTCATAAGATTTAAAAGACTTAAGCTACAAGGATCCAAACCAATTCTTAAGCCATCACATTCCCCATGTTGCTCTACAGGCGGTCCGATATTGGTCCTTGTATACAATCCACGGGCATAAATAAATATTGCCCTCACCTAGTTCCACTAATGGCGCGAAATGTCCCCATATGGTGAACGACACCTGTAAGTCCTCTCGACTTATAAGGAGAAAACACTCTAACAAGATTCTTACGACTTGTAAGGGATAACACACACTTAGGAATCCCCACGATTCCTAGAGAGAAAATACACCTACGAGATCCTCACGACTCGTAAGGAAAAATAACTTTATGAGACCCTTACGGCTTATAAAGTCGAAAAGTCTTAGTCGACAGGATCCTAACCCTGTTTACTAAGCCATCTTTGTTCAAATCGACAAAGGCACATGATGATTCGCCCCTGGAAATATTCCAGTGGTAGCGATGCCGATGACTAAACATGTGTCAAATTCCAAGTCCTTTCACGGCACATGATGATTCGCTCATGGCAATATTCCAGTTGTAGCGATACTGATGCCAAGATTGGTATCGGATTCCTAACCCGCAATAAAAAACTATTAGCGAGCCAAAAAAATGCATATGAAATAGCCGAAATGATGGGGCAACTCGTAATAAAAATCAGCGAACAAAAAATGTCCATATGAAATAGCCGAAATGTTTAGGCAACTCGCAATAAAAAACAGCGAGTAAAAAAAATATAAAAGAAAATAGCCGAAATGTTTGGGCAACTCGCAATAAAAAGCAACGAGTAAAAAAAAATAATAATAGCTGAAATGATTGGGCACTGCGAAAATAGCCGAAAGGGTTGGGCAATCGCAATTTTTGCGATATGAAAAACTGAAAAGATAGATCATCGCAGAAATCAAAAATAAAATAAAAGAAAAGAAAATTTCTTTGCCCTGCAGGCGAGTCTACACCAACCCCTTTATACAATCCATGTGCACAAATGAAAAAGGGAACCGTGTTTTCTCACCAGGCTCCATCAAAGGGAGAGCCGGGTCTTGATGGCAACATCTACAGCTTAGAAATCAGCCTGACGTTCCTTCTCATTCCATCAGGATGCAGACGCAACGTCAACAAAGGCTTAAAGGTCAAATTAAAATGGAGCAATGACAAACACCTAGCTCCAAGTCTTGACGGTTCATATAAAACCTAGAGACAATCCCGCCATTTCTTCTCATTCCATCAGGATGCAGACACGATGTCGACAAAGGCTCTAAATAGCTAAATCAAAATGGAGTGACAGCAAAATCCCAGCTCCAGCTCGACATTCTTCTCGTTACAGCAGACGCAATGTCAACAAAGGCTCCAAATAGCTAAAATCAAAATGGTGCAACGACAAACTCCCAGCTCCAAGCCTTGACGGTTCACATACAACCTAAAGACTCCTCCGGTGTACCTTCTCATTCTATCAAGGTGCAAGTGTGACGTCAACAAAGGATCCAATGAGCCAAATCAAAAAGGACTGACGGCAAAGTCCCAGCTCCAGCTCGACATTCTTTTCGTTATAGCAGACGCGATGTTAACAAAGGCTCCAAATAGCCAAATCAAATTGAAGAAACGATATATTCCTAGCTTCAGGGTCTCGACGGCAAGTCATATAAAACCTAAGAGACTATCGGAGATCATCCCACACCAGCGCGAAGTGGTTATGGCTCATCGGGGCTCCAAACTGAGCCTAACCTCAAGTAAAAAGCGACATGGCAAATTCCTAACGCTTTCTCTTCTGACGGTCATATAGCCTAAGGAGATTACTTGAAGACGTCTTGTCCAGCCCCCGAAGGGATCAGAGACACGACAGTTGCGGGGCTACTGGAACAACGGCTTAAAGACCGCATATCGAAGAATACATCAACCAACGTGACGGTACCATGGACCAAAGCCCTAGTAACACAAAACCTAACGGACCTCTGTTGCAAAAAGCAGGGGTTTTCTATATATAACGTTAGGATAAGTTTGCCCGTAAACCTAAGGGAGGTAAACTAAATAAACTCTGAAATGAGTACATAAACTAGAGACTCCGAAACGAGTGAATAAACTACAAACTCCGAAATGAGTATATAAATTAGAAACTCCAAAATGAGTGAATAAACTACAGACTCCGAAATGAGTACATAAACTAGAAACTCCGAAACGAGTGAATAAACTACAAAACTCCGAAATGAGTAAATAAACTAATTAACGCCACATTAAGACACAGATAAGCGCATGCAAAAAATGTATATTCTTATTCATGAATCAAAGTGTTTAAGAGATACAATTAATACAAAAAGGGGAATACAATTACAATTGTTAAGAAGGCGGGGCTTTTAAGAAGTTAGCAACCCGCTCACGTTCTCCATGCAGCTCCTCCTCGCATGCTTCTATTGCGGCCAACCTCGCTTCAATTTGAGCCCGTTGTTGCAAGCATGATGAAAGCTTCTCAGCGATTTCCTGCTTTGCAACTTCGCAATCTTGCATGCCCCGCTCGGTAAAATCCAGCTTCTGCCTCAGCGCCAGCCCATCAGAAATATATTGTTGGAGGTTTTTGAAAACAACTTGCAGCTGCGCAACATTCGATTCAAGCTGGGCACGCAATTTGATGGATTCACTAGAAGCCGTCTCATGTTCCATTCGCTTCAGGGTCAACTTTTGTTCAAAATATCGAATGAAATCGGCACTTTTCTTGATCCATGCGACCCGCTGAGCCTTCAAGGTCAATACCTCAGGAGCGAGACGCTTGAGCTCGATCTCACAGAGACTGGCCTCGATCCTCTTACAATAGTCGACCCAAAAGCCGACGAAATCTTCGCTGTGGAAGTTCATAAGCGTCGCCAACATAGGATTGATTTCGTCAACGAAATCCACAGCAGAGGTGAGAGCTTCGGCATCAAGATTTTCGATAAATTCGCGTAACATCCGCTTGCTAGTTGTTGCACCCCTGGAAGATTGACGCTTAGCAAAAGGCCCCGTAGGCATGGGAATGTGACACTCAAAAGGAACCGAAGCCGATTTATTCGCCGCAAAATAAATCATGCACGAATGAGGGTCAAATTTCGATTTTAAAAAATAAAGAAGACGGCTGATGGACGATATCTACGTACCATCTGTTGAAGGCGGCATGACAGGGAGCACAGGAGACTCGGCTATCCCTTCACTTCCTCCTTCGAGCCGTGGTACTGTGGTCAATATAGGGAATGTTTAGCAACATGATGAAAAGGAGAAACACTAAGTAAGGAGTATACTAACCAATGCCGGAAGGAGGAACGAATTCCGATTGGAAGGAAAAATGCGGGTTTAACACCTGGTGTAAGCGATCAAAGAGCACTCCTGCACGATTGCAACAATATATGGCTAATACACGAAAATTGTATGTATAATACACGAAAATTGTAGGTATACTGAAGCAAAGAAATGAGAAATTTTCACTTTCTAGAGTTCGGAGAGTCGCAGAAGAAAGGGGTGGAACCGTGGCAGTCAGAGCAATGACCGGCGGCAATTCTTCGGTCAATACATCATTAGGGTCTACTGCACCTATACTCACAATAAAGGAGATATCATTATATTCCTAGTGGGATTGAAAACTCAAAGATAATAACTCAAGGAGTACCTGACAGAGCCGAAACTGAGACAGTACCCGAAACGTCACCAGTTGTGACGGCTTCCTCGGTTGCCACTTGGAAAGTGGATTTAGCACCCCCACCTTCATCCCCTGATTCGATAAGGGTTGTTATAATGCTGGCATCCTCCGCCGATATCAAGGATCCACAGGGAGAAGAAGCGACAGTCGGAGCGGTCTCAGATTCCAGAGAAAGGTTGGCCACTTCAGGCTCATTAGTCATCGGCACTTCACCTGCCAGGCCACCACCAGAATTTGGCCCTGCTTTAAAACAAAAAAATGTGTCATGATTCGAGGAAAAGAGGTTACTAAGTTCTAATAAGGGACCGCGCGTTGTTATACCTTGAAGCAACCACTCAGCTTCTTCCCGAGCTGCACACGCAACTCGCCTATGAGCAATAAACAAGTCGGAAGGGACATTCACTATGGGAACGACAGAAAGTCAAACTTCACTCGAACCTGCGCCCGCGGCCAAGACAGCCTGACATTCCCTCGCAACATGCTTTCTAAGCTTCCTTTCAGCCTGGGCTGTATGAACCGACCTCCTTAAAACTTCTGACAGAGGGACGTCGTCATCCAAACCGAGCTCGGCCTCCGGATCCGCTGTGGCATCCATCATAGGCAGCTTCATCAACACATCCTATGGTGGCTTTGGGAGGTCCTCAGCCGTAACCGATGTCTCTGAAGGCTTTTCTACATCACCATCCAGGGCTGGCATTACATTCGAAACAACCTGGGTAATGGTGGTTCCTGTAATAGGATAAAGAAAAGGGTCAGATCATAAATAAAAGGAACTAAAATATAAAGGTGTAGTGAAGCGAAGCATACCAAGGCCCAAGGAGACACGGAGCCTCTCCTGCTCCTCAAACCTCTTGAGGGAAGCCGAGAGTGCCTCTTCAGCAGAAATACCTATTAAGGAAGAGAGCGTTAGTAAAACATAATAAATAAAAAAGGGAGGGGATATATACAGGAGAGTATAAATAAAGTATACCGGACTCCGCAATAGAGGCTAACGTCGCCTGTTCACGGGCCAGTCGTTTCGACGCCTCGATAGCGGCCTGAAAATCGGTATCAGTTACAGGCGCATCAAATAGACCGACATTAGTGCCATACTCGCACAAGTCCTCACTATAGGGAGCATAGGGCTTCTGGCCGAATACGACGTCAGCAGAAAATAAGGATTTCTTTTTCTTCTGCGAACTGGCGCCAACACCCACTTATAAGAGTTTTCACTTGACGGGTCTTTTCGGACGGAGAGTCCCAATCTCCGAACCAATGCCCGACTCCGGGGATGCCACGTCTACTGCAATCGTAGGAACATCCGGTCGAAGCTTGTCAGGAAAATTGTCACGCCCCGCTTCCCAGTGTATGGGTAAGAAGACGCGACGATGCCCGCTACGTATTTACTCAGAAGTAAACATGCTAAGCGTAACTAAGCAATATAATGTAAATATACACAAGAAGACATGAAGTGTAAATAAACAACATCTTTTATTTATTAAACATTTCTTTACAAGTTCAACTGAAAATGTAAATATAGGAATGGAAAGCAATGCCTAAACAATGGCATGAACTGAAAAGAAAATATATACAAGTATCTAGAGCTCTGGGTCAATGGCGAACTGCTCCAAGTCTTCGGTACCGGGCTCGACCTCCAGAGAGCCCGATCCACCTGACAACATTCCAAAGAAAGAAGAGAAGGAATGTCGTCGGCAAACAATTTTCGGTAAGTCCCAAAGATAGGTAAGAATAGACAGATGAAAATATAACTGGTATGTTGTAATTTTTGTTCTGTTAACGCAGTTGCTTGTAGCTTGGTATAGAGTATGCCAGTGTATACGAGAGGAGTCCCACTATTCCGGAGACAAAAATATACGGAGCATAAGGAACCGTTAAGCCACGGTACAACAGCAATGGATATTCGTGTTAGGTTTATTAAAGTAACCGTCTCGTACCATTTCTAACACATTCCGTATCAGTCTACCCCTTTAAAACCCCGTAATGTCTTTTTTATTGATTGTATTGTTTTGTTTTATAAATGGAAGACTTGCCGAAACCATGATATCATGTAAACGGAATGGATATAAATGGATAGTCATGTAATCAGAGTATATCTATGGTTCGGTTCGGTTGAGTCATGTTGATATAAATTGAATTCTGGTATAAATTGATTCATGTTGTATTGAAGTTATCTTGAATCATATTCAAGAATAGATTGGTTTCATATTAGACCAAGACTATGTCTGAGTCAGACACTTTAAAACGAATTAAAGTCCTGAATTAGTTTTGATGTTATCGGTAACTGTTGCACATGGACGGCAGGATTTGTGTCTTTTTTCAAGACAATTACCATATTGATAACACCGTTGTTTAGGTTGTCTACCTTAGATAGGCAAGTACCCATATTCTCCGGCTCCCTGAGGCTCAAGAGAACCGGTCCCGCTTTAACCTATGTTTACTAGGGTTCTTATTGTAAATTAATATAACTTGAGGAGTTTTATGAAAAATAGTTTTGATATATATTTTCAAAATAAACCTCAAGTATTTGTTTATCATATTTATGGTTTTCATAGATATAGTTTTTATAAAATGAAGTTTTCTAGTGAATAGAACTTAGATTTCATTGTATATGGTATTTTAGTGTAATGTTGGAATTGTATTGGTTTGTAATGGTAGTTTCATGAAATTTGTGATTCTTTTGATTTAGAAAAACATGGATTATATATATAATATATTTAAAGTAGGTATTTTGATAATATTCATAAATATTTATATAGTTATTTATTTATTTAATAAAAATAAATTTTATTTATTAAGTAGGAATCTCATTTTTCTTAAAAATTGCATTAAAAATTCCATCGAGATCGGATGCTCTGTGAGGAGGTCTGCATCTCGCTCTACTAGGCCCGAGAATGTGTGATAACCCGCACCATCCCGATCGGGGTTCCCCAAAATGGGTTGTAGAAGCGTATTTGCAAGAAATTAAATAATACACTTTTAAAGAAAACGTTTTTTGAATGTTTAAGATATTTAAATGTAATCTCGTATTTATCCCACAAATTAATGTTCCAAAAGCCATCGTGCTATGTCAAGAATGAGTGTTGTGATGAGGTAGGTCATTATACCGTGAGTTTTCTAAAGGTAATATGAGTAAAATGAATAAGCAATGTCGTATGTAAACATGATGGTATTTTACCGTAAAACTGAAATAGAGTTGCAATACATATTATTTTGAGATGAAACTTATTCTAATGTGTTTGTTTATGATTTCTAAACAATATACAAAAGATTGTAAATTTGTTATTAAGATAAATGGTGTTTTTAGTTAAATTAGAAACGGAAGTCGGATTAGCTCCGCTTCCGACTAGTTTTGGAAATGGAATTTGTTTTAATAGAAGGAGAAGAGGGAAAGTGAGACTTACAGATTAGAAAGAAAGAGGAGAGGTAGAGGAAGCTTATGGAATCTTCGGGGAGTCGTTTCGTCGCCGGATTTGTCTCGAAACGTCGCCGGAACTTGGCCTTTAGCTAACTCCACTTGTACATCTTTTTGGACTTAAAAGTTTTAGAGAGTTTTGATACTAGATTTCAGAATGAGGAGGGCCAAAGTGTAGGGTTGTATTTATAGGGTAGGATTAGGATTTTTGTGAGTAAAGAGAGAATTAAAAATGCATTAAAATTTGGTTTAATGGTTATTTTTAATTCTCTGGATAATTGCAGAGTAAACAAACATAATGGGAGTTAAGGGGGGAAGGCCAAGAGACTAGGGCAAAGAAATTGGAGCATTAGGTACAGGGGGGCCCAGTGGCGCCGGCCCCAAGCTTAATCTAGTCGGTCCATTCCCAAGGGTTGGGCTCTGGATCTTGCCCAGGTGTTCTAGTCGTATCATATACCTCAGTGCACATGTTTGAATTTGTCGTGACTTTTCATTTTACGTGTTTTGCACGTGTAAACTTTTGAGCTTCTAAAATTTTAAAAGAAAATCGACAAAAAAATATATGTGGCTGGGAGGATTCGAACACAGGGGTTACGTCACAGCAGTGCAAGGCATTACCAATGAGCTACAAGTTGTTTCTTAATGTTCAAAAGCAATTTAAATACTTATAACAAACACAGGATTGCAAATACTCCATTTGTACATTAACTTTTAAACAAATTTTCTGTACACTGAAACAGAGTCGTTACATTCTACCGTCCTTACAAAAATTTCGTCCTCGAAATTTACAATTATTTTAGGGACTAATTTACAAACAAGTGAGGGTATCTTGCACGCATGTCGTCCTCCCGTTCCCATGTTGATTCTCCTGGTGAGTGTTTTCTCCACATCACCCGAACCAAGTTTACTTCCTTATTTCGAAATGACTTCACCTTTCTATCCAGAATTTCAACAGGTTGTTGCTCACAGAATAAGTCTGGCTGTACAGTGAGCTCGGAGTGATCAAGAATATGACTGGGGTCACTCACATACCTTCTGAGTTGGGATATGTGGAATACATTGTGCACTTCTTCCAATGAAGGTGGAAGTGCCAAGCGATAAGCCACTTCTCCGACTCGTTCGAGTATGTCGAACGGTCCAATATACCTCGGACCGAGCTTACCCCGTCTTCCAAAGCAAATCACTCCACGGTTTGCAGATATTTTCAAAAAGACATGATCTCCTGGTTGGAACTCCAAGTGACAGCGTTTTGCCTCAGCCCAATACTTTTTTCGGTCTTGGGCTATGCGCATTCTTTCCCTGATAGTGCGAACTACATCGACAGTTGCCACTATCATCTCAGGTCTAAGGAGTTCTCTATCTTCGATGTTGTTCCAACTTAATGGTGAACGATACTTTCTTCCATAGAGCGCTACAAATGGTGCCATTCATATACTTGCTTGGTAGCTATTGTTGTATGAAAACTCCACAAGATGTAGGTGACCTTCCCAAGATCCTCCGTAGTCTAGCATACAAGCTCTTAGCATATCTTCAAGTATATGAATCGTTCGCTCAGACTGTCCATCTGTTTTTGGATGGTAAGCTGTGCTAAAGTTCAGACTTGTTCCCAAGCTAGCTTGCAGACTCTGCCAAAATTGCGATCGGAATCTGGTGTCACGATCGGAGGCAATGCAAACCGGTACTCCATGTAATCTCACGATCTCCTGCATGAGTTCATGGGTATCAGAGATGGTACATATTGAAGAGTTAAATCTTACTTAGATTCAAACTTACCTCCATGTACTTCTTTGCTAATGTCTCGGTAGATTGGCCAACACGAAATGGGATGAAGTGAGACGACTTTGTGAATCGATCCACAATAACCAATACCGCATTGTTACCTTTCGTGCTGCGAGGAAGTGCAGTCACGAAATCTATAGTGATGTGTTGCCACTTCCATTCTAGGATAGGTAACGGTTGAAGTAAACTAGTTGTCATGTGATGTTCAGCCTTTACTTGCTGACACACCAAGCATTCAGCGACACCTCTGGCTACTTCACGCTTCATTCCATGCCACCAGTAATTTTGACACATATCTTTGTACATCTTTGTGCTTCCAGGGTGTACTAAATAAGGAGAGCTGTGAGCTTCTTTCATCAACTCTTCCCGAACAGAACCTTGTGGTACACACAACCTAATTCCGTATCTCAAAAATCCGTCTTCATGGATGATGAAGTCTGTTCTAAGTCCTATTTCTACTTGTTCTCTGTTCTTTTGCAACTTAGCATCACTTGCTTGAGCTGCTTTGATCTGACTGACAATGGTAGATTGAACTTGTAAGTTCATCAAACTTGAAGCGTTACCTGGCATGATCACTTCTATCTCCATCTGATGCAAATCTTGTTGAAGGTTCCACTGTGCGGTGAGATTCATTGATAGTGGTTGGCAACTAAGTACATCAGGAACTACATTCACTTTTCTTGGATGATATTGTAGGTTGATGTCGAAGTCTGCTATAAGTTCTAACCATCTTCTCTGCCGCATATTCAACTCTTTCTGAATAAACACATATTTCAGACTTTTGTGGTCTGTGTATATGTCCACTCGTTCACTAAAAAGATAATGACGCCAAATCTTAAGAGAAAAGATAACGGCTGCCAACTCCAGATCATGCGTCGGGTAGTTGCGCTCATGAATCTTCAGCTGTTTTGAAGCATAAGCTACTACCTTACCGCGCTGATGTAGAACACATCCTAATCCTTTACCGGATGCATCACAATGCACTACAAAACTTCCTGATTGGTCCGGTATGACAAGGATAGGTGCTGATGTCAATCTTGACTTGAGTTCTACGAAAGCTCGTTCGCATGCTTCTGACCACATGAATTCTTCATCTTTACGTGTGAGCTTGGTCAGGGGTGTTGCAATCTTCGAAAATCTTTCAATAAACATTCTTTAATATCCTGCTAATCCCAAGAAGCTTCGAATGTCCTTCACTGACTTCGGTGTCGGCCATTCGCTTACTGCTGATAGTTTAGCTGGATCTATATAGATTCCTTCGCCTGATACAATATATCCGAGAAATCCGACCTGGTCTAACCAAAACTCGCACTTGCTGTATTTGGCATAGAGTTGATGCTGTCGCAAAGTCTCTAGGACAATTCGTAGGTGTTCGGCATGTTCTTTCCGACTCTTAGAATACACTAGGATGTCATCGATGAATATGACAACAAACCTGTCTAGGTACTCTCGGAAAACTTGATCCATTAGGTTCATGAATATAGCTGGTGCGTTGGTAACTCCAAATGGCATCACAAAAAACTCATAATGACCATAGAGAGTCCTAGATGCCGTCTTCGGAATATCAGACTCTTTGACCTTCACCCGATGATAACCTGAACGAATATCTAACTTGGAGAAAATGCAAGACCCACTTAGCTGATCGAACAGATTGTCTATGCGCGGAAGTGGATATTTGTTCTTTATAGTTACTTCGTTCAGAGCTATGTAATCAATGCACATTCGATATGAACCTTCCTTCTTCTTCACAAGTAGAACTGGCGATCCCAAACTTGAAGTGCTGGGACGAATCTATCCGTTCTTCAATAATTCGTCCAACTGAGTACGGACCTCCTTCAAACCTTCAGGGCTTAACCGATACGGTGCTTTGATCACCGGTTGTGCTCCAGGTACTAAATCAATACTGAATTCAAGAGCTCGATCGGGAGGCAAACCTGATATGTCTTCAGGAAATACATCATCGAACTCTCGAACTACCTCTGTCTTCGATCCTTCCTCCGCTTGAAGTGTTGCAATCACAGCCTTCCTCGGTTTTGCTTTGTAAGTACTTGGCTCTAGGGTACGGTCTCCACTTTTGAAATAAAAGACCGGATGGTATGGAATCTCGAACACTACCCTCCTTTAACGATAGTCGATGGTAGCGTAAAAAGTTCCGAGCCAATCCATACCCAAAACGATATCAAAATTCGGTATGTCCAGCACCTTGAAGTCAGCATAGAATTCTCTACTGCAGACTACCACTGGACACAGGTCGTATCCCATTATTGCCTTTAAAACGCCGTTCCCTGAACTGACATTCCAGCTGGATACGAGAGGTTTGACTGGAATCGCATGAGTTCAGACGAAACGTTGCGACATAAAGCAATGAGATGCTCCAGTATCGAAAAGTGCTGGTGCAGGAAGTGAGGCTACTAAGATCGTACCTAAGTTATGTGGGATTGGTTTTAGGTATAAGAAAAAGATATATGGGTATGTATAAAGTCTGAAAGAAAGCTTGAAAGAAAAGAGTTACCAGTGATGACTTGGCCAGTAGTTTCAACTTCTTCCATAGTCGTTGTGAAAGCCTGTCACCTCGGTACATTCCTCCTTGCTGGAGGAGCATTCCTCTATCCATTCCTACGTACTGGAGGTAAGTTCCTTTGTGCTTGGTGGAACTGATGAGGAGGAGGTGCAGTCAGTCAACGAGGAGGTGGAGCTGGGAGAGCAAGACATGGAGCAGGTGCCTGGATGGCTGGTCGCCGCGGATAGGTAATTGCTGGTCTGGGTGCAGCACTTAGATTGAGTCTACGAGGACAAGACCCAATATCATGTGTGACTGAGCCACAGACCAAACAAAGGCGATTTGCACGCCGGCAGTCCTTCGCTAGGTGTCCATCCCTCCTGTAGTAGGTGCAAAAAGTTGGACTGGGCCGGTTGGATGGTACTCCTGGTCTCCTGGGTACAAATGATGGCTTTGAAGAGGCCCCCCTTCCATCTGGGTGGCAGGGCGCTTCATCCCAGCAGATTGGGGTCTGCCCTTCATCTTCACTGCTGCCTCATATCGACGGGCAGCTTTTAGAACCAGTTCATGGGTTAGGAAATCCCCTGTAGCTAAGGCAGCTTGGATCTCCGGATCTAACCCTTGCTGAAATCGTCTGGACCTGATCTCAGCAGTCGGTATCAAGTGTGCCACGAATCTGTTAAGGTCTTGTGTTAGCTGTATAGTTTGTGATATTTGAAAATTGAATATTGAGACATATCTTACCTACTGAGCATGGTAAACTTAGCATCATACTCATCCACAGATTTGGTCCACATCGAACCCTGTTGTAGGTGGATGAATTGCTGCTCCATGTCAAATCGGGCAGTCTCTAAAAAGTACTTTGCGTCGAACATGTCGCGAAAAGTTTTCCATTCGATAGACTGGGCAAGACGGCTTTCTTCCGCCTTCCACCATAACGGGCGTTGTCGGTGAGTTGTAGCTTCGCAACCCGAACCCAAGCGATGTCTGCCACTTATGCTGCTGCCAGATCGTCCTCAATACTCTGAGCCCGTTCTTCAGCTTCCAGAGGGCTCTCTTTTCCTGAAAATTGCTTTGGGTGCAATGCCCGAAATTGCTTTACTCCGGGCGCTTTCGCTTCTGGACGGTTCAGTACTATAGCAGTCTACTGCTGCTGTCCTTCCAGGAGGCTTCGAATTGCCTCAACCAGTACCGGTTGCTCATTGATCGGAGCAGCAACAATAGGCGTAAGCGGTAGATGTGGTGGTGTGTTGTTGAAGTTTGTGCTGGTATTGTTTGGAGAATCCATAACCTTGAAAGAAAAAATAGGGTTATGATAGATTCAAAGTATATGAAATTGTAAGATTCAAGGAATATGAAATATAAAGAATATTTTTAGTTACTGATTCTTGTGTTATATAGCTTAGAACTTTATGCAAAATTGACCTGCATGTCCATGCAGAACTGACATGCATAGGCCACCAACAAAACCTGTCACGCCCTACTTCCCAGTGTATGGGTAAGAAGACGCGACGAGGCCCGCTACATATTTACTCAGAAGTAAACACGCTAAGCGTAACTAAGCAATATAATGTAAATATACACAAGAAGACATAAAGTGTAAATGAACAACAGCTTTTATTTATTAAACATTTCTTTACAAGTACAACTGAAAATGTAAATACAGGAATGGAAAGCAATGCCTAAATAATGGCATGAACTGAAAAGAAAATATATACAAGTATCTAGAGCTCTGGGTCAATGGCGAATTGCTCTAAGTCTTCAGTACTAGGCTCGACCTTCAGAAAGCCCGATCCACCTGACAACATTCCAAAGAAAGAAGAGAAGGAATGTCGTCAGCGAACAATCGCTCGGTAAGTCCTAAAGATAGGTAAGAATAGACAAATGAGAATATAACTGGTATATTGTAATTTTTGTTCTATTAACGCAGTTGTTTGTAGCTTGGTACAGAGTATGCCAGTGTATACGAGAGGAGTCCCACTATTCCGGAGACTAAGGTATACGAAGCACAAGGAACCGTTAAACCACGGTACAACAACAATGGATATTCGGGTTAGGTGTATTAAAGTGACCGTCTCGTGGCACTTCTAACACATTCCATACCAGTTTACCCCTTTAAAACCCTGTAATGTCTTTTGTATTAATTGTATTATTTTGTTTTATAAATGGAAGACTTGCCGAAACTATGATATCATGTAAACGGAATGGATATAAATGGATAGTCATGTAATCAGAGTATATCTATGGTTCGGTTCGGTCGAGTCATGTTGATATAGATTGAATTCTGCTATAAATGGATTCATGTTGTACTGAAGTTATCTTGAATCATATTCAAGGATAGATTGGTTTCTTATTAGACTGAGACTAAGTCAGACACTTTAAAACGAATTAAAGTCCTGAATTAGTTTTGATGTTATCGGTAACTGCTGCACATGGACGACATGATTTGTGTCTTTTTCCAAGACAATTACCGTATTGATAACACCGTTGTTTAGGTTGTCTACCTTAGATAGGCAAGCACCCATATTCTCCAGCTCTCTGAAGCTCAAGAGAACTGACCCCGCTTTAACCTATGTTTACTAGGGTCCTTATTGTAAATTAATATAACTTGAGGGGGTTTTATGAAAAATAGTTTTGGTATGTATTTTCAAAATAAACCTCAAGTATTTATTTATCGTCTTTAGGATTTTCATAGATGTAGTTTTTATAAAATGAAGTTTTCTAGTGAATAGAACTTAGATTTCATTGTATATGGTATTTTAGTGTAATGTTGGAATTGTATTGGTTTGTAATGGTAGTTTCATGAAATTTGTGATTCCTTTGATTTAGAAAAACATGGATTAAATATATAATATATTTATAGTAGGTATTTTGATAATATTCATATATATATATTTAATAAAAATAAATTTTATTTATTAAGTAGGATCTTATTTTTCTTAAAAATTGTATTAAAATTTCCATCGAGATCGGATGCTCCGTGATGAGGTCTGCATCTCGCTCTACTAGGCCCGAGGATGTGCGATAACCAGCACCATCCCGATCGGAGTTCCCCAAAATGGGTTGTAAAGGCGCATTTGCAAGGAATTAAATAATACAATTTTAAAGAAAACGGTTTTTGAATATTTAAGGTATTTAAATGTAATCTCGTATTTATCCTACAAATTAATGTTCCAAAAACCATCGTGCTATATCAAGAATGAGTGTTGTGATGAGGTAGGTCATTATCTCGTGAGTTTTCTAGAGGTAATATGAGTAAAATGAATAAGCAATGTCGTATGTAAACATGATAGTATTTTACCGTAAAACTGAAATAGAAGTTTCAATACATATTATTTTCAGATGAAACTTATTCTGACGTGTTTGTTTATGATTGCTAAACAATATACAAAAATGTTGTAAATTTTTTATTAAGATAAATGGTGTTTTTTGTTAAATTAGAAACGGAAGTCGGATTAACTCCGTTTTCGACTAGTTTTGAAAATGGAATTTGTTTTAATAGAAGGAGAAGAGGGGAAGTGGGACTTACAGATTAGAAAGAAAGAGGAGAGGTAGAGGAAGCTTATGAAATTGTCGGGGAGTCGTTTCGTCGCCGGATTTGTCTCGAAACGTCACCGAAACTTGGCTTTAAGCTAACTCCACTTGTACAACTTTTTGGACTTGAAATTTTTAGAGAGTTTTGATACTAGATTTCAGAATGAGGAGGGACAAAATGTAGGGTTGTATTTACAGGGTAGGATTAGGGTTTTGTGAGTGAAGAGAGAATTAAAAATGTATTTAAATTTGGTTTAATAGTGATTTTTAATTCTCTGGATAATTGGAGAGTAAACAAACATAATAGGAGTTAAGGGGGAAGGCCAAGAGACTAGGGTAAAGAAATTGGAGCATTAGGCACCGGGGGCCCGGCGGCACCGACCCCAAGCTTAATCTCGCCGGTCCATTCCCAAGGGTTAGGCTCTGGATCTTGGCTACGTGTCCTAGTCGTATCATATACCTCAGTGCACATGTTTGATTTTGTTGTGACTTTTCATTTTACGTGTTTTGCACGTGTAAACTTTTGAGCTTCTAAAAGTTTAAAAGAAAATCAAGAAAAAAATATATGTGGCTGGGGAGATTTGAACACAAGGGCTACGTCACAGCAGTGCAAGGCTTTACCAATGAGCTACAAGTTATTTCTTGTTGTTCAAAAGAAATTTAAATACTTATAGCATACACAGGATTGCAAATACTCCATTTATACATTAACTTTTAAACAAATTTTCTGTACACTGAAACAGAGTCGTTACAAAAAGCTCGTGGGTCTACAGCCGTAGCAGTCTCCCTTAAGGAAGGACGAACGATTGTCCGACGCTTCTGCGGGACCGCTGGATTACTAGCAGGAACGACATCCTTATGATCAAGCAGCAGCCGCCTCTCCTCCCAAATGATAGCACCCGTTGCATATTGCTACCAAGCAACGTAAGCATTCGATGCCCTTGGAGTATAACCCGGCTCACTGACAAGGAAGTGGGACCCCGTATTTAGACGCATGAAGTGATGCGTCGCGTTACGAACACCTTCCTCAGTAGTGACTGGGTCCACGATGAACGCCTCGAGAGGAACGCCTTGGTTGTAACCCAATTGCTGAGCGAAGCGATGCGGGTTATACCTCATAAACAACACCGAAACATTCTGTCTAAATACTAGAAAACCCGGCCTGATAGAATACAGGTGTACAACCTCTCGAGCCCTTAATGCAGAATCCCCGTCCTTTAAAACATCATGCAACGGCTGGAATGCTGGTAAAGGTTCTTTATCAATGGTTAGGACTTTGTCGACGAAGGTCATGCTATCCTCGACCATGTGCGGGAGAAGGAGCAGTCGCCGAGCCTCCCGTTGTGTTGGGTCAGGTGAAGAAGCATCGACTAAGTGCATGACCCGAGGAAAATTGTATCCGTCGTAAAATTTGGGTCGTTTATGCATACCAAAGGCACCCAGTACATGCATCTCAACCCAAGAGGTGAAGTAATGCAGTGGGGGATTGACGGGCTTCAGACCCGGCTGAGTAGTGTCGGCTGTGTTCCCCTCCGAAAGACGGCGCAAGACTGACGTCTAGCCTGAGATTCGGGGTAGATGCTAATTGGTGCTATCCGTCCACCTCTCCAAAGATGTCAAGTTGATTTATGGCACCATGTATCGAAGGTTTAAACGGATGCGGCCGATGTAGCAGACTTCGTCAGATTCCCCCTCGTTTGAGGGGTTTTTGATTGTGGGGACGCTTTTTCCCGCAGGCGCAAGCCCATGCAGTTAATTACGCTACCGCATCACGGTAACAACTTTCTCCTTCTCTAGATGGTCACTTCGTATCGTGGGTGTTTGTTTTGTTTGTGGTTGCCCGTGGATTGTATACGGAGACTAATTTATGTCGTCGCCCGTAGGACGTGGATTAGTCCAAATCCGTATTTTCTTAGATTTGGGGTTGGGTTTAAGGATACGTTAGCCTCATTTGAGACTAAAATCAACTTAAACGTTTGTTAAGGATATGTTAGTCTCATTTTAGACTAAGATCGACTTAACGGGATCGTTTAGATCCAACAAGAGAGCAATTGGGGGGACTCTATTGTTTAGTTTAGTGACGTTGCGGTCGATAGGTAGTTTAAGGACATTGCGGTCCAATGTTAGTTTTAAGACGTTGCGGTCAAGGTTAAGGACATCATAGTCCATGGATTTAAGGACTCCACAGTCCATCGTTAGTTTTAAGACATCACGGTCAAGGTTAAGGACGTTATAGTCCGTTGTTAGTTTTAAGACATCCCGGTCAAGGTTAAGGACATCATAGTCCGTGAGCTTAAGGACGTCATAGTCCGTTGTTAGTTTTAAGACATCACGGTCAAGGTTAAGGACATCATAGTCCGTGAGCTTAAGGACCTCACAGTCTAATGTTAGTTTTAAGACATCAAGGTCAAGGTTAAGGACATCATAGTCCATGAGTTTAAGGACCCCACAGTCTGTGAAATGTATGGTCGTTGGGACTCGTCAGCTCTTTGAAGACGTTGAGGAATTACAACGACAAATATCAAAGGAGTGAAGAGATGTACCCTTGAACTAAGGTAGATTAAATGATCTGTAGCCCAATTTGGAACCAAGACCAATTAATTATATTATGAACCCATTGGCTCAGTTAAGTCTGAATTGAGGACTTATAGCCTTCTTGGGCTAAGTCCAATCAAGTTTGGAATATTGGCCCTCTGTTGGTCCATTGAAGGGGAGGCTTTGCCTCTGAAATATTAGCCAATTTGGCTAGGAGTAGTGTTAAACACCAAGTAACACAAGTGTTAAACACTGAAGACATAATTTTCAAACTAGTGTTAAACACTGAAAGAACAATCAGTGTTAAACACTGGAAATATAGTTTTCGGTTTAGTGTCAAACACTAGAAAATAATCAGTGTTAAACACTGCAAGTAGGATTTTCGAATTAGTGTTAAACACTAAAAAAAATCAGTGTTAAACACTGGGAATAAAGATCTCAAATTAGTGTCAAACACTAAAGAAAGAGGGGTCACGTGGAGCACGTGAGAGCACCCAGATTCTCTGTTTCTTTTGCTTTTTCTTTCAGTGCTTCAGGGGTCACGTGGAGCACGTGAGAGCGCTCAGATTCTCTGTTTCTTTTGCTTTTTCTTTCAGTGCTTCAGGGGTCACGTGGAGCACGTGAGGCGTTGCCTCTGAATTCTTTTCTGTGGATCTTTACAGGGGTCACATGGGGACACGCGACCCAAGTTTTTGCTTGTTTGAAGATCCCTTTATCTTTTGAGAATTAAATTCTCTGTGGGTTTAACCTCAATTATAACTTTAGAGGAATTAAATTCCTATTTTCTCTGGAAGAATTATATTCTTAGATAGGGTTAAACCCTAATTTTCCCTCTGTAGGAATTAAATTACCATATATGTAAAGAATTAAGTTCTGGCATAGGGTGAAACCCTAATTTCTTTTTAAGAGGAATTAAATTCCTGTGAGTTTGAGAGAATTAAATTCTCTTAATTAGGGTAAAATCCTAGTTCTGTCCATCTTGAAGGAATTAAATTCCTATAATTTTGGAGAATTGAATTCTCATATAGGGTTAAACCCTAATTTTATCTTGGAGGAATTAAATTCCTATAACTTTGTGAGAATTAAATTCTCAAAACACAATTCCTCCTCTATGTTTTAGATCCGCATGGCAGGATCTCGACCCGATGAGAATTAAATTCTCAACCTATGGGGAGATGTGCACTTTGCAGATCTTCAACCAGAGAAAAGAACTAAGTTCTTTTTGATTTAGAAGAGTTAAACTCTTAGATCGAGAATTAAATTCTCTTTTTGAAGCTTTGATCCTCTTTCTTTTCTTACCTAGGGTTTTTCTTTCTGAATTCTCAAGATTCCAAAGCGCTCTCTCTCTCCCTCTTTCCCTTCTTTTGGCTCCTATTTATAGGAGAAGAAAAAGAATCAATCTGTTTAGTAAATCTTTCATTGAAAGATTTGATTTATTTTCATCGTTAATCCGGGCCTTTAGATTATTGGGTGAATTTTATTCACCGTTGGATTTTAAATCCAAAGATATTCCTTTTGTTATTTCGGTGAGATTTAAGGGAAATCTTTCTTTGTCCAAGATTTTTCCATAAATTGGTGATATTTAATCACCCTCGGATTCTCAATCCAACGGTTTTACATAATTCTTCTCTATTTTGGAAAGATTTAAATGATCTTTTTAAGAATTTAATTCTGTTGAACAGCAAGGCTTTTAAAGCCAGTCACGTGTGAGCACGTGATCCCCGGTCACGTGCAAGCACGTGACCACCGGAATGAGCTCCTCTTCTTTGCTATGTTCTTTGTCGCTGCTTTAGCCATCACGTGCCAACACGTGACCGCTGGTCACGTGTGAGCACGTGATGCTTCCTCTGAAGCTTTTTCCTGATTTTTAATCAGGGAACAGGCTGCTAAGCTCAGGCCTTGATATAAGTGAGCTAATCCCGCGACCCCAACGGCCACGCGCCTCCCCACGGCGATACGATGAGCCGGATAAAAAATAGATGGTCTTATGTAGCGAGGGTCTATCGGAAGCGCAAACCAGCTTAACCACAAGCCGACAAACCCTATAAAAAAATGTCTCAATCTCTACGAAGGGGACGACTGGAGTATCTGGAATAAAGAATTTCTTTAAATCCATCTCCCCAGTCGGCAAGTTTTCCGAACCAAATCCGAATGGGTCATCGAGTTTGGCAAACTTCGCGGCTTGTTTAGACAGAGCCTCTGGACGAAGAAAGCGGGCGATGAAATTTGCGAAGCTAACTTTGTGCCCACCAGACTCCAGAAATAAACTCTCGTACATGTTCAACACCTTGATCAAGCTCGGGAACTGATGTTGAACGGCATTCTCCGAAGTAAGGCCCATTACCACTAACTTGGTGGCGAAGATATACTCGTCGGGGGGAAGTAACTCCTCATAATGCTTCCCTCTGACAGGTAAGCCGGAGATCTCCGCAAACTCCTCCAATGAAATCGAAACCTGTAGATCTGATAAGAGAAATGTATGGGTCGGGATGTTCCATTGTTCCAAAAAAGATTTGATCCACCACACATGAGGAGTGTGGTAGTGAAACAGGGACACGTTGATCGCGGGATACAAGCCGGTCTTTAAAAACAGCGATTTCTTGGCCGACAGGATATATCGGGACCACTATAGATAGCCAGCCGAATGACAGAGAGTCATTCCTATCATGTAAACTTGTCCCCAAGGACGCGACTCTCCTTGGCATATGCGTCGCCCTAAAATGTCCAAGGCCATCGGCGGCTGCACTGGTATTGAGGCCATGGAAGGCTGAAGATGACCTTCCGAGGTCCAGTTAACCTCTTCTACTGCGTAGGTTACCAGCGGCGGATCGACATAATGGACCGCCGGGATCGGTTTCGAAGGCGCTGCGCAAGTAAAACTACGCCGACCCCGAATAATTTGATTGTACCATGACCCCCACAAATGAAGAGACTTTTGCTCTGGGTCATGGTCTCGAATGAGTGCGAAGACCTCCCGATCAATATGTGTGTCGGCGAAAGCACTCTCCAAGCGAACGAAGAGAAAGGAGGAATCGAAAGCCATAGTACCTGCACAAAAAGGGAGGGGTTAAGTATCGACACGATATTCAAGACTTTAACATTCTTTTACACCTAAAATTGTACTGCACCGCGGTTCAAAGAGAAAGGGACAGGGGACCCCACAAAATCAAGGTAACACCTCATCACTCTCATCAATGATGGGATAGTCACTCATTGAAAGAATCCAAAAGGATTCTCATTTAATGAGAAAATATTATGGAGTCAAACTCCCTCGAGAAATGTGTCATGCAAACAGATTTCGAATCTGCAAGGAAAACAAGAAAGGAAACAAAATTCCTAAAAGAATTTCATTAAAAGAAATTTTTCAGAGTTAATCTCTGTAGAACAATGGGATAACATCACAGAACTCCGCTCGAGAAACGGAATTAAATTCCAGATAAAATCACAGTTAATAACAGGGTAAAACTCTAAAGATCTTTAAGATCTACGATCTACTCAAGCAAAAGTTTTAGATCTCTAAAAGATCATTACAAAAGAAGAGCAAAGCTCTGTTAATGGGTTAAAAACCCCTAGAACACGAAGAGATTCCTCCAAAGATTTCTTCAGGAGTTAAATCATGAGCATGATTCTTACAATTTTTTACAGAGTTTTAACTCTGGGGGAAGTTTCTTTGGACAGAGATATGAGCTCTGGAAAGAGAATTAAATTCTCAGAGAAGGAAGAAGACTAGAAAAGATGAACAGCAATCATCTCAAAGGCCAAAGGCCCTACTTAGAAACACAAAGAGACGGTTCATGTCACGCTCCGCTTCCCAGTGTACGGGCAGAGGACACGATGGACCGCTACGTATTTACTCAGAAGTAAACACGCTAAGTGTATCTAAGCAATATAAAATGAAAATACATAAGAGACAAGATTTAAATGAACAACAACTTTATTTTTTAACATTCTTTTTACAATACAATGAAAAGTAAATACATGGAATGAAAGCAATGCCTAAACAGTGACATAACAGAAATGAAAATGAAATGTATAAGTAAACTAGAGCTCCGGGTCAAAGGCTAGCCGATCCAAGTCCTCGCTGGTGGGCTCTGTCTCCAGAAGGTCCGATCTACCTGACAACATTCCAAATAAAAAAAGAAAATGAATGTCGTCAGCGAACAATCGCTCGGTAAGTCCCAAAGATGAGTAGAGATAGAGCAAACAGAGAGAGAGAGAGAGAGTATATCTTATAATGTTTGTTTATATTGTTTGTAGTTTGGTACAGAAAATGCCAGTGTATATGAGAGGAGTCCCACTTACACTGGAGACTTTAGTAACCCGTAGTATAAGGCTCCGTTGATAATACCACGGAACAACGGCATGGATGTAATTACGTATTGACCATCTCGTGCCACTTTTAACATGTTTCGTACCAGTCTACCCCTTTATAACCCCGTAGTGTTTATGTATTGATTGTATGGATTGTATTGTCTTGTCTTGTATTATAAATTGTATAGATGGATGACTTACCGAAACCATGATATCAGTAAATAGAACGGATATAATGGATGAACATGTAGATAGAGTATATCCATGGTTCGGTTCGGTCAAGTGGTATGGATTGATATAGCTTGAATATATGGATTCATGGATTCATGTTGAATTGTAGTTTTATACTTGAATCTCATTCAAGTCAGAATGATTATATTGAGATTCGGTCTGAGTCAGTCAATTAGAAAAGAAATTGAAGTTCTGAATTAGGTTTCGGTATTATCGGTAACTGCTGCACATGGACGACAGGATTTATGTCTTTTTCTAAGACAATTACCGTATTGATAACATTGTTTGTTAGATTGTCTACCTTAAATAGGCAAGCACCCATATCTCTGGCTCCCTGAGGCTCAAGAGACTGGTCCCGCTTAAACCTATGTTTACTAGGGTCCTTATTGTAATTTAATATAACTTGAGGGGGTTTTATGTAAAAATGGTTTTGGCATAATTTCAAAATACACTTCAAGCATTTAATTATTGTCTTTAGGGTTTTCACAGATGCATATTTTGTAAATGTGAAATTTCTAATGAATAGAACCTAGTTTCATAGTACATGGTATTTTCTTGAAATAATGTACTTGTGTTGTATTTGGATGGTATTTTCATGTAATGGTGATTCCTTTGATTTAGAAAAACTTGGAATATTGTATACTATATTTAAAATAGATCTTTTGATAATACACACACACACACACACACATATATAATTTTAATTTATTATTTTTTAGAAATATCATTTTCTTAAAAATGGTATTAAAATCTTTCGGAATCCGAATGCTCCTTGCGGAGGTCTGAATTCCGCTCTACTAGACCCAAGGGCGTGCGATAATCCGTACCATCCCGAAACAGGGTTCCCCAAAAATGGGTTGTAGATGCGTAATTGTGCAAAGGAAAAAGGGATAATATGTATGACTTAGTAATTGTACCGATAATATAATCACCTATTATTTATGACATAGTATGTGTACACTTATCTATTCCTGTTACTAATGACTTGCTGTTTTCACAATGTTTATTTGTTGTGCTTCTACACTTAATATGCATTTTCATACAACTCTTCCACACCTTCACATATAACCTTCACATATAACAGCAATTGTGTATTATATGATATTACACTCATTTTCTATATGTACAATATCCTACATATATAAATGCATGAACAACAAATTTTTCATTACCATTGCCGTATAATACCATCAATAATCTAGAATAAGGCTATTACTTCACTACTCTTATGCACTAATTGAACTAATCTCTTAGTCAAATAATTAGTATCCTGCAAACCACATGTATTGTTACACCATGTATGACTAGGTAAAAAAAATGATAGAAACACAAATTAATGATGTATTCTATTCTATTAAAATTTGTAAGCTACTTAATCATCCAAATAATTAGTAAATATGTCTAATTTTCCTGCTTATGTTGCTTTTGGTCCCTGAGAAACATGCAGGGTTCTGACTTTAAAACAAATGAAGATTCAAATAGGGGGAAAAAAAGAATATCATATGTTCATCTTGAAGTTAAATCTTTTTTTAAAGATAATCTTTGCAAAGAGTTGGTCGTAGCATATCCTGATCAGGAGAGAGTAGAGGAAAAGGAGGAGACTTACGGGTGGTTAGAATGCAAGGACATGACGGAAGTTTTCATTGAGCCATTTTATCGAACATTGTCGCGTACACAACCAAAACGCCGATGGAACGGAGATTCGAAGCCGGCAAAACGATCGTGGCGTTCACTCGATCTTGTGCCCAGCCTTGGAACCTCGCTTCATAGTTCATGGCTGTGTCGAATGGGTGTCAAAGGTCGAAGGTGTGGTGAAGGTGCTGGTGTTGGTTGATAAAAGGGATGAGGGTTTTGCTCGGCCAAGAGGGCGGCCGGCCATGGTGGTTGACGGTGGTCATGAAGTCGCCGGAGGTAGTCATCAGTGGCGGTGGAAGTGGAAAAGTGTGCGGGGGAAAGTATATATGTATATGTAGGGATAGGGGGAGGGGGAAAGAGTTATATGGAAAGAAAGAGGGTGAGAGAGAGATATATATGTAGAGAATGGGAGGGGAGAAGTAATTGCAAGGGAATTAATATATATGAGAGTGGGGAGGTGAACAGTGTGAAAAAGTGAATTGAATGGATCGGTTGAATGAGAGACAAGGGGAATATGAACAGAGTTTTTTTTCCTTTTCTTTTTGTATGGAGAGGAAAGTGAACAGTGGGGATATCTTGATGGTGGGTTTTAATTTAAATAAGAAGAGGGTAAAAATGAGTAGTTGGGAGTTTAACAGTTGGGGAAACTTGGGTTGGGCTTGGGTTATGTTTTGCAGAGGTGGAATTTTAATTGGTTAATGCAAAATGTGTTGGGTAGTGGATTAAATGAGAATCGGTTAAAGGGCTTATGGGTTTTGGTTGCTTATGAAACATAAATAATGGATTTGGGTTATGGGTTTCTCAAAAATAATTAAGGTCGAAAATTAGATGGAATAATATATTTAATAGAAAGAAAAATATACAGAAAATTCCAAGAATAAATAAATACAGTATAATACGACTGTATATGAATTTTATGGTCGTTACAGTTCAACTCCTAAGAAGATCGAACGGTGGAAAAGATGTCACCGCTGCACTCACGTGCGAGCCACGAGAGCGCAACGGTGGAGGGACATTTGTTTCCCCAATAAAAGAGCAAAGCTCTGTCAAAAAATGAGGCAGCGCCTCACGTGCTTTCCACGAGGACACCAGCTCCAAGACCGATCTGATAGGAATTAATCCTATGATGGCGCCTTACGTGCTTCTCACGCGGGCGCTAATGTGCAACGCGGGTGCCAATGTGCAAAGCACATGAATGCCCGTTATAAGAATTAAAATCCTAAGTGGCGCCCACGTGCACAACACGTGAGCGCCGGCGTCCAAATAAAATTAAATTCTACTCTCTGTTAAACAGAGCCGTTGGATCAAAAATCCAACGGAGATGATAAATCATCAAAAATACAGAATTAAATTCCATCGGGAGAAAACATCCCCCAAATTGGATTATAGAATAAAATTCTATTTTGGGATATATTCTCTCAATCTTTCTAAACAAGAAAGATTGCCATCTATAAAACAGAGAACCGGTGTATTAAAAATCCAACGGTGATTTAAAAAATCACCGTTTTACAGAATAAATTCTGTGTAAGGGAAACTATTTTCCTAATCTTGTTAGAAATAAGAAAATATGTTCTGTAAAACAAAAACTCTTGGATCAAAAATCCAATTGTGGGTAAAAATCCCTAAATTAATTGGGTTTCTTAATGAGAAATTTCTTTAGAGTTAATTAACAAATTGTCTCTACTATATAAAAGACCCAAAACTTCAAGTCTGACACAGAGGAACCCCCCACAAGCTTCTAAAAAAAACTAAAGCAGAAAGCTTCAAAAAGGAACAGAGAAGAAGATCTCCCTCCTCAAAAAACTCTAGGTAAAAAAAAAACCAGAGATCAAAACTTCTCGTTTATATATCTAAAGGTTTAACCCTTTTAAAAAAAACTTAGTTTTTTCTCTGGATCTGAGATCCACAAGACAAGTCTCCCGTAAGTTGAGAATTTAATTCTCATCGAGAAGAATTAGTTCTTAAAAATCGAAGATTCAGAAAAGGACTAGGAATTGAATTCCTTGAAACGAAGCATATAATAGAAACTTGGTTCTCATAAAAGAACTTGGTTCTTAAAAACGAAAGCTTGATCATTAATAGGCGCCACAGAAGAAAAGAGTGCTTAACACACATTGGGCAGCGCCTAGCGCCTCACATGTCCCTCACGTGGGCGCCACAGAAGAAAAGAGTGCTCAGTACTCATTGGACAGCGTCCAGCGCCTCATGTGGACGCTACATAAGAAAAGAGTGCTTAGCACTCATTGGGCAGCGCCTAGCGCCTCATGTAACAATCCTAAACTTCCTGTACAATTTTTTTTTCCAAAAATACAGAAAGGGGTACTTGAACCTGAGCACAAGTTATAAGTTTGATTTGCATTTTAACAGTAAGAAGGAGCTTGTAGCTTATTGGTAAGACCTTGCACTGCTGAACCAAAGCACCAGAGTTCAAATCCCATTAGCCACATTATTTTTTAATTAGTTTTCTTTTAATCTTTTTAGAAGCCCAAGATTCTACACATGCACAACTCATAAAAACCAAGAGTCGCACTAAAAATAAACGGGTCTACGAGTCAAGACGGAGTGACGAGGACACGTGGCGTCGGGGGGGGCCCGACTCAGCCCGGTTCCCCAAATGTTTTTACCCCCTTGCACCTTTTGGCCTCCCCATAACCCCTGTTCTATTTAAATTCCCTGCATTATTCCAGAGAATTAAAAATCCAATTAAACTCATTTTAATGTATATTTTTAATGCATTTTTTTTATCACAACCTAACCCTAGTTTTTCCTATAAATACCCACTCAATTTTTCACACCCTTCACACTGAAATTCCTGTCCAAACTTTCAAGAAAAATTCCGGCGAACTTCCGACGACGTTCCGAGGAGATTCCGGCGACGAAACGACACACCGGCACCTCCTACTTCTTCCTTTTCCTCTTCTCTCCACTACAATCCAGTAAGTCCCTATTTCTCATCTCTTCTATATTCTAAACAATATTCAAAACTAAAATCCGACGGAAGTAGAGTTAATCCGACTTCCGATTCGGTTTTTCCTTAAAAAAATCATATTTTTCTTAAACACAATAATACCAAATTCTCACATCATGATCATTAAACATTAAAAAACATATTGACAAGTTTCATATCAAAAGAATTTATATTTCAATTTTTATATTACTTTTACAGAAAAATACCATATAGTTTAGTTTCGACATAAACCATCATTACCCCTTGCTATACCTTTAGATAGTTCATGAGGTAATGACCTACCTCTTCACAAAATTCATATATAACATAGCACGATAATATTTGGGAACATAGTTTTGGGAAAATACGATTTTATATAAAACTACCTCAAACTTATGTAAACCTTTTTCTACAAGATATGTATTTTTAACAAATGTTTGCAATGCGCCGCTACAACCCATTTTGGGGAACCCATTCGGGATGGTGCGGATTATCACACGTCCTAAGGCTTAGTAGTGCGAGATGCAGATCTCCGCAAGGAGCATACGGTCTCGAAAGATTTAAAAATACAATTATCTTAAGAAAATGATATTTCTAGAAAAAATAATAAATTAAATTATTTTATAAATATATATGTATCATCAAAATATCTATTTTTGATATGGTATAAATATTCCAACTTTTCTAAATAAAAAAGAATCACTTTACATGAAAATACCATGCAATTCCATACAAGTTCAATACTTTATAATTAAATACCATATATTATGAAAAATATGTTTTATTCACTAGAAATGTCACAATAATAAAATATACATCAATGAAAACTTTAAAGACGATAATAAAATACTTAAGGTGTATTTTGAAAATTATACAAAATTATTTTTACATAAATCCCCTTCAAGTTCTATAAATTACAATAAAGACCTTAGTAAATATAGGTTTAAGAGGGACCAGTCTCTTGAGCTCCAGATAGCCGGAGATATGGGTGCTTTCCTATTTAAGGTAGACAACTTAACAAATGGTGTTATCAATACGGTAGTCGTTTTTGAAAAAGACACAAATCCTGACGTCCATGTGCTGCAGTTACCGATAGCACCAAAACATAATTCAGGATTCAATTTCTTTTCTAATTGTCTGACTCAATATATACAATCTGACTTGAATGAGATTCAAGTATAAAACTACATTACAATATGAATCAATGAATCCATATATTCAATCTGTTCAATCTATCAATCTATACAACTTGACCGAACCGAACCATGGATATACATCCATTTACATGATTCTCCAGTTACATCCATTTTACTGATATAATGGTTTCGGAAAGTAATCCATCTATACAATTTACAATACAAGACAATACAAGACAATCCGTACAATCAATACTATCAATACAATAAACACTACGGGGTTTTAAAGGGGTAGACTGGTACGGAACATGTTAAAGGTGGCACGAGGTGGTCACTTAAGACGTAATTACATCCATACCGTTGTTTCGTGGTATTATCGACGGAGCCTTGTACTCTTGATTCCGTCCACCTTAGTCTCTGGTCTATTAAGACTCCTCTCGTATACACTGGCATCTTCTGTACCAAAGTACAAACAACAGCGTTAACACTAAATACAACATTATAACAATATAATACAACTTTAAAAGTTACTCTCTCTTCCTGTCTATTCCGTCTCTTCTTACTTTTGGGACTTACCGAGCGATTTGTTCGCTGACGACATTCTCTTTCTTCTTCTTTGGAATGTCGTCAGGTGATTCGGACCTCCTGGAGACAGAGCCCAGCAGCGAGAACTTGGATCAGCCAGCTTTCGACCCGGAGCTCTAGTTACTTGTACACATTTATATTATGTACTTTCCATTTCTGTTATGCCACTGTTTAGGCATTGTTTTCCATTCCATGTATTTACTTTTCAGATGTATTGTAAAAAGAATGTTAATAAATAAAGTTGCTATTTATTTTACATCATGTCTCTTGTGCATTTTACTTATATTGCTTAGATACGTTTAGCGTGTTTACTTCAGAGTAAATATGTAGCGGCCTCGTCGCGTCCTCTGCCTGTACACTGGGAAGCGGGGCGTGACACCTCACGTGTCCCTTACGTGGGCGCCACAGAAGAAAAGAATGCTTAGCACTCACTGGGCAGCGCCCAGCGCTTCACATGCTTCGCACGTGGACGCCGTAAAGGGCGCCTAGCACTCCATATAAAGACAAAAGGAGTAAAATGTTTTACACTTATTGGGTAATCCCCCATGACTAAAAGCTCCACATGATCATATGTGGGCATCAGAACTTATATAAGTGCTCAACACTTTTTGCATCAAAGGAGGACTGATTAACCAGAGTCCAAGCAAGTGCTTAGCACTCTTGTTTTTCAATAAATAAGAAGAAGGGACCACTGAGCAGATCAAGCCCAAATTAGCTAGGTCCTTTGAGGATAGAACCTCCTTGATTCAAATCAACCGAGCCTATGTACTTATGATTACCCAAACTGATCTTAGTCTCACATATTACTATTGATCTTTCAGTTGATGATATCCAAAATGATATTCATCCCATATCCCCTAAGGTAATCTTAGTATCAAAATATGACTGACGATTCCTAGGGCCACCATAGCTCGTCTCCCTCAAATACGAGATTTGGTTTAAGGGTACATCTCTACACACCTCTGATATACGTCGTTGTAATTCTTCAATATCTTCAGAAAGGTGGCGGGTCCCGACTACCAACAATTCTTCAGTGCATTCCCAAACCGTCCAAACCGACGTGCACACCTCAAATCAGACTACACCCCATACTAGGTGCATTCCATATCACCCTTGTTCATTCCGTCACGTAACAAACACACGTGCGTGCAAGATTAACACAATGGACCACTACATCCTTAAACTGGAAAAGGACCGAGAAGTCCCTAAACTAATATTCGCCTCCAAAACGGCGATAATGGACCAAAACATCCCTAAACTAATATTCGCCTCCAAAATGGCGATAATGGACCGAAACGTTCTTAAACTAAGACAATAGAGTCCAAATGCTCTTTTGTTGGATCTGAAATAAAAATGATCCTGAAACCTCGTTAAGTGGATCATAGTCTCAAATTGGACTAATGTATCCTTAATAAAAACAAATCGAGCTCCCAAATGCTCATATACATGTAAGTCGGTCTTAATCACAAAATAAATTAACGATCCTTAAATAAAAAAACCCCTAAATCTAAGAAATACGGATTGGACTAATCCGTGCCCTACGGGCGACAACATAAATTAGTCTCAGTATATAATACACGGGCAACCAAAACA